>JAPPVO010000017.1:12985307-13683406 GCA_030407325.1 Camellia japonica
GGGGGGATACTCATGATATGGGAATGATCAGACGAAGCCGGACAATCGTTTGTCAGTTGTCGGAGGTGTATAGTGGGAGGATGACGATCTAAATCTGGCCCACACTGATGAAAACTAAGATGAGTCTCTTCCAGATAACACTTGGTACGCTGAGAAAATTGATCAATGACGAGAAGTGGGCGGTATTTCAAGCCACCGCACTTAGACCAAGCTAAGGCCTCTTAGAAAGATAGAGAGGGTGAGAAGCAGAAAGAGAAGCAGTTAGAAGAAGATGCAGTATTGAAGCAACTGAAGAAAATTCAAGCCGACATCTCAATTTGGGGGTTGCTCATGGTTTCTCGGTGCATCGACAGACTGTACTATCAGCGATGGACAAAGCCAAACTGTCCATTGACACCACCCCTGAACAGCTTATGGGATTAGTTTTCTCAGGTGGTGTCAGCCCAATCCTAACCTTCACTAACAAGGAACTGCCGCCGGAAGGCTCAGCACACAACAAACCCCTGTATATATCTGTTGTGTGCAGAGACAAATGAGTGCCAGTGGTATTGGTCGACACCGGTTTAGCTATCAACGTCTATCCTTCCCGCACAGCTTATGTCATCGACCTTAAACTAACAGACTTTGTGCCTACAGCCCAAGTGATTCGGGCATATGATAATACCAACAGGGAAGTGATGGGCACAGTACAAATCAGAGTTTAGGTCGGCCCAACTCAACAGGATGTCGAGTTCCATGTCCTGGATGTGCCGGCCGCTTTCAATCTACTGCTGGGGAGACCCTGGTTGCATCTGGTGAAAGCAGCCTCTTCTACCCTCCACCAAATGCTGAAATACCCTCACAGGAAAGGAGTGGTGATCTTGTTCAGGAATTCGTCCATACATCCTCCGCTAGATGTAACTACTCCAGTACTAGAGATTGTTCATGGCGAGGAGGATGTATTCCTCTCAGGGTTTACTCTGGCCGAGGCCCGAGCAGTGCAAACCATCTTGGCAGCTGATGAGGGTGTGTATGTCAGCGCCCAATTAGTCTATTTCATAAACAAACTCCAACACGGACCAGGAATGTGACTGGAAAGAAGTGGCCGGAAAGGCGTCACAAAATTAACTGATGTGCCGCATAATCCACATGCCTTTGGCCTGGGGTATGTACCCACCAAAGAGGATTGGGTCTGGAAAAGAGAAGAGATGGCAGGCAGAGCTAGAGCCAAGCAGGCTAGGAAACGCTATGAGCTTGTTCACAGGCCGATTCGGGCAATGCTAAACGGCCACTTCATTCGGGAGGGAGAAGACTTCCCATTTTGCGGCTTTCCCGAGCCCTAGTTGAATTCTGCAAAGCAGCGTGTTCCCGGTTTCAAAATTTTCTTCGATTTGCAGCTGCAAAACAGTGATACCGAGGAAAAGGCTGAACCAAGTGCTGAAGTTGAGCAAAGCATGGAAAGTGACTCGGACAACAATGAGCTTGGAGTAAGGGCATCACTGGCATGTCTCCTTGCAGATCCTTCGGCCGACTCAGAGAGCTTGAGGGATAACCTTACCATCTCCATGATCGGGGGACCGACCGGGTGTCAACCCATCCAACAGCATTTTGGATGCATCTGAGGTACCATCTCTCGTCTGACAGTTGGAAGAGGGTTACTTGTCTAGTTCTGAGTCGGGTAGTGAGCCAGAATCTAATTCCACAGAGTCTATGGAGTCAGAATCAGATTCCGGTTCTTCTGAGTCTGAGTCCAGTATTCCTAAGGGTGATAACCTGGATACTAAGGTCTTGTCCAGGTCCTCTTTTTCTTTTGCTTTTAAGTTGGTTGTAACCAAAGAACTGGATGAGCTGGACTTTATGAATGAGAACGTTGTCAATTTTGAGCATTTCTTTGTGCCGTTTGTTAATTTCATTGACCAAGATTTTCAGAATTTTAATGAAAACGAAGAGGAAGGAATTCTTTGGTTTTGAAAAACTTGATTAATCGAGAGGATGAGAGGTCTGCAAAACCCCTTGCTGATGAAATCATTGTTTTTAATGTGGGTATTGAAAATGATCTGTGTCTGGTCTAGATCAAGTCCACGTTGTCTTCGGAGGAACGCGAGCACTTAGTCGCTTTATTAAAAGATTTCAAAGATGTTTTCGCGTGGGCCTACGAAGACATGCCTAGAATCGATCATGAGATTGTACAGCATCGGATCCCTTTTGACTCTGAGGCCCGACCCATAAAGCAGAAGTTGTAGAGAATACGCCCGGATTGGGCTTTGAAAATTAAGGAAGAAGTTACAAAACAAATTGAGGCAGGGTTCTTGCTTGTGTCTGAATATCCAACGTGGTTGGCCAACATTGTTCCAGTCCCAAAGAAAGATGGCAGAATCAGAGTTTGTGTTGACTTCAGGGATCTGAATAAGGCTAGTCTGAAGGATAATTTTCCCTTGCCACATATTGATGAGTTGGTAGACTTGACCGCGGGCCATGCATTGCTCTCCTTCATGGATGGGTTTTCCGGGTATAACCAGATTCTGATGGCACCCGAAGATAGAGAGAAAATTGTATTTACTACGCCGTGGTATACCTACTGCTATCGGGTGATGCCGTTTGGGCTGAAGAATGTCAGGGCTACCTATCAAAGGGCTGTAACCACTATTCTGCATGATATGATCCATAAAAAGATTTAGGTGTATGTAGACAACATGATTGTCAAGTCCAAAGAAAGAGAGGGCCACTACACCGCCTTGAAGAAATTCTTTCAACGGATCAGAGAATACAAACTGACGTTGAATCCGCAGAAGTGTACTTTCGGCGTAATAGCAGGAAAAATGCTGGGTTTCTTGATCACACAGAGGGGCATTGAGGTAGATCCTTCCAAAATCAAGGCCATCCTAGAAATGCCACCACCAAAGACTGAAAAGGAGATGCGAGGGTTTCTGGGTAAAGTGCAATTCATAAGATGGTTTATTTCTAAATTAACCTTAACTTGTGAACCACTTTTTGGTCTCTTCAAGAAAGGAAAGGAATTCCAATGGGATGATCGGTGTCAATTCACTTTTGAGCAGATTAAGCAGTACCTTCAGAATCCGCCTGTGTTGTCGCCGCCAGAGCCGTGGAAGCCTTTGATTCTATATCTGTCAGTAACAGACACAAGAATGGGATGCATGCTTGCTCAGGAATCTAAGGATAGGGTGGAGAAAGCCATCTACTATTTGAGCAAGAAAATGCTGGATTATGAGACCCACTACACTCTGTTGGAGAAAGCTTGCTTAGCCTTGGTATGGGCTACCAGGAAGTTGAGACACTACTTGTTAGCTCACTCTGTAATTCTGCTTTCAAGATTAGATCCCATCAAATATCTCTTTGAGAAACCAGCGCTTATTGGTAGGCTAGCCTGTTGGTTGCTTCTTCTCTCCAAATTCGATCTCAAGTATGTTAGCCGCAAGTCGATCAAGGGGAGAGCTGTAGCGGAGTTCCTGGCAGATCACCCAGTAAAGGGGGATGAAGCGATGGAATACCTGTTCCCAGATAAAGTTATTCTGCAAGTCGAAGAGAAGACTTGGACAATGTACTTTGACAGAGCGTCCAATCACTATGGTTATGGGATAGGTGTGTTGCTGATAGCACCCAACAATTCTCATATACCCTTAGCCTTCAAACTCCGGTTCAAGGTATCCAATAGTGAGGCAGAGTACGAGGTGTGTATCGCTGTTTTGGAAGCCGCCCAACTAGGGGCAAAAAGGTTGGACGTTGTCGGAGATTCAAATCTAGTTGTTTCTCAAGCAAATGGAGACTGGAAGGTCAAAGAAGAAAAGATGAAGATTTATCACCAGACCCTGGATGTTCTGATTCCTAGGTTTGAAAAGCCGACTTTCACGCATCTACTAAGAGAGAACAATAGGTTCCCTGATGCCTCATCAACTTTATCTTCTATATAGACATCTCGCTTGGAGTCTGGATGCATCTGATCATCATTAAGCAGAGATACCTGCTGGCCTATGAGACTATCGCCGCAATAGATGAAGCACAAGGCAAGAACCCTTGGTACTACGATATGTGGAACTTCTTAGAAAAGGATGTTTATCCACCAGGGGCAAATGCCAAGGACAAAAAGGCAATACGGTGGATGGCAGTTCAATTTATCATCTGCGGAGGAAAACTATACAAGAGGGGTCATCTGGGAATGCACAAGTTGTGTATCGAAGAGGAAGAATCAAAGCGCTTGATGGAGGCCATCCATGGGAGAGAGTGCGGAGCACACATGAACGAAGTAATGTTAGCCTGGAAGATTCTCAGGCAAGGTTACTACTGGTCCACTATGGAGGAGGACTATATTGGTTTTGTTCAGCGATGCCACAAATGCCAAATTCATTGTAATCGCATGAATATCCTGCCGTCAAAGCTGTACAACATGACTTCATTATGGCCTTTCTCAGTCTGGGGAATTGATGTCATTGGGGCAGTCACACCAAAAGGGTCGAATGGGCATGAATACATCTTAGTGGTAATTGATTATTTCACGAAATGGGTGGAAGCTCAGTCCTATGCAGTGTTAAAAGCAGCACATGTGGCTAAATTCATCAGAAATAATATCATTTGCCGATATGGAGTCCCAAATGAGATTATTTCAGATAATGGCTCTCATTTCAAGAAAGAGGTGATAGACTTGTTAGAGAAATACAATGTGGCTTTCCATAAGCCATCTACATACCGGCCGCAAACCAACGGAGCTGTTGAGGCCGCTAACAAGAACATCAAACATATTCTGCAGAAGATGGTTGAGACCTACAGGGACTGGCCAAATAAATTGTCGTTCGCACTCTAGGGCTATAGAACTTCAATCCAGACGTCTACAGGGGCAACTCCTTACTCTCTCGTTTATGGGATGGAAGCTGTTTTGCTAATTGAAATAGAAGTCCCGTCGTTGCGAGTTATGGCTGAGTGTCAGATAACAAAGGCGGACTGGCAACAGAGTAGGTTTAAGGAATTGATGCTATTTGATAAGAGAAGGCTCAGAGCATTGTACCATGTTCAGGGCTATCAACGCAGGATTACTAGGACTTTTAATAAGAAGGTTAAGTCCCAGAATCTCAAAGAGGGGGATATGGTGCTGAAAGAAAACTGGGCTCCCATCTATGACCCTAGGGGCAAGTTCAGACCCAATTGGACTGGTCCTTACGTCATCAAAACTATCTGGTCAGGTGGAGCTGTTATTCTCATGGACCTGGATGGCCTAGAATTTTCCCAACCAATCAACATGGACAAGTTGAAGAAATACTATCCTTGAGAGGCTCACTAGGCCGAAAATCTGGAAGGGCGACCTAGGCAAAAGTTAGAGCATGAAAAATTAGAAATAAAGAAAAACTGAGCTCGCAAGGTTAAAAACCCTAAAGGACGGCCTTGGCAAAAGTTAGAGCGCAAAAGGAGAGAGTTAATACTCGAGTGAACCTGAACCGAACTACATAAGATCTAATTCCCATCTTTGGGATACGTAGGCAACTTCATCCTGAAGTTCGGCCGTAAACACCTCCAACTCAACTGTCCTGTACATATGTTAGATCAGGTCATCTTTATCTATTCTTTACTTAAGAGTTCAGTTGTGATCTTTACTCTGAGAGAAGAGCTGGTCACAATGTTGAGTAATGGTGTTTAAACAATAGGTAGTTATCATCTTTTGATTCGGAGTTGTACATCTTGAAGATTGATTCCATGCGTATCAAGTGATAATCCTTTTCAAAAATGGTTTTGGAAAGTTATAATAAAAGTTGATTTTTATTCAAATTTTACCTTTTACAATTTAGACCATTTTTGGACCAAAAGGAAAATTTTCAGTGCTCACAACTTTAATTTCATTGATTTCAACATGAAGTTCTCTAACTCTCTGATACAAATCAAAGTTGCTTTTATTACATTGAAAAAACTTGAAAAGAAAGGTCAAAGTAATAAATTAGGGGCATAGATAAGTCAGGTGCTCTTGTGTCTCCGCCTCGTGCTTGTGGAAGCTTCTGATGCCAAAGTGGGCCCGATTTGTGCCTCATCTTCGAGCCAAGCCAAGCATTTGCCAGAAAGGGTGCAACTGAAACTAGGAGCAGGGGCCAGAAGCTCTTTCGTCCTCCAAGCAGTGAGGTACCTAGCCAAGTGTGAACCTCGGATGGAGAATGAAACCGAGTACTCAACCCCCTCCTCTAGGCGGATCTGAACATGCCCAAACTAATGTCTAAACCAGAAAGGGAAGTAGATTACACAGTGTGTCAGGCCAATTAATTGTATGCTAGGTTACTGAGTCATGCTGTAGCTCATCTCGGTCAGATTAAGCTAAGGGCAACGCCAAGCTATGTCAACAGCAGACCTGCTACACATCTAATGGTACCACTACCCTTCATTCGGGAAATCTACTAGTCGGTGGCGAAAGAAATAGCCTCGAGCTGAGTACTTAGGGCAAGAGTCTACTACCTTTAGCTTATCCATAAGCCACACCTGGGAAGGGATGAAAGAAAAGAGAGATTAAAGAATAGAGAGATGTACGTTGAGAGAAAAATGAGAAAAGGGCTTTGAAAGAAAAATAGAGCATAAGTGCCGAGTGATGTGAGAAACACATATGAGAAAGGGTGGGAAACATTACCTACAGAAGTAGTGGACTCCTCGCGAAGTTGGTAGTTTCCCGTCGATGAAAGGCATCTAAGCCCATCAAAGTCTCGGCTAGCACCAAGCTAATGCAACTCTTGCCTTCTTTCAAAACCTTAGGCCACTTCGACTAACCGAATGCTGGACCCGCCGAAACTTGGGGCAAAAAGGAAATAAGCCAGCATGCACAAGCAGAGGGCATGTTGCCGAAAACCTCGCCAGAGAAGGTCACTTCAGTCACCAACATCAGAAAATCGATGAATCAGGCTAGGAATATCCAGCTCTCCGTTGTGAACCAAAGATCGAACCTTGTATAGAGTGAGCCCACACATTCGTCCCAAAGCTTGGACGTAGCCGAAACGGGCTGAGGTATGATTTCCTCATCGCATCGGGATTCCATTAGTGCCTGAAATTCTTGAATTGTCGAGTATATTTCTTGTCCCCCGAAGCTAAATACATGTGTGACTGGGTTCCAACATCGAACCGCGACATGGAGGAATGGAAAGCAAAGAGAAGTACGACTCAAAGGAAAAAGGGCATTTAGGCTGAAGCCACGGAAATTCACCTTTTCCAAGCCATTCAAACTGGTTATCCGATCTCAAAGCCTGCTGACAAATAACATCTCCATCTTGAGAGCAAAATATCAAAGACTTGTGAGTTTGCCAGAAAAATAGCATGGGAGCACTAATTATAGAGTTTAAGAAGAAGCTATGCATAACAGCTGGGCAACACTGACCAACATCACACTGATGGCCGGCTGTGCATCAGTGATGGCCGACCGTGCATCAATGAAGCCAGGCCAGGTCTTGGTGCTGGTCCAATGCAGATCACCTGTAGCAAAAGCTGGCCTTTGTTCGAGTGGACTTCGACTATGCTTTTGAGTCTTGTTTTGTTTGTACCAAGTGTTTTTTAGTATTTTTGAGTTGTTTTCATTTCGTTTTTCCATCATCAAGTTGTATTTTACATTTTGACCGATTGTAAGTCATTATCCGATTCATGAATCAATTCAAGAGCAAAGCATTCATGGTTCCAAAGGTTACAATGCAAGGGTTACACCATTCATCACATGCAAATGTCATTCATCATATTGTGCAAAGAGATCACTCAACAAAAACTTGTCTTTTATAACTGGTGGGACCAACCCCAATCATTGTTTTACAAAGCAAAAAAATAAAAGAAAAGTCTTCAAAAATAAAGGTTTATCCGAAGCTAGTCTTTAACTACATCGCAAAATGAAAGCAAAAGCAAAATAGCAAATCATCACCATCAGTAGCCCATCCTAGCTCTCTTTCTCCTCGACTGTAGAGGAGGTGCATCGTTGTCATCGTTAGGGCTACTCGACTGCAGGTCAATCTCCTCTCGCTCGTCCTCGGGGGTCATGGATCCATCAAAAGACTCCTCTCCCCCGATCGGCTCCTCTTCGGCCTCTCACCGGGCCCTGTCTTTGTCTACTGGCTGCAGAAGGTCCTGCAGGCACCACTAGCGCCGGCTCAAGCTGAAAAGAGGACAAATATCAATAGGAGTAAACAAAGTGTATAGTATGGCAACAAATACAGTATAGCAACAACAGTAAACCACAGATAGAATGTACCTCGATCCCATGGGTGACTAAGGCAATCTGCCTCCTCCGTACCATCAGAAGTAGTCAATCGATCATTCAAAGGAGCTCATCGCCGTACACGCGAGGAATCTGCAAAAGAACAGAATATGAGAAAGGCAGACAGAAGTAATAGCGAACAATGAATAGGAATAGCAAAAAATAATCTAAAGTGCAATATGGACTAGCATAAAGAAATGTGTACCTGGTCAACGTTGGGGCAAATACGAACCTGTGGTCCCTCTCCTCGATGTGCTCCAATCGGATCTGCTCGATCACTCCATTCGAACGCATGTATACGATCTCAGTGGGGATCACAGGAAATCCAGGAATGAGAGCAGCAGTAAGGGCACCTCTAGCTCCAACAGCAGCAGCAGTAGTAATCTCTGGCACATCTCAAGCCATGCTTGGGGTAAGAGGTGCCATCACCTGAGTATGTAAGAAGGCGGTGAAGTCGCCAGGCTCATGATGACGATCACCGTCCTCACCTATCATTAAGAGGTCAAGCTCAGGATCGTCCTGTAGATCATCCACTACCCTCATGTCAAAAGGAAGAGGATGTGAAATGTCAGGGTCAGCAACGCCCCGCGTCTGGTGGTTGAACCTCTCTCCCAAGTAGTACGCTTGGCCAAAGGGGCCCTCGAACAAGATCCTCATCGTGGAGGCATGCCAGGCAGCGGCGTAGGTAGTCCTCGACACTTGGGGAATGCCTATCTAAAGGTGCCAGTCAACCTGTGAAATCAGTGTAGTGTCAGATGTCAGTGCAGCATGAGGAAATCAGTGCAGTGTCAAATGTTAATGCAGTGTGAAATCAGTGCAGTGACAGATGTTAGTGCAGTGTCAGAATGACAATGCGGTGTCAGAAATCAGTGTAATGTTAGAAGTCAGTGCAGGATGAGAATGGCAATATGGTACAAATGTAACAGCATAAGAGTGACCATGTAGTGTGGGAAACAATGCAATATGCTTACTTGGTCCGCTGTAATCGTGTCAAAGAAGTGGAGAAAGTATGGAAAGGTTCGGTCTACAAGGCGGTGTCGCTCGAGCGGCGAGTTGTAGTACCGAGAGTGGGGTACTGACAACTCGATCGGCCTCACTAGGACTGGAGCCAGGGAAGTGAAATCTGTGTAGACCCAAAGTTACAAACAAAAAACAAATAAAAGGCATAAGAAATTAGATTAGATAAATAAGAGATGAAATAGTAAACAGGATGTAAAGCATATCAGAAAAGTCGGTGTAAGGTGTACCTCCCAAACCCTCTAGTAGCCGCCGAGTGAATCCGCTTTGTGGCGGGAGACGGAGCTCATGTAGCAGTATAAGGTGGCCAGGCCGGCGCCACCCCAATCATACTCCACCACCAGAGGAAGGTGTACCAGTGCCCCTAGAATGTATAATCCCACGGTAGTTTCCCTGTTCATAAATAGGGTAGTACCAAGAAGATATATGAGGAAGTCGCGGGTGTATTGGACAACCTCATCTACAGTAACTGGCTGAGTGGCGGAAAAATGCTCCAAGAACCAGCTATAGCGTACCATCCCGTGGCTAGTGGTGTCTGGGATCGCCCCGAGAAGCTGGAGCTGTATAGCTCTCCACTAGGTCATATCCGGATCAAAGGGGACTAGGCTACCGACCCCAACCCGTAAACCGGTTAACATCGAGAAGTCGTATGGGGTCAATTTCATCTCCCCAGTCAAAGAGAAGTGGAATAAGTCAGTGGTATCCCACCATCTCTCTACCAGGGCCCCATAAAGCCAAGACTCGGCCCTCATCTGTATGAGCCCGGAGCAAAAAGGCCCAAAGCCAGCAGCATCTACTAAAGTGCGGACCTCTGCGGGAAGCCGCTCGTACCAACGTCGGGGGCTGGATATAGAGCCATAGCCACCTATCCTCCTGGCAATCACCTATCAATTGGAATTTTTATCAGTATATGTATAATAGAGACGAGTAGTTTGCTCATCAGTTTCAACATGTATGCAAAGTAAAATAAGAGAAAAATTTGCATACCGTGGAGGCGTCAGCAGATACATGCTCCATGGGCTCTCGTAGTAGAGTGTCCTCATCTAGCCCTGGGATGAAACCCTCAAATCTCAAGATGCCGCCTAGGGATGGCACATGTGTACGCGACTGGTATATAGCCGCATCGAATGGCCTCTCGGCAAGGGGAAGCAATGCAGCCTCCTCCGCCTCTATGTCTGCACCAAGGACAGCACCAATACCTACGACAGGGTCGGGAATAGGTACTTCGTCGCTAGCCATAGAGAGGAGATTAAAAAAAATGAAGAAAAAGTGAGTGGTTGGGTGTTTTTGGAGTGAAAATCACAAAACCAAACCCTAGGAGAGAGAAAATAAAGAGGAGACAAAAAATCAAAGGGAGAAGGGGGAAAAGTTGGGAAAATGTGTGAGGATCTAAGAAAAACCAAGAAAATTCAAAACTTCACCAAACCAAAATCCAATCGGTTCAAAAGATGGAGGATCAAGAGGGTTTTAAGGAAATATTTTGCAAAAGTTGTTGGGTAACTCAAGGGGAATGGAAATCTAGAAAGAGAGGAAGTTTAGAGAGAAGGGGGAGGGGATTTCGATCTAGGGTGTGATTCAAATGAAGCTTGAAATGTGTTTTAAACATCCACGGGCGTGGGTTTTACCGAACTGCCCTTTGCCGTTGTCGAAGGCCGGCCAGTTGTATCGAATCCCAGCCATGCGTCGCCGAGGCCCCGACCAGCCTTTGGTGAATTCAGTTTTTCTTTTTTTTGTTGTTTTGTTTTGTTTTATTTTTGCATGTTGTTTATATTGTGTTATGTTAGTTTATTTCATTATTACTTTATTTCTGATTTTATTTGGGTTTTAATTTTGGGTTTTAATTTGGGTGTAATGATGAGTTGTATGATAACAATAATGAAAAAAAAAAAAAAAAAAGAGTGATGAAAAAAAAAAGAGACAAAACAACAGTGAGTGAAGAGAAAGAAAGGAGAAAAAAAAGAACGAAGGCAAAATAGCAAAGAGATCAAAAGAAATAAAGAGAGTGAGCAAAATATCCACGTTGTTTTGTTGCGTGAGTGCATAATTTGATTTATTTTATTCTTCACTGATTTTGTTTAATTTGTTTAAACTCATTGGTTCAAATTCGCGATGTAACTTGTTTTAAAACTTTTATCTTGTTTAACTGTTCTGGTCATTGATGACTTGTTTTGTCTAGTTTGTAATTCATTCCGTCATTTTGTACCACACGATATCGTATGTACGATTCATTCAGAGGAGTTCCGGATACGTCATTTGTGTCTCAGTAGAAGAACCTGCATAGCTTTGTAGCTAAGATCCTTGTGCATCAATTGCATACATTCACTTGTTTATTTTGTGCATCTATCGCACACATTCACTTATTTATATTGTGCATCTATCGCACATATTCACCTGCTTACTTTGTGCATCTATTGCACACCTCTCTGTTTTGTCTCGGGACGTGTAAAACATGGCTCCGAGCAGTTTTTGTTTCTCAGGACGCGTGAAACGCGGCCCTGGGCGGGTTTTATCTCGGGACGTGTGAAACACGGCTCTGAGAGGTTTTTGTTTCTCAGGGCGCGTGAAACGCGGCCCTGGGCGGGTTTTATCTTGGGACGTATTAAACACGGCTCCGAGCGGTTTTTGTTTCTCAGGACGCGTGAAACGCGGCCTTGGGCGGGTTTTATCTCGGGACGTGTGAAACACAACTCCGAGCAGTTTTTGTTTCTCAGGACACGTGAAACACGGCCCTGGACGGGTTTTACGCGGGACGTATGAAACATGACCCCGACCGGTTTTTCTTCTATCTCAGGACACGTGAACGCGGCCTTGGGTGTGTTTGCTCTTGGGACGCATGAAACGCAATCCCAAGCGGTTTTGTTTCTATCTTAGGACGTTTGATGTGCGACGCTAAGCTATTTTGCTCTCATCTCAGGATGTGTGAAACACGACCCTGAGTAGTTTTCATCTTCTTGTCTCTTAGGATGCGTGAAACGCAGCCCTGAGCGATGTTTTCTTTCCTCATCCTGTGTTTTGGCATGGGTAAAGTATGTTTTGAATCTTTTTGCTTTAAGCTTGAAGCTATTCATTCATGTATTGTTATATCTTGTGTAGTCTACTTGTTATTGCTTATTGCATCATCTTGCATGATCATAAATTTTCAAAATAGCCGGCTTCGCGAAGCGTGTCAGTCCGTCCTTCAAAGTTGCATCGTGCAGATCATTTGCATTTTGCCCCTGAACTACGCTGGTTTGATTCCTTGCAAAGGGATACATGGCAGCTTACGAGCGCAACCAATCTAATTTATGTCTTGCTTTCTTGTCCAAGTTTTACGGCCTTGTCAAAATAGGTCGTCTCTGGGCTTTGACATTGACTCACATCATCTCATGACTTCGAGCTCTATCAAAGAGGGGCAACTGTAGACACCCCATTTTTGACCACCTACAAGACTTAGGCGCTTGGTTCGATACACTCGATGATGAAAGTTGAATTGTGTGCTTTGAATTCACAGCGATTCGGATTTAATCAAACTCTCGAAATAACCTCAAATCTTCAACATTTACCTTGTTTGAACCTGTGAGTTTCATTTTTGGACCTTTTTCCACTCTGAGTTGAGTTTGACCCAAAAAAACAGGGGAGGGCATCAAAGCCCGGCCGTGGATCAATGATAGCTGGCCGTGGCTATGAATGGCTGGCCTTTGGTGGCGAAAAACACTATTCTAGGTGAGAGCTCGCCAGCTATCCATTTTTGAAGATATTTATTACCTTTTGAGCTCAAATTTTATAAAAACGAAGCTATGTTATTGTTTTGAGGGTTGAACAAATTTAGAGAGCCTATATACACCTTGAGAGTTCCTCTCTTCTCTTTCTTCCATTGTAAGCAACCTTTGAGCTAACCTAGCTTCCTTGTGTCATCTCTATACTCCATACACAACCTTGTCTCACCACCTTAGAGCCTTGGTTGATCTTGGAGAAGCATAATTCAAACTTGAGAGTGGGTTGAAACCAAGTTTGGATCACGAACAACAAGCTTACCCCTTGAAAGGTATAAGCTTGTTTTCTTCTCTCTTGCTTTCATTTCTTTCATTTGCTTCATGATTCTTACTGTTTTGCTTTGCTTTGAATCTATTTGAAGTGTTCAAGGTTGGGTTTAAAGAGCTACCAAAAAGGTAGAGAGAGCTTGCTCTTTCTACACCTTTACCTATAGCTCAAACCCTTCATTCTCCACTCTTTTTCTTTGATATCTACACTGATTTTCAGAGTTTTCAAAGGGCCAAAAATCATGTTTTGAATTTTCAAAAGTGGAGGGGTTAGCCACCCCTCCTTATTCTTGCTTACTAGCCTTCATTCTTCTCTTTATTGTTTAGCTTTTTTAAGCTCTTTTCATGCATGTTTAGCCTCTATTTTTTTAATATGTTAAGGGCTGTTTTAGGGCTGTCCAAGCTTTTTAAATTGATTCATGCTTTGTTTAGTTCATTTGTTGTCCCATAAGTTAGCATACATAACTTGTTGCATGTTGTTCTAAGCATTCATTTACTCATTTCCATGTTTAAGACTCTAATTTTAACAATCAATCCACCATCCCTCTCTTTTTCATTCTTGAGAATGATTTTAACCGATTGAGGTTGTTCAAGACATGTAAGAAAGACTCTTACCTAATGGCTTAATCTTTTGATTCATTGCCAACGGTATAGTCTTTCTCTCATGCTTTAGAAGAACCCCTCGTTTGACATTACTTCTTGTTTAGAGGACTTTAATATCACCATGGACAAATGGACTAAAAGAATGGCAAGGCTTAATAAAATTGGCTTAAAACTTGGATCAACACACATAAAAAAAGTGGTTTAAATTGCTTCAACTTGGCCAGACATTATGCCAAGTTCCTTGTGTCAAGAGTCGTCACATGCTAATCCATGGCATTTTGATGATTCTTGAAGCGTTACAACCTCCCTCTTTGAGTTCATACTATGACAAGAGGGAGGGGTGGTCTTATTCTTTGTATTTTATTGACTTTTGTCCAAAATTGCATTCGAGACCATCAAGCAATCATTTTGCTCATTGATGGCTTTGGAATCAATTTCAACATTCTCTCGAGTCTTTGCCATGACAGAGAAAGAAAAAAGGGACAAACAGAGCTTGAGGACACTCTGTCTGCATTGGTTCACCTCATAACACAAAAATAGAGCTTTGCACCGAATTGATGCACGGCTGGCCATCTGTAGGCCTAGCCGTCCATTAGTGATGCATGGTCGGCCCTCAGTGTGTGGCTAGCAGTGCAGTTTTGCAAAAAACAGAGGTAATGGCTGAAGGTGAAACAGAGGCGGCTTGGGCAGACAGAGTAGCTCTCAGGCACTGTGCATGCAACCTTCATCCATCTTCACTTACGCATTTTGTCGAATGTAATTAATCTTGTTGTAATTAATTAGTTGTAACTAGTTAATTTTGTAAAGTGTTGTAATTAATTAGTTAGCTAATTATTTATTCAAATTTCGTTTTGTAATTAGTTAGTTAACTAGAATATTTAGTTAATTCATATTCATTTGTAATAATTAGTTAAGTAATTTAGCTAATTTCATTTGTTTTGTAATAATTAGCTAAATTAACTTAGCTTTAATTAGTTAGTTAATTAGTTAATCTATTCGAACTCTCCTTCGTGAGAGCGCAATGTAATAACGTGTATGTCTTCCAACCCCACGTCTTTCTTCCTTTTATTTAACTGCTTAAGATGGTTAGTTTAGGAACATCATGTTTTGATTAGCATAACTCATGTTTGCATCCATCTGTATTGCATGCACCGAGGCTCAGTTCATCATTCTAACTGCATTGTTATTTAAATATTTCTTTGAATACATGCTTAGACCACATGCTATCAATTTTTTTCATATACCATGCTTATTAGCCGAGCCTAGTAATTGCATATCGCATGTGTTGCATTAGTCATATTGTACAGTTAGGATCATGCATTTTTCTAAATTTGTTTTTTTTTTTTTTTTTGGCTTGGAGTATTAGCTAAGCTTTTATTTGCTTTAGCATAATCGCATGCGTGTGAATGTTGCCATATCTAGCATGCTTGCCATGAGGCTAAATGCTTAATTGATAAACTGCTTGAATGCCTGTGGATGAAGGCTTATTGTTTGAATTGGAATAATTTGAGCAATGTTTATATGCGATCACTTTTTCAAATAGTACATATTTCAAAACAATTTTGCAAAACAAACATGACTCGAGATGTTCCGATTCTTGCAATTTTAGTCTATACTTGTGTGTGTGTGCATCACATAGTAAATGCTAGCTTAAATAAACCGGAACAAGAGCATATAATGTACATAAGATTCATATCATGATTATTAGAGGCCGATCTTTGATCGGGCGAACAGGGGTGCTCAATTCATAACCTTCCTCTCTCGTACCTAAGTTCCCGAGCCGAGACAATCTTGGTGATGACGGACACGTAGCCTTTGGCACGAGTTATGGGTTTCTTAAATTTTCCCAAAATAAAATATTTAGGTGGCAACTCTGTATCTGGTAAAGCAGTCCAATTTTGACATTTTTTATTTAAAATCAATTTTCCAAACGGTTTGCTGGATTTGGACTCTTTGGTGTTTATCAATTTCACTTCGCACTTGTGAGATTAGATTCAGAACCACAAGTGGAGTCCGAACTGTAGGGCTTATTCCGAGCTTCCGAAAAAGGGGTGCGAAAAAGTCAAGCTACACCCACTAGATTGTGAAAATTGCATTGCCCATGTTGTGTTTTTAAGGAAGTGCACAATTGAATTATATTGAAATTTTAAATTTGCGCCAAACCGATTCGTATCCATCTGCCAAGCCACTTAATCCGCATCTACTAGATTGGTGGACGAATACGGATTGATTTTCTCTAATCCGTCAATTTAGCAGACGGATAGCGGATTGGAGGTTTCGTGACCGCAACCGATCCGCGCCCACCCTTAGTTGGCATTGTTTTGGCCTCGGCAGGCAGGTGCTCAGACTTCTCGGCCTCGATCTCTTGAAGAGTTGGTCTAGGCTCTTCTCTGCAGCAGTGATCTCGGCCACGAGCAAAGTTATTTTCTTCAACAAAAAGCTTTTGGAAGCCTCGTCCCCATCCTCTGCAATCAAGTCCAGGACTTGATCATTTAGAGTGGGGGACTTGGCCCTAACAGAAACCTTAGCTTCCTCCTTGGCCTCTTTGTTAGATTTGTTGGGAGACGGAAGAAAAGACACATTAAGACGACTGATGTCTCGGAAGGGCAAATCGTCGGGCACGGATATCTTCTTGAGAGCCGTCATCCAGCTGAGATAGTAACCTTCGTTACAGGCCAGATTCATTTGCTCTTGTTACTGGTCCCAAACATTGGCTTGCCTCTCCGCATAAGCCTTCTCATCGGCGGTCTTTGTCTCGGTATCCTTTGTCTCGAGGGCTTCGGCGAGCTTAGATTCAGCATCGGCAACCCTGACGTCGGCAGCTTGGGCATTGGACTTGGCGGCTTCGACAGCGGCCTCAGTTGCTTCAGCTTTAGCCTCGACCTTGCTTTGAGCAGCCTTGGCCTTATCCATTAGACTCTGGTTGCGAGCCACGGCCTTGTTGAGTGAAGAAAGGAGATTGGCAACCACTTGGGTCTGCTTCACCAAATAACAACATGAGAATAGGTGTGTTGGATGGCCTACAAGGAAAAACACAAGTTAGAAAAACATTGACTAAGTATTAGAAAGCTAAATGGAGACAGTAAAAGAGAAAGTTAAAGAAACTTACCAAGACTGAGTGTTGCATCATTAGAGCAAAGTTCTCATATTCATTAAGCTCGGCCATTTGATTCATGTCGACTGGGAGAAGGATAGTCGTAGAAAGAGCAGCGCTGACTTCCACGCTTTCAATGGCGTTGTCTCCGGCTTTCAAAGGTCAATCCCTAACCATGACCTCGGGGGCCCAGGTTTGGTCACATGGGAAGCCACTCCCACCTTCTTGATGCTCGGACCTCGTCTTCTTGGCAAGAGGGGCCTCAAATGACGCAGCCTCGGTCGGCCTCTTCTCATCTTCAGCCAATTTAGATATTGGCACTAAGTCTTCTGGATCCTTCTCAGAATCAGAAAGGATCACAGTGACAGTGGCCTTGGCCTTGGTTTTCTTGACCCGTTTTGGCTTAGGTTGGGAAGGCGGTGTGGACTGCAAAGATATAACGTCGAGCAAACTAGCCAATAGATCCTCTACAATGGTAGGTTTATGACCCATCTCGTCGGCAGTTGCAGCGACGGTCACTCTAGGGCCAAAGTGAATTGTAGGTAAGGCGATTGGAGGATTCGCTAGATCCTAAGCCGACGAGTCAGAACCTCAGACTTTTCGACTTCTTGTTTGACTAGTCGGTGCGTTAGAAATGCGACATTGGCACTTGCGTTGAGCTGGAGGAATGAATTGGGCAGCTATAGAAGTCGAAAGCTGCTTAACGGGATCGGAACTCGAGGCCTAATCTGGCATCGAGAAAGAAGTTGCTGGAAGAGTTGATGTAGATTGGGGAGTCTTGCTTCGTTTAGGGACGTTTGGCAGGGGAGACTTGTACGTTGGAATGTAATTCAGCAAAATGGGTGCCTTGTGCTTTTCAATCGGTAGTCCCAGAAGCCGGATGAGATCTCGACTTGGGATGTACTCTTAGCGAAAATTCTTTGATGGCTAGGGAAGAGCTACAGAAACAATGAGAAAATATTAGTATATTTAATAGAGATAAATTACTAAGTGTTAACAGAAATGGAATTATGGGGTGACTAAGTTCTTTACCTCGTCTTCCCTAAAAACTCCTCGGCGCAGAGGGTAAAGATGAAAATCGTCATCTGGAGCGAATTCCTAGTTTCTCGAGACAATCAAATAGTCATCTCCAGCACCTTTATTGGAGTCGAGAAGGTTGGCTATGAGCTTGTACTTGGTGGACTTGGGCTTTAAGCAGTATGTATAACCACTTTTGGATTTTAAGCCACACATGGTGTAGCAATATTGGAGGTCGAACAGAGTTATCCTAGCCTTTTCTTGGCGTCCTAGCTTAGCAACACCGTTAATGACCCTAAAGGTGTTGACTACAAGCTACATGGGGTTGAGTTTATAGAAGTGAAGGACTTCTCTAAAGAAGATGTCAAGGGGGAATTTGATTCCACCCTTGATAATAGAGACTACTGGAAATGTGTAAGAAGCTCCAAAGGGCATCATGGAGTCTTCTTCGCTAGCCAACCTAAGGTGAACGTCGGCTGGAATAGAGAACTCCTGGCGGAAGTACTTTAGTTTGGTCGAGGTATCTACCCTCTACCTGAACATACCCATGATATCAGCTTAAAATGTTTGGTACTGGATTTCAGATGAAAAGAAACTAGTATGGGGTTAAGAACCTCGACTAAACCCTAAATGAACAATAGGGTGAGGATTTTTGAAGATCTAAGGAGAAATTTATCTCAATTTTCCGAAGGATATAAGTACTAAAGCAAATCTCAAACCTAGAACTACAGAAACAAGAATCAAAGGCCAAGGATCTGAAAACAAGCAAGAAAAAACAAAACGTGATTCAGGGTCAAGACAAAAACAGAGAAAAATAACAATGTGGCAAATGTAGTAATGTGGAACAATGGTTCAAGAACATGATTCCATGAAAATTCGAAGTAAAGCATAAATCAAGAAGTACAATCAGAGGCATTTTGCAAGCATTAGTTCATAACCTCGAAGCAATTGAGTACAAGGCAATGAGAAACACAAAGAGAAATAGGGCAAGATACAAAAGCTCCAGTAAAGATTCAAAATCACCGTTTCAGTGACATGTGAAAAGCAGTGATGCACAATCAAAAACATAATCGAAGCTAATTCAAGATCTAGACGCAAATACCGTTTGTAACACATGATTAATTATAGATACATTGTAGGCATGCGGCAAAATTCGAAGAAAAAACATATTGAAGGAACGATAAAATAATTGAAATTGATAAGAGGAAATTGAGGACTTACCAAGTGAAGTCGACAAAACGAACGCTGGAATGAGGCTCGCCAGAGACAGATGACGTGACTGATTGGAAGCAAATAGTAAAAACTCATAGGAGGAGATGAATGTAACGAAGGTTTGGGAATGTAGAGAGAGAAAATTTTAAGCAAGAGAGGGAAATCGAATTTGCAAAGGTGAAGGGTCGAAAAGAAATGGGATGGGTTTTTGTCAAAAATATGAAGAGGCGGCAAAAATATAATGAAGTACCTTGGACGACGTGCATGTCAAGCGGCATGGACAGAAATGACTCGGCCTATTAGCGCGTGTCAGGTATGAACCAATGAAAATGGAACACATGGAAGAAACGGTTGAAAAGACTGTGCGTGATAGCTCATGTGCAGTAGAAACTCTTGCAATTCTTAAAGTAATGAGGCTATGATCTCGACCAGAGAAGTGATCTCGATCGAGATGTGTAAAGAATTTGAGAGTTGGTTCTTGGTTTTTGATAAAATGGGCAACTGAATCTTAGTTACGTAAAGTCAACGAGTCATGATCTCTGTCGGAGTAGTATCTGAGTTTTAAGTCGACGTGTTGGTTAGACAAACGATATTGGTTCCATCACCTCAGATTGCCGAGGTAATAGAACCTAGGGGGCAGTTGTAGGGACATATTTTGAGAGTAACAACACGTAGCTAAGGTGACACCGAAGTGTCAGCCGAGGTGCCACGTGGCCTGGTCATACTGCCAAGATGATCTCGGCTAGGCCGAGGTTATCTACGGAGATACCGAAATCTAAGATAAGTAGATAAGGGATAAGAGTCCTAAAACAATGGAGGATCTCAGTCTAGATAAGGGTAAGGCTCAAGGAGAGTTTATCCCAATCTAGCTGAGGGTCTAGGCTGAGCATTGAGCCTGAGTCCATTGAAGTGAGGCTTCTAAAGGGATCAAGTCACTGCTAGTTATGAAAACAAGGCACCCTCGTGGGTCTAAGGTATGTTTTTATTTGTGAAGCTCTTTCTTGTGAATTTTGAGTACAATTTGCTATCTGTGAGAAATATTGATTACTGACTTGATCGTCGGAGTACCCCTAGGTAGATGAACCACCGCCGGATTCTCATCTTCTTGTTACAGGTTGTTGGGCTTAATCTATTCTGCTAGTGCTCTCCAGTTGAGTTTTCCCTTTGGTTGTGTGGTCAAAAATCAACACCCACATTATCTATATATGAAATCCATTTTCAAAGGTAAACCCAAATCTTTACGTTTGTAAGTGGTATGACTGTATGCTTTGCTTTCCTTTCCTATTAAAATGTGCACTGCACATGAAAAAGAAAAATTATTCGTTGATTTTTTTTATATGTGATTTATAATGGTGTTTATTTATTAATTTGTAAATATTAAAGTCAAATTTTACCTTTAATTGTTGTGGTTGTTCTTATAATACATACTTTGTTTTTTTTCTTGATTTCCTATTCAAGTGTAGTCAAATTTTATTCTCATAATGTTATTAAATTATTTATTCTGTTATACAAATTTTATTGTGAATCAAAATAAAATATTATTGTGAAATAAAGTAAAATTTTACTGTTTACGTCAATTTCAACAGTAATATTTTCTTTTTGATAATGTTATGTATTTTGTAATTAGATATCACAAAAATACGTAATACTATCATAAAATACATAATTTTATTTTTGAATCATAAATTATTTTAACACCAGCACCAAAAAAAAAAAAATACACATAATATTTATCATAAAAATTTATAACATTTATAATAAAAATAGGTGTGTACATAGGAGAAGTTATTAGTTGGTCTAGGTAGGGCCGGCCCTGAGTTATTAGGGGTCTAAGGCAAATTTTTTAAATTGGGCCCTTCATATATCATTACCCAAAAAAAAAAAAATGTGTTTGGACAAAACAAAAGGGATAGAAACTTATTTCTATTGCATTACAATTTTAAAAAATTAGATAACAAATATATATATATATATATATAATAGTTGAATTTCAATTAGTTGAATCAAATCTTTATTTTTTAGCTTACCAATGCTATAACCAAACCAAACCAGGCCAAGCCTTAAATCCCATCAAATGAGGTTGGCTACATGAATCTTTCTTTTCCACTCAACTCTATCCAAGGCCATTTCGTTAATCAAATTAAAGAGATTCATTTATTTATTTACTACACTAGTCCACGTCAATCTAGGTTTACCCCATCCCTAACACTTTCATCTACCATCAATGTATTGCATCTCTTCACTACTACCTCTGTTAGTTTTCATTATATATGACCAAACTATCTCAATCTATTCTCTCTCAACTTATCTTTTTCCGATACTACTCCTACCCATTCTCGAATATACTCATTCATAACTCTGTCTTTTTCAGTGTACCACACATCCACCTTAGCATCATCATCTCATCAACACTCATCTTATCTTCATGTTGTTTCTTAGTTGTCCAACATTTTGTCCCATACAACATCATTGGTCTAATAGCTATTCTATAGAACTTCCATTTTAGTCTAATGGGTACTTGTTTATCGCACAGTTCTCCATATGCACTCCTCTAGTTAAGCCACCTCGCCTTAATTCTGTGGACCACAATCGATCCTAAATAACGAAAATGTTCACTCTTAGGTAGTTCTTGGTTCTCAATTTTCACTTCTCCTCTGCTTCCATTGTGACTGTTACTAAAATTACACTCCATATACTCTGTCTTAGTTTTGCTTATCCTAAATCCTTTAGATTCAAGTGCTTTTCTTCAAATCTCCAACTTAGTGTTAACTCATTCTCTATTGTCATCCACTAACACGAAATCATCTACAAAAAGCATACACCATGGCATATCATCATGAATATTGCGCGTCAACTCATCCATAACTAAAAGTGTTTTTCTTCAAATCTCCAACTTATTGTTAACTCCTTCTCTAGTGTCATCCACTAACATGATATCATCTGCGAAAAGCATACACCATGACATATCATCACGAATATTGTGCGTCAACTCATCCATAATAAAGCAAAAAGATAAGGACTTAAGGTTGATCGTTGATGTAAACCTACAGTAATTGGAAATTCACTCGTCTCTCCAGCAGATGATCTAATAGTGGTCACCACACCTTCATACATATCCCTAATCACATCAATGTAACCTTCTATCACCCATTTTCTTCTCTAACACCCACCAGATAATATCCCGAGGCACTCTATCATATGCTTTCTCAAGATCGATAAAAATCATATGAATGTCTCTTTTCTTTTCTCTATACTTTTCTATTACTCTCCTCAAAAGATAGATCGCCTCCATTGTTGACCTACCAAGCATAAACCCAAAATGATTCTCTGACACCATTGTTATATCTCGCAATCGACGTTCCATCACTCTCACCCACACTTTCATTGTGTGACACATTAACTTGATTTCTCTATAGTTGTTGCAATTCTGGATATTTTCTTTATTCTTATATATTAGCGCTAAAATACTCTTCTTCCACTCATCTAGCATATTCCTAATCAATAAAATCTTACTATATAACCTAGTCAACCAAACAACCCCCTTCTTATCCAAACATTTCCATGCTTCAATAGGTATATCATCAGGTCCTAAAGCCTTATTCAATTTCATCTTCTTAAGTGCAAACTCTACTACAAAGTCCCTAATCCTACAATAAAACCTATAGTCCTGGTTTTCTTTGTTACTGCCTACTTCCTTCCCTTTTGACTTACCTTCATTCTCACGCCCCAATTTTTAATTACTCAAAAATATTACCAAAAGCCTTTAATTTAGGTCCATTTTTTTTTCAATATAAATATCTATTACCCTAAGTAATAGAAACATAATAATACCCGTTCTCTCTCGCAATGAATACAACAATAAAAATAATACATGCCAACTTCCACTATGGAGCTACGAATAAATAATTACGAAGGTCAATGTACAGAATTCATCTCCTTCACATCTACGAGGAAATCACACATAAACGATACATGAACTTCTTAACTCTCCAACTAATAAATCCGAATTCTCTTCCTGTAAAAAAAAATGAAACAAGAAGGGATGAGCATTAATGCCCGTTGGAATCTCATAGTTCCAAAACAATAACCACCCTATAGATAGAAATGATCATGCATGCAAAGTGATACCACATAGTAAGGTGACGTTTTGTAATTTCAAAATATTATACGTAGAGTACCTTTTTCTCAAAATTTATTTGAGCATTTAAGGAAACCTTCAGCCATAAAAATTATCCCTTATCATTAGAAAACCATAAATCCTTTTTGAAAACAAATATGTTTAAGGAACAACATCATTTTAAATTTATTAACCAATTCCAAAATATTCCTCATTTAATTTTCATTTTAATATTCCTCTTTTTATTTCCATTTTCCCTTTCTACTCATTACATTTATTAAAAACTCCATAACCTCAAGTTCAAGTTCCCTTAATACTCAAAAACAACACTCATACACTCCATTCCCACCTGTCAATCCTTTATTGCTATAACTCCTTAATGTAGAAATCCAAGTCTCCTTTATATTCAATAACAATTCTCTTACACTCAACTCATACTTAGCTAACAGTTACATCACATCCACATTTGCATTATCAATTATAATTCAACATATCACAAGGATAATAAACCCTTTTAATTCAATTTCTAAATTATTTACAAATGAAACTCATAATCTTTCTTTAATGGTTACATATAACCCGGTGAGTTCATTATCACTAATCCCTTATTTAGTTACTATTTAGTTATCCATTCTTTTCAAATAATTTCTATATACATTCCCCTTCCATACCAAGGTACACATCAGATTGTAATTTCATCAGTGCATCACAAGTCACACATATTATCACCAACTCAACACATTTCTCAACACATTCCACCTTTTGCCGACTTGATACGGCGGGATAGTGGGCACCTAATTCATGGCACATTCCACCTTTTGCCGGCTATTATACGACGGAAAGTAAACTCCCAAAAATCATTTTCTCAAAAATCATATTTTTTCAAAAACCATGTTTTTTCACATTTATCGACTGTCATACGACAGGACGTGGACTCCCAAAATAAACATTTTCAACTTTAAAAACATCTCCACATTTGCCAACTATTATACGGCAAGAAGTGGGCACCCAAAAACATCTTCAAAACCATCCGTTTTTCCACTTTTGCCGACTATTATACGGCGGGACTGTGTGGACACCCAAAAACATTTTTCCACTTTTGCCGGCTATTATACTGCAGGATTGTGTGGACACCCAAAAATATTTTTCTCACATTCGTCCAATGATAAGCCTAGGCAGGGCATTTGGGCACCTTTAATTCAAAACCACCCCCACATTTGTCGACTATTATACTGCGAGACGTAGGCACCCAACAACATTCTCGACTCCCCGCGTGAGTACCAACCACAACTCAACTCAACTCAACACAACACAACTCAACCAAACTCAACACAACTCAACTCAACTGAACATAATATAACATAACACAATACAATTCAATGTAACACAACAAAATTCAACACAACTCAACAAAATTCAATCACAACCCAATTCAACACCATTCAATACAATTCTGCTTAATTCAATACAAACTCTTAAACCTCCACATCATTATTTCATCACAAAGCTCATATCATCCATACCATTAGTAATTTCTTTCTTCCAAGTTTGGTTTCATATTATAACATAATTTAAAATATCAACATTAAGAGTTCAATCGCATCTTTCACATAAATTTTTAAGCTCTTTATAATTGTAATTAAACTTGTACATGTGTAATTTGACACATCAATTTCATGATAATACTTTCAATTTAAGCAAAACCATCATCTATCTTCATGGACCAAACTAGGGTTTTAAGATAATTTAAAGTTTTTCACAAAACACATTTTATTCTAACCCTTCTATTGCTTTTATACCAAAACTCATTACCCAAGATCATAACGCAACATGTAAACCCCAACTCTTCAAACCCTAACCCCCCCAATCTCATGATTAATCACAATATACATACAAATATAACCTTTGTATTTATATAAAGAAAATACCACAAATCTATCTATAAATAAGGGTATTGAAAGAGAATTAGAAACCCCTACCTCTTGAAACAAAGAGATGACAACTCAAAAATCACCAACGACGAAACCACAAAACTCTTGGATCAAAAGGAAGCCCTTGACGAGATCTACAATCTTTCTCAAAGGACCAAGGTGAAAAGATCACTCTAGGTGAGTAGATCTAAAGATCTAAGTGAAAAAGTTTGAGTTTAAAGAGAGAGAAGAGAAACTCACGACGTAGAGAAGGAAAAGAGGAGGAAAAGTGAAATGAATAAGTGTTTGGAGCCTATTCATAGTAGCAAGGTAATAATAGAACAATAGCCCCAAGGTCAAATGAAAAGAACAAGTCAAAAAACCCCAAAAAGCAGGGCCCAAACCTATCCAAAAATCTGAAAATTACACACAGGGGTCGACCTTCAGGACAAAGGTGTCAACCCTTACGAAGAAATGTTGAGACACCAATGTGTGCAAAGGACAAGGTGTCGACACCTCCTAGATTGGTGTCGACACTAAATTTCAGCAAGCAAACCCCAGATTCTACTGTATATAAAGGTCGACCCTTTCCAAATTGGTGTCGACCCTTGAGGCCAACAACAAAAGACAGGTGTCGACACCACCAAGGCTAGTGTCGACCCCAGAAAAAGATTTCTAAGTTCCCAAACAACTTTTCAACGTAAACAAGCGTGAACGAATAATCCCAACATGTTTAAATCGATTTGTACTCCTCCAAAATCAAGATACAACAACTCTAAAGACTCCCAAAATGAAAATAAATGAATTAAATACACCCTCTAATAGATTAAAGGATACAAGTGTTACATCTATGTTCCTCATTTAACTTCTCAAAATAGTTCTTACACCTCTCCTTAATCTCTTCATCCTTCACCAACACCTTAGAGTTCTTACCCTTGATGCACTTGACCTGATTAAAATATCTTATTTTCCTCTCTCTTATTTTAGCAAGTTTATATATCAATTTCTCTCCCTTCTTACTATCTAGTCTAGTGTATAGGTCATCATAGGCTTTCAACTTAGCCTCTCTTACTACTTTTTTGACCTCTTTATTGGCCAATCTGTAGCGTTTAAGGTTTTCCTAAGTTCTATCATTCTGCTACTTTTTAAAGCTCTCTTTTTTCATCTTTATTATTGTTTGGACCTCTTTTTTTTTGTGTCTTTATTAGTTATATATTTTAATATTCACTAAGGGATACCATGACATTTCTTTAATCTTTTATTTAACTCCATCTAACTGAATAAAAAAGCACGTAAAATAATAATTAAGGCTAATATCTTCTTCTTTTTTCATTTAAGATATGTATTTTTGTTATCTATTTTAGAGTCAATCTAGTAAAAAATCTCTAAAATAGATATAGTAATAAGGTACAATTTTTTAAATTAGAAAAACACAATTGAATTGAAATCAAACATTCTATGAATAATTTCATTTAGTAGAAATAAATTTTATAAAATTCAACTTATGGGAAAAATTTTAATCTCTCTATACACTTGCTAAGCTATTTTTAACTAAAAGTCAAATTTTTCACATTAAATATCAATCGGACACGAATCAAAATAACACCATATGACAACATGAGAATAAATAGATTGAGCTAATATTAAAGTAATTATGAAATAACACGACATGATATACACCCCTGGTTGGAGGCCCTAAATTTTGTTCAAAATTGGGGGCTCGAGGCGACCGTCTTTGTTGCCTCACCTCAAGGCCGACCCTGGGTCCAAGGACAATGCCACATGGCGCTGCATATCTATTGTGATTGATGAAGATGGTAAGACCATGATTTTATTTTGAATGATTGAAGAACTAGTAGGTGACCTGGGCGATGCACGGAAATTTATTTTTAAAATGAAAAATTGATTTTAAGTCTTAATACTTTATATGTAAAAAAGTTTAACAATTGAAAACTGAATACAAACATGTTTGTTAATAGCTCATGAAATTTTTTGTCACTGTGTGTGTGATCCTATGTAAAAGGCTTGTAAAAATATTTTTTTCAGAGTTAAAAAAAAAGGTGTATTCTTAATCTGAAATCAAATCCTCATTTGTGTTAATCAAATTTACCAAAAATCATGAATTTCACTTGTATCAAAATATTTTTTCTGAAAAAAAGAATAAATACAACAAAAAATTCTATAATATATAAATTATGACGTGATTATAACTTATGTTGTATTATTTTGGTTATTAATCGAAAAAATGTATGCTAATTTATTATATTTTTGGTTATGTCTAAAGTGGTGCATCAGGTCTTTAATTATGTCAAGTAATATTTGATTATGATCTATTATAATACTTTTATATGACAATAGTTAAGTATTTTATTACACGAAAAAATACTTAAGCTAAGTTGACTAAAAGGTAGGATTTATACTTATATTAGTAAGATCATAATAGTTATTAACTTTGATGCATAAAAAATTACAAAATCATAAACAGTGTTGTAGACAATTTTTGACCGCCCTTACTACTTGGACATCACCGCTTGTGCACCCAATGATGAATTTGTATATGCTTGTTAAGTGCTTGAAGTTCTCAGCAGAATGCCACAGCTTTGAGCCGTCAAACCCTACACACCTTTTGTTTTGTTTTTTGATCAAAACAGCAGTTTTTCAAGCCTAAAAACCTTGGGTCCTGTCGGCCACCACTGTGGGCTGCCGGCCACAAGTGTATTTTTGCAGATATTTTGGCCAACTACGCCAGCTGTTTGCACAGATGCATGCACTTGCCTACACGTGCATGTATTGATATTTTTTGAAGGAGTTTCATTGTTTTCTATATATAGGAGACCTCCCCTTCCATTTTTGGGGGTTAGAAAATTTGGAGCAAAATTCTCTCTCTCTCTCTCTCTCTCTCTCTCTCTCTCTCTCTCTCTCTCTCTCTCTCTTGCAAATTCCTAAGCTTTTGCAAGCTTTTGCTTATACACTCTAAACCAAACCTTGTGGTATTGGAGCTGAGGCACTTTTGGGCTTACTTTGAGCTCTAGAGAGTGTGTAAGTGTTGATTTGTTGCTTGGAAAGTGTTCTCCTCTTCAAGAGGTATAAGTCTTGGTTTATTGTTTTGCTTTAATTGCTATTTTGCCTACTGTTTTGGGGCTGTTTATACTCTAAAATTTTGGGCTGAAACTTGTGGTTTAAGGCCGACAAGGGTGAAGGGGTGGGTCACCATTCCTTCCACCTAGCTTCTAAGGCCTTTACCCTTGTGTTTTCCACCTCTTTGTCCACTTTTTTTGAGCTTTTTTATACTGAATCTCAGAGCTTTTTTAGTGGCTAAAAGCATGTTTTGAAGTCCCAAAAATGGAGGGGGTAGCCTTCCCTCCTTGTGCTTGCTTACTAGCTTAACATGTTCCATGTTTTAGCTTATTGTTCTAGCTTTTTTTGTCTTAATTCCAGCATGTTTTAGGACTGATTTAGCACTATTTTAGGACTGTTTTTGGTTGTTCATTGCATTTGAGCTTTGTATTGCATGCTTGTAGTGTAATTGTCCTCATAGGCTTGGTGGTTTAGGCCTTAGCCACCAACCTATTTGAGTTGATAGTGTTTATTTCTTGTTTTCCATGCTTGTGATCACCTTTAATCACCTCTGCAACCTCCCTCCTTTCTTGGCTTTTTCTTTGCTTTGAAAGTTGTTTCAAGCCACTTGTTTGTTTAAGCTTGAGATTGAGGTCTTATGCTTAATGGTTTAATCCCTTTGGGGGTTCATTACCAATGGCATGGCACTTCTCCCATGCCTACAATAACTCTTGGTTTGGTACTCCTTTCCATTAGAGGACTTAAAGCTCACTCTTGGATTTAATTGATTAAGGAATGGTTGGTAATTAAAATGGAGTAACAAAATGAAAATTAAAAATGATGCAAGATAATAACTTGGTTAGGGTTCAATCAGACGTTAATTGAACCCTTGAGTCTTAAATCGTTTCATACTTGTTCGTGATGAAAACGGTTCAAGAGTCATTGTCGACCACTTCCCTTGATCAATCCATGATAGAGAGGAGGTCTGAGAGTCTTTATTTGTTGCATTTATTGAACTTGTACACTTTGGTTCATAGGCCATCATGCAATGAAATTGCATCGATTGATGGTTTGTGAATCAAATTTACTACTCATTTGAGCTGTTTGATGATAAGGAGGGGTAAGTTATGCAAACAACTCTTGAGAATACCTTGGTTGTGCTCTGTTTTCTCTCTGTTGCAACAGGAGGAACTAGGATTTTGTGGCCAGTAGGCCACCATTTTTGGACGACAGGCTACAATTTGTGGCTGGCAAGCCACCACCTTTGACTTGCTGGCCACTTTTGTCAAATTGAGCAGTGGCCTTTTGAAACAAAACATGGCTAGTTTTGAGGTGAAAAAACAGTTCAAGTGTTCCAATTGTGCAACAGAGGCTTTCTGGTAGCAGAACAGTGGCTTTTTCGGATGGAAATCCGTGCGCATGCATGAGCATTTCTCGCTCCCCGAGGCTAATTAGTTAATTTAGTTACTTTGTTTCATGTTGTATTCATGTTATAAGTAATTAGTTAATGCTAATTTGTACTTAATTAGTTAGTGTAACTAATTAACTAGCTAGCATAGTTAGTTTATTTGTTGTTGTAATAGTTAATTAATTCGTTTTGTAATAGCTAGTT
The DNA here is from genome assembly GCA_030407325.1 of Camellia japonica. Classification (NCBI taxonomy): domain Eukaryota; kingdom Viridiplantae; phylum Streptophyta; class Magnoliopsida; order Ericales; family Theaceae; genus Camellia; species Camellia japonica. The sequence goes on from JAPPVO010000017.1 coordinate 13,015,157, forward strand.
AATTCATAGTAATTAGCTTAGCTAGATTATTCATTCGGACCCTCCTGCGTGAGGGTGCAAACTTGTAATAATGTGTATGTCTTCCAACCCCACGTCTTTCTCCTTTTTATTTACCTGCTTATGATGGTTAGTTTAGGGCATCATGTTTTGTTTAGCATATCTCATGCCTTGCATCCATTGTCTTGCATGCATTGAGCTCGGCGTATCATTCTAACTTGCATTGTTAGTTAATAATTCTTTGAATACGTGCTTAGACCGCATGTTCACCATAAGGCTAAGTGCTTAAGTGATAAACTATTTAAATGCCTGCGGATGAAGGCTAGTTGCTTGAATTGAGATAGTTTGATTAATGTATATTTGAGCCCACTTTTTCAAGTGGCACATTCACAAACTCTTTTAAAAAACAAACATAAAATCAAATATTCCAATTTTTGAAAATTAGTCTATACCTTGTGTGCGCATCACATAGTAAGTTAGCCTAATAATCGGAACAAGAGCATATAATGTAAATAAGATTCGCATCATGATTAGTAGAGGCCGATCTTTTGATCGGGCGAGCGGGGATGCTCAATTCATGACCTTCCCCTCTCGTACCTAAGTTCTCGAACCAAGACAATCTTGGTGATGACGGATACGTGGCCTTTGGCACGAGTCATGGGTTTCCTAAATTTCCCAAAAATATTTAGGTGGCGACTCTGTATCTGACAAAGTAGTCCATTTTTTACAATTTGATTCAAAATCGATTTTCTAAAAGATTTGTTGGATTTTGACTCTTTGGTGTTTATCTATTTCGCATTGCACTTGTGATATCAGTTTCAGAACCGCAGGAGTCCGATATTGTAGGGCTAGTCGTCTTTCGAAAGGAGCGTGAAAAGTCGAGCTACAAGTGTCCTCAAAGAGAATTAGACACAAAATCTCTATAAATTTAATAATTTCAATTCTCAAAGGGGTTCTGATTAATTATGTGACACATCATAATAACCACAAATTTTTTATTCTAGCCAAATTATTTTTACATATTTTTTCTGGTAGAACTCATGAAGGTTCATTATCAGTAATACTATAAATTCAAAATTTTATTTAAAAACTATTCAAGAAACATCAATAGGTGCCTTAAATATACACAATTATTTTCGATGAATCGTTATTCTTTAAATTAATACTTCACACTATTCATCATTTGACATTTGCCAATTTATCTTCTAAAATTTAACAAAACAAAGTATTGAGTTCCATTATTTTAATTAATTAATATCAAATTGGACGCTACACGTATATGTAAATCACTTCTAGAAATATGATGGCTGATATAAAATCATAATGGAGTTAACTATAATTAATATAACGATATTTTATATTATAATATGTGTTACAAAAGAATAATATTAATTTTAATTTAATTTTTTTTAAAATAATTTTAGTCTTATCCTTCTATAAAAGTGTTACTTAAATACTTATATATAATAAATTTAATTAAATTATTTGTTTATTTTGATAATTTTAGTTCTATTGTGTTATAAAAGTGTAATTATCATATAATGATTTTATATGATATATATATATATTAAATTATAAGATAATAAAATAAACACTCATTTTGATATTAAAAATAATAGTGAAATTAGAAATAGAATTAGTAATATAAAATTAAAAGTGATTCTAATTATTTATAAGTAAAAATAGAACTATACAAAATTTATTTAAAAGATTAAATATAAATATTTTGTGGTTAGATTAAGAAGAAAATATGTAAATTAATTATGTAGAGTATTGATTTTTTCTGTAATATTCTTTTTGAATTATTCATATGTATTGCATATTGGTATATAAAATTTAAATTAAATATAAATATTTTGTAATAAATAATTTCATGTTAAATAAAAAATTAAATATAAATTAATATTCAGACATCAATAAGATAGACAAAAATAAAAATATAAAATAAAATTAATTTGATCCGTGCTATGTACATAATTAAGCACATTCTGTCTTATTTATTTATAGATCAAGATAATGTTTTTTTTCAAATATCATAATAATTAAATTATAATTATATATAGAAAATTAATATTTTTCTAATAGAGTCTATATAAAATTGGTTATTATAATTGAAACTGAATTTGTATAGAACTTTATAATTATATATATATATATATAGAAAATAAATATTTCTCAAATATAATTCATATAAAATTGGTTATTATAATTGAAATTGAATTTGTATAGAACTTTATATGTAAATGGAAAATGTATGGTAATGTGAACTTTTTTATAAATAAATAAAAAAAAAGCCTGTAGAATGTGTCACCTAAGTAAGGAAAAACACTACTTATATATATATATATATACTAGCAGTTGACCCATGCAATACACGTGTTCTTTTTTTCAAAAAATATTTGATGGTACAATGTGTGTTATAAGAGAATAATTTTAATTTAATTTAAAATTAAAATTAAAATTAAAATATGATTTTAATTATTTATTTAGATAATATTGGTGCTATCATTTTATAAAATTGTTATTTGAATACTTATATATATTAATTTTAATTAAATTATTTGTGTATTTTGATAATTTTAGTTGTATCGTATTATAAAAGTGTAATTATCGTATAATAATTTTGTATGATATGTATTAAATTATAAAATAATAAAACAAATACTTATTTTAATATTAAAAATAATAGTTAAATTAGAAGAAGAATTAGTAACATAAAATTAAAAGTAATTCTAACTATTTAATTTTCTTTTATATTCATTTGGAAAACAAAAATATGTAGAAATATAAATTATGGAAAATTTATTAAAAAAATTAAATATAAATATGTTGTAGTTGGATTATCATATAATGATTTTACATGATATATGGGGAATTGACCACTAAATCCCATTTTGTGGACTTGTAATCCATAAGGTCCTAAATGTTTTCTTGGTGACTGGATGGTCCCTTAATTTGTTTGTTGACTATTTTGCCACTGCTAGTATTATTGGTTGATTGGTGTGGGTTTGTATAGGGAAGGTGAATGGGTGTTTGTGTGTCACGTTGATCGAAAAAGCACACTAATACCTTTTTCAATTTAATAGGTTTGTAACACTCACAAAAGTAGAACGTGGTTTTCGTACGTGACGTGAACACGCGAAATAAGGTACACTAAAATGGTTTCGGATTTTCGTTTCGGATTTCTCACAACCCGAATTCCGAAACCCACGTTGTAGATGGAGTGAGTGGGTTCACGTTATAGTTCATTTCGTTTCTCGATCGAACTCGAACCAGTCACGATCGCTTCAAAATAGGCACTATGACTCCTCACCAACAGCAACAGAGGACCCATGAAACAGAGTCGGTAGAGGAAAAGCAAGGTTTGCTTCCTAGAGTTTACTGTCTGGAGCCAATTCAGAGATTGCCTCATCTTCCTCACAATCACCAAGTGAAAAACGGATCTATTGATCGGAAGGAGTTAGCAAAGATGATCAATTTCGTGGCGGTGGCGTCGCTGCCGAATTCATTCATGTCGTTTCTGACGGGAGACACCGACAGCCTGCAACATTCGATGTCGTCGGCGTTTCAGATTATGAACCCGTCGTCGGCTGGTCGGCCGCTGCTGTCCAAGAGGAAGTGCAGTTCGATGGACGATGCAGTCGCCAAGTGTGGTGCGTCCTCAGGGCGATGCCATTGTTCTAAGAAAAGGTAGGGTTCATTATTCACATCATCAAATAGTTAATTGTTGTTATAATTATTGAATTTTATGGATTTCATTGAGTTTTTTTTTTTATTAGGAAATTGAAGGTGAAGAGAGTGGTGAGAGTGCCGGCAATAAGTGTGAAGTTGGCCGACATACCACCGGATGATTACTCCTGGAGAAAGTATGGTCAAAAGCCCATCAAAGGTTCCCCACATCCAAGGTGTGTGATCCCTCTGTTTTTCTTTTTGAGCATATCAGTGGACTGTTGCACTGTTGGCGTCAAACATAGGTACCAATGTTTCTTCGTTCTCGTTCCACTGTCGGTGTGATAACAGCGACATTGATTTGTGGACTGGTATGAATGTGTGGGAATGATGAGGGATGACTTTGTAATACAAAATTTCGAACATACCTGTGTTCAACGGCGGCAAGGGACACAATTGCCAAATAAGTACGGGAAGGAGTGGATAGTAATGCACAGTGACATGGACAGTCCGACCAAACCACATTCCCTTTGCTACGACGACAGTGAGTCACATTTCTGTGCAGCAAACAAAGTTCCCATCCCCCACACCAAACAACTGAATCCAAAGTAATCCTAATCCCACTCTGAAAATGGGATATGACATACCAAAAAAACAAAGAATAAAATCTCCACAAATCATAGCGGGGTATATTCGTCCAGCAACACCCCCAAACCATTCAAATTAGGACTACCTAGTAACAAATTATGCCGTAAATGGACCTGGCAAACAAAGAGAAAACCCGTGGGACCAAATAGATCACAAGATACTCAAATGGGACTTTCCAATAATTTTCCCTATATATATTAAATTATAGGATTGTAAAATAAGCACTCTTAATTAAATTAAAATGTCACCTATATAAAAAAAAATTAATACCGACTAATCAAGAAAGAATTAAATAACAATATCTAAACTCAAAAAAAAATAATGAAAACATTCAAACGATAAATACATCTCAGTGTGTGAAGTGATTAATCATCTGTAATATGATGTCAAAACATAAAAGAACTTACTATTTAATAATTGAAAAAGTAATTTAAGTAATAAATCTAAACTTTAGAGGTTTCTCGAGAGTATCATTATTGTGCAGGTTTTTTCTCCTATAAGTTGTGATTATATAAAATAATTGATATGGTCGTTTGCACACCAAAATATTTTATTTAAAACTAAGTAAGAACAACTACTCCGTAGAATAGCGGTTAAGATCATGTGTCGATCCACAAGGACTAATGATGAATAATTTAATTTAGAAATTTATATTTGTTTGCGAATATTTGGAGTGAAAATTAAACATTAAACAATTAATTAAACGAAATAAAATAAATATCTTAGAATGTTGAATCCACCGCTAACCCATAATTGGGAGTAATTGTACTCAATTTTTAGAAAATCATTGATTTGGATACTATGATGTAAGTTGATCAAAAATATATCGTCAAGAGGATTTGTATATTAAAACCAGAAAGTCACGAATCATTTTCGCTTAGTACGCACCGTCACCACTAAACTATACTAAACCAAGATTGATGCACGACCCGTCTTATTAGGTATGACTCGTTTGACAATTCTAATATACAGTAGTGAAAATTATTGTATAACATAATTCGAGTAAAACATGTATTGCACAAAAAGATCTAAAGTTATACAACTGTATCAAAATCAAATTAAAATTAAAAATACTAAATATAACTTACCCCAATTTTTTGGTCATGGTTTCATCTCTATTCTAAGACAAAAAAATTATTACACACTAGTATTTAAAAAATAAATTCTCCCACTTTCCCTTGCTTTCTATTTTTTTCTTCCTCTCTTCATCCCATGGACCGAAGCCCTCTGCTCTAGGAATGGCAACGGGCCAGGGATTACACTCCCCGTCCTCGATCCCCAAAAATTTCTCGTCCCCACCCCCGATCCCCGACAGGGAACCCATCAACCTGCCCTGCCCCCGCCTCCGCCTCCAAACGGGGATCGGGTTTCCCTGACCCCGAAAAATTCTCGACCCTTTTTTTTAATTTAATTTTGCATATCCCATTTTATTTCATTTTTATAGACAAATAAAAATAATATATATAAAAGCATAATCCAGTAATGTTTAAACATAAACATCCAAAAAATAACAAATGGCAAACAAGATACAAAACAACACTCACACCAAAACAAAAAACAAAAAAACCAAACAATACCTGTTTTTTGCTTTAAAATAAATAAATAAAACACCTCTTGTGAATTTTGCAAAGTAACATGCACAACCAACATTATTAGCTAGCTTAACTTCTAAAATCAATAGGCATCTCTCAAAGATATTCCATGTGTCCATAGTAACACACACACCTATATTTAGAGGGGTATAACAGTAATTTCAGTTCGGGGCGAAAACGGGAATGGAGCCAAGGTTGAGGCCAGGAAACCTATCACCGTCCCGGCCTGAAAATTGTCCGGGATTCATTTTCGAATACCATCCCCGGCCTATCAGGAATATTTTTTGAGAAAAAACCGTTCTGATCGAGGTCGGGGGACCGGATTCCCGTCGGGGCAGGTTCAAATTGCCATCTCTACTCTACTCTCGTCTAAGCTTCCTCTCTTCTCCTTCTCCTTTTATAGCCTTCAACTTGCAAAAGAAAACAAAAATAATAATAATATAAATAAAATAATACAATGTAATAATATATATATATATATATATAATTATTAAGGGAAAGTCGGGGCTGGTTGCCCGACACCCCCATCTTCTTTTCTTTTTTTATTTATTTCTTTTATTTCTCTTACTTTTTCTTTTCTTTTCTTTTTTTCTCTTAACACTTTTGGATGCAAATTTGCACAGTAATTTATTATGCACTTTATTATATATTAGTATATAAAATATTTAAAAAGTATTATTTACTCTAATTTATATAGAAACACTTCAAATATGTACAAACATATCAAATCACACAAAATTATAAAATAATATAATTAAATTGACCAATAAAATATATATTTGAGGGTCAAATGTATAATATTTAGGCTTTGATCGCACCCTCAACTTACACTTTGTTAGTTCTCGAGCAAAGCAAACTAAAAACAAAATAAAATAAAATCTATCTAAGCATTTTCATGGGGAATATTGCATTTAGCATATGCAACTAGGCTTTGAACCCATAGGTTATTCCTAGTGGACGAATTATAGTCTCGTGAGGATTTATAATAAATATACCCACAAAATTCAAAAATATTTTTTAAGAAAATATTTACAGAGATAATTGTTAATTTTAATGTATTAGCAAAATAATTATCAGAGTTCAGAATACTAGCAGTTGGTAAAAATAATTTATTTATCTCTATATTTGGTGTGTGTGTGAATTATGGCCAACAAAAATATTATTTAATCTCTTAATGAAAGAAGACTCGAATTCTATCAGAAGCATACTTCGACTCAAATCTCACAGATTTTGTACTCAACAAATGAATCACTAGATATAGTGTTGTGTACTCTCAATATATGCGAGTGGAATTCATATAAATAAATCAAAATATCTTGTATATAAATGATGAAAGATGCTAGTATGAAAGAACACAATCTCTTCAAAAGAATATTAAATGCAGAAAAATTACACTAACACCTCTATCCATCATGTCTGTATCTAAATTTTACCAATTTTGCAATCAAGTAGGACTTTTATTGGGTTAGTCAAACAAGGTTAGGGATAAGTAAGAAAATGGGTAAGAATAAGTAACTCCTTTATGAAGGTAAGAGAACAGTCAAAATTATTATTTCATCTTTTTGACATTCTCTTTTTCAATAATATGTACCAATGTAGACTCCTTTCCATAATCTTACTTCTCTTTTTTCTTTTTCTTTTTTCTTTATTTTTTTAATTTAATTTAATTTTATTTGTGTGTTTTGTTTCTTCTCTATCCTCTTCCTTATCAATTTCTCCATTCTTTTGCTTCTGATGACAGTGGTCAGTTATCACTAGGAGTTTATTGAATAAAAGGTTTAGAATGTAGGCGCAAATTGATTTCCAAGGATTTTTGAGTGTAGAGAAAGAAATGTTAAAGCTCAAATAATACAAAAATGGCCTAAATCATTTCCCAGAATTTGGCACAAATTTTCAACTTTCATGATTTTTAGAGGTGTAAATGCTAAATGATTTCTTAACATTCAACCAAAATGAAAAATACGAGACTAAACAACAAAATAGCACGTATCGAAATGAATAGTTAAGAGTAAATTTAATAACCCTCCAAAAAGAATGATAAGTTCAAAATCTCACACGGGTTATAATCTCCACATTAATCATCAAGATCTTCAAGTCTAAATACAAAAATTAATCAAATAATATTTAAGTGGCTATGTGCATGTGCAGATCATCCGACTATAAGATTAAAAAAATTATTTTTAATTAAAAGATAGTATAATAAAATAAGATATAATTAAATTGCTAATGCAACAAAATTAACAAGTAACAAAAAAAAAAATTATTATTTTTTTATAATCACAGCACGCACAAAAAACATTTATTTTTTTAAACACAACAACACAAACAACAGCACACAAACGAAAAACTATTTTATTTATTTATTTATTCTTAAACACGAACAACAGAACAACAAACAATTTTTTTGTTTTTTTTTTTTTTCTTCTTCACAACACAACCGAAAGTGCAAATAAAATTTGATTTTTCTTTTTAAACACAACTAAAAATTAAAACACACAAAATAATCAAACCAAAAAACAAAAAAATAAATAAGTAAAAACACAAAACCCTTTTCCCCAACTTAGTTGACATTGTCCTCATCAATGACACATACCACAAAAGACTAGGAAGAAAAAAAACGCAATAAAATAAAAATAAAAATAAAAATTGGTCATTTATTGTTAGATTTCAAGACAGTTTAGGAGTGAAATTTTTTTTTTTCCTTAAGTAACCCGTCTCAGACCAAATTTTTTTAGTCCTATTCAGCGATTCCCTTCAAAGGTATACTCATCTAATTTTTCCCTGACACACCACATTGAAAACACACAAAATTAAGTAAAATAAAACAAAACAAATTAATCTATTTTACCTAAGTGCAGCAATTTCACACAAATAACTGCAAATTAGTATAAAATTACAAATATTGTAATAAAAGAAAAGGGATATAAAACCTCCCAGAAAGAAAATAACTGTACAGAATAAAAAAAAAATGTAATAAATTAAAAGTTAGTAGTCAGTAGTCTTTATTTATCCTCCAAGTTATATGTCCAGCAGAGGTAATTAATCCACAAGTTTCCAGCAAAGGTAAATAGTCCACAAATTATATGTCCAGTATGGGTATCTCTTTTCTGTGTCACAATATTAATTTTTTTTTTAATTTTTGGTTAATTTTTTAGTTTTTTTTTTTTTTCAAGTTTATATTCTCCTACAGAAAGAAACTAAACTCAAATTTTTTTTTTATATAAATAAATCTCTAAATTAATAATTCTATTTTTAGTTGCCGACAGTAGCACCAAAAATTGATATAGTCGTTTGCACTCCAAAATATTTTATTTAAAATCAAGTAAAAACAACTACTTCGTAGAATAGCGGTTAAGATCAGGTGTCGATTCACAAAGACTTATGATGAATAATTTAATTTAGAAATTTATATTTGTTTGCGAATATTTGGAGTGAAAATTAAACATTAAACAATTAATTAAACAAAATAAAATAAATATCTTAGAATGTTGAATCCACCACTAACCTCATAATTGGGAGTAATTGCACTCAATTTTTAGAAAATCATTGATTTAAATAATGTGATGTAAGTTGATCAAAAATCTATCGTCAAGAAGATTTGTATATTAAAACCAGAAAGTCACGAATCATCTTCGCTTAACACTGACCGTCACCACTAAATTAAACTAAACTAAACTAAAGTTGATGCACGATCCGTCTTACTGAGCATGACTCGTCTAACAATTCTAGTATACAAGAATGCAAATCATTGTATAACATAATTTGAGTAAAACATTTATTGCACAAAAAGATCTAAAGTTATACGATTATATCCAAATCAAATTAAAACTAAAAATACTAAATACAATTTATCTCAATTATTTGGTCGGTTTCATCTCTATTCTAAGATAGAAAAATTATCACACACTAATATTTACAAAATAAACTCTCCCACTTTCCATCACTTTTCATTTTTTTCTTCCTCTTTTCATCCCATGGGCCAAAGCCCTCTACTTTCGTCTGAGCTCCCTCTTCCCTTTTCTCCTCCTCCTCTTCTTCTTCTTTTATAGCCTTCAAACTTGCAAAAGAAAACAAAAAATAATAATAATAATAATATAATATAATATAATATAATATAATATAATAATAAATATAATTATCGAGGGAAAGTGGGGGTGGTTGCCCGACACGACACCCTCCATCTTCTTCTTTCTCTTTCTTTTCTTTTCTTTCTCTTTCTTTTCTTTTCTTTTCTTCTCTCTTATCATTTTTGGATGCAAATTTACACAGTAATTTATTGTACACTTTATAATATATTAATATATAACATATTTAAAAAGTATTATTTACTCTAATTTATATATAAACACTTAAAATATGTACAAACATATCAAATTACACAAAATTATAAAATAATATAATTAAATAGACTAATAAAGTGTATATTAGCGGGTTAAATGTATAATATTTAGGCTCTGATCAATAATATAGGAAATGAAATATAATTTAATATATAGAATTACTATAAAATTTAAACGACAAATTTATAATATAGAGTTGGTATTAGGTATAGAATAATGCAAGAAAAAATAAGGGAAAAAAAAGACAATTTAACATTAAAAAAAATCCTAATACCTTTGAAAGAATTAAGAAAAAAAGCGTGCAATGCAAAATTGGAGTCTATATCATTGGGTGTATAACAAATCAACAAATGATACATATCATACCACATAATTGTAAATCAATTGTGTGATCTTTTGGAGGTCTCAAACATTTTCTAACAATGTGATGAGGGAATTCGGTTCTATATCATTGGGTGTGTAACAAATTACTAAACTTAATAGAAAAAATAAAACTCCTAATTACTCTTCTATACAACAATAAAATCACCAGAATTGTTAATTGAAATATATTTATGATATCATTAAAAACTATTAACTAACTTATTGGTTAGCTAATAAAATATGTAATTTGTTATGCGATTAAAAATTTAAAGGGGTGAAATGTAAGTTTCAAAAGAGTGTTGCTATTAACACCTCATTAATCATTTTGAACCATCCATTTCTTTGAATCCCTACTTATAAATTCTAAAACTCTTAAAATTTATTTTCTCCCCCAAATAATATCAAAATTTTCCTTGTGAAAATATTTCACCCATTCAATTGAATGCACACCCCTGCACTCCCAAAAGCCCCTCTCTCAAAAACTCTAACAAAACTTACAAAGGTGAATACTACTTCATCTTTGCATACTTGTTCATGACCTGAAAAAATAAATGTAGGGTTTTTTGTTGTTGATTCAAAATTCCATTTTTGTGGGTTTGCGATCACCACGATTTTCGGTTATTTGTTCCCGAACAAATAAGAAATGTTCGGTTACCTGTTCCTAAACAAATGAACAATGTTCGGGCCTGTGTTCCCGAATTTTGATCATATGTTCAGGAGTTCAGTCCCAAAAAAATTACGAATAATTTTTATTATTTTTGTCATTTTTTTCAAGAAACTTACCTTTACAAGGCCAATCTTTTCTGAACTAAGAACACCATCAAAGTTATAAACCTCTTCTGAGCTTTTATTGTTGTACTCCTCTCGTTTTATAGAGTTGTGGTTGCCGGAAAAAATTTCACCCATTGTCATTGCCGGAGAAGTGTAGGTAATTCAATGGTTAACATCGTTATCGCTATGAATATTACCGCAAAAGAGTTTTCAAGGATTTGAGGGTGGGTAGGTTTTAAATGTGGGATTTGGAGAAGATGGATGGTGGTGACGGAGGTGGGTGCTCTCATCACTACAACAAAAAACACATTTGGCGACTAAAATTTTAGTCGCCAAAGGTCCTATTTTAGTCGCCAAATCTCGAAAATTCACTTTTCCCGACTAAAAACTTTAGTCGCCAACGTTGTCGCCAATATATGGTCGCGGATGCCTTTGGCGACTAAAAAACTGTTAGTCGCCAATAGACAGGTCTTCAGCGACTAAATATTTTGTCGCCAATAGTCAATTTCTGTTTTGGGAATTATACCTTTGCCGACTAAAGTGTTCGTCGCCAATAGTTAAATTATTATTTTATTATTTATACCTTTGGCGACTAATGACTTTAGTCGCTGAAAGTCTTTTCAGAAAAAAATAAATAAATTTGCCTCCGCGCGCTGCTGCCAAGTTTCGAACTTATGACCCCTAACTTTCCAACTTTGTTGGCTTTTAGCAACACTCTCTCCCCCACTATGCCACTCCAACCTCACGCGAATATTAATGTAACATATATTATTTATATACTAAATGTGCCGGTATTAGTACAAACTCTATATATAAATAATTATTTTTATTTTAATGTATGTAATGTAAAAAATAAAGTATTTACTAAAAAAAAAATTTGAGACCACTTTTGGCGACTAAATTTGAATTTTAGTCGCCAAAAGCACGGGTTTTGGCTACTAAATGCTGCTTTGTCGCTAAAACCCTTCAGTTTCGCCCCAATACAGCACCATTCGGCGACTAACATATTTTTTAGTCGGTAAAAGGCCACTATTTGGCGACTAACATATTTTTTAGTCGCCAAAAGCACGGGTTTTGGCTACTAAATGCTGCTTTGTCGCTAAAACCCTTCAGTTCCGCCCCAATACAGCACCATTCGGCGACTAACATATTTTTTAGTCGGTAAAACGCCACCATTCGGCGACTAACATATTTTTTAGTCGCCAAAAGCACGGGTTTTGGCTACTAAATGCTTTTAGTCGCTAAAAACAGTGCCTTTTAGCTACTAAAATTTTCGTAGTCGCGAAAACCACTATATTCGGCGACCAAACCAACTTTTAGTCGCTAAAACCCATCTATTTGGCGACTAAAGTCGTTTAGTCGGCAAAAGGCATCAGTTTTGGCGACGAAATCCATTTTAGTCGCCATTTGTTGAACTTTCAGCGACGAAAAGCTAAATTTTAGTCGCCGTTGGTGCTTTTTGTTGTAGTGCATAAATCCTAACTTGTGATGTATTGGGTGTGTGGGTTTAATTATGAGATGGGGTGTCCCAAAATTATTGATGTCTTTTTTAATAATTTCATTTGAGGTTATTATTGTAATAAAAAAAAGTTAAAAAATGAAGGGTTCAAAATAATTGATGGGGTGTTAATAGCAACACCTGTTTCAAAATCATAAGTCGCAAATAAAGAAAGTTGAATAATCATTATAGAATGGCCATTTTCTTATAATATTGAATAAGAATTGATTTTTAATGCATTTTCCATCATATGTGAGAATTAACATTTTAATTGATCGTTCCATTTCATTTTTATTTCAGTGAATTGAACACTACTGATAAAACTCACCCCATCAAATAAGTATTGAATAACAAAATGAACTAATCCAAAAGACATAAAAAAAAATAAAAATTATTGAATAATTAATTTAGTGACTATTTGAAATTGATGTAGATTTAGACAATAGCACAAGTGGTCATGAACAAACACTTGAGTGCTAAAAATTAGAGCATTTAGACATAAGTCCTAATTTATGAACTTATACTCCATGAAATTCTAACTAAAATTTTTAGACCTTTAAGTCCCATTAAATTTTTAATAGTTAGAATTGTCTTTCAAACAATGATTGTTTATCATTTATGATTATCTATAAAAGAACATGATGATTTGACATTTATTTTGATTTTCAAAACTTTAAAATATCAACTTTCAAATTGAAAAAACTAAAACAAAAATTATGTGCAAAAAAAAAAAAAAAACTAATTTTTTTTGAAAAAAATGAATTATTTTTTGTGCAAAACTAAAAATTTTATGTCTATAAAGGAGCATGATAATAGAACATTGATGTGCAAAATTGGAGAAAAAAAAAGTTTTAAAAATGAAAAAACTGATAATGTTTTCAGTTTTAAAACGGAAAAAAACTGTTAATATTCTCAGTTTAGATAATTGAATCAAACCAATAAGTAGAAGGGAAAAAAACGTTTAATCTCATGTTCTATTTTTTTTTTTTATCAGTTAGTGAAATAATTATCTAAAATATTACTATGCAAAGTTGATTATGTTCTTAGTTTTAAAATTTGAAAATAAGACTTATTGGTTAAAAAAATCTTAAAATAAAATCTGAGTTACCATAACATTTGTAAATAGGATTTTTAAGTAATTAATTCTTAAAAATATATAAACTTATACAAATTTGATATAATTATATTGGACTCCCATATAGGTTCAAAACATCTTAGATGCTATCAACTCTTGTATTGGGCCAGTCCATACGGAGCTCTGCTCTGGCTTTAAATGGGCCCCCGATAGTGGACGGTGGGATTGGTCCCCCAGGGATTAGTCGAGGTGCGCGCAAGCTGGTCCGGACACCCTGAGTTATCCAAAAAAATATATATATATATTGGACTCCCATAAAATTTTAATTTACATAACACTTAACTTAATTTTCATCAGTAATTTCGTTAGTCATCTAGATGTAAAATAATTTTTTTAATCTCTTTTATACTAAAATATATATTTTGTTTTATTTATCTCTGTCGCAACCTAACCCCCATCCCATGGGATTAAAGACGTAACTGGCCAATAATCCAATATTACCAACCACCTGCTTAATAGTAGGAACACTTTTCTCTATCTCTTCTCATTAATCCAATGCAATAAATACATGGCATAAAGAACACATGAGACATATATCACGACATATAATTTTGCATAGAAACACATAATTAAGACAAATAACATAATTTAACAAGTCCATAAGGAGGCGGGTGTTACAATCTTTATATCTTCCCACCTTCTGTAATAATTTCAGTCATTATATATATATATATATATAAGAGAGGAGATCAGAATTTGTAATTGCCTCAACATGACCACGGGGGCGGGGACCAATTTTTTATGTATATAGTGATATTTTAAAAAATTAATAAAAAGTTAACTTTTTATTTTTTGACTTTTTTTTAATGATTTTTTTTGATAAAAAAAATTAGATTCTTTTAAATAAAAAGACTGATTTCTTTTACCAAAAAAATTAAAAAACTAAAAAACTGACTTTTTTTTAGCCGCTTTCCAAATTACCTATAGTCTTTCCCCTCCTTTAATAATAATAGTAAAAACGTAGGTAAACGTGGAGTTGGATTGGAATCACTCTTCGCTTCCCTTGAGATCACAACTTGCAAATGTAACGCAAATCTGCAAGAGAGTAGAAATGGCGGATGCTGTGATTTCATTGTTGTCGAGTAACCTGACCAGGATACTCTCCCAACAAGCAGATCTCATTCTTGGGGTAGAAGACGAAGTCAAATCACTTCAAAACCAGCTCAAACTTACTCAATCCTACCTCCAAAGCCTCCCACAGAAGCGCAACGATCAAGCAATCATGGTCGAATTCATCAACCAAGTCCGAAACGCAGCTCGCGAAGCCGAAGACACCATCGATGCATACGTTGCCACTGTCTATCGGCAAAGAAGGGAAAGCTTTTTGTTCCGATTGAAAGGCGAACTTGTTCGCCTGTTAGCTCGCCGCAGAGCTGCAGAGGAAATCAAAGCCATAAATTCGAGATTCGAAGAAATTTTCAAGAATAAAGAAAGATTTGACATCCAGATTGGCGATCAACTTCCTATGGAAGATGATTCGTTGATGCGGAGAAGAAGACTGATAATCGAAGAAACTGACGTGGTGGGTTTTGATACTGACACAGATATAATCATTGATAGGCTAACCAAAGGGGACGATCAACGAGATGTTGTCCCGATTGTTGGTATGGGTGGGATAGGGAAGACAACCCTTGCTCGGAAAGTCTACAACCACCCAGTTGTTGCTGAGAATTTTGATTTCCGGGCATGGGTTTATGTCTCTCAAGGCTACAGAGTGAGGGACTTGTTGCAAGCCATTATCAAGTGTGCGATGGGGCTAAGCGTGGAGGACATGAAAGAGATGAGCGAAGATGAACTGGGTTTGGAGCTTCGCAAGTATTTGAGGTCTACTCGGTACCTAATTGTATTGGATGATGTATGGAGAACTGAATTTTGGGAAGAATTGAATCAGGTTTTTGCCAAAAACAATTATAGAAGTAGAATCATTATCACTACTAGGCATAAAGAGGTGGCACTTCATGTGAACCCAAGTTCACCTCCTTATGATCTGCATTTCCTGAGTGAAGAAGAGAGCTGGGAGCTCTTCTCCAGGAAAGTGTTTCCAGAAGGGCGGCAATGCCCGGCGGACTTGGAACCGCTCGGGAAGCAGATGGCACACGAGTGTGGGGGACTACCACTGGCAATTGTGGTGTTAGCTGGGGTTTTGCTGAAGAAAGAGAAGACAAGTCGTTGGTGGTCCAAAGTGTCATGCAGTGTGAGTTCATTCGTTACTGAACACACTGATCGAATATTAGAACTGAGTTATGACAATTTACCCCATCACTTGAGGCCATGCTTCCTGTATTTCGGGCTTTTCCCGAAAGATTTTGAGATCCCTGCAAGGCAATTGGTTAGGTTGTGGATTGCTGAGGGGTTTGTGGAGAAAAAAGATGGAGAAACCATGGAAGAGGTTGGGGAGGATTATTTGGAGGATTTTATTGCTAGGAATTTGATCCAAGTTTCTAAGAGGAGGTTTGATGGGACCATAAAAACTTGTTGCATCCATGATCTTTTGCACGATCTCTGCATTAAGAAGGCCAAGGAAGACAAGTTTCTTGAGGTTCTTGGACATGACTGCTCCTCATTGTCGCTTAATTCGCGCCGGCTAGGCCTCCACTCCAACATATTGAAGCACATTTCTTCGACTCCATCTGCAACGAAACTCCGTTCTATATTATGCTTTGGCCTTGATGAAAGACAGCTCTCATCGAATGAATGGAAATTGCTCTACAAGAGCTTCCCATTGCTTAGGGTGTTGGATGTATGGGGTGTTGGTGTTGAGGCAATTCCAAATGAAATAGACAAACTAATTCATCAAAGGTACCTGAGATTGAAAAGTCTAACAGCCCAAACTCTTCCTGCTTCCATTTGCAACCTTTGGAATTTGCAAACCCTTGAAGTGATTGCCCCCTGCATTGATCGTCCTCGGATAGATATATGGAAAATGCAGGAACTGAGGCACCTATATTTTCATGGGCAAGCAGTTCTTCCAGAGCCGCCTATATTGAAGGCTAAGGACTCTACTGCCAATGTTTTAAGCAACCTCCTGACTCTTTCTTGCATAAGCCCTGATAGTTGCAAAGAAAGTGTATTCTCCATGCTGCCAAATCTTCTTAAGTTGGGGATAAATGGAGACTTGGAAGAGCACAGGACGAATCTAACATTGAAGAATCTTTCCAAACTGAATCATCTACAAACTTTGAAGTTGGAAAGAGATCGTCGCTGTGGAGAACTGATCAATCTACGATATGGAATAAAATTTCCCCCGAACCTCACCAAGCTCACTTTATTGGAGACTCAATTGTTGGAAGATCCAATGGATGTACTGGGACGGCTGCCCAACCTCCAAGTTCTTAAATTGAAGAATGCTGCTTATGGTGGTCGCGACTTGTGTTGCTCTGGCAATGGGTTTCCCAAGCTCCAGGTCTTGAAACTTGTAAACTTAGCTATTCGATGTTGGACTATTTCAGAAGGCTCAACGCCGAGCCTCAGAAGTGTTGTTATTAACAGATGTGGAAATTTAGAGGGTCTCCCTTCTGCTCTGCCAAACATTCCTGCTTTTAAAGAACTGGAGCTTTGGTCGCCTCATGTATCACTGGTGAAAGAAGCAAAAGAAATCGAAATGTCCCCAGGAAAGGAAAAGTTTAAGCTGGTTATCTACCAGTCCTAAACTAGGGAGAGCCAATCATTAATGATGGACTTCCTCTGCTGCCTTCACTGAAGAATTCCAGCCAACCTGCAAACACAATTCTGAATAAGGTGAGCAAAGTATATCCTTGTCACTTGCCTTCACGTGTTATTGCCACTCCCTCTTTCTAAATTATGCGCATTCTCTGTGAACTTAAATAAGTGATCTGTTACAAGGTTTAAACCCTTGGAAACATATACCAGAAGCAAGTTATTTGTTTTATCTTGCATTTGTCCATGTATAAGGGCATTCTACGCATGTCTGGAACCAATGTATGTGCTATATTTGTTGTTTGTAATGTAATGTCATGTATTTCTTAAGGGAGGTATTTAATGATATTCTGTTGGTGTTTATTATCAATTTCATTGTTGTTTGGAGCTAGTTTATGTACTATATTTGTTGTTTGTTACATGGTGCATTTGTGGAATGGTACATACAACAACATTCTGTTAGTTTGTGGAGCCATTTTATATGCTATATTAGTGTGGGGACGTATATTCTTAAGTAGGGACAAATGGGTCCTGGGTCAGCTGATGTGACAGGACCTCAGACAGAGGTGCCATGTGGAACGGCATGGAGTCGCTGAGATAAGGGCAGAGGTCAAACCTTAATCAAAGGGTGCTATGTTTACAAGGATTGCATAATCCTTATATGAGAAGGAACTGACCTAGTTAGATGATGAAAGGTTTGTTACCTTACATGACACTCTATATAAACATTACACCCTCTAGGATTTGAGGTACGTGATACCAGTTATATGAATCAGTGCATTCTTTTGTTACTTGTCATTGCATATTTAAGCATCGAAGTGTCTTTCAGTTGAACTCACTGGCCAGATACTTTTTATTTATGGAACCAATTAATGTGCTACATTAGTTGTTCTGTTACATTGTGTATTTTGTTGAATGAGATGAGGACATTTTTATTAGTGCTTGAAGCAATTCATGTGCTGTATTGGCCAAATAAGATTCTCCAAGTTTTTGCTAGTTCTATATGGATTGCTGATCATGGCAAGTATGTTTGCAGACTAAGTGGAATTGAATTATCTTTCAATATTGATCATAGTTAAGAAGAAACCGACTGTTCAGTCTCATTTTGTCTTTCCACAACTTGGACATTTTAAGTTTAATTCCAAATTATCATCAAGGAAATTACAGATTTTCATCAGAAAAGCAAATCTATACTGTCATAGAAAATTTAATGGTCATAACCAAGAGTTAGTCATCTTTGGTGGAAAACAAGCACCAATTCCCCAGCAACAGATGAATACTTGTTTTTGAGGTGTTTTGGTAAGTTGCTTTTGTGTCCAGTTTCCAGAACAGAGCTTGATACTTTCAGCTGCAGCTGGACTTGTCCAATATGGTTAGAGAATAGTCTGTTGTTTAAGGTTAGTCCAGACAGTCTCCATTCAGTCATTAAGGTGCCCTTTGTTTTGAAAAGAGAAGGTAGCTGGTGGTGGTTGACGAAGGTGGTTGTTGCCACTGCCAGTCACTGGAGATAGTGATCAGAGGTAGTGTTTAGAGGAGGTTGCTGGCAGCAGTGGCCAAAAGATGAGGGAGTGACCAGATGTGGTGGTTGGTGGTGGTTAGAAGGTGAGGAAGGAACGAAAATTTATTTCCAAAACAAATTAAAACAAATTTATTTTGGTTATAAGTATTTAGAAATGTTGTAAACTGTTTACTTATTTTTTTCCCTTCTTGTCCTCCCTTTGTTCTCTTTTTTTAATTAATAATTTATTTTTATTTTTTGTTGCTATTCAAAAAGAAAAGAAAATGTTTACAATTTCTTAGAAAAATAAAAACAAATACCAAACAAGTTTTTGTTTAAAATTTTTATAAAAATAAATTGAAAACTGTAAATATAAAGATTATCAAACGGTGTCAGTTTTGATCATCAAACTTGCCAAGTCTTGTCAAGGAGGCTCTGGGTGAGGCAGCTCTGTCGGAATGGTTTATGCAGAAGGAGAGGAGCAAGCACATCCCAACACCACATCTCCAACACATCTCCAATTAGAAACATGAAAAACACTGACTGGCATCAAACTGTTCAACAAATGTGATACATACGCAGCAGAGACTGAAATCCAAATACGATCATGTCAGGTGAGCAACAGCTGATTCATCACAATATGTGCTTATGGGTTAACGGGTTGCACTTTGGCTTGCCAATAAGAGGCCTTTTTTTGCGGTTATTAATAAAGGGCGAGGGAAGAGAAAGTTCCTTGTCCTTTTAACTCAAACAATATAAGACAACACATTCTGGGCACCATATCCCAAATGCCAATATGGAATCACTAGAAGGGCATCTGCAAAGAAATAGGCAAAAATCCCACCATATTTTACTCCTGAATAAATCACACAAGTATCTCACATAAATGAATACATTCTTGTACGTAGAAAAATAAGTAAAAAAATCATGATGAAACTAATCTCTCTCCCCGAAAAACAATGATGTTGACTTTATGATCTACCATCTAATTTCCCAACGAATTTTTAGTGGATAAAAAATCTGGACCATCAAAAAGGAAAAATTTGGCATGTGTTAAAGCATCATTTGTGTCTCCGCTTGGACTCTCCATAAGCAACTACCCCATAACAGTTATTGTGTAGCCACCGATACCCATTAAGGTGACGGGATTTTGAAACAAGAGTATTGAGATAACCAGGGCGACAGCACCTTTTGCATTGCCTAATACCTGATAACAATATAGTTCCAGAGAGGTGAAAACAGATAGCAAGGAGTAATAAGATAACAACCAACGTAATGATGTGAAGTTTGGAAATTTTATGCATAATTTTCAATGTATGTTGATGTAGTTTTTTTCTCCTTTTTTGTTTAAGCGATAAGACTTAAATCAACCACATCTTTCTGTATGAAACTTTGTATGACTTCTATAATTGAAGTGTTACAAACCATGTTATGAGCGTTCAGAGAGAGAGAGAGAGAGAGATCAAACCTGGAGTGTTAGTGCACTTGTATGCTTAGTCACCAAGAAGTTGGACAAGTAGGCCAAATAAGCGGCCACTGAATTAATGGAAAGAAGTAGCCACATAAATTTATGTTTCATTCCAAGCGATATAGTGACATCTAAAACATCGGGCTCCATTGTAAGTGTTGCAGGCAATAAAACTAGAACAGCAATTGGGGACATATAAAGCAGCAAATTCATGGAGTTCAACTTCTCCCTGAAATGGTAAGAGGAAATTAGCTTAGTTTTCAAGTAGAAACTGGATAATTCCCAAAATGGGTTGACAGAAATGGAGGAAAACAGAGAAGAAAAACTTATGGACTCTATAATAATCATTCAATCCAAACAATCTGAAACATACCAATTTTTTCTTATTCTTCTCTCCCTCTACATTAGCATGAGAGAACTAACATATATCAAGCACAATGGTGAAAAAACAAGGAAAATTTGACCTCTTAAGCTTGAGCAAGCAATATCTATCTCATTCGGCATGGGAATATGTTTCAGATGATATAGATTCCCAAGCTCACATAAGAGAGAAAAGAATCTAACATCATCTTAGCTTGAACATCACATACTAGGAACGGAAAAATTTATTGAATACCAAACCAAACCAAACTAAGCCTTAAGTCCTGTCAAATGGGGTCGGCTACATGAATCTTTCTTCTTCACTCGACTCTATCCAAGGCCATTTTGTTAGTCAAATTAAGGAGGTTCATATCTCTATTTACTATACTATTCCACGTCAATCTAGGTATGTCCTTCCCCTAACACTTCCATCTACCGTCACTATATTGCATCTCTTCACTACTACCTCTGTTGGTCTCCGTTGTATATGACAAAACTATTTCAACCTATTCTCTCTCAACTTATCTTCTATCGGTACTATTTCTACCCATTCTCGAATATACTCATTCCTAACTCTATCTTTCTAATCTTGCCACACATCCACCTTAACATCTTCATCTCAATAGCACTCATCTTATCTATATGTTGTTTCTTAGTTGCCCAACATTCTTGACCCATACAACATCGCTGGTCTAATAGGTATGAGCAGAAATAGGTTGATTTTAGAGAAAATGTAGCTTTTGACAATGAGTAGCAAGAAAACTTATTCTAGAATTTTTACCTTCACCAGCAATCATTGCATTCTTTTATTAAACTATTTATGAAGATACCAGTTCAATCAATTCTTTAAGTATATTCATGCTCTCTAGACATTGATTTTTAACAAAGAATGCAACATCGTTCACCATGCTCCCATAAAATGAAAATTAAATTCTGACTGGCCCTTTGTTCAAATTAGTAACAGATCAAGGTATGACGGCAAAATATCTAGGCTCTTGAAAAAAGGCTAAATATCAGGATAACTGAACATTTGAAATAACTACTAATGACTGTACTCCCTACTTGGCCTAATCCCTTTCTAGAAGCCTACTCCACACCAAAAAACCTATTACTCTCATTCCATAAATGGAAATGTTAGGGGTAGGGGAAAGCCTAAACTGAAATTAGATGCAATAGTAAAAAAAGATACTCAAATTGCTCAAGTGGTTGGTTAATAAATGAAAGCAGCAAACCATTTACCCTTCAGAAGAAAGTAGGATACCCTGAAGAACAGACTCGAAGACTCTTGCAGCAGTTGCACTTATGCATATGATAAATCCATACAGGTGGAACACTACTAAAAAATGGACTTTTTGCGACGGTCTCAAACGTCGCAAAGGGTCCGTATATCGTCGCAAAAGACTTTTTGCGACGGAGCAGCGACGGAAAATGGGGGGTGGTGGAAAGGGGCGTGACAAAAAGTATTTGCGACGGTTACAAACCGTCGCATTCTTGTAGCGACGGCTAATCAATAGTTTTTGCGACGGTTTCACCTGACACAAAAAAAGGGGAAAAAATGACATTTTTAGCGACGATATTTGCCGTCGCAAAAGGTATTATTAGCGACGGTCTAAAACGTCGTCAAAAAAGTAATATTAAGTTAATACCGTATTGGCAACAGTTTAAACCGTCGCAAAAGATTTATTTGCGACAGTTGAAACCGTCGCAAAAGATTGGAACTAATATGTATATGCGACAGGTTAATCCGTCGCTAATAAAATATAAGGAAATGAGAATTACATTAGCGACGGTTTATTATTGTCACAATAAAATTATTTTTTAGAAAATGATATTTTATTAAATATTTCCTATACAAATTATTAATATTTTTAAAAATACATCCACATCCACATCCAAATTCACATTCAAAAAATCATATACCAAGAATAATATATGTACCTTGTAACAATTGTCAATCAAATATTATTTACAAAAATATATAAAATAACCTAACAATACTAATAATTTTTGAAATTCAAGAACTCAAATTTTTAGTATCGACAATAGAAATAAAAAAATAAAAACAGATATAATGTAGCTTGTTTTGATATCAATAGCAAGCTCCCATATCGACATGCGAAGATATCACGTACTCAAAAGGTTTGCATCTGCAAAAAAAAAACAAAAAAGAAAAAAAAATATCATTTACAACATAATTATTTTCAAGCTTACAGAAAATGTAAACCATTTGATATTTTTTTTCAAAAAATAAATAAATAAATAAGATTGTAAACTCTAATATCGATATGCGAAGATATCATCACGTACTCAAAAGGGTTACACCTGCAAAAAAAAACCAAAAAAAACAAATCATTTACAATATAATTAATTTCAAGCTTACAGAAAATGTAAAACATTTGATATTTATTTCAATAAATAAATAAATAAGATTGTAACATATACATGAATCGAGCGCCACACAATGTATCTTTCCACAACTTCTCCAACTGTTCTTAGACATCGGGATGTTGTTTCCAAAACAACGTTCGGCTTGTTCGCTTTTAAAACAAAAACTTTGCAAAATTTAGGGCCAATTGAAACTCCATCAATTTCACACAACGGATCGACACTAATAAGAAGTCCCTCCACCAATTGGACTCTTGGTATTACAGAACTCTCCTAAGAAACTTTAATTACATCCTACAATGATGATAATACCATTAAAAATAGGCAATGATTGTACACATTGAGCTATAATCTATAACAATAATCGAATAAACACAAAAAGAGTTTGTAAAGAAGAAGTTTTCATCGAGTTCCGTCTTCTCCTACAAGTCATGTGTGCCAAGTATGTTGCGCGTGTCAAGTTTCGTTGACATCCGAACCCGTTTGAGCATTTTAGTGTGTCAACCGATTTAGAGTTATTAAGTAACAAGTTTTCATATGTGACCTGAAGTATACATAGTATATGATACTTTCCAAAATTGACATCAAGTATCAAATACATGAAGGAATCCCTTCTAAACTTATCTGTACTTAATAGCTTACCAACATCAAATAACCCCCTAACTATCCAAACTTAATTATAATAATAACACATAAATGACATCATGTAATGGAGAGGGATCCCAATCCCTTACAAAATAATATACACTTGCAACCATCTCATGTATTACAGTTCTTTCGATTCATATTCCAAAATATAGTCTAATTGAAAAACACTAAAACAAGAAGCAAGAATGAATCAATATAGCACAATAGGGTAGATCATCAAGATGTCATTTGACTCAACAAGTTACTCAAACTTCCCAAGCTAAAAATTGTCAAAAAAAAATTAGGCCCCGTCATAGTACATCAAAAAAGAGTCCGCCAGTTCAGCTCATAAATTTATGGTACACAGTTTCATTTTTTTCAGCTTCTTATTTCACGCAATGATCATAAGTTAGGATTGATCCAAGCTTGAGCAGTATGTCTGGGTCATATATTATAGCGAAAGGCATTCACATTTTTTCGATCTTCTAAAATTGGTAAACCAAAAAAATGTCTCCTAGAGAAAAAAAAACCTGATGCAGCAGCTCCCACCGACAATCACAAAGAGCTTTCCGTCACTGCAATGTCAAAAAGGTACAAATAGTTTGAGTTTGGGGGTGGCCTAATGCATTAGACCACAAGATTCTAAACCTCGGCCAGTCACCGTGCCTCAGAATCTGAAAGCAGGCAGGATAATCATCAAAGTACAAACATCAACTGTTAGTGATAACTGTGTCAAAGTGGTACTATGAGCTATAAATAGTGATAAATTAAGTATTAACCTTAGTTGTGCATGAAGCAGGGCATATAAACATTTCTAAGATTGGGAGTGCTTATGTGAGCGTGTATATATTTTATATATGAAATATATACTAACAAAAAAGTCAGTTTAGTTGTAATATGTACTAAATACGCATTTTACATATCTTCATACACTTGTATATTTTTATACACTTTCCATATATTTCAATACACTTTTTACACATTTACCAACATTAAACATCGCTCAAGGGCAGTGGTTAGCATTTCCTATAAATAAAAATACCGACTAAAGTTAAGGCCAAATGAGTCAGCCAATTAATTTTAAGCCACAATTCAAACTGCGTCAAGTTGGGCTTCCAACTAGCAAAAGAATTATCAGAAAGCTGTGAACCAGAGGATGAAACAGATTCAATTTTAAAGAAAACGGGTGGTCTCTTTGTTTTCTAAATTTTGGGAGGTGAGGTTGGAGGACATGGGCTGGCAATATTAGAACTTTAGAAGATTTGATATCCAAAACTTAGCAATACCCTTACAGGAAGATTCATCATCCTCGTTCTCCGAAACATTGCTCTCGCAGTAAGATTTAATGTCCAAAATTTTAGACTGCTTTTGCAGTGCATTTTAATGTTTGTGTTTCTTTCAGTTTGGGGGGAATAGTTGGAGGATGTGGGCTAGCAATCGTAGGATATTCTAACATTTGATGTCAAAAACTTACAACTGTCCTTGTGGGAAGATAGATCATCCTTGTTCTCTGGAACATTTTGTTCCAAAAACAGTTGAACTGTTCTCCAATAGCGATCTCCACCAGACAGCCATGTGTCCATATGCATGCCATTAGGAAAATCCACAAAGATGCATCGACTGTTATGTGCAGCAGCTTTAGCATATAGCATTTGCATGTGCGGTGGAGGAACCATTTCATCTTGCAATCCAGAGAGGAAAAGGATTGGCTGTTTGATCTGCAGACAAAAAGGAAAACAATGGTGTGATGCACGT
The DNA here is from genome assembly GCA_030407325.1 of Camellia japonica. Taxonomy (NCBI): domain Eukaryota; kingdom Viridiplantae; phylum Streptophyta; class Magnoliopsida; order Ericales; family Theaceae; genus Camellia; species Camellia japonica. Next base: position 13,040,920 of record JAPPVO010000017.1, read on the forward strand.
AATTTAATTTTTAATAATTGAATAACTAGCGTACGTAATTTAATTTTTTAATAATTTTAAAACTTTCAAATTAATTTTTTAATTTTTTTAATAGCTTTGACTCCCTTCATCATTAGGATGTGCAGAGCACCCTTTTGATTTAACTTTTGAAAATATATTAAGACTATTAAAATATTATACCTAAATACTCATTTTCACTCTGTATTTATCATTTATATTTCTGTTGAGGACAATACTGCAAATTAACCAAACTATTTCATACTCCATGCCGTAAACCTTTTATTTGTATTTGTAAAGAAAATACAAAAAAAGAAATTAGTAGGCAACATTATATCTATTTATAGAATTGAGATTAAGAGTTTTGGCCATAATTAATTTAGCTTTATTTTCAGCATCTTTAAAATTGAAAATAAAAAACATAGCATAGAAGGTATATTTCTTATGACGTCAACTCATACATCTCAAATACCACATGTATGTGAGTTTATCCACATCGCTCCTAATTTTGTCTTAATCACTACCATAATAATAATAATAGTAACAATAATAATAATAATGCATCATAAATCCAAAACCAAAACTATCTCAATTACATGAAATGTTCTGATGCTTGAGTATGAGGGGGTTTAGGGTTTCATCTACTCCACAAAAATATCCTATGCACCTTAATGAACTTACATGTATATGTACAAAACAACAAAATAAGCAACCATACACTGAGATCTTACAAAATTAGAAGCATCTAAAAAGAAGAAGATTTCCACTCATCAGGCAGTTGTGGGGTAGCTGTCAAATAAGTACATTCATAACATTGAAACCGATAAACTTCCGGGGCATAGACTGCATCAAAACACAAATAAGCCAATTCAAAGGTAGAAGCATGACTCAAATTTATAAATTGTGTGCAAATAAAAGCTCCTGTCATCAGTATGACCGAAACACCTACCTCTACTCAAATGCTGGCATGTCACATCATTATGTATGGAACCACATCTAACCAATTCATTTCCAAGCATGTCCATAACAACTAGACTAAGAATTCTAACCTCATTAAGCATTGTGAGACTGATCGTGTTCGATAAAGTCCAAAGCTTCTTCCTTGGTGACAACATTGACATGGCTAACCCTGTTTTTGTGTGTCACCCCATATATCTTGTCAGCAACTTTCACAAGCTCTGGCCTGAACGTTGTGGTGATGAACTGTGTATTTGCCATGTCTGCCAAGCGACGAATCATATCTACAAACAAAAGGTTAAGGATCTCCTACTGGGAAAAAAAAAGTATGCAAAAAAAGATTTATAGCCAAAAAGCAATAAATCAATAGGATATATATGAAGCAACAAATCAACTGAACATATTTAGGGCAGTCCACAAGAACTATTGTATCAGTTGAACTTGAACCCATGAAAAATTATTTAAAAAGGTGGACCAGGACTTGAGCGGATATATATATATATATAGAGAGAGAGAGAGAGAGAATGCAAGAAATAGTGAGAGAAATAGGATACTCCCAAAAGCAGTTCTGTACTGAGGATCCAATGCTGCATCTATCTCATCAAAAAGATAAAATGGGGCAGGATCACATCGCTGTATAGCAAAGATCAGTGTCAATGCAACCACAGTTTTCTGACCCCCAGACAACTGCTTCATCGATTGTGTCTCCCCTTGCCCAGTAAAAGAAACCTGCATATCAAGCCCAACAAAGGAAACACTGAATCAGATTTGCTCAATGCACTAGAATAATAGGGCAACCTAATTTCAAAATTAAGAAAATTCATTTAGCCTGCTTTGCAATCAGAATCCAACAAAAAGAGACCATGGAGTTGGCTGTTGCCACAATCCATTTAAGGAATTTTGCATGCTTTATAACACCAGCCACATATGATTTTGCTTACTAGAAGGAACACAAATCTTTCTAAATGAGACTGCATGCCTTGACTTTCACACCAATATATTTCTCCACCCTTCCCTCCATGTCAGGTGCACGAGGGGCATCATCATCCTCATCATCATCACCATGATCACCATCCTGTAAAATGAAACCAAAACCCATTTAGGAAGTAGGTTTTAAGCCAGCAACTAAGATGAAAGAAAGCTGTTTAGGAGTTTAGAAGTTGAGCAGCAACCTAGTATTTAAATGACAAACAAGCAGATTGGCCAATACAGTGAACAAGAAAGATTTTACTAGAAAGAAATCATTGTATTTTGAAAAGTAAACACAAATAACAAACCTTCTTCTTCATCATAACCAAAAATCCATGGCCACCTTGCACAAGCTCAGAAAATACTTCTCGAAAATGCTTAGCCACGCCTTTGAACGTACGTTCTATGGACTCATCCTTCCATAGATCCAAAACAGATATAAGTTCTCTAATTTTCTGCCAAAATCAATACCCAATCAAGCTGAACATATCAGAACTGGCTTAAGCTTGTACCACTAACTATAACTTCAAAATAAGATATCTGAATGATTAGAATTCAATTCAAGTACCTCATCGCCTGCATCCAATTCAGCTTGCCTTTTCTGGAGCTCTTCTCGCTGTTCCGTGAAGTTCACATATTGATCAAGTGCTTTCTTGTTTACATGGCTGAACTGCTGTAGCTGCTCATTGCACCGGTGAAGCATTTTATGCAATTCTTTTATGCTCCTCCTTTTGTACCTGTAGTTCACAGAGAGAGAAAACAAATATATTCATAAAAGTGTAAGTGATAGCATGCAAATATGGGTCAATCACCTCTATGTAAACTACTAAAGGGCCAACAACAGAAACACCATATTCAGATATTGTCAAACAAACCAACTTCTATATGGACTTCTGCAAAGAATCATATAAGGTTTTTTCTATCCTGACTCAATTTAATTTAGATATATTCAAAGCTGTTAGAAGTGTAAAGAAACAATGGAGGCCCTGGAAACAAATTACTATTCATAAAATTAATGCAAGTGAACCGCATTCTCAGGGTTTAGCACAGCTCCTTGATCATTGGCATTAGATAATAGTTTTTAGGTTTTTACTAATCAATTACAGGCTACCATCTATCTGGTATATCAAGCAACAAAAGTAGATAGGAAATTTTTAGTTCATCATAGAATGATGAATTCAGAAGCCCATATAGGCTCAAAGGCACATCCTTCCTCTTGCAATTTCTTATGCTCAAACAACACTACACCATGAATATTTTCCTTTATTCCATTTCTTTAAACACACAAACGAAGAATATTGTTAAGTGAGGTCGGCCTGCAAGGGAAAATGGTAAAATATGGTTGGAGATCACAGGGGTGGAGGAGAGAGGCAAGGCAGTTGTAAACAGATGGTGGAGCCATGAGGGAGAACTTGAGCTAGACTGAGGGCTGAGGCTTTCTTTTGTCATTTGTGCATGGGGTTGATCACCTTTTTATAGGAGAGAAGAACCATGCAGGGGCAGCTCATCCTAGACAGGTGGTTTGTCCTCCTTGGTTCGACAGTATTTCCTTTGCTTTTTCACCTACCCACTTGATTTCTTGAATCAAGTACAGATTATGACATTTCAAAGATTTAATTGCCAAAATAGGCCACACAACAAACGAAAGGTCCTTGGACGCACAAAAACACACACACAACATACAGAGTGTTTCCAAGGCAACCTTTCTCCCTTTACAGGGTAAGGTATACTGTTCACAGCACTCTAACTGCTTTGGTGTGTTGTACATTGCCCTGGAAGCAGGGTTTACTGCTTCAGCAACAGCTGTGGCCAGTATCATACAAGTGTAAAAAAAGCTTTAAAAAAAATATAAAAAAATTAGACAAGGCCCTAACTTAACATATGATTTATCATGTCCAAATTTTATATTTCCTTATCAGCCAACATAAATATATGAAAACCATGGACTGTATCCACTTCATTAATCATAATAAAAGAAATATATTTCAGAAAAGAGAAATACGTTTCAAAGGCATCAGATGATAATGGGCCCAATTCCCTGATTTTCTTTGAATACTCTTCTTGTTTAGCAAGAAGAATATTTCTTTTACTTAACAATTGCTCCAGCTCTTTAGCTTCATCCTGAAGTGTCCTCTGGTAGTTTTCTTCCAAAGTCTGCATTCGTGACAAATTATCTTAGCAGCAACAACAAAAACTAAGAATCAGAACCTTAAACATATAAGAGAGAACACCTTTAACTTATTCTTTTCATCTTTGATCTTCTTGAGTTCCCTTGTGCGCTCCTCAATACTTTTGGAAACTCTTGCACTAAAAAAGTTTAGTCAAAAGACAATATGAAGAACATTGATATTGGAAATTGCATAGAAGCAGTCCAAAGTTCTCACTTTTAAGCTGCTGTGTCACATCTTCAACAAGTAGTGTGGCATCTCTTAGTTCCTGCCTCTTTACTTCAACTTCAGTGAGTAACATGTCACTCTCTCCAGACAATTTTACTGCCTCAAGTTCTTGTTTTCGCCTCACAAGGTTTGTTGATAGATTAGTCTCAAGGTCTGCTTTTCTTGTTTCAGTCTGCCAACGAATTGCATATATAAATGAGAATGAGAATGAAAAAGAAAAAACAGCATGCATTTGAGCTTTACATAATAAACTCAACTAGGTCTAATTAGCAAACCTCTATGCGATTTGTCCTGCATGCAATTAGCGTCTCTTTCAGCTCAGTTATTAAAGCCAAACTAAACCAACAAACAGACCATTGAAAATGCAACTGAGTGGTCTATCAGCAGAACACCACAGAACTTCACTGAGATGAATCAGCAAGTCTATCAGCAGAACACTCTGAGAGCCACCTAAACAGCAGAGGAATTTTTCTACAGATCAATATATGTAACATTGGTTACTATATCTGAATTCAACTTTAAAGTGCCTATATAGTAAGTGGAGCACAAAGCAAACTTTCATCAACCCAACCAACACTAGAACTTAGAAACTACACTGCAGAACTAATATCAATCACATTCTAACTGCAGAAAACAGAGGCAAAGCTTCAACACACACAGCAGAAAACATACTGCACAGATGTGATAGAACCTTTGATATAAGAAAATACGTAAATATAAAGCTAAATATTACTGGTGTCTGGCCAAAACACACCATTTAGTATTCATATAGATCAATAGAGTAATTCTCACGTGACAAAAAAAAAAAATAGAGTACAGCTTCTTGATCAACTAAGAACTAGGAGAAACTGAAACAACATGCGTTCATCACATTCCTTTTAGCATGATCAATGTAGATATTAATGCAATAGAGAAGTAACGAATAATAAGATATTTGAATAAACTCATGACAGGATAGAAGCATGGAGTTGCCAATCTAGAGTTTTAGAAAAAAAGGCATTATCATTTAACAACAAAAAAAACCTTATTAGTATCCATGTTCAACATCTGGAGGATCTGCTCAGCCAAGTTCAACCTCTTAATCTGTAAGTTCTGCACTTGTATCTCACCGAGTCTTGGAGTGCACCTTCACCCAGCCCCAAAGAAATAAAAAAAATAAAAATACAAGGCAGGAAACAATAAATTTTATCCACACAAGCATCTGGTATGAACATGCCAAAAGCAAACTGCCCAAGAAAAAAAATACCAAGATTTTACACTCTGAAATCAATATACCTGTTACTTAATAACAAGATTTTACACCAACAAATTCTTGAATTGATGAGCAAGGAGAAACAAACGATAGAAGGGCAGAGGAGAGCAGAGGAAAGCAAAGGAAGGCTATACCGGGATGCCGGAGGGAGAAACAGAGAGACGCTGTTTTTGCCGCTACAAGAGAGACGGTGTTGCCGTTGCTACAGACACAGTTGTTGCCACTGCTACAGACACTGTTGTTGCCGCTGCAAGACAGACAAAACGACGACTGGGTGAGAGGGAGGGTTTGCGTGAGCAAGAGCGAGAGAAAAGAAGAGGGTTACCTAGACGAAGCTGTTGCCGCTGCAAGAGAGATAGAGTGACGACTGGGTGAGAGGGAGGGTGAGAGGGAGGGAGGTAGAGAGCAGTGAGATTAGGTGAGATTAGGGTAGAGTATCGAAGGGAGAGAGCAGTGAGATAGAGTAAGGGTTTTTGTTTTTTTTTTTTTTTGATCCCAACATATTACAGATAATTTGGGGATTTCGGGAAAGCGGGAGTGGTAGAGGATTTTGGCGCGAATTTAGGAATACTATTTGCGACGATATTAAGGCCCGTTGCGAGTGAATGAGAAAAAAAAAAAGAAAATTGCGACGGATTGCCAAAAGAGCGTCGCAAAAAATAAAATAAAAATTAAACTTGAAAAATTTTGCGACGTTTAACGTGCCGTCGCATATAACCTTACTTTTTGCCACGGACTTAGTTTTTCCGTCGCAACAAAAATAATTTCGCGACGTCATTAAATACTGTCGCAAAAACACGTTTTTTGCGACGGCACTTTAACCGTCACAAATAGTCCCGTGGCAAATGCCCCTTTTTCTAGTAGTATCCACTTAATACTATATTAATGGCTCAGTCCTTGTCTTTAGACAAGCACAAGCTGGTAACCCATTTAAGTAATATGTTTGAAGTTGTCGCGGTAACTGGTGATGGGACTAATGATGCTCCTGCTTTGCATGAAGCAGACATTGGTCTTGCTATGGGAATAGCAGGAACAGAGGTCTGTTTTTCTGCTTATTAATATAGTATTTTGTTGTTTTTCTTGTTTGAATATATTCCTTTCTTTAAAATGTATCAAGAAATTACTTAATCATCTCCTATAATGTATACAGCTTAGACACTTTGAACTTGTAGAAATGACATCCATTGCACTGCTTAATCATCTCTAATTTTTATTTTTTTTCTTTTCTCCAATTTATTGTGTTTCTTTTCCTAATCTATTCACAAATGACATCTACAGGTCGCAAAAGAAAATGCTGATGTGATCATATTGGATGACAATTTCAAAACCATAGTAAATGTGGCCAAACGGGGACGCGCAGTATATATCAACATTCAAAAGTTTGTGCAGTTCCAGTTGACTGTCAATTTCATCGCTCTTGTGATCAATTTTGTTTCTGCATGCATCTCAGGTTCATAGGTCCCAAACTGCTTTTCTCTCACTTTCTTATAAAATACCCAAATTGACAATAACGATTGTTTCTCATAAATTCCAGGATCTGCTCCTCTAACGGCTGTGCAGTTGCTTTGGGCAAACCTGATATTGGACACACTAGGTGCATTGGCACTGGCTACAGAACCACCAAGTGATGGGCTTATGAATAGGCCTCCTGTTGGGAGGGGAGTGAGTTTTATTACCAATGCCATGTGGAGAAACATAATCAGTCAGAGCATTTATCAATTGGCTGTCCTTGGAACTTTCAATTTTGATGGGAAGAATCTTTTGTGACTTGAAGGTTCAGATACTACTGATGTTCTTAATACCTTCATATTCAACACCTTTGTGTTTTGCCAGGTATTGTTTTGAACATTATTGGGCTTAGCTTAATGTTTTGAGTAAACTATATTAGAAGCCCCCAAACTTTGCATTTTTTTCCTGATTAACTCTCTAAACTAAATTTTCATTTCAATAAGCCCTCAACTTCCCAATTTTGTCCTATTTAGTCTTCCTATTACATTTTGCCCTTCAACTACCTGATTAATGTTTTAAGGAGCTTGTTTCTTATCTGAAAATGTTTTAACAAATGAAGCAAAAGAGAGAAAATTTTCAGTTTTCTGTTTGGTTAATGAGCATAACATTCCCTGATTACACCGGTTTTTCTTCATGTATAATTTTTTTCCCTATGTGTTTAATGAGATAAATAGCCGTGACATAAAGAAGATCAATGTCTTTCGTGGCATGTTCAAGAGCTGGGTATTCATAGCCGTCATGGTTTCCACAGTGACATTCCAAGTCATTATAGTCGAGTTCCTTGGCTCCTTTGCAGCAGTGTTCCATTAGCTGGCAACTTTGGTTACTAATTGTCTTACTTGGATCGTTGAGCATTCCCATCACGGTTGTCTTAAAGTGCATCCCAGTTGAAAAAGGCACTCCCAAGCACCACGATGGTTATGATTCGCTCCCCAGTGGGCCCGAGTTGGCTTGAAGATGAGGAAGAAAATGTATGGAGTCTACTTCTAGGCCAAGTTGAATGATAACTAATGGTATGTTTCAAGGTCACAATAGGCCTAATCTTTGAAAAAATGAGGGGAAAACAAATATGCAAGAGGGAAATACTCTGCTTAGACATGTAACTGCAACAAATAGATCTTCTAATCTCGTATCGTAACCTCTTTAGTTTCTAGAGAGTAGGTTTTTAGTGGTTTTTGGGTCGCTTTTGAGAGTGAGAATCAAATAAATTTGCTTTCATGTTTTTCCCACTCTTGTAGAAAACTAAATTCTTCTGTGGAAGTGCTATTAAATTCAGTAATTTGAATCTTTGAAATATTTTTTAATAGTTTTTGACATCAGTATTCCATATGCACTACTAGCTTCCACTGGCATGCTTTTACATGTATCAAGATCTGTTCATTGTTCGATAGCGCACTTTGCACGTACACATACACATTATCAACGGTTCAAGGTGCAATCAAGGCCATCAATCGAGTCTGTGCAAATGTGGTATGATTAGAATGTAATGCATGGTTTGCATACTAAAAACACACCTTTCTTCTAAATAACATTTCAGAAGAAAACAGATAGCTACAACTGCTACAAATGGACTTCACAACCAAAGAATCATTCTATGCTAACTAAGCTTGTGAAAGGGAGGGAAAAGCATCAGTTGGCCAAAGAATGATGACCAATTGCTGGAGGTCAATTTCCTCTTTCCTTCCAGATGAACGTTAAAGGGTGAACAGAAGGGAAGAAAAAGATTCCTACTTGTACAGCAAGACCTTGTTCTTGACCAATTGATTAGCCACATCTCGTTCAATCCTTTGATACGACCGATTGAAAGAGGTTGGAAATGCATGTTTGCATAGTAAAAGCACAACTTCACAACAACACATCTCCATTTAGAAATATGAAAAACAATAACAAGCATCAAACCATTCAACAGATGCAATACATTACCCAGTATGAGCACAGGCTGAAATTTTAACTTCAAACAAGACAATAATAGAAGGGAATCTGCAAAGAAATGGGTGAAAAAAGAAGATATTTTACTCCTTAATAAATCATACAAGTATCTGATACAAATGAATACATTCTTGTAGGTAGAAAAATAAGTAAAAAAAATCATGATGAAACTAATCTCTCCCTGAAAAACAATGATGTTGATTTATGATCCTACAATCTAATTTCACTACAAATTTTTAGGGGATAAAAAAATGGGACATCAAAAAGGAATTAAAATGGCGCGTGTTAAAGCATCATTTGTGTCTTCGCTTGGACTCTCCATAAGCAACTACCCCCATAACAGTTATTGTGTAGCCACCGATACCCATTAAGGTCACGGGATTTCGAAACAAGAGTATTGAGATAACCACGGCGACAGCACCTTTTGCGTTGCCTAATACCTGATAACAATATAGTTCCCAGAGGGTGAAAACAGATAACAATGAGTAATGAGAGAACAACCAACATAATGATGTGAAGTTCGGACGATTCTAATAATTTTATGCAGAATCTTCAACGTATCTTGATGGGTTTTTTTTCACCAATTTTTTTTAAGTGGCAAGACTTAAATCAACCACATCATTCTGTAGGAAAATTTGTACAACTTTTGTAATTGAAGCATTACAAAACATGTTATGACGTGTTCAGAGAGAGAGAGAGAGAGAGAGAGAACCTGGAGTGTTAGCGCACTTGTATGCTTAGTCACCAAGAAGTTGGACAAGTTGGCCAAATAAGCAGCCACTGAATTAATGGAAAGAAGTAGCCACATAAATTTATGCTTCATTCCAAGCGATATAGTGACATCTAAAACATCGGGCTCCATTATAAGTGTTGCAGGCAATAAAACTAGAACAGCAATTGGGGACATATAAAGCAGCAAATTCATGGAGTTCAACTTCTCCCTGAAATGATAAGAGAAAATGAGCTTTGTTTTCAAGTGGAAACTGGATAATTCCCAAAATGCATCGACAGAAACGGAGGAAAAGAGAAGAAAATCTTATGGACTCTAAAATAATCATTCAATCCAAACAATCAGAAAGACCAATTTTTTGCATCTCTCTCCCTCTACATTAGCATCAGGGAATAAACATATACATGCACATACCCAACACAATGGTGAATGAACAAGGAAAATTTGATCTCTTAGCTTGGGCAAACAATATCTATCTTATTTGGCATGGGAATATGTTTCAGATGACAGTTATTCTAGAATTTTTACCTTCACCGGCAATCATTGAATTCTTTTATTAAACTAATTATGAAGATGCCAGTTCAACCAATTCTATAAGTAGATTCATACTCTCTAGAGACACTGATTTTTAACAAGGAATACAAAATCATTCACTATGCTCCCATAAAATGAAAACTAACTTCTGATTGGTCCTTAGTTCAAATCAGTAACAGATCAAGGTACAATGGGAAAATATCTGGGCTCTTGACAAAAGGCTAAATATCAGGACAACTGAACATTTGAAATAATTACTAAGGGCTGTACTCCCTCCTCAGCCTAATCCCTTTCTAGAAGCCTACTCCACACCCAAAAACCTTTTACTCTCATTCCATAAATGGAAATTTTCGAAGTATGGGAAACCTAAACTGACATGAGATGCGGTTGAAAAAAAAAATATGAATTTAAATAATTTAACTTAGCATATAGCCCTTGACAGCATAAAATGATGAAAAATAATTCATGTAGCCAACTTCACTTGATTGGGACACAACGCTTTGGTTTGGGTAACATGAGGAGTTCATAGCATCATATTACAACAAATTTTCTAGGTAAGCCAAATCTTCTGTAGGCAAAGAAAATTTAATATGAATCTAAAAATATGTTATTGCTCAGATGGTTGTATAATAAATGAAAGCAGCAAAGCATTTACCCTTCAGAAGAAAGTAGGATTCCCTGAAGAACAGACTTGAAGGCTCTTGCAGCAGTTGCACTTAAGCACATAATAAATCCATACAAGTGAAAGCTCGGCTCACCCTGCCACCACAAAAAACAGTTAATTCCTCCAAAAAGGCAGGAGGTGGGGGCAGTGGTGAGAATCCAAAAGCAATGAAAATTCTCACCACAAAAATAATGAGAATTTCTTTTCTTTTTGTTGACAAATAACTAGTAAACACATTCCTAGCCAATTATAAGTCCAAATCTCAAAATTCTTTTGGTGAAAGGGGATTTAACAAAATTTCAGATCTAGGTAGTCAAACAACATTAAATGATAGATCAGCACCAAACCAATTCATTAAACAATACCCACTAAGGAATTATCAATCTTTATACAAAGAAAAAGCAATCAAATTCAATAACCCACATAAAATTAAACTAAAAAAACAGTATGAAATCAATGAATCAAAAGCAATTATGATGATAAAACATACCCCAAACCAATTCATCAAACAATACCCACTAAGGAATTATCAATCTTTATACAAAGAAACAATCAAAATTCAATAACCCACATAAAAATTAAACTAAAGAAAAAAACAGTATGAAATCAATGTATTATAACCAATCATGAAAATAAACATACCCCACTAGCAATAACAACCCCAGCAACAACAGGCACGAGAGCAGCATAGGTAATCCAAGACTCCCTCTTGAAAGTCATCAGATACGCAAACACAGCCGTGAAAAACGGCGTCGTAGCACCGACAGCCTGATTGAAAGACACAGGGAGGTACCTAAGAGAGATGTTACCACCCACAACAGACCCACAAAACACAATGCTCAGAGTCGCGATTCTCAGCAATTGAGACCTAGATTTGATCCTCTGGAGAGGAAGATCTTGAGGAAGACGATGGAGATGTAGCTGAGGACAGCACAGGCTGACATGTGGCACATTGTGAGGAAGATTGGGAAGCGAAAGCCATAATTGGAGAGCAAGAACTTGTTGAGAAGAAGAACACCAATGTTGGCAGAGTACCAGAGGGTTATGAGTGAGGTTATGAAAAGGGTTTCCTTTTGGGAGGACATTTTGTTGGTGTTTTTAGGGTTTTGGTGGTGTTGAGTTTGGTGGGATCTCACAAAAAGCTCTCATTTGAAGCTCTAATGGAGAATTGGGTTTGTTTGTTTGGTTGGTTTTCTGTTATTTTTATTTTTTATTTTTTTTGGGTAGAGAGAGAGAGAGAGAGAGAGGAGGAGGAGGAGGAGGAGGAGGAGAGAGAGAGAGAGGGAGACAGTATGGGTGTGCTGGCAGCTGTGGAGCTTTGTGTTGGATGATGTGCAGGTGGAAGGAATAGAGGAAATGTCTATGGTGTCATTGTATTAGGAAGGAAAAGTCAGGGTAGTTCTCAGAACACTACGGTTGTTATGTGGTCTCACTTTCTTTTCTTTTCTTTTCTTTTCCTCTTTTTTTTTTTTTTTTTTTTTTTGCCACAGCGGTTTAAAATATTAGGGAGACTTATTTATAAGTCCTTTTCAGAACCTTATGCTAAACTAAGTCTTGTGTAATTTCTTATAGAGTCTCAAGTCCTATTTTCATAAGAATGTATTCCACAAGATCCTAATCTTTTTACCCCCCATTTTCACACATTCCCTCTCTCTCTCACTCCCAACCACCGAATTGATATCAATCTGCTTCTTCGCCGTCATAGTCCGTTCTCTCTCCTATCCGAATGGAAAGCAAGATAATGGTTCTAATGTCAAGTTTTCCATCCACTCTGAGATAATTTTAGGGAATACCACCGGCACCAAAGTGACGGCACCTGGAGGCTATTTTTTTTATTTTTTCATGCAAGGTTAAATATTTATTTTATTTGTCCTTTCAAGCATTGAGAAATAAACTTCCTTATTTTTCAATTGCAATTCTACAGAAGCTGCCAACAACGTCGTTGTCGTCGTCAAATAAATGCCTATGTTTAAATGTCTATGTTTTCTTTGATTTTTTTATATAAAAAAAATAAAAAAATTCAAAAAATAAATAATTTTTAAATTTTACAATTAATAATACAAAATAAAAATATATTAAGATTATATATCTATTTCAAAACAAACGGATTAAAAAAATAAAAACTTATTAAGTTTGCGAAACGTAACGTGACACATTACGTTACGTTTATGTAAATGTCACATTACGTTTATATAGGTGTCACGTTACGTTACGTTTATGTATGTGTCACGTTACGTTCATATTTGTGTCACGTTACGTTACGTTTATATAGGTGTCACGTTGCGTTACGTTTATGTAGATATGTCACGTTACGTTTATATAGGTGTCACGTTACGTTTATGTAGGTATCACATTACGTTACGTTTATGTAGATGTCACGTTACGTATAGGTGTCACGTTACGTTACGTTTATATCAATTTCCCTATATATGGTTTTATTATTAATTATGATATTAACAACTAATATTGAGGGTAAATATGTCAAGAAACTTCTCATAGGACTTATGGGAACATAAGTTTTTTTGTGGGACCAAATGTAGCACAAGTCTCCCTAATAGGACTTCTAAATAATTTTCCCAAAATATTACTCCCTTCCTTCTATTTTATTGGTTCACATTTCTCTTTTAGTCCATCTCAAAATATTTATTTATTTTTTAACTTGAGATACTAAATTATGTTAAATTTTTAAAACTCCCCATCATAAAATATTATAAACACATTTTAAAATTTAAATAGAAAGGTAACGGTAGAAAAAATATTTCAAAATTTGAATTAAAATGTAACGATTGCATATTTACTTAATAAGTTAAATTTTCTATAATGAACAAATAAATTGAGACAGATGGAATAGTAATTAGATTACAACGCATGTGGTCAATGTCTTTTTATAGATTCAAACCTACAACATCACTCACCGTGGCACCAAAGTGTCCTCTCTGATCACTTGAACAATTGCTTGAATTTATGGTCTCACTCAATTACAAACATAAAATCCAAAATATATATATATATATATAATTAGAATAATGTGTTAATGATATTTGTAAAATTACAAAGATAATAGAACATATTTTGATTAAAAATGAAAAAATCACATCATGTCAAACCATTCTGTATATAATTTCTATATAAAGGGTAAATTACACTTTGCTTCATTTACTTTTTTGTCATTTTCTCATTTTGACACTTTATATTTTAATTTTTTTTTTCCCTATAATTTACTTTTAAAACTAGTTTATGTTCAAAATTAGATAAAAAAGAAAGAAAGAGAGTATCATGTTAATTGCCAAAATAATATAAAAAATATTATTATATTATAATTTAGGTTTACATCAATGAGTTTTATAATAAAATATTTTTATATCATGTGATTGACATTATATCATTTTCTATATGATTTTGAACATAAGTTGACTTTTAAAGTAAATTAATAAAAATTTGAAACATGATATATATAAATGGTTTGGCTTCCCTTGAGAGGGTATTTGAGCTTGGTAAGTCTATTTTAGAACTAATTTTAATAATCCGAACAATTTATTTTTTAAACAAAAAAATTAAAATAATTGGATAACTATAAGTTTAAAACATATTTATTTTTCAAAAATGAACGATAAATATGATTGAATATTTATTTTTTATAATAAAAAATTAATTTAAACATATAACTACTGATATCCGATCATCTTAATATTTTATATAAATATTCTATTCAAGAAATCCTAAAAGATGAACGATTCAAATCACCAAAATTAATTTTAAAATAAACCTCATAGTTCAAATGCTGTTTCAAATTAATAGCCAAACACAAATATAAAATACAAGACAAAATGTAATTTACTCGTCAGTTTTTATTTAGATAAATTATACTGACAACCCGCTAAGATTTTTATTTAATAGAGATGTTCTATTTATATTTGAAAAATTACACTTATTCTTAAATCAGATCAAAATTATATATTTTCCTTTTACCATATAAAATAATAAAATAATATAGATATTTTATTCGTATCATTTCAAGGGAAATAATAATTATCTTCTTTGATTTAACTTACATAAAAAAAAATTAAGCTTTTTTTATTTTTCATATTTTTTTATTTTTACAAAATTGTTTAAAATATTTTAAGCAATTTTTTTTATTTTTTAAATACACCTAATCTAGATATACTTAAGAAATATAATATTTTGTGATTTTTTTTTAAAATTCACCAAATGCAAAAAATAAAAAAAAATACAAAAACTTAATACATTTAAAGTTATATTTGGTTTTGGCTTTTTGGCTAAAAAAACACAAAAGATAAAATTGACTACATAAGTTAATAAGACAAAATGTCACATCCAAACTATAACCATTCCATTTTTTCTTTCACAAAAGTCAAAAAATCCAAAAACAAAAATCAAACGAGACTAAAAAAGTTAGGCTAAAATTGCCAAAAAGTCAAGCTATTTTAGCTCTTCCCAAACGAAAACTTTGATGTATTCAATGGATTTTTTAAAAAAATTTTGTACAAATTTTATAGTTTTTAATATATTTAGATTAAATTGATCTAATCTTAAATATAATGGTGAAAATGAAAATGAAAAATTATATTGATATATAAAATTTATACAAAAAATATCATAAAAAATGTTGTGATAGTGATATTGTTATAAATATGAATCATATTATGAGTGTTTTATTTTAAAGTGAAATGTTACCATTAAACTATATCATTATGTTTGAAAATTCTATGTAAAATTTATGTTTTTATATCATCACTTAATAAGAATATGTTCTAATAGAATTTAATGATGAAAAGTTGTAAAATATAATCATAATGATAGAAAGAAGAGTAAGATGGTTATTTAAAAAAATTTAAGATATGATATCAGCAATTCAAGGAGTAATTTATAACGACATTATAAATCTCAAAAAACAAATATAATTTCTAAAATGTGAAAATAAGATTTTTATTAAATAAAAACCTAAAAGGTGTCGATGTAATTTCCCTTTTTATGTTTTCTTCCTATTTTGACTCCTCCGACCACCTCTATTTCATCTATCTAAAGTCCTCTTTTGAAAAAAGGACAACGCCTCCAACGGTTCAAATGGAAAGTAGACGTGCAAACGTGGCTTGTGGTCCGTTAAAGTCTGTTTGGTTTATTTTATTATAAATTAATACTCTCTTTATTTCAAAATGATGATTTTTTTAGAGAATTTAACTTTTTTTTGTAGGATAATTATTATATTTAAAAAAATTTAATTTTCTAAAATTTCCTTTTAATAGTTCATTTTTTAAGAAATATTAATTTTTTATTGTTAATGAATTTAAAATAAGGACAAAATAATAAACTTATATTTTTGTACTTGATTTTTAAAAAAAGACTAATATTTTGAAAAAATAAAAAATGAAATAAGAAACTAATATTTTAGGACCGAATGAGTAATTAATAATTAAAAAATAAAAATAATAGTAAAAACATTTATTTTTCAACTTGTATGACAATTAATTTTTTAAAATTTTAAAATTATTTTTATTGAATAAATTATAAATAAAATTATATTAGATCATTTAATATAAAATCTTAAATTATTTTAAACTATAATCAACCCATTTAAGTTGTAATACAGTTTGGAAAGTTGCTATTTTAATAAGTTATTTTAGTTTTTAGCTATTTTAATACGTTAAAATTTTTGTATTTGAGAAGATAATTGAATTTTTTTGTAGTTGGATGTGATATTTGTAAGAGAAAAATTAAAATAATTATAAATTTGATATGATATTTTATCTTATTCATTATTTTAACTTACTTTATTATTTTATGAATTTTAACTCAAAAAATCAAAAAAAGCCTTGGCCAAACACAATGGCGTTGTTTACGCCGCCCTTCTTGAAAGAAAGAGAGGAAATGTCTATGGTGTCACTGTCATTTATTAATTTTATTGTTAATTAAAAAATAAAAACAATAGTAAAAGCATTTATTTTTCAAATTTTATGATAATTTTTGTTTTAATTTATTTAAATTATTTTTATCAAATAAATTAAACAAAATTATATTAAATAATTTGATACAAACTCTTAAATTATTTTAAACTAAAATCAACACATTTAAGTGGTAATTTGGCATGCTGGTTAGAAGTTAGTTTTTGACTTTTAATCTATTTTGAATCATATCACATTTTTCATCTACAAAAAAATTTAAAAAATTAATTTTTAACTAACTTTTCAAAACACGATAGAGAAACATTGTGTACGGGCCGCCCTTCTTGAAAGAAAAGAGAGGAAATGTCTATGGTGTCACTGTCATTTAGGCTAAGTTTGGCATATTGTAAAAAAGTCAAAAAGTTAAAAAGTTACTCAAAAAGTTAAAAAGTTAACACTATTCATCAAAAGTCAACAATTACGGTTGCACAACTCCCAATCCTAATTTTTCCCTACAAATCAATTTTTACAATTTTTTATTACACATTTTTCTATAAAAAGTCAAAAAGTTAACCCAAACATCCATATTTTCTTCCTCAATTTTTTAGTCTAAAAAGACAAAAAGTTCACTTATTTAGGACACTCCAAACAACCCCTTACTAGGAAGGAGTCCTCACAACATTGTGGTTGGTGTGGCCTCTCAATCAATTATATCAAAAAATTTATGTTAAACACCTTATAAGGGTTACGGTGAGAAATATTATACAATAATATATATATATTTGGAAGTGGATAGAAAATGATGATATGGTTAAACCAAGATCATTTATTTTAAAATAAAAATATGTAATTTGATAATGTTGCCAGTTTTTTTATTTTTATTTGCAAAAGATAAGAAATAAGTTATTATTTATTTATTTATTTTGTAAAAAATAGAAAAACATGATCAGTAAGTTGTCAAAAGTGATAAACGACAGTAGAGGGTGAATAGATGTGGTGATCGGTAGTGGGGGTGGTTGAAGTATCACAAAAGGTCATAGGATGGCCAAAGATCTACTAAAATGTAGCTAAATGTTGTGTGTGATTATCGTCTTTCACAAGAGCTTGCTAAAAGGTAATCAGTGCTTGTTGGAGCTTGCCAAAAGATAGTCGATGGGTAGACACATAACGGTTGTTATAGGTGACAATAATTGTTCATGGCATATGGGTAATGGCACTGGGCAGTGAGAGGCAGGGGTATGCATGATGTAGTTCTGACGGTTTGAGAATAAAATTACAAATCGAATAACAAATTAGTAAATTGTGGTTTCAACGATTTTAGACAGATTGACAGATTGAAAAATATTCTAACCAATTATCAAACATTTATATAATATATAATACTAATTTGTATAATATTTTATGTATATATATATCACAAACTGATTTTACATAATATGTTTCATATATATAACGATTAATTTGTAACAAATTTCACATCTTAAATCTCTTTCACCTTTGATATTTCATTAGAGGTTAAAAAATATATATGTATTAACTATAGTAGAGTAGAGCGGCTTGAAGGACGGATTATAAATTTTAAAGTTTAATCCGCGATTGGCAGATAGAGCAGTGTGAATTAATACAAATTGGTACAATTTTAATGAATTGAACAGTATTTTGAACGGCCCTAATGAGAAGAATGAGTGAAAAATTATTTTAAAAACAAGAGTAAATTACATTGACACCCTCTGAGATTTGGCTCAATTACATTTCACCTCCTGACGTTCTGACAATTATATTTCCACCCTTGTAGTTAATAGTTACATTTCACAAATCCCCCTACTTATATAAAAGGTAACAATTCCTAGTAAAAAAATAGAGAAAATTACATTGAAAAAAAAAATAAAACAAAAGAAAGGGAAAGGGAAAGGGAAAGGAAAAGGAAAAAAAAAATAGAAGTAAAGAAAAGCAAGAAAAGAGAGTACATGAATTTAATGTTTTCATTCCGTCTAAATACTTATAATGACAAGGAGATTAGTGCAATTTTTCAAACGTCAGGGAGTGATATGTATTATAGCCAAATCTCAGGAGTATAAGTGTAATTTAACCTAAAAACAAATGAAAATACTTTTTTTTTTTCCTATTTCTAAAATTATTTTGAAAATAAATATATATATATCAAATAAGTTTCTGTTTTGTTTTTCAAAAAAAAAAAAAAAATGTAAATGTGACCAATATGATGCGTAATTTAAAAAATGTCACCACTACATCATCTAAGATGTACTTTTATATAAATTTAATCTAAAAGCAATTTTCTTTAAAGAGTTGTGATTAGTGCCCCGAATTTGGGGCACTAATGGCACTAATTTCCATATAAGGCAAAAAAAGAAGAAAAAAAAAAAACAGTTACCCAGATTAGAAATTAAGGGCATTAGTGCCCATCTTTTTAGTGCCACAAATCACTTTTGTTCTTTAAAATTATTGTGTAATGTGCTCGCTTAAAAATGTGGTCACAAACAGTTGACAATCACATGCATTCATAACAAAACTATATTACTCTTAGAGCATCTCCAACAGTGAATCAGATTTTTCATTAAATTTGAGTCAAAAATGACTCATTTCACCAAATCTAGTATCACATGCTCCAACGGTTCACCTTTCACTAAATCTGTCCCGGGACAACCGGGTGGTCGACCGGCCGGTTGACCGGTTAGGCAAAAAAAAAATTTTTTTTTGTTTTTTTTTTTTTGAATTGTCTGAACTTTTTTTTGAACTTTCTGAACTTTTTTCAGGACGACCAGGTGGTCGACCGGCCAGTTGACCAGTTAGGCAAAAAACAATTTTTTTTTTTTTTTTTTTTTTAACGGTTTGAACTTTTTTCCTGAACTGTTTGAATCTTTTACTGGTTGACCGGTTGGTCAACCGGCTGGTCGACCGGTTGTTATAACCCAACGGTCAGTAACAGTGATTTGGTGAAATGCTTCGCCTGTTCTCAGTTTGATGAAATGTTTGGTGAAATCTCATTTTGATATCGATTTGGTGCAACCGTTGGAGCAGTGAACAGTAACTTTTTCATCAAATTTTGAATTTGATACTGAGTTTGATGAACCGTTGGAGATGGTCTTAATCAAGCCATATCTAAGTTCACTGAAAAATAGAAAATAAATAAAAGTCATAAACTTAATTATGACTTGATGTGACATTAATATATAGAATATTTGTTTGCCAAATTCCCATTGTAAGTAACGAAAACCGGCATCATTTCCAGCAACTTGTCCATATAAATGTTTTTTTTTTTTTTTTTTGTAAGAGCCATTAAAATACATGATTAAAATAATAAAATATCAGAAAATTCACTATTAGAAAAATTAAAAGAAAATTAGAGAGACCTCCAGCATAATGTCACAGACTAAGCACTTGTTATCCTCCCAAGAAACTGGCTCCACAAGTGGTACTGCATACCCGTGTATTATGCCCAAGGACCAACCCAGGAGATGCGATAGGGATCAACCCTGCCTGCCTTGCCACTTACAAACTAATGCGCTTGCAAGGTACTTGGTATAGAACTCGCACCCCCAATGAGTCGGTACGTGACATGCTACCACTGCCAGTCCCTAACGCCCTCGTCAGGGGAACATTACCCTGCCTGTCTCCATGCTTGTCCGTTCCCTACCCACGGGAAACCCGTCCCGCGCGAACATCACCCTTGGTGCGGACCCCACAATGAAGGTGCTTGGTGTAAGTCCCACATACCATCCCCATCACACTGTCCGTAGGCTGGCTCTAATACCACTTGTCACGAACTAGGCGCTTGTCATACTCCCGAGAAGCCGGTTCCACGAGTGGTACTGCATACCCCGTGTATTATGCCCAAAGACCAACCTAAGAGATGCAATAGGGACCTACATTGCCTGCCTTGTCGCTCACAAACTAATGCGCTTGCAAAGTGCTTGGTGTAGAACTCGCACCCCCAATAAGTCGGTACGTGACAATAAGCTCCTATTAGATCAATTCTTGTTAAAATATGGGTTAAAAGTATCGAACTCCTAATAATAGATCAAGTTCTATACTTTGGAGTCTTAGTTTCATGTGACTTAATATGTCCCTGAATATAGTTTTTATCCGATTTTCATATCCTTTTCTAGAAACTTGTTTTGCCAGTCATGATCCCCTCACCTCCAACTACTACCTCTCAATCAGTTGGGCTCCAACAACCATCACCGTGTGTCGTTGGTGTGCCAATCTCGGTTAGTGGCTGTGCTTTTGCACCTCATTCCCTCTCATTTTCTACTATTGGTTCGAACAGAACTAGGTCTCACAAAAACAAAACAAAACAAAACAAAAGTTGAGTGAGCGCACAACACAGACCTACTACTGTCAAACTCGAACAAGGTTAGGTCACAACCAAAACTGAACGAAACAATTTTCCCTTCTCTATTCTCATTCCATCATAACTTCTCTTAGCCAAATAAAAAAAACCAAAAACAAATAATCGCATGATGAAACTTCAAGGCCCAATAAAGAAGACAACAAAAGCAGGTAAGAAATCAAAGATGGTTCAATTTTGGCTCGACTTTGAAAGATTTTAACATTGCCAGTGTGAATTTGTATGTTGTGGGCAAACAACTTCAAGATATGTAAGAAATTCTCTTTAATTCATAGCGGCTTTGCATAATTAGACTACTCCTACCTCCAGCCATGAAATGATTAATATGGATGAAAGCAATAGCATAATATTACAGTTTAACTCCTCCAACTTCAAGATTTTCTACTTAGATACCTTCAAGAATCAACCTGAGGAACCAAAAAAATTGCAGGAAACACGGTCAGCGTTTCTCAAATTTCACACCATATAATGCAGGTTTTGAGTTCATTGTGCATATGTACGCATTAAGCATAAACTAAAAAACCAAAAAAAGAAAAGAAAGGAAAAGAAAAGAAAAATAAACCTAATCCAAAGTATTAATCTATTTTGTATCTCTGTAATAAGGTAAGTGTACGAGTCAATCCTGAATAGCATGTTAAGACTTTAAAATTACCAATATGTTTGCAATTGAGAGGGGAGTTTGCACCAAGCAAACGGACCGAGCTAGTTATGGTTGGGGCCTTGCCGTTGGGTTACACGACCGAGTTGGCATAACTGACGACAATTTGGCCGAGGTTCTGAATCACGCAGCTAAGTTAGCCCGAGGTCCGGAAGTTGGACCGGGCTAGTTGTTCGGCGTGGATCATTAGCCGGGCTAGATGTTCAGCGTGGATCCTTTGTCGAGCTAGGTGAAGCGATGGTGTTTCCGACCAGACTAGACGCCCCCGTTGCACACCAAGGCAGAGCAAGGTTAGGGAGGATGAATGGGTACGGCTGAAGAAGTGAGCTGCCTCAAATTTTGGCCAGTCAAGAGTAACACGGTTCCAAAGGGTGGACTGTAGCGCCTTGCAGGAAGTAACTCGGTAGGATTTGCTACGTGGTCCAATCGGAATGCAAGGAGAGGAATCTACTAAAGTTGCGCGTCAATATCGTTTGGCGGTTTGGCCAAATATTGTTTGGTAGTATTTACATGTACATGTGTAAGGAATAGAGAGAGCAGTACAGCCACGCGTCCAGAAAAAGACGAGCAAAGTGGTGCACGCAGAACCTATTTAAACTGTGCGGCGCCTCCATACAACAGGTGTAGAACCCTTACATACTGAGACCTTCTGGTTATTAGAACTCTCTTTCTTTTGTCTTTTCTCTCTCTAAAACTATGCTAACTTGACCGTCGGAGGGGTACTCCGGCCACAACCCGCCGAGTAGCTCACCATCGTTGTATTCTCAGGTTATTCGGAGTGAAGCAAAGCTTGGACACGAGAAGTACAGAGAGCGACGAATATTTGCTCCCCGTACAACAATTATGAACAAAAATTGTGGGTATTCAATATTCAAACGATAAAACCAAAATGAACCACAACATTCTAGATGAAGATTCTGTATAAAAAAATTTGTTCGTATAGCATTGCTCATACCAATATGATTCAATTACTTTCATCTAACATTTCCGTAATATCCTTTCCTTAAGACAAAAGAACTTGTGCTAGTACAACTATTGTAGATTCCTATTCTCCGAATCCAAAAAATGTATAAAACAGTCCATCTTGCATTTCCTTCAACAATTCATTTCTATAAAGATAACATACTAGACAACGTTATAAAAACACAGGATAGTTGACAGTGTCATGACCAGGACTCGGAATTTTTTGCTGCTCAAAACGTTGTAAACAAATGGTTAAAGTTGATCCAACTAAAACTAAATATGTAAATATCAAAACAGAAAATAATAACGATTACAGAGTATGGTCTACAGAAAATTGTAGAAGGGATCAGACAATGTAGGACAGGATATATCGGTCACTATGCAGAATATCCTTATTGTGAGGTTTTACCAATATTTTGGAATTCACATTGTTATGAATTGCCAATATCACAATATAATAGGAATTGCCAGATAAATAATTGTACCTCACTTGGATGCCAACTTGCTATCAGCCTCCTTTAATGCCCGAATGAGATGGGAAATTTGATATTTGAGTTTTGCATTTTCTGCACGAAGCTTCTCAACCTCTTCTATAGCCTGTTAGTCACCAGCAAAGAAATTCTAATGATTCATTTTCTTTTGCTACGCTCAAAAGAACACTAGTTCTTCACACCTTTCGGAAACAGATAGGGAAGAAAATAATGAGCAAACCTTTTCTTTTTCTGCAACTTGCTCAGCTTTTACACTTTCTAGCTTCGACTGTAGTTCAGTAACCATCTTCAGTAGATCCTCATTTCCAGCATCTAAGCCAAAGAACGAAAAAGAAGGTTAAAATAATAAAAGCTGAGGAAAGAACAAATATTGCCAGAAGCAAAAATAATTTGAATAAGTTGCTCTGAAAACTACCTTTCTTAGTAGAAATGGCAGCTTCAATTCTTGCTAAGCGGTCCTTCAGATCAAATATATACACGTTAATGAAATTACGGTCATAAGAGAAAGACTGAAGTTTTCCAAGCCACTAGCAAATTCAGAAGGATATATATATATATATATTTTAAACAAATCAAAAAGAATAGTACACATTTGAAACTATTCGCATTCATGAATAGAAGCAGAGACGATTAGAAGCAATATTTTCTCAAGTTCACTACAAAAGGCCAAAGCTTTCATACTCCAACACCTTGACTTATATGGAACGCTATGCTGCAACCCCAAAGTGACAACTAGAAATGTGAAAATTCAATTACACATTTCAATATGAAGTAAAACTCCGCAAGTGTTCGTTTATGGAATTTCTGAGGAACCCAAAAGAGGTTTAGTTTTACTTCAAGAGATTCAAATCTGGCTGACGCCATTTTCTATTGTCAGTGAAAAAAGAAAATCCAAAGCAGAAACAGCTAGAAGCACCTTTTTATCCAACCAAACAAAGAAATTAAGAAAATTAATTTAAGCAGAAAGGATTCCATGTTTTCCTGTATGCTACTCCAACATTGCTCATCTATTTAAATAATGAGATAAACTTGTATGTGATAAAAAAAATAACACAAGTCGCCTAGGCAGGTAGAAAATAGAAGTTTATAAGGCTTCCTAACAAAATCTTGACCTTTTCATTAAACAAGATGAAGGCATTATCAATTTTATTCAAGTCATAGTTCCAAATACTGTCACTTGGCAACTTCCCAAGAGCAGGAAAACTACGATGTTTGATATTCTTCCCTACTAATTACAGAAGCACTATTCATTTGTCAGCTAATTAACTGCAGAGAAGGTAAACTTTTCATATAGTTCTTCAGCTTCTATGCCAATTAAAGACCATGGCCATATTCTAGACAATAGGAAAATCAGTCAAGGCATTCTCAATTTTGAAGCGACAGCTTTGCAGAAGGAGATGCAAATGGAACCATCTCAGGGACAACGAACTCTAAGTTTCTGTTGGCACCATAAATAAAATTTTTGTCGATTATAAATAGGTTTAAACTTTCTATTACTTATTATTATTATTACTATAATTATTATGATTATGCAGGAAAATCTAGAAAGTTAAGAGAGGTTAAGTCAAGCTTTGAAGATTCAAGGGATGGAGGATAAGTGGCAATGTAAGAATATGGAAGTTATATGTGTAGTTATATGATAGTTAATAGAAGTTTTTTCCTATATTTTTTTGTATAAATTGCCATTGATGGCTCTATTGTAAAAGGCACCAACAAACCCATACATGACTTGATTTTCATTTCTTTTCTATCCTAAGAGTAGATCCAATCTACATAGGAGTAGTTTAAATTTAGATAGGAGTAGTCTAATGTGCTTTACTTATATTTGATTGTTCATTCAATCATTCACATCATCATCTTCTTCTTCTTTCTCTCTTTTTTCTGGTTTGTTTTGTCATTGTTTTTACTCCAAGGAAGTCCTTGAACTTTCAAGGCATAAAATCTCAACACAATTGCTTGATTATTGTGTTGTTTGGTGAGATTTTGGTTAAAGCTCTGTTGATCTGAGCCTAACAAAAATTTTACTAACAATTTTTGGCACCCCCGGTGAGACATTATCCTAACTTGGAGAGAAAAAAAATGATACAAACAAAATATTAAGAAATTATGCCATCAAGTGGCATATTTGCATCTCGTGCATCCATGGATGCAAACTACCAATGGAGTGGCAATGTTCCAATGGGTATGAATTATTATTAGAATGCCTCATCTTCTATGTATAATGACTGTCAATATTATGACAATGATTCTACCGTCTATTGCCAACATAATGGCATGACAAATGATATCGAAAGAATAATTCGGCGTTGTAAGGATGAAATTTATTGGCGCAAGAGTGAAATTTTGGCTCTACAAGAAGAAATTAATTCTCTTGATTGACAAAAATTTCAAATAATTTCATCAACGCCATATTATTTGATGCAAAAAGATATAAATTACTTTGATGAAAAAATTCGTCAACTTAGTAGTCAATTTTATCAAGTTGATGGAGAAATTCAACATTGGAGTAAAAAATTATAGAATCTTAAAAAGCACAAATTTTATGTGCTTCTAAGTGGCTTTTCCAAGCAAAACTTTCTCTCCACAAAAATCATGGCTAAGGAAAAATTAAGTTCTAAAAATGGCATGCCTGGGGGGCAATTTTTTAAGCCATTAATTGAAAAAGAAGACCGACTTCTTTTGCCAAAAGCTATTGAGCATTTTAATCCAATTGAAGGATATGGTTTTAAGTCAAATATGACAAAGAATGTTGAACAACCATTACAAAATGATGGTAAACATTCAATTGGAGAGTATGATTTTAAGCCACACATGACTAAATATGATGAACAACCATCACAAAATGATGATGAAAATCCAATTGGAGGGCATGGTTTTAAGCCAAACATGGCTAAGTTTGATGAAAAAACATCACAAAATGATGGTGAAAATCCAATTAGGGGGTATGATTTTGAGCTAAACATGGCTAAAAAATATGAACAACCCACATTTGATGAATTTGAATTTTTTAGCATTGTTAATTTTGTCAAAAAATTTAATTTTCTAAAGTCAATTGACATTATGATTTCTGTCATCCAACAACTACAATGGCTTTGTGATTCACATCAAAAATTAATTTTGATGAAGTGATTTACAAAAAGAAATTCTGAATTTTATTTCTATTTTTTGTATAACAGTAATGTGAGAGTATTTCGATGTGGCCACAACAACAAAAAAAACTACATATATATAGTCAATCGATTATAATTTTCATAATTTCTATTATATATTTATGTTCATACAACTGTTCAAGAATTCGAATACTCATTCTTAAAGAGTTGGGGGCATTGTTTGTACCATAAATAAAATTTATGTCGATTATAAATAAGTTTAAACTTTCTATTACTTATTATTATTATTATTGTTATTATTATTATGAGTATGTAGGAAAATCTTGAAAGTTAAGAGAAGTTAAGTTTTGAAGATTTAAGGGATGGAGAACAAGTGGCAATGCAAGAAGATGGAAGTTATATGGGTAGTTAGATGATGGTTAATAGAAGTTTTTTTTTTTACGTTTTTTTGTATAAATTGCCATTGATGACTCTATTGTAAAAGGCACCAACAAATTAATACATGACTTGATTTTCATTTCTTTTCTATCCTAGGAGAAGATCTAATCTACATAGGAGTAGTTTAAATTTAGATAGGAGTAGTCTTAATGTACTTTATTTGTAATTGATTGTTCATTCAATCATTTATTTCATCATCTTCTTTTTCTCTCTTTCTCTTTTTCTTGCTTGTATTTCAGTTACTTTTTACTCCAAGGAAGTCCTTGAACTTTTAAGGCATAGAACCCCAATACAATTGCTTGATCATTGTGTTGTTTGGTGAGATTTTGATTAAGGCTTTGTTGATCTATGCCTAACAAAAATTTTACTAACAGTTTCGCATATCAGAGTTCCAATGAATAGTATAAGAAACATATGCAGAACAATGATAGAAAACTGGAAAATAAATTCTTCATCAATCAGAAGATAAACAACACAAACATGCCAAAATGAAAAATGGCTAGACCACTAAAGTAAATAATAATTAAAATGCATCAAAACTGCACAGAACCCTAGACCCACAAATTATCAGAAACCAAAATGCATCAAAACCCAATACCCACAAATTATCAGAAACCAAAATGCATCAAAACCCAATACATATGACTCAGCGAGCACAGATTCTAAAAAAAGAAGAGCAAAGAAACTAAAAACGAACCAAATTCATCAAAACTCTGCAAAAACCCTAAACCTACAAACCATTGAATGTGACAATCTAAACCAAGAATTACATGACCAATGTATATGATACTGTATATGTATATAAGTGTTTTGGTTGGATTGAATTTGTGGTTTGTCTAAGAGTAATGAAGTCTGTGTTTAGACCAAGAAATAGTTGATCAAACATATAAATCAATCAAAGCTAAACAATACAAACATGCCAAAAATGAAAAATGGCCAAGACCACTGAAGTAAGCAAGAACCAAAATACATCAAAACTGCACAGAACCCTAGACCCACAAATTGTCAGATACAAAAATACACCAAAACCCAATAAAATATGGCTCAGCAAGCAAAGATTATAGCCTAAACCATTGCCTATAATAATCTAAACCAAGAGTTACATGAAGAACAATGTATATGATATATCTATATATAGGTACATAGAAGTATTTTGATTTGATTGGATTGGATTGGATTGAGATTGTGGGTTGTCTAACCTCTGCTTCGGAAGCTCTTTGGTAAAAGGGTTTCAAGATTTCTTGAAGGTCATTAGACGCCGCCATTTTCACAACTTGGTCTCTCTCTCTCTCTCTCTCTCACTATGACTGCGCGAGCTGTTCGATTGGAGGAGATGATAGCTGTCGGTGTTCCTAAAATGGAAAGGCACGATGATTGAAATTACGATAATACCTTTCATTAGGAGTTGTTTGTTGATCAACGGTTTGGGACAATTTTGATATTTTTGTTTTATAATATTTGTGGGAAAAAACATGCCAACCCTATCTTCATAGTAATGATAATTAGTTCAAAAAGAAAAAATTACAAAAAAATAAGATTTAAAATATAAAATAGGGTTTTTTTATTGATAAATTCAATTTAGAGGTGTTCTATCCCAATAAATTCATAAAGAAAAATTATAACCTAATTAGTCCCATGTGTTTATACTTTTATTTCATATGGTCCTTTTTTTCCTAATTTATATGTTTTGTTAGACTATTATACCCTTATATCTATTATTGATATATATTATACACAACAATGATATACATATTTCCCTCTATTTTTGTTGTGGTAGGGTTTCGTTCCTATAGAAGAGAAGACGACGATACAGAGTTTGTGGTAGTGTTTTGTTGCAGTAGAATTTCATTCCTGTAGGAAAGAAGATGATGACTCAGAGTTTGTGCTCTTGTTTTTTCTATCATAGTTACTATTTCAGCCGAAAATCAAAGGAAAAGATGAGGATTTGAATCGAAGGAACAGATGAGATGGCTTACAAACTTGTTCAGTCGATTGATTGAAACCCACATTCGACTGGATTGAATCAAAGGTAAAGAGGAGATATAGGAGTTTGTGCTCTGTTTTCTTTTCTGTCAATTAGTGTGAATGTTCACATTTCATATTGTTCTTCTTTCGGATGATGTTCTTCTTTTTCACAATTGTTAAAATTATTGTCCACCAAGTATTTGATTATATATTCAAATGAGAAATTCAGCAAAAAAAGTTATTCCCATTGGAAACAACATCTCCAGTGATATTTGCTTGGGTTAGTGAATATGATTCTGTTATTGTCATTGATTTTGATTTTTTGTTATTGGATTTCAATGTAGTAATGATTTTTTGAGATCGGTAATGTGTCTGATATAAAAATGATGTAAATGTTCATATTATTAATCAGTGTTAATATTCACATTAATTTGAATTGAAAATTTATCATGTGAATATTAAACATATTCATGTGAATATTCACATTACTTTTGTTCATATTACTTTTGTTTTCATATCCACATTCATGTGAATATTCACATCTCCAGTGATATTTGCTTGGATTAGTGAACATGATTCTGTTATTGTCATTGATTTTGATTTTTTGTTATTGGATTTCAATACAGCAATGATTTTTTAAGATTGGTAATGAGTCTGATATAAAAATGATGTAAATGATGATATTATTAATCATTGTTAATATTCACATTAATTTGAATTGAAAATTTGTCATTGTGTTGTCAATTTATGTTAATATTAGTCACATACCCATATAATATTGAATGATGAATATGTTTTCGCTGTATTCATTACCACTGTGACAATGTGATGTTAAGGTTCACATCAGTATTGCATCAAATTACACAACCACAAACCTCAGCTTTCATTTTGAATACAAACATGATGTGAATATTCACACTGAAACATATGAATGTGAATGTTAACATGAATTTTGAAATATAGATAAATGCACTATGATTTCAAAGTATTAATTACTAATATGGAATGATGATATTAAAGTTTACATCAAAATTGCATTGCCCACATATCACATTAAGCCAATGATTATGTGTACACAATTGTAAAGCAGCTGACAATAATGTGAATGTTCACATCAATTTTTTAAGCTCTAAAAATATGACTACATCAGCATTGCATTAACCACAAACCATCATTTTTGTGTGTACACAAACATGAAGTGTACATTTATGTACAATTAGATTATTGATATGAATGTTAATATTACGAATAAAATATCAAATAAATTAATTTAGTTACATTAAGCCGATGGTTATGTGTACATAATTATAAGACAACATAAACCAATATGAATATTAACATTGACTTTCTAGTAGCAAATATTATGACAACTTATCATTGTATCTTATTAAGCACAATCAAAATAACTAATTATGGTTCTTTTGTCCAATGTATTCTAATATTTACAAAATCGCAAATGATATGAAATTGATATTCATATTCATATTTTTCTTGCCAATGTAAAATGTGTCTTTTGATGCCTTGTACGTCTCTAGCACGCATACGATGATATCGTTGAACTTCATGCATTTGTTGAGGTCAACTTTACCGATCCTCAACACATCAAACAACTGCCAAAATGGCGTTTCCTTCAAACAATCCAGCTGAGGATCCGAGAACTTGGTGCTTGTCATCAGTTTCACTAACCCAATGATATTAGATCGGTAGTTGACCTTTTTCATGCTCACTTTTGGAAGGCTGGCTATTTGTTCAAGTTTGTAAACTGTTCTCTTTTTCTTTTGCCATGAAATCTATGAGCAACATCTATTTGTTCAATTAGAAATAAATTTACTGTTAGTGGTCACAAATGGTAAATCATAACAAGTGCAAACTATATGTGCTGTGAATAGTTGAATGATGTGACCATGGTTGCATTGAGCTAACCCATGATGTCAATATTCACATGAACATTGTACAACATAAGATAAAACAATAAAAATCAAATAAATTGTGTAAACATTTACATGGATCATATATCATGTCATTAGTTCATGTATCTGAAAAATAAACAAAATTTTGGGAATTCAAATCATTTGATCATAATCAACAACTCCAACAAGGATAACAACCAAAAAATGGGAGGAAAATAACAAATAAAATATGAAATAATAACATATTACAACTATTAAACTAACACGATGTATATATGATGTTAATCTTCACATCATTACATTATATATTTAAGTGTGAATGTTCACAGCCAAATATATGGTGTGAATATTCAATGTGAATGTTACAATGTGAATATTATGTTGGAACAATCTTCTGTGTAAATAAAATAACTTGAAATAAATCAAACAAAATAAATAAATAACATACCGAATTTATTTCGTTGAACCGAATAAATAATTTAAGACCAAGTCGAGTGTGTGACACTCTGTCCTTAAGACAGATTCGCCCCGCTACGGTACTTACGGTTGAGCGGCGTCTATCTCCCAAGATACAATTATCTTCACAAATTGTAGTAGTACTTCAAACAATTTGTTTGGCGAACCAAACCTTGTGTTCTAATACTCTCTTTAATTTATTCCTAAATTATAAATGAAGAATAATGCACTAAAGAAATCTGGACAGCAAAGAGAAAATTTTCAGACTCAAAATCACGGATTCAAAACACATGCTGGAATTTGGTATTTATAGGCACACATGTGCAACCTGAACAGGTGCAAAACAAAAGTGAACATGTTTGATTCAAAAATCAAACAGATTTGTAACAGATTCTGCCGTTGTACAGGAACGGCTATAATTCAAACAATTTGAAAGAAGTAGCCGTAGGTGTACTTAACTCCAAACTATTTGAATATAAATATTATTAAACTATTAGACTAGTTTAATCAAATAAACAATAGTATAATGGATTTAATAAAATCTGTTAGGAATATAAATATTAATCTATTTGACAAACTTTAGGAAATCAAAAATTTGAATTTAGATTTAAATTAAATTCCCACAATAATTTCTTATTGAAAAAATTCAAAAGAATTTTATCTAAAAAATTAATGTTAAACCTGAAAACGATGTCAACTTCCCATTCACTCATAAATGGTTTTGACATTCCGTATTCACCGTGTGACTTGTCACGCGGCAGGAACACTTCACCTCGTCGAACCCACCCCAAAAACGTTTGGGGCCCACTTAAAATTGGGCTAAAAAATATGCCTATATTAAACCATTTTTCCAACAATCCCCCACATGAATGGAATTTGACGGAGAGAAAATGCAACAACATGATCTAAATACAGAGAGTACAGAAATTGGTAATATTCTGCAAAGGATAGGTAGCTTTTGGCTTTGAACCTTCCCTTGCGAGACACTATCGGATTTACGAGCTAAACAGTGAACATGACGTCTTGAACTGTTCAGCCATTTGTGTAAACCAAGACAATAGAACTCACACAGTATATTCCCAAACACAGTTTAGTTCTCACTATTGTGTTCATTTTGGCCCTAAACAACCTGGTCTTCATGAGTGCTTTAGAGAATTGTAGCCCTTCACAAATCTCATAGAACCGGCCCAATTCACACTCATATAGGTGATTCTTATGAAGAGTATCCTGCCATACTCCACTAGGTTTACCTAGATATAAGAATCATTAAAATTTTACTTAACCTTTAACGCTGCAGACATCACTATTTCATCATAGAAATGGGTAGGAGTTGGACTCCACAGTGATCCTTCTGAGTCAATCACAACTCGGTTGTCCCTTTGAACCTAGATCTTGGGATCTCCAGTCAACTAGGTTGGGTTGCCGTTGTGGTAACTCTTATTTAATAGGCTTAAGTCCCATTCCCCTCGATGAATTCTCAACTAACTCTCTTGCTAACCCTTTGGTTAGTGGATCCGCTATGTTGTCTTTAGACTTAACATATTCTATGGAAATAATTCCATTAGAGAGTAGTTGTCTCACGGTGTTATGTCGACGACGAATGTGTCGTGACTTACCGTTATACATATGACTCTGTGCTCTACCAATTGCTGATTGACTATCACAATGTATGCATATAGCAGGCACCGGTTTTGGCCAATTGGAATATCTTCAAGGAAGTGGCGAAGCCATTCTGCCTCTTCCCTGCTTTGTCTAAAGCTATGAATTCAGATTCCATAGTAGACCTAGCAATACAAGTCTGTTTGGAAGATTTCCAAGATACAGCCGCCCCACCAAGAGTAAAGACATACCCACTGGTGGACTTTGAGTCTCTAGTATCCGATATCCAATTTGCATCACAGTATCCTTCAAGTACTGCTGGATATCTAGTATAATGAAGCCCAATGTTACGAGTAAATCGGAGATATCTTAGAACCCTTATAATTGCTTTCCAGTGTTCTACTCCCGGATTACTCGTATATCTACTTAATTTACTTACTGCATAAGCTATATCTGGGCGAGTGCAGTTCATCAAGTACATTAAGCTTCCAATAATTTGGGCATACTCTAATTGAGAAATACTTTCCTGTACATTCTTAGAAAGATACAAATTAACATCTACAGGAGTTCTAGCAAGATGATCATCATCTTTGCTGAATTTGTCAAGTATTTTCTCAATGTAATGAGATTGTGACAAAGCATATCCTTCTGATGTTTTGGTAATTTTCATACCAAGAATTACATCAGCAATGCCCATGTCCTTCATGTCAAAATGTTTATTCAACATTTTCTTGGTAGTTTTAATCATGTCATTATTACTACCATGATGAGCATATCATCTACATAAAGACATACAATGACATAACCTTTGTCTGTGTTTTTAATATAAACACATTTGTCACACTCATTAATTTTAAATCCATTTGACATCATTGCCTTGTCAAATTTCTCATGCCATTGCTTTGGCGCTTGTTTTAAACCATATAATGATTTAACCAATTTACACACTTTCTTTTCTTTCCCTGGAACAGAAAACCCTTCTGGTTGTTCCATGTAAATTTCTTCATTTAACTCACCATTTAAGAAAGCGGTTTTAACATCCATTTGATGAATTTCTAGATTGTATAGAGATGCAATGGCAATTAGCATTCTAATGGATGTTATTCTAGTAACCGGTGAGTATGTGTCAAAGTAATCTAGACCTTCTTTTTGTCTAAAACCTTTGACTACAAGTCTTGCCTTGTATTTGTCAATTGATCCATCCGCTTTCATTTTCTTTTGAAAATCCACTTGTACCCAAGAGGTTTACAACCTGGTGGCAAGTCCACTAATTCCCAAGTGTGATTTTGCAAGATGGATTCAACTTCACTGTTGACAGCTTCTTTCCATAAAGGAGCTTCAGGACTGGACATAGCCTCTTTAAAAGTTAAAGGCTCATTTTCTAACAAATATGTTAGAAAATCTGGACCAAAAGATTTTGAGGTTCTAGCACGTTTACTACGCCTAGTTCCTCTTCCTCATTTTGATCTAACTCTTGTTCTTGATCATGTTCTTGATCCTGACTAGTAATAGCATCATGAGATCTTTTATTGTTACTAGTCTCTTGTCCAGTCTTATTTGGAAATACATGTTCAAAGAAAGATGCATTCCGAGACTCAATAATAGTATTTACATGCATTTCGGATGTTCTGATTTATGAATCAAAAACCGATATGCACTACTATTCTTGGCATAACCAATGAAAATGCAATCAATGGTCTTAGGACCTATCTTAGTCTTTTTAGGACTAGGAATAGCCACTTTAGCCAAACACCCCCACACTTTTAAGTATTTGAAGGATGGCACTCTTCCATGCCACAATTCATAAGGTGTTTGATTTACTTTCTTTCGGGGTACTTTATTAAGTATATAATTAGCAGAAAGTATTGCTTCCCCCCACAAGTTATGAGGTAATCCAGAACTGATTAACATGGCATTCATCATTTCTTTTAAAGTCCTATTTTTCCTTTCTGCAATTCCATTTTGCTGAGGTGAGTAAGGAGCGGTGGTTTGATGAATTATTCCATGTTCTTTACAAAATTCACCAAAAGGTGATTCATATTCACCACCTCTATCACTTCTAAGTTTCTTGATTTTCTTACCAAGTTGATTTTCAACTTCATTCTTATATTGAATGAAAGTTTCCAAAGCTTCATCCTTGGTTCGAATTAAATAAATATAACTATATCTAGTATAGTCATCTATAAAAGTGATTACATATTTTTTCCCACCTCTGGTTTGAATTGATTTAAAATCACAAATGTCACTATGAATTAATTCAAGTGGTTCCGTACTTCTTTCAATTGAATGAAAAGGAGTTTTAGATAATTTTGCCTCAACACAAATTTCACATTTATGATTTGAATCAATGTCAAATTTAGGTAAACATTCCATATTAATTAATCTACGCAAAGATCCATAATTAACATGTCCTAGTCTACCATGCCATAAATTTGAAGACTCAAGCAAGTAAGAAGAAGATGTAGTATTATTAATAACTGAGGGTACAACGTCATTACATTTAACTTGAAAAGGCCATCAGACATGTAACCTTTTCCTACATACATCCATTCTTAGTAAGTACAAATTTATCACTCTCAAATACTAGCCTAAACCCATTCTTACTCAACAAAGATCCGGAAACAAGATTCTTGCGAATGTCCGGTACATGCAGCACATTGTTGAGAGTGAGTTCCTTTCCTGATGTCATCTTGAGTACAATCTTTCCTTGTCCTTCAACTTTGGAAGTTGAGGAGTTGCCCATAAAAAGTTGTTCACCATTGTCCACTGTAGAATAAGATGTGAACATCTTTTTGTCGGCACAAATATGGCGAGTAGCACCAGTGTCCACCCACCATTCTTTAGGATTTCCGACAAGATTTGCCTCGGAAACAACTGCAGAAAGATTGATGTCATCGACACCATTGGAAATATTGTCCACTTCGGTCATATGGGCTTGAGCAGGCTTCTTGCTTGTTCTTCTTTTGCTTTTGCCTTTGCTACGGCAATCTTTGGCCCGATGTCCCTCTTTGTCACAGATGTAACATTTGCCATTAAACTTGTACTTTTTATTATCCCCCCTTTAGAGCCTTGTGATGAACTTTCTCTAGAAGACTTTCGTTTCTTGGTTTTTGAAGCATGTTCCACCACATTTGCCTTAGACTCCATAGGAAGCTTACCAGCCCGCTTTTCAGAATTGCGGTTGTCCTCCTCAATCCTCAAACGCACAATTAACTCGTCCATAGAAATTTCTTTGCGCTTGTGTTTGAGGTAGTTCTTGAATTCCTTCCAGCCTTTTGGTAATTTTTCAATTAAGGCTGCAACTTGGAAGGATTCACTGAGAGACATACCTTCTGCGTGAATGTCATGCAGAATGAGTTGGAAATCTTGAGCTTGGCTGATCACAGTTTTTGAATCAACCATTACAAAATCCAAGAATCTGCCAACCACAAATTTCTTTGAGCCGGCATCTTCCGTTTTGTACTTTTTCTCCAACGATTCCCAAAGTTCCTTTGCTGTCTTGATTGGA
Source organism: Camellia japonica (assembly GCA_030407325.1). Classification (NCBI taxonomy): domain Eukaryota; kingdom Viridiplantae; phylum Streptophyta; class Magnoliopsida; order Ericales; family Theaceae; genus Camellia; species Camellia japonica. Next base: position 13,077,224 of record JAPPVO010000017.1, read on the forward strand.
CTGTAGACGTTGTATAATGTGTTGTCAAGTCCGTTCAAGACGTAATTCCGGCAAAGGAAATCGGCATGTTTCCAAGCATCAACCGCAGCAACCACTTGCCGGTCGGTTTCATCCTCTTTCAGGATAGGAGCATCTTCACGGAGAAACGAGCCAGGTTCAGAGTTGTAAGATAGAACAACATTTTCTGTTGCCATCTTTTAAAGTCAGTTCCTGAGAACTTCTCTGGCTTTTCACCGTGATTTACCGGTACTGTCATCACAGGAGAGGGGGTTGGTGCAATCGCAGCCACCACAGTAGTACTTGTTTGGGCATTTGTTTCAGTAGCCATCAATTCTAATTTATAAAACAAAATTATAATTAGAATTTACACTACACAGAAAATTAAACCAAATGCACAGAATTAAATTCTGTAAAAATAAAAGAAACAAGAATGTAACTTTTATTTTCCAATTAATTTGAAAATAAAATAAAATTTTATTTAAACAAATTAATTCCACACAGAAAATAAAAGAAATAAAAACTATAACTTTTATTTTTCAATTAATTTGGAAATAAAATAAAATTTTATTTAACCAAAATAATTCCACACAGAAAATTAAATTCTGTAAAATAAAAGAAATAAAAATATAACTTTTATTTTTAATTAATTTGAAATAAAATAAAATTTTATTTAACCAAAATAATTCCACACAGAAAATTAAATTCTGTAAAATAAAAGAAATAAGAATATAACTTTTATTTTTTCAATTAATTTGGAAATAAAATAAAATTTTATTTAACCAAATTAATTTCACACAGAAACTTAAATCTCTTGTAACACTCCAATAATTAAAATACTGAAACAGAATTTTAATTAATGAAAACTCAGAAAATAATTTCTAAAATCCAAAATTAATTTTCTGACAAAATTCCACAAAAATATATTCTGAATTGTTAATGACACCAGTATCGTACTACTAGTTGTTGTCAAAGAAAAGAGACAGTATATTACTACTATCTGTCAAATAGCATATAATCACTATTTGTTTTTCCAACCAGAATATTATTTTGTAAATCCACAGAAAATAATTTTCTTTCGAAATTATTTACGAAGAAAGAAAAAGGGAAACAAACGAAAAATTTGTAAACAGAATAATTCGATTCTGTCTTAAGATTGTTGGAACAATCTTCTGTGTAAATAAAATAACTTTAAATAAATCAAACAAAATAAATAAATAACATACCGAATTTATTTCGTTGAACCGAATAAATAATTTAAGACCAAGTCGAGTGTGTGACACTCTGTCCTTAAGACAGATTCGCCCCGCTACGGTACTTACGGTTGAGTGGCGTCTATCTCCCAGGATACAATGATCTTCACAAATTGTAGTAGTACTTCAAACAATTTGTTCGGCGAACCAAACCTTGTGTTCTAATATTCTCTTTAATTTATTCCTAAATTATAAATGAAGAATAATGCACTAAAGAAATCTAGACAGCAAAGAGAAAATTTTCAGACTCAAAATCACGGATTCAAAACACATGCTGGAATTTGGTATTTATAGGCACACATGTGCAACCCGAACAGGTGCAAAACAAAAGTGAACATGTTTGATTCAAAAATCAAACAGATTTGTAACAGATTCTGCCGTTGTACAGGAACGGCTATAATTCAAACAATTTGGAAGAAGTAGTTGTAGGTGTACTTAACTCCAAACTATTTGAATATAAATATTATTAAACTATTAGACTAGTTTAATCAAATAAACAATAGTATAATGGATTTAATAAAATCTGTTAGGAATATAAATATTAATCTATTTGACAAACTTTAGGAAATCAAAAATTTAAATTTAGATTTAAATTAAATTCCCACAATAATTTCTTATTGAAAAAATTCAAAAGAATTTTATCTAAAAAATTAATGTTAAACCCGAAAACGATGTCAACTTCCCATTCACTCATAAATGGTTTTGACATTCCGTATTCACCGTGTGACTTGCCATGCGGCAAGGAACACTTCACCTCGTCGAACCCACCCCAAACAACGTTTGGGGCCCACTTAAAATTGGGCTGAAAAATATGCATATATTAAACCATTTTTCCAACATATTAACATTATGTTCAGCATGTGAATATTAAAATTATGTTCAGAATGTTACAATGTGAATATTAACATTATGTTCAGAATGTAATTAATTGGCATTATGTTCAGAATGTTACAATGTGAATATTAACATTATATTCAGAATATAATTATTGACATTATGTTCAGAATGTGCATATTGGCATTGATGTCACTCAATAACAAGTGAAACAATAAGATGTTATTATTTATAACATGACTACAAGAATTTAGATGTAATCAAAATAGGGTTGACAACCATCCAAGGTTTGGTCTATAATTATTTCATGACCATCAACAACCAACAACACCAACAAGTTTGACATTGACACAAGGGAGGAGATAATGAGTGTTTTACAAAATAATAACACATGACAATTTAAGACAAATAAGTCATTAACAATATTTGACAACCTGATGCAAATATTGACATTATGTATAATCGGATTCACATTGAACCAAAAGAGGGTTGGCAATCTTCAAAGATTAGGGGCTCTAATTTTTTATAACCATCAACAAGCAATAATACCAATAGCTCTGTAAATATTTACATCATATTTCATTGATGTTAGAAGGTGAATATTGGCATTATGTTCATAATGTGAATATTGCCATTGATGTCACAATATGCATATTGATATTATGTTCAGAATGTGCATATTGACATTGATGTTAATCAATAACAAGTGAAACAATATGATATTATTATTTACAGTATGCCTATAAGAATTCACATGTAACCAAATTAGGGTTGGCAACCATCCAAAGTTTGGACTGTAATTATTTCATGACCATCAACAATCAACAACACCAACAAGTCTAACATTGACACAAGGGAGGAGATAAGGAGTGTATTACAAAACAATAACACATGACAATTTAAGACAAACAAGTCATTACCGAAATTTAACAATTTGATATAAATATTGACATTATGTATAATGGAATTCACATTGACCCAAAAGAGGATTGGCAACCATAATATGAATATTGCCATTGATGTTCATAATGTGAATATTTACATCATACTCCATCATATTTTTTGGGGAAGATTGGGGGTTCTATGGATATCAACAATCAACAATACCAATATTGATAAAGGGAAAAAACCAGAGAGTTCATTACCAAATCACAACTACAAACAATATTAATAACAAATGAATGTAATATTCAACAAAAAAAATCAACATCAGCAACATGGACAAAGAGTGAAAATAGAGAGTTTATTCCAAAATAAAATCCAAAAGCAACAATAATAATAGGGCAATGTAAATATATACATTATGTTATCATTGACTGAAAAACAGAGGGATGGAAAGGAATGTAAATATATACATTGGTGATTAAAAGTTGAATATTTACATTATATTTATAATGTGAATATTGACATTGAAGTAGATATTTACATCAATGTGAATATTTACACCATATTCACATCATATTTGATCACCATGTAAATATTGTACAGATTATGTATAATGGAACACACTGTAGACACCCAATTTTTGACTGTCCTCAAGACTTGGATGTCACCGTTTGAACACCCGGTGATCATCCATGTTTGTGTTCGTCTCGAGTTCCCGGAGGTCTCGGCTACGCGCCTTGCCTCAGGATCTCCCGACTCGACTGTTTTGTGTTTGGTTTTGCACCAAACACTTGTGTTTTGCTTTTGAAGGGCAGGGAATGGCTTGTGAGACATCCCCACACATCACCAGCCATGGCTAGAGGCCACCGGCCAGTGTTTTGTTGCCATCGGCCATATATTTGGCCGGTCGGCACTCTGTTTGGTCGGTCGGCCATCTTTATTTGGCCGATTGACTCTTTTTCTGGCCGAGACCTCTTCTTGAGGGGAGTTTGAACCTTTTGAACCCCCTGTTTTAGCTTCTTGAGGAAGCTTGAACCTTTGAACCCTTGGTTTTAGCTTCTTGAGGAAGCTTGAACCTTTTGAACCCTTGGTCTTTAGCTTCTTGAGGAAGCTTGAACCTTTTGAACCCTTAGTTTAGCTTCTCCAAGAAGCTTGAACCTTTTGCACCTTGGTTTAGCTTCTCCTAGAAGCTTGAACCTTTTGCACCTTTGCCTAGCTTCTCCAAGAAGCTTGAACCCTTCTAAGCTTCCAAGAGAAGCTTGCACCTCTTGAACCTTTTGCCTAGCTTCTCCAAGAAGCTTGGCTCTTTTGTCTAGCTTCTCCAAGAAGCTTGGCCTTCTTGGCCCTTTTGCTCCAAGCTTCTAAGAGAAGCTTGACTCCTTTGACCCTTTTTGCTTAGTTTCTCTTAGAAACTTCAAGCCTCCGTCTTCTCTATAAAAGAAGAGCTTCTCTTCTATTGCAAGGGTTCCAAGAATTGGTCTAAGGCATACAAGAGTTGTATCTCTCTATATCTCTACATTCAAGCTCCATAAGTGTTGGTTCTTGGCCCCTTTGCACACCAACTCTCAACCACACCTCTCCATCATCCATCTAAGCTTCTTGGAGGCCATTTTCAGAGGCTAAGGAACTGGTTTTTGGGACCAAAGGCTGCTGTCCCCGTTGGTCTACAAGGGTGAGCATCTAACCCTCTTTTATTCCCCGTTTTTGCACACACTTTTAGCCTGTCTTTCTTGCTGATTTGAGCTTTGTGTATAACATAAAAAAGTTCTGTTTTTTTGTGTTTAAGATACTTCATTAAGGTCACTTTTGTGTTTGGGGTCGTTTACCCCCTCTTAGGCCTTGTTTGGCCTCATTTTTGTGTGTTTTTGGTGAGCTTCGGGACCACCTTGTTTGGGCCTCCTCACCACTGAAATAGTGGTGAGGATGGTGGTTTAAGGTCCTAAGAAGGAGAGGGCCACCCCCTCTCCTTGTTGTCTTTAAAAAGTGCCATTTTAGCCTCATGTGTGAGCACCATTTTTAAGTGCATGTTGGCCATGTCTTAAGTGTTATTTGGTAATATTTTGCCATGTATTACTTCTGTTTTTACTTGGTTTAGACACACCATGCATGCTTAGCATACTTGTCTTGTAATGCCATGAAATTGCCTTAACATGCTTTGTGTTTTGAGCCTTGTTTCTAGCATGGTTTTGGCTTAGCTTTGTGAAGCTTTTATGCATATTTTGGCATGATTTAGGTCTGATTTTGGTTATTTGGGTGTCATCCATGGCTTGCTTTGTATGGCTACCATGCAATCTAGCTTATATGCCTTGAGTGTTGGCTCCTCTACCATGCTCTATTTGCATCATTTCAGTGGTTTGGCACCATTAGTTATGATATTTCAGTCCTTGCTCCATGCTCGTATGCTTGCATTTGATGCCCCTTTAATGCTTTATAAGGTTGGTGTTTCATGCTCCATGTTTAGACATTTGTGTATGCTTCCATGTGTAGGTCATTTAGATGCCATCTAAGTGATGTTTTGGGGCTTACTTTGACATGATTTGGGACTGTTTTGATTCACTTTGATCATTTGCTTCATGTGTCATATGATCATGGTTTAAGTCCTTGGGCTAATTCCAAGCTTCTATGCATGCTTTGCTTGTTTTGCTTACTTGGTTTGGCACCATCTATGACATGATTTCAGAGCTTTCCATGCATGCTATTCGTCCATGATTATCCTCTTTTAAGTGTGCTTAAAAGATGCTCTTTAATGCTTAAGTGTTGGGCCATGTTTGCATGCATTGTTTGTGTGTGTATTTGCCTCCATTCCATAGCATTTTGGCTTCCTATTTAGACATGGCCGAGGCTTGTCCATATTGGTCTAAGACCACCTTTCGCATGTTGTTCAAATGTGGTCACATTGCTTCATGCCTTGCATGCTTGCTTGCCTAGGTTGTTATATACCTCGTATGTTTGCTTGCATTGACATGTTGCATCCTTAGCTCACATGCCTAGGTTGCATTGCATTGTGCATGCATTGCCTTGCCTCTTGAATTGAGTATGATAGAGGTTGGGTCTCTTTGTGCATGTTTGCATTGCATTTCATTTGAAATCAAAATGCATACTTGGTTTCTTGGGCCATCACGCATTGAAATGCGCGATTGGTGGTCCGAGAATCAAGGACCATGCCCCTTTGAGTCATAAATATGATAAGGGATGTGGTGGTGCATACATTTGCTTGAAATGCATTGCCATGCCTTGTTTTGCCCTCTGCTGCTGTCAAAACAGGATTCTGTAGGAAGATTTGGCCGGCCGGCCATCTGCAGTGCCGACCGGCCATCCATCAGTGGCCGATGGCTTCACAAGTAACCGGTGATCATCTCCTTTGGCCGGTGGCCATTCCTCTTGGCCGGTAGTGTTCCCCAATGTCCATGAAGCATACCTTGGGAATTGTGCAATTTTCAGAGGAGCAAAGCAGGGAAAACAGAGGCAACTTGCGCATGGCAGTGGATTTCCGGGCGAAGCCAATCTGAGCATGCGTGCATCCCTCTTCCTAAGGCCCTTTACTGCGTTCAGTAGCTTAATTGATTTATTAATTAGTTAAGTGGACTGTAATTATTTAATTAGCTTGTAGGTTAATTAAATTGTATATTCTTTTGGTCCCTCCGAGCGAGGACGAATTTGTAATAAGTGTGGGTGCGTGTGTGCATGTCTTCCAACCCTCACTTCTTTCTCCCTTTTACTTACCTGCTTTTGATGGTTAGTATTAGGGCATATTTAATTTAGCATACCTTATGCTATGCATGCGTGCATCATTCATTTGTATTGCATGCACCGGGCTCGGCGCATCATGCAAACTGCATTGTATTTCAAATCTAACTTGAATACGTGTTAGTTGTTGCATTTCACATGCCATCCATAGACTAGCCGAGCCTATTCTAGCTGCATCCCGCATGTGTTGCATTAGCCATCTTAACATGAACTAGGATCATGCATATGATTACTAACTAGTTTCTGTTTTGGCTTGGAGTACTAGGTAAGCTTTTATGCTTTAGCATACTGCATGCGTGTGAGTGTTGCCATAATAGCATGATTACCATGAGGCTAGCTGCTTATGTGTTATAACTGCTTGAATGCCTATGGATGGAGGTTGAATTACCTAAATTGGAACAATGCATTGAACGCGAGTTTTAAGCCCACTAGATAGTGGCAAAACCATTTTTTCTAAAAAAGCCCACTTGAGGGTAGCAAAACCTGCATTTTAGCCTACTTGCGAGTAGCAAACCATTTTCAAAACAAACATGAAATGTTTTGTTCCAATTTAGGCGATTTGGTCTATACTTGTTTGCTGCGCGCATAACATAGTAATTCTAGGCTAATAACCGGAATAAAAGCACATAACGTTTTCAAAACAAGATATCACGGTTAGTAGAGGCCGATCTTTGATCGGGCGAGAGGGGGTGCTCATAGCTGACCTTCCCCAATCGTACCCAAGTTCCCGAGCCGAGGCAACTTTGGTGATGACGGACACGTGGCCTTTGGCACCGAGTCAGGGTTTCCTAAATTCCCCCATTAAAAAATATTTAGGTGGCGACTCTGTATCTGGCAAAGCAGTCCATGTTTGGCACTTCTTTCAAAATCTGTTTTCTAAAAACGATTTGCCGGATTTGGACTCTTTGGTTCAAGATTAAGAACCGTGACAACAAATCGAGTCCGAACTGTAGTAAGCCCAATATGAACAGAATGGGGGTTCATCCCCCCGGGGCGTTCGGGGACGTCGACACACACATTGAACCAAAAGAAGGTTGACAACCATCCAAGATTAGGGGCTCTAATTGCTTTATAACCATCAACACGCAACAATACCAACAACTCTGTAAATATTTACATCTTATTCCATTGATGTTAGAAGTTGAATATCTACATTATATTTATAATCTGAATATTGACATTAAAGTAGATATTTACATCAATGTGAATATTTACACCATATTCATATCATATTTGATCACCCTTTAAATATTGTACAGATTAGGTATAATGAAATACACATTGAACCAAAAAAGGGTTGACAACCATCCAAGATTAGGGGCTCTAATTGCTTTATAACTATCAACACGCAACAATACCAACAACTCTGTAAATATTTACATCATATTCCATTGATGTTAGAAGTTGAATATCTACATTATATTCATAATCTGAATATTGACATTGAAGTAGATATTTACATCAATGTCAATATTGACACCATATTCACATCATAGTTGATCACCCTTAAATGTTGTACAGTTGCCAATATGATGTTTACATCATATTCCATCATATTTCAATTTGGGGGAAAATTAGGGGTTCTATGGACATCAACAATTAGTAATACCAACATTGACAGAAGGAAAAAGACAGAAAGTGAAAATAGGGGGTTCATTACAAAATGAAATCCAAAAACAACAATAATAACAGGGGCAATGTAAACATATACATTTGTGATTAGATTATATTATCATTGTTTGAAAACAGAGGGTAGAAGGATGGTGCTTACCTTTGGTCCTCATTGTGGGTAGGATACGTAAATCGACGGCCAGCAAGAATCTAAGAAGAACGAACACCAATCCTTTCGATGTAAACCTTCGTAGTGGTGTGTTGATGTGGAATAGCAGTGGCTGGCGATGGTTGGCAGTGATGGACGACGGTGGTGAGGCGATGTGAAATCTAGGGTTACGGTTTGGGAATTTTTTGGTGTCAACGATGAGTTTTTTTAGGGGAATGAATGTGTTGTGGAGTGAAGAGATGGAATATGAACGGTTGGGTTTTCAGAATAGAGTATGCGCGGGAGAAATGGAAGGAGGATATTTTGGTCTTACTACACTGAATGGGACCTAATGGAATAATCAAAAATGATTTGAGTTTTATGGTATAAAAGCCTTAGAAATGGGATTTATGAATAAAGCTCTCTATAAAATATTTGAGACTCTCAATTTCTTTATTATTATAATTCTATCCACAATGATGTGTTAAGATATGTGTTAACTTTTGATTTATTTAAATTGTGGATGAATCATGTATATAAATGTATAGGTTTCTAACATTATTCATTTAAAATATTTCAAGATTTAAAAAGAGGAATTGACCCTAAGGGATATACAAAAAATTATTTACAAAAAAATAATAAAAATTAATTTTTTTTAAATTTTTTTTCACTAATGTGTAATAATTTTTTAAAAGGCCCCTTAATGGTAATTTCTCCATTTTAAAAATCAGATTTAAAGTAAATATATATATTACATAACAATGAATTTTAAAATAAATATATATATATATTACATGACAATGAACAAGTTTTTAAATTTACAATAGGGATGGAATTTTAAAAATAATTACAGATTTATAAAAATTTTATTTTTCATCTTTTATTTTTAAGATATGAAATTATAGTGTCAAGTTCTACATTTACCGGTAGGCATATTTCGGTGTTTCATATGTGCTTAGGTAAAGACACATGTCCCACGTGTGCTCATGTTTAAAAAAATAATAATAAAAAACAATAAGACGTGTTTATGAAAAAAAACTAATTTGACAATTAAACGTGGTTAGATGTGTAATGGGATTGGATTATGAAACTAAACCTTCATGAGAATTGCTAATACCCCTTAGAGGGAACTCGTAGTCTTATGCCATTATTCCAAAATAAATATGATTTTATATATGACTCATACAAGACCTCACTTCTCAAACTTGTCATGCCAACTGATTGAATTAAATTGTTTGGCAAAATATATAAGCTTAAAAATAGAATCTTCAACTCATTATCTCGAAGTTTGCTTTTTCAGTTTATTTTGAGTTTTTTTAGCTACAAAATTTAAATAGTTGAAATTTTAGTCACATTTAACTTTTTCAAAATACAACTACTTAACCATTGAATTTCAAATTTTAATCTAAATAAGTTGCACATAAGTTTTGCCAAAAGGGTCAATTCAATAAGTAACTAAAATCTCAATAAATTGCAAACAATAAACTACCCATTACAAAGCTAGTATATTCATATTCACCATGCAATTCTTCCATCAGTTGAATCTACATCATAGATACTCTGACCATTCCTTTATAATCACTCCATTCTTTTGCAATGGCAGAAGTCTAAGGCTGCCCAAGAAGGGAAGGCCTGTAGAAAGCATGGGATTGTGCAATCTCAATGCGGTCTCGGGGATCATTCAATGTTTCATCTCTCAATGCTTGAAGAATTGCTTGTGCTTTTTGTTCCCTGACAAACATAAGGAAAAAAAAAAAGGTAGATAATCAAGAACCGGACTTATTTGGACACGAGCTATTAGAGCTATCAAACTAGTTTGCATGATTTTGTACAATATGTGGGATTTCTTATTTATCCCTGAACTCCTTCAATAATTCATACTTCAATTCAGAATTAACCTAAATGACATGATAACTAGGCCAACATAAGTTGGATTTGTACCATTTGAGAACACAAGTGTATTAAGTAAGAACTAAGGGTTAAGAGCGATATTTTATTTTCACAAAAGGGAGAGCCCTTGAGGCAAATTTTTTTGAGTAATGTATTTTGGTAATTGTCGATGTAAACCCTAACACTATATAACACTACGTTCTATGCAGTTGTGTTGTGCTCTCTCTTTCATTCTTTCTGATATAGTGAAACTAGTGTGAGCTATGGATGTAGACAATTTTGCTAAATCATGTAAATCTGTATTGTTTCTTGTGTGATTGATTGTTTTTTCTTCTTGCTTTTGTTTGTGCATTTGAATGGAAATTCAGAAAAAGAAAGAATTTTACCTCGTTATTAGTATTTTATATAGTATCTTCAGGATGGGACAGAGTTCGACCGGAGCAACAGGCTTGCTTTCTCCAGGATGCGGTATGCTTAAACTTGACTGACTCAAAAGTTCGTAAAAGGCTCCTACTGCAGATACTCCCTGGAAAAAAGAAAGAATAATGAAAAATAGGCAAAGTATTCAATTGTATGGAAATTCTAACACAGCCTTAGAGCGTCACAATTCTATCAGCATAGCATACACTCAGAGTTAGAGCAGACAAAATACTCAAGCATTTTTAAATAGGCAAGTCAAGTACTATAATAAAGATTACTACCTGGATCATTCCTTTGCCACTAATGCTATCACCCATATCGAGGCTCAGCTCCCCCTTGGCGAGCATTTGACCATACCATGCATTACGACCTTTCAACAGGGTTACGTAAGTGTCAGACAAGAGAGGCCCAGCAAGCTTCTCGGGTTCTTCAGCCAACAAATGGGTGATAAATATCATCTCTGATGTACAATGTGCAAAATATACTGATTTGCTTGTAGCACTTTCATTGGTTAGAGCTGCCACCATTCCTGCCAAAACCAAATGGAAAAGCCAGTATTAATTCAATTTATATTAATGAATACATATTCCCTTTTGGTATTTTTGGCAATATCTTTCGGTCATGTGAAAAGTTACGACATATCTCAGCTGTTGTGTCAACAACTGTAATCTAAATAACAGGACTACTATTGCAAATCAAATATTGTCAATTATTGCCACTATCTATCACAAAATTATAGAACAAATTTATAGCCATATATGCCTGTCCACCATTTTAGCATGCATTAATTCTGTTAGAAGATATCCCTGCATTTTCTTGTGTTTTTCAACTAAAAATGGGCTTCAAGGAAAATGAAGGAAACTTGGACAAACTTTTTCCTTCATTTTCCTGCAGTTTCCCACTGCTTTCCTGTTAACCCAGATAGGCATAGTTGAATGCACACATTGAACGTCAAGAAATAATTATACTTACCAGCACCAATGGCGTAAACGTTTTTCAATCCTCCCATAACTTCATGAGTGACGAGGTCACTATTGTCCCATACAATGAAATGGGGTTGCCTCAAAAATTGTGCAAGTGGTTTCCTCCACTTCTCGGCGCCACAAATTCGAGCATTAGCATATTCTTTGTTGTAAATCTCTGAGGCAATATTTGGTCCACCAAGATAAAGGATGTTCTCTATTGGTACTCTAGCTGCCATGCAGTCACATTAAGATTTAGAAAATGATAACGCCTTTACAAGAAATTTATTGTTATATTAAAAAAAAATGACATTGCAAAGTAAATAAAATATCCAAATTTCATTTTCCCTCCTATGTCAAGTCTTTAAATTATTATACAAACTCAGAGGTGTCAGTCCTGCTTTCATTTTCCAACTTCCCACAGTTCTATACCTGATTGACCTACTGTCAATTGAACCTAGAACATGCTCAATTTGATCATGAAACATCATATGATTTACAGATTCAACAATTTCTTCTCTCTCTTTTTTCATCTAACAAAGACATTGTTCCCTCCCAATATGTCGTTCATCCTTTCATGAATGTAAAAAAGATATAAACAAACTAATGCTTGTTTTATGAAGACACCATGAAATTTGTCAAAAAAGAGAGATGGTAATTAGAAGAAGAAGAACTTACTTGCTCGATTAATCATTTGTGTGGGTGTAATTATATGAGGAACAGGTTTAAGTGCAGCCTCTATACCCTTTGCCAAAGAGATAATAATGGGCACAGTGATTCTCTCATTCCAATACTCACTGATTTCTTCAAACACGTCACGTGTTTCGGTAGAAGGCAAGCCATTCACAACAATATCAGCATCCCAAACTGCCTCCTGCAAGTTAGTCACAACCTTCAAAGGACAAAGTGGCGTATCGATCATGTTCAAGCAAAACCCATCTTTCAATATCTCATCTGCATAGAGTGTTCGGTCACCCAATCTTGCTTCAACATACTTCAAATACGCACACCGCCTAATCAACCTTCTAAGTACATCTTCCCTTGAATTGATCACTTCAAAGAGGTGTTCCGCCGTGGCCCTATCTACAGCTCTTCCTGGTCTCCTCCATATTCTGATTTGAACCTTATCTCGAAATTGACCATAGCTATCTTGAAGCAGTGCTGCGAAAACACTGCCCCAAGCACCGGCCCCAACGCCTACGATCCTCAGCAAATCACCATTGGTCTTGCCAAGAACACGTCGAAGCTCATCAAGCTTCTCCTCCAAACCATTATGGTTCTGTATAGGTATAGACCCACCATTCAAATACCTATTATGACCCATCACTTCAATACTTCCAGCAACCATCTTCTAATCAGTACTAATTATCAACAAAGAAAACCCAAACCTAGGTTTCTTCCACGAGGCCATCTTTTGTTTTGAGCGCTGATTTTAATGGATATAAGAATGTTCTCGACTACAACACATTCTGAAATCAACCCACCTCTGATTGTACATAGATTTTGCACACCCTCAAATCTAACAATGCTTCCTGATTTGAAACAAAAAAAAAAAAAAAAATGCCAGCTTTTTTATATGGGTTTTTCACCTCCCTAGCTTGATCTTCTCAACTATGTCGGATTTCGATAAACCAATCTTAAATTCTAGTAAGGGTTTTGTTTCTTTAATCTCTCCCTACTTAATTCCTCTCACAATCCACAATATTCTGCTTCCCTGATCTTTTTGATGACGAAATACTCAATATTTGTTGGTAGATATTTTCACCTAAATCAAAGTGTTTTCTATAATTTTTTACTCAAGATCTTCACACCCACCAATCTTAGATTTTCATTTTTTCTTGTTCTAAACTCAAATTCAGGAAACCAAGAATAAATCAAATGAGGGTTTTGTACATTGAACACACAGAATACAATGAAAAAGTCTTAACTTTGTAATCTCCGCCTGAGTTTGTTCATCTACCCCAATAGAAGTTCAATGAAATATACAAAGAGAACTTAAAAAAACCAACCTTTACGCGTAGAATGCAACAAAGCTGCCGAGAGTTTGATGAGTCAAAACTCAACAAAACCCACCAAAGATTTGAAAGTTAGAGAGAGAAGAAGAAGAATGAATGAAACAAAAATTGGGTGACCCAAATTCATATAAAAGAGTTTACATTTGAAAGTGATGATTCTTTGTGAATATCTATATATTTATATAACAATGGAAGGTTGAATTTGAATTCAAGGCTCAAAATGTATATGTGTCAAAATTTGGACCTTTAGATTGCTTCAATCTAAGGGCTGAAAATGTCTTAAAATGTAAATTTTGATCCAATGGTTTAAATTACTTCATCTAAATTTCAATGGTTAGGATGTCTTTGAGCATCAACGGTCTAAAATGTAATGGTCCAATTTCAGGTACTCATCTTCTCTCTCTCTCATTTCAATTTTTGAACTCTCTCTCTCTTTCTCTCTCTCTCTCTCTCTCTCTACCGTGCGACGACCACAGACCATCGCGATGCCGACGACCACCGCCTCCTCTCCTCTCACCCTCCTCTTTCGGCTCTCTCCTCTTGCAAGGTAAACTAGAACTTCCAATTTTTGTGGGTTTGGTTGTTTCTGATTTCTGACATGTGGGTTGATCTTCCAACTTAAATGGATTGATCAATCAACTTAAATGGATTGATTACCATAATGGGTGTTCCGGCTGAGTCACGGCGGAGAAGTCAAGGCCGACGGGAAATTGCGATTGACGGCGGAGATCATGGACGCCGGAGATCTACGGCGGAGGACGGTGAAGAGATTTGTGGAAGATCTTGGATCTGTTGACAGAAATGCGATTGATGATGCGATAAGGCATGTGGTTCAGGTGGTCAAGTTATTGGCTAAGAAGGAAGATCGGGAGGGTTTGGATTCATCTATCAACGAGCTTCTTCTTCTTGGAATGCAAAGGTGAATTTCTTGCTTATTTGTAGATCTGTTTTCATTGAATAAATGTTTCTCGCTTTTGATTGTTTGAATGTGTGTTTTCTTTTTATTTATTTTACTTCTGTTTGATTTTTGTGGAAATATAGGAAAATTAGAAGAAAAAATTCCATATTTTACTTCTTTTTATTTATTTATTTTACTTATGTTTCTCGCTTCTGTTTGTTTATTACATATTGAGCTGTTTCATTCTTCGTTGTTTGGATCAAGAATGCCAAAAAAATTCCATTTGAATGAGTAGAGTGCAATACCACTATGCTGTATATCTTTGTTAATCTTGAAACCGAATTTCATTTTTTTCCCTTCGTTTTCTCAGCAACCAAGTTTGAGCCGAATTGATGAGATGAAAATGTATAAAATGTGTGTGAGATACATTTCAATTCAATGGCTAAGATTAATTCCAAGTTTATATCAAAAGTTGAGATGAATTGTTGCATATATATTTACATATAACATAATGATTCATTATGGCTATAAAATAAAATATATTTTTTTGGGTGGTGTTTTGCGAGTGGTCGGTGTGCGTGGAACATAACCACTTTTGTGTGTGTGCATGAGTTAATAGATATATGTACATTAAGCGTGGGGAGCATAATTTTTTAAATTCTCAAGAAGAAAGGTTTGTTTAATATTGCCTTTGTTTTTTTTTTTTTTTTTTGGATTTGTTTAATGTGAGATTGAAGTGAGAATCAGACCCATTTGTTTAAGTGCAATATGCTTTGGTTTTAGAGCATGTGACAGGGACAGAAGTTTGAAAATATATCAAATTCTATATTAAAAAAGAGAGAAGACAAAGAGGTAAGTTCTCAAATTTTGTATAAAAAATACACTAATTAAAAATATATCAAATTCTATGTTAAAAAATAATAGTGGTACATAGCATTTTTTTAATGTATGGATGGATGTATGTTTAAATCTCAAGAGTGAGAGAGAGGGAAAGAGAGTGGGATGGGGGATATCAGTCGCGCATGAAGGATAACTTTTGATCTAAAATTGTTGATTTAGTTGAATTGTCTCACGAGACATAGCATTTTACTTTCTTTTTTTTTTTTTAATAGAACTTTTTTATTCACCGCAGTGACAAAACTCAGGAGACTTATTCTTACAATAAATTATTTTTTTCAATTTTTGCTATAATTTTATTGGGTGCATTTTTATATGGGTATTTTTACAAAATTTATTTGAAAGTCAAAACCTAATAAATTACATTTTAATTTAATAATTTTATTTTCATTTATTAATCTCATCATTATTTTGCTTGAATCTGAATTTTTTGTGGGTTTGTAAAGTTGAATATGTGGGTGTTTGGTTGGGTTGATTTTGAAATGAGTTTTGAATCTGGATATTTTCATAGATTTTGAAACTGGATATTTTCATTTGAGCAGCCTGATATGGGTATGTTTTTATTGTTTTTGTTTTTATAAAATATGTTTCTGTATACATTTTGGATACATACTTTGATGGTTGTCATGATCAGTATAGAAAATCAATTTCAAGAAGGATAAGAGGTTTATATTTTTTTATAAACATTCAGGTTCATTTTATTGACAGGTACTCAATCAATTTCATGAAGGATAAGGATAACAGGTGCTCATCAATTTCATGAAGGATAGAATAAAGAAGAAAAGTGACAGGTTCAATAGAGTAGGTCGTGAATGTATATTCTCTTTTAAAAAACATAAATTAATATTTTTTATATGATTTAAAAAATAAAAAAATAAATATATATTCTCAATCAGATATTATTCTCTGTCCCTCTCTCTGTTCGGCATATTGTTTCCATAGTTTGAAGTGAAGAATTTGCAGGGGAATGGAATCACTTTCGGTATCTGATTTCTCTGTCCCTCTCTCTGTTCGGCATATTGTTTCCATAGTTCGGCATATTGTTTCAATAGCATCCTCACGAGATACCCATCATCATCATCATCATCATTATCATCATCAACACCAACACCCATTCGTGTAAACAGATTCAGAAATCAAGACACCCACTTTCGCTTTGTTCTTTGCTCCCAAAAATCTGCTTTCCAAGGCAGATTAGTTTTCTTCTTCTTCTTTTAGCATAATTTGTTGAAATTTTCAATTTCTAATTCATTTCTTTTGAGCCTTCAACTCCTATCCGCCTGAAACCAATTGCTTGTGTTTCTTTGAATAGTCTATGAATTCATAGGAAATGCATGTTTGTTGTATATGGGGTAGCTTATGTGTGTATCATTGTGAAGCTGTCCCACTTTCTTATTTTTTTATTTTTCCTCAAAGCTTTGGCCCTTGGTGGCATTGGATTGCCAAATAATGGTTAAAATTGCTTATTGATGATGAGATAGATGCTTCTGGATTTTGGTTGGAGTTTAGGGATTTTTAAGAATTGGGTAAATTACACTTACCTGCCCTCTCTTTTGGATACATATTTTATTTTTATTTATATTTTTTTTAATTTTATTGACAGGTTCACAAGGGGAGGATAAGAGGGTTCTTTTTGATAACAATGACTTGGTTTTGCATGAAGGATTTCCAGTTCCAAAATCTGTGCAAGATACTGGGTTTGATGCCCCAGAGATCAATTCATTTGGCCACTCATTTAGGTCAGTTTTATTTTATTTTTTTTTCCTTTCTTTCCCCTTTTTTTTTATATTTATAATCGGTATGAGCAAAAATTGAAGTTGCATCATGTAGCAATTAGGGCTATAAATCAATCAAGTTTGAGCCGAATTAATGAGATGAATTCTAACATGAAAAAACTTGACAGGGACTATGATGCAAAGAGTGAAAGACAACAAACTGTTGAGGAATTCTATCGAGTGAACCACATTAACCAAACATATGATTTTGTAAGTTCACTATAGGTCGATATTGTTTTCAATTTTTTTTTTTCATTATTGTTTTTGTTTTTATATGGGTTTTTGAAAACAATGACAAATTCATAAACACACATCTTTTCCATTTTGGTGCGAAAACATTCTTGAAAAATTAAAAAAAAAAAAAAATTAGAAATGTTTCTTAAGAACAATATTTTCAAAAATAGTTTGTCACACAAATTTTTTTCATTTTTCATAGACTTTGAATATATAAATAAACCCAGTTTATACACTCTATATTTTCATAGATTTTGAAATAGATTTTGAATCCGGATATTTTCATTTTTAAAAAGTTTTGGGTCTGAAATGGGTTTCACTTGATATCTATATAATAAGGGAAGAAAGTTTTTGAAAATGATAAAAAAGACAGAAGACAAAGAGGTAAGTTCTCAAATTTTGTATAAAAAATACACTAATTAAAAATATATCAAATTCTATGTTAAAAAATAATAGTGGTACATAGCATTTTTTTAATGTATGGATGGATGTATGTTTAAATCTCAAGAGTGAGAGAGAGGGAAAGAGAGTGGGATGGGGGATATCAGTCGCGCATGAAGGATAACTTTTGATCCAAAATTGTTGATTTAGTTGAATTGTCTCACGAGACATAGCATTTTACTTTCTTTTTTTTTTTTTTAATAGAACTTTTTTATTCACCGTAGTGACAAAACTCAGGAGACTTATTCTTACAATAAATTATTTTTTTCAATTTTTGCTATAATTTTATTGGGTGCATTTTTATATGGGTATTTTTACAAAATTTATTTGAAAGTCAAAACCTAATAAATTACATTTTAATTTAATAATTTTATTTTCATTTATTAATCTCATCATTATTTTGCTTGAATCTGAATTTTTTGTGGGTTTGTAAAGTTGAATATGTGGGTGTTTGGTTGGGTTGATTTTGAAATGAGTTTTGAATCTGGATATTTTCATAGATTTTGAAACTGGATATTTTCATTTGAGCAGCCTGATATGGGTATGTTTTTATTGTTTTTGTTTTTATAAAATATGTTTCTGTATACATTTTGGATACATACTTTGATGGTTGTCATGATCAGTATAGAAAATCAATTTCAAGAAGGATAAGAGGTTTATATTTTTTTATAAACATTCAGGTTCATTTTATTGACAGGTACTCAATCAATTTCATGAAGGATAAGGATAGCAGGTGCTCATCAATTTCATGAAGGATAGAATAAAGAAGAAAAGTGACAGGTTCAATAGAGTAGGTCGTGAATGTATATTCTCTTTTAAAAAACATAAATTAATATTTTTTATATGATTTAAAAAATAAAAAAATAAATATATATTCTCAATCAGATATTATTCTCTGTCCCTCTCTCTGTTCGGCATATTGTTTCCATAGTTTGAAGTGAAGAATTTGCAGGGGAATGGAATCACTTTCGGTATCTGATTTCTCTGTCCCTCTCTCTGTTCGGCATATTGTTTCCATAGTTCGGCATATTGTTTCAATAGCATCCTCACGAGATACCCATCATCATCATCATCATCATTATCATCATCAACACCAACACCCATTCGTGTAAACAGATTCAGAAATCAAGACACCCACTTTCGCTTTGTTCTTTGCTCCCAAAAATCTGCTTTCCAAGGCAGATTAATTTTCTTCTTCTTCTTTTAGCATAATTTGTTGAAATTTTCAATTTCTAATTCATTTCTTTTGAGCCTTCAACTCCTATCCGCCTGAAACCAATTGCTTGTGTTTCTTTGAATAGTCTATGAATTCATAGGAAATGCATGTTTGTTGTATATGGGGTAGCTTATGTGTGTATCATTGTGAAGCTGTCCCACTTTCTTATTTTTTTATTTTTCCTCAAAGCTTTGGCCCTTGGTGGCATTGGATTGCCAAATAATGGTTAAAATTGCTTATTGATGATGAGATAGATGCTTCTGGATTTTGGTTGGAGTTTAGGGATTTTTAAGAATTGGGTAAATTACACTTACCTGCCCTCTCTTTTGGATACATATTTTATTTTTATTTATATTTTTTTTAATTTTATTGACAGGTTCACAAGGGGAGGATAAGAGGGTTCTTTTTGATAACAATGACTTGGTTTGATGCAAGATACTGGGTTTGATGCCCCAGAGATCAATTCATTTGGCCACTCATTTAGGTCAGTTTTATTTTGTTTTTTTTCCTTTTTTTCCCCTTTTTTTTTTATATTTATAATCGGTATGAGCAAAAATTGAAGTTGCATCATGTAGCAATTAGGGCTATAAATCAATCAAGTTTGAGCCGAATTAATGAGATGAATTCTAACATGAAAAAACTTGACAGGGACTATGATGCAAAGAGTGAAAGACAACAAACTGTTGAGGAATTCTATCGAGTGAACCACATTAACCAAACATATGATTTTGTAAGTTCACTATAGTTCGATATTGTTTTCAATTTTTTTTTTTCATTATTGTTTTTGTTTTTATATGGGTTTTTGAAAACAATGACAAATTCATAAACACACATCTTTTCCATTTTGGTGCGAAAACATTCTTGAAAAATTAAAAAAAAAAAAATTAGAAATGTTTCTTAAGAACAATATTTTCAAAAATAGTTTGTCACACAAATTTTTTTCATTTTTCATA
Organism: Camellia japonica; assembly: GCA_030407325.1. Taxonomy (NCBI): domain Eukaryota; kingdom Viridiplantae; phylum Streptophyta; class Magnoliopsida; order Ericales; family Theaceae; genus Camellia; species Camellia japonica. The sequence goes on from JAPPVO010000017.1 coordinate 13,097,400, forward strand.
GACTTTGAATATATAAATAAACCCAGTTTATACACTCTATATTTTCATAGATTTTGAAATAGATTTTGAATCCGGATATTTTCATTTTTAAAAAGTTTTGGGTCTGAAATGGGTTTCACTTGATATCTATATAATAAGGGAAGAAAGTTTTTGAAAATGATAAAATAATTGTTTCTTTTTCTTTCTTTTTTTCCTGTTATTATGCTTTTTTTTTGGGTCCTGTTTATGTATTTATTTTTTTGCAAAAACCTTGGAACTCCAATCTTATTTCTGCTATTTGTTGCAGGATGGACGACGAGTTCATGTAATCGAAAGAGATTTGACAGAGCCCGACAGAATTGTTGGTGAACTCTTTCAGCCAGGAGGATACCTAAAGCTAATTGAATTGGGCCTCGAGGGTATGCAAAAACTTAGCATGCATCATATACCCTTCTATTAGTTGATAATATTTGAGTCCATTGACAGACTTTATTATGGTCTTTTTCCTTCATGTGTGTAGTTGGTTGGCTCTCATTTTAAACTGGATGATTAATTATTTTTTTTTTTAGTTGGATAGGATGATTACTCTTTTGTACCAAAATATTCGTTCACCTTTTCTTGAAGGTATTGAAATTTGATAAAGTGAAAAGGTTACCAGTTATGATGCTAATTCAGTAATATCTTCTTATTGAATGTTTCCTATACGTGTGTCATTTTGACGTGGATTGAATTCTAAAATTTGTTGTTTAGACTTCAATTTTAGCAAAGATTTTTAGATTCTATTCTTTGCTTATGCTACACTGTAATATAAAATTCATTATTTGAACTATAATTTTGAAGTTTGTTATTTGAAATTCATGAATGTTTTTGTCAGTTTACTGTGTAGAAACAATTTCAACTTCTTATTTGTAAAATATTAAGCTGGAGTGAAGTATTAAGTATTATTACAATTGAATTTCGTAACACGTGTGGTACCAAAAAAATTATTGACCGTGCCTTCAGGCACGGGTTATCCCTAGTATATATATATTTAGAGAGAGAGAGAGAGGGCATTGATGGAATACAGTTGAAATTGAGTTGGGAGCCATTCACAAAGCATTTAAAGTTTTGGGATTGTACTGTGCCAACCTCCCCAACGGTCATTAATTTGGAGGGTGAGTTTGTAGAGGCTTGTTGGGTGTTCCCAATCCCATGTGCTCACCCTCATGCTAGCTAGAGGGTACTACTTTCACGTTGTCATCCATATCACCCCCCACACTTTTGGAATTCAGAACACCTTCACCCAAAATTTTAAATATACAATAATCCTAGTAGTTCGAAATTTACTGATTCGAATTGGTTCGAAATTCAAAACGATGTCGTTTCGGGTTTCCTCTTCTTCTTTTTTTCCTTGTTTTTCTTGCTTTCGAATATAAAGAGACAGAAAAGAGAGAGAGAAGAGGAAGAGAGGAGGAGAAGAAAAGAGAAGGAAGAGAGAGGAGGAGAGAGAGAGAGGAGGAGAAGAAAAGAGAGAGAAGGAGAAAAGATGGTGATGGCAGAGAATAAGACAGTGATGGAAGAAGAGGAAGAGAAGGAAGATCTGTGTGTGTATACACAGACAGCAGCAGACGGTGATGGCGGCGAATCTGCCGGTGGGTCTCTCGTCTCTATTCTCTCTACTTTTTCTTTTTCTTTTTTCTTTTCTAGTGGATCTAGATTTGAAGATGAAGATGTTGATAATTTGTTGATGATTATTGTTGTTGATGATGATATTGTGTTGTTGGATTTTTTTTTATTTTTTTTTTCAGATTCGACAATTTATTATTATTATTATTATTTTTGTGATTGTTCATTGTTGATGAATGTATGATGTTGTGTAGTTGAATTTTTTTTTTTTTTTCAGATTCAACAAAAATTATGCTGTTGTGTTGTTGAATGTATGATGTTGTGTTGTTGATGAATGTGTTGTTGTTGTTGTTGTGTTGATCAATGCTCTGTTTCTCCTCTAGCCTCTCTGTTTATCCTCTAACTTCTCTGTTTTAGAGAGCAAAGAGAAAGAAAGAAAAATAAATAAATAAATGAAAATGGCGTCGTTTTGAATTCGGGCCATTCGAGCCATCTTGGTTTTGAGCTACCAAATAGGACAGTTAAATGTAATGTGATACTTTAATAATTAGATTTTGATATTAAGTATCAATTTTATTTAGTGGATCAAAAATTGATGTGATATTTGATTTCACTCTTTCATGTCAATTTTAATATATTCTTACTTCATATATTTTTTTTGAAACAAAAAGTTTTCATATATAAAATAAAAGAGTGTAAATTTAAAAATAATAGAATTAGAGATTTGATATATTAGGTGAACAACATCATAAGCCTTTAAAAAAATTAATATATTAAATTTTAAAAGTTTGGATGGAGATGCACTTAATACCCAAAAAAAAAAAAGAAAAAAAAAAGAATTAGAATTAATTTTAATCACTAACATGTGGGATTCACCATTGATATTACTAAAAATACAGCTCTGTTTTCCTTCCTAAGACCCTTCTCAACTTATTAACTCTTTCCCATCCTTCGGCAATTTATCTCTATCTCTTGTTCCGTTTGTATGAATTTGCCTCATCTTGATAAAAGATGGGGAGGGGTGAGATATCCTTCTCTCCAACCCTGTTTTTTGAGTCCCCACCCTGATTGCATTAACTAAATATATATACTTTTTTTTATAATCGGATATTCAGATCAATTTAGGTGTACCTCACTTTCAAATACTTATATATATATATATATATGTTTTTATATATAATTTAATTTATTATGTATAATAAGATCAAAATATTAAGGTGGTGTTTGGGAAGCAAAGTTGGGGTTAAATTAGCCACAACCGGACAAAAAAGTCTAATTTAGCCACATGAAGACAAAAGCTTCACAAGTGCTTGGCAACAACTAATGCCAAGGTAAATTTACGAAACTACCCCCCATGAAAGAGGGACATCGCCTCAACGTCAGCACACACAAAAAGTTAAAAAAAAAAAAAACTTTTTCCAAAAAACACATTTTCCCAGAAAAAACAAAGAAAGTTAAAAAAAAAAAAATTAAAAAACATTTTTTTTGTTTTTTGTTAAAATATTTTCTAAAAATAAATTCAAACTCTATTTTATAAAAATAGTTTTAAATATTTTAATTTTTTTGTTATGTATTTGGTTATGATTTGAGTGTAGAGTTGTGAAAATAGTATGGAGTTTCAAGTTATGTGTTTAGTTATGAGTTTTAAAAATAATTTATTAATTGAGTTTTATTTTATGTGTTTGGTTACGATTTGAGTGTAGAGTTGTTTTTAAATTTAAAATATCAACATTTTAAATTATTTAAATTTTTTGAATATTTAAATTATTTAAATTTTTTTGTTAAAATAATTTTTTGAATATTTAAATTATTTAAATTTTTAAGATTTAAATTTTTTGAATATTTATTTTAATTTTTTACTTATTAAATTTTTTAGATTATTTACATTATTTAAATATTTAAAATAAAATTAAAATTAAAATTAAAATTAAATTAAAATTAAAATTAAATATTTAAAATACACAGGACAATAAAATAAAATCTCACTTTTTATCATTTCACAAAAAATAAAAAAATAAAAAAAAATAAAATAAAATAAAAAACACATGAAAAAACCATTTGCAAAAAAAAAAAAAAAAAAAAAAAAAACTTAAAATACACAGGACAATAAAATAAAACCTCACTTTTTATCGTTTTACAAAAAATGAAAAAAAAAATTAATTTTAAAAATCAAACTAAAAAAACACATGAAAAAACAGACATCATTTTTTATCATGTGCCACGGCAATATATGATTTTTGACATCGTTTTAAATAAATGACATGAAAAAACGTTTTTCCAAAAAACCAAACAAAGTAAAAAATAAAGAATAAAAAATTAAAAACATAAAATAGCAGTTGCCACATAATTTAAAAATAATGAAAACATATGAAAAATCATTTTTGAAAACAAAAAATAAATTAATGTATACAAATAAAACAAAATTTTGTAAAGCGTAAATGAAAAAACAAGAACCACAAAAATAAGTCTCATCACACAAAAAAAAAAAAAAACAAAAAAAAAATGTCAAACAGAAATTAGCATTCGCCACGTAATTTGCAAATAAATAAAACACATGAAAACTCATTAATTTGAAATATAAAAACAAATTAATGTGTACAAATAAAAAAATGACAAAAACGTAAATTAAAAAAAAATTACGACAAAAATACGCCTCATTCAAAAACATTTAAAAATAAATAAATAAAAACATAAATTACCATTCGCCACGTAATTTACAAATAAATAAAACACATGAAAACTCATTTTTGAAAAATTAAAAAAAGAATTTGTATACCAATAAAAATTAAAGAACAAGAAGTAATTAATGTATAAAAAATTAAAGAACAAAAACTAATTAATGTATAAAAAAGAAAAATGACAAAAACATAAATTTAAAATATATATATATATATATATATATCAAAATACGGCAAATCCAAACCCCCCCCCAAAAAAAAAAAAAAAAAAATCGGTCTAAACAATCTGACGTGGAGGACGCCCAAATGCAATGAGTTGACATGTAAACCTATCAGGGGCAGTTTGGTAATTTAACAGGAAGACATCTCACCAAAAAGCGAAAAAGTCCTTCCCAAACCAAACTTTTTAGCCTCAGGTTAAAATAACCAAAAAAGTCAAAAAATTAAAAAGCTAACCCACTTCCCAAACGGAGGCTAAAATAGTTATATATCTCTCACTTTCACATGTCAATTACTCATTTCTTTTAAAAAAATTTAAAACTTTCATACTATTTACTTTGAATCCGGATCCTCCGTCGCACTCCCCTGCAGCTCTTTCTTGTCGCCCTCCAAAACGACGTCATTTTGGAGGGTTTTTTTTTTTTTTTTTTTTTTTTCTTCTTTCTTTCTTTCTCTCTCTTTTTCTGCTGATGGGTTTCGGTTGTTGAGGCCGTTTCTTCTTCACAACACAGAGAGAGGCACCAACACATCACATACCCAACAACACCACAACTCACCACTCTCTCTCTCTCTCTCTTCACAAAACCCATTTTCTGGGTCTCTTTCAATTCTATTTAAATTTTTTCATTTCTTGATTCTTTTTATTTTTTGGGGATTTTTGCCATCTCTGTTTTTGAAGTTTATTGTGAAGTTTGTGATTTGTCTGAACAAGAATTATACCACACAACCCATCAAGCGGTGGAGGATCTTCCCATTTTTTTTATTTTTGCGATCGATTTCTGGTTCCAGAACTTTCGGCGATTTCAGGTGCTGTGTTCAATCTTCTTGTTCATCTTTGGAGCTTCAGAAAACCCAAGAAATCAAACCCAGATCGCCTCTCTCTCTCAGAGGCTAGGGTTCAAAACGAAAAGGGGGAAAGCAAAACAAGAACGGGCCAAAAAAAAAAATTTATCGTTTTGGAGGGCGGTAAAAAGCACATAAGATGAAATTATTTTTGTTTTGATTATTCTGGGTTTGCCAAAAGCATATCAAATGAAATTATTTTTGTCTTCATCTTTTTTTGCTCTTTCATCATCAATTTCAAACCCAAAAATTATTCTGCTCTTTTCTTTCTTCTTTTTTTTTTAGTTATTGTTGTTGATGATGGTGATGAAATTATTCTGGGTTTGATGATGATGATGAAATTTGATTTTAGTTCTTGGGTTTGAAATTTTGGGTGGGTAAAAAAATAGATGAAGCAGAGAAATTATTCTGGGTTTGATGATGATGATGAAATTTGATTTTAGTTCTTGGGTTTGTGGGTAAAGAAAAGATGAAGCAGAGAGGCAGATCTGGAGACCCAGAAACCAGAGGGGAAAATCAAAATGAGAAAGAAGAAGAAAAAGGGTCGATGATTGTTGCTCCTCTCTCCGATTCAATTTGCAATCTGAAATGAGGAGAGAGAGAGAGTTATCAGTGTGAGAGAGAGAGAGAGACATAGCAGTGTTGGAAAGAAAGAAAGAAAGAAGAAGAAGAAGAGAAGAAAAGAAAAGAAAAGGAAAAAAAAAACCCTCCAAAATGACAGAAGAAGAAGAAGAGAAGAGAAGAGAAGAGAAGAAAAGAAAAAACCCTCCAAAACGAGGAAAAAAAAAACTCTCCAAAACGACGTCGTTTTAGAGGGCGACAGGAAAGAGCTACAGGGGAGTGCGACAGAAGATCCGGATTCATTTAGTTTCGTTACCTCTTAAAAGTTACAAATAAATCCGTTACTTTCTCTATTTTTGCCATCTCCTTAACTTTGTCCAGTTATCATCATTAGCTGTCAGTCACCCACCTTATCCAATTTTACCACTGCCAACTCTACCTCCACCATCCCTCCCCTACCATCCTCCCAACCAACCCCCTATGACTCCCCAACCCTCTAAGGGACATGGGGGACCAATTGAGACATTCAATAACACTCTTAGAAGCTATCACAATAATATCATAGCAATTTTCTTTTCCTCTTTTTTGGTTTTGTGGAATGGGGAGTACATGTAGCACACGCAATTTCACATGATAATGTGCAAAATTGATCAATAATGGGTATCAATTCTTATCCATTAACTTTCATTGGCAAGAGTGATAGATGATATGTTTCACTCATACAAGAAATCTGCATGACTGGCAACAACAACGCATTAATTAAATGGGATTTCTTAGTGTTCTAAACTCAAGCAACCTGCAATGAATGGCAAAACATATTAATTAAGGGTTACTTTAGAGAGGGAGTTAGTATTTTGATTTTTTGATTTTTTGATTATTTTAATTTGAGATCACAAAAGTTTGATTTGAAATAGGTTTTTTGACTTTTTAGTAAGATGTCCACATGTGAAATTACCTAACTGCCCTTGGGTGAAAGTTGCCATTGCTGGGCACGTCAGCCGAGTAATTTCTTTCTTCTTCTTTTTTTTGTAATTTTTTTTTTTTTTGGAAAAGACCTTTTTATGTTTTTTTAAATGGCGTGGAAAATGAAAATTTTGGTTATATTTTTTGTCTTTTTTTTTGTTTTTAATTTTTTTTAAAAAGGCTTTTTAATGTTTTTTTTTAAATGACGTGAAAAATGATAATTTCGGTTTTTATTTTGTCTTTTTTTTGTTTTTAATTTGTTTTTTTTTTGTTTGAAAAGGCTTCTTTTTTTTTAAAAAAAAAATGACATGAAAACTGAAAATTTCGGTTTTATTTTTTTGTCTTTTTTTTTAATTTGTCTTTTTGTTTGGAAAAGGTTTTTATGTTTTTTTTTAAATGACGTGAAAAATGATAATTTCAGTTTTTTTTTTTAAAGAAAAAGGCAGACATCTAAAAATATTTATGTCATCGATTGTAACCATTTATTAGAACATTTTTAAAATTTTTTATCCTAAAATTTTTTTAAAACAATAATTTGGAAAATTACGTGTTGCTTTCCTTTACCCAAGTTGTTAAGCGAAATTTTTTGAAAACTATAGTCCTAACTTTGACCCACAATTCTAGTGATGGCCACATATTGTCACGCCCCAAGCTCCGTGACAACGCCGCACACTCATTTAAGTGAGCATGCAAGGCTAAGAGTCCAACACATAACCAACAATGTAAAATACTCAAATTAAATTCTTAAATATCATAATGCTAAAATCCATAAAAATAGATAATTCTTATCATATGAAATTGTCCACCAAGTCCATTAATATAATCCACTAACCAACATAATAAACCAAGTACTTAAATCATAGTCCTACTCTCGGCAATCCCCCAAAGTAAAAACCCCGTGCAGCTCTATTCCTCATAATCTGAAAAAAATAAAATAAAATAAGGGTAAGCTAGACAGCCCAGTAAATAACCAACCATCACTGTTAGTTGGATCAAATATACAAAATAAATAAATAGTCGATAACCAATAAATATAATTTTTGCTACAATTCAATAAATGAAAAATTATTTGTAAGATGGTTTCATAGCTAAAAATAAACAATGTACAATACATTTTAATTGAAAAGACAACAAGATAATTCAAAGTAAATTTGTCGTTCAAATCGATGGTTCAATATTCAGATGGTTCAATGATTTGATTCACAAAACCCAAGTCTTGATAACTACGGTCACTTAGCCCGTGACAAGGCCCAGAACCACACATAGGCCAATGGTAAAGCCCCAAAAGAAACTAGTTTCTGTGCCAATAAATAACCCCCATTGGCTAGGGTCCAAATCATAGTCAGACTAGAGTGATGTTCAAAATTCAAACAATAAACAAATTTTAAATAAAATATTCGATATTTTCAGAATAAACGTTTAGTACAATTTTCAGAATAGTTCCACAAAATATTCAAATAATTTTCATAATAATATTCGATGCTGTTTTATACTTGACCCATATTTTATTTTAAGAGAACATGAAGGCCATAAATAAATATTTATGATTTTAAACGATTCAATAGGAATAAAAATGAACCAACAGTGATAGAGGGTTACTTACTCCAAACGCTTAGAAATAATATTCCAACACCAACTCCAAACACCCAGCTCCACCACTTCAATCACACAAACCTAATAAACAAAACCTCAAATAAATTAATATTTTTACGTGTTACATATACCCACAAAAGCCCCACCATATTAGATTAATGTATTACTTTAATATCTAAGTGATTAAACCATTCAACCCAACTTTATAGCCAAACACACCCTTACCCATGATACAAAACTCCATTGTTTCTATTACCCACCCAAAGTTACACTTACACATTGCACCTAATTCTCAAAACCTAAGTAGGCACCTATAGATCTTCCAAATCCCCTTAATGCATTGATTGTTAAATTCCTCAACATAATAATTAACAGTAAAAGCAGATTTTACCTTAACCAATGGGTGTCCCAAAATCACCAACGTGCTGCCTCCAATCCCTATTGCAGCCTCACTTGAACCTCTCTTCTCTTTTTCTTTTCTTTTTTTCTTTTACCTTCTCAAACCCTAGCCGCCTATGGAGCAATTCCCAGCCTTTGTTTTGTTTGTTTTCCAAGACTTAAAGCCACAACAAATGGGCTTATTAACCTAATTTCTCAAAGTTACAAAATTACCCATCTAAGTAATAGGAAATATAATGCCATCTCATAACTAATTCTTTGATATTAATAAATGACCCATATAAATTAATTTAATTATTAATCTATCCAATAAAATAATCCTACACACAACTTGGGTTTTACACATATTACTGGCCCATTTTACTTTTTAAATGTTTTTATTTTTTGTGTCACAGTCGTCAAATCATAATACCATGGTTGCCTATCGTGCTATCCTACTTGATTATTACAAGTACGTAACAAAATTTGTCCTTCACTAACCCAATAATTTTACAAAGTAAGGAACGTAAACAATTGAAAGGGATTATTTCCCGTGTAAACACATACATATTGTACATGATAATATATTTACATACAACCTCTTCCTCGTAGGTAACTAATGTTACAAGCCTACGAATATTAAGTGGACTATTATATATTTCCTAACATTCCGTTATTACGCATGTATACTAACTTGTCCCGTATGGGAAGTCGCACCAATGCCATATGCGGGTCCTCATCCACAACCATTAAACCATCCTCGTCATGTTCAACTTCTGATATGACATTTACTATTGCCATAGCCTCTTCCTCGTTCAAGATGGGGTTAACAATTGTTGGATTGCCTGTATTTCTACGTATATAATTATGTAACACTATTGACGCACCTACTAATTGAACTTGCACATTTGCAAAATCATACCGAGACATGTCTCTAATAAACCCCCATTGATTTTTCCAGGCACCGAAAGTGCGTTCCACCACACTCCGTAACGACGAGTGAACTTTGTTAAATAATTCCCTGGGGGTGTTTGTTGTCCTGTGCCGTTCACTAACGCGGAATTGTTGTTGGTGGTAACGGTTGCCTTTGAAAGGTGCTAGGTAACATACCCGGTTCGAATAGCCAGCATTGACAAGATAATATTTGCCTGCAGATAGTGCTAGAATTTCAAACAAACCACCAAATTTTGGAGAATTTTTAATTAACGATGTTTTCCCAAATATTATGTACCCAAATATTTTCAATGCAATGTGTTACCTTGTTTAGGATGTGGAAATGAGACATTGTCATTTGTTAGTATCTCATTAAAGATGCGACTATCATGCATACTTCCTTCCTATCCAAGCGATACGAAGATAAAACACATGTCAAAATCGCACACAACCATGATATTTTGTGTGTGACAGTATTTCCTATCGAAATATGATACGGCATCTGGTCCCATAACCCATGCAATAACATGTGTTCCATCTATGGCTCTGATACAATCTTGCTAACAACCCAATTGTTTTGTTACTGCTACGGGTACATGTAATGGTTGTTTTTCATACGTCACATCCATTAAAATATAATAATAAGGCAAACATATTTAACTGAGTGAGGTTTTAAAATAGTATCTTCAATGGTAGGTATTTTCGTTTAGACCGCACGTATAGATGTATACGTTGCTGACTATATGTTGGCTTGCAATGTACAACAATGAACTCCATCATCGCCATTAATACATTGTGCACGTGCCAGGACACACTCTCCCCTGAATGTTGGAATCATTCTTGGGTTTCACGATTTTGCAACCCTCTCAATACGTAGATAAACATTGCAACGCTTTCTTCAACAGCTAAGCCATGTGAACGTTGCGGTACTTGTAAGCCGAAAATCAGTTACTAATGTGTGACACAACGCTGCAAAAACTTCCTTCGGCATACACACATTTTTCTCAAATCGACCCATATGGCCCGCATGTAGTTCAATTATCCATGCATGCTCGGTCAAAATTGAAGTGCAACATGGCATTTTAGATATGTGTTTTTCATACCACTCTTGAACATACCGGCATGCTTCTAGAAATGTCCAGTTATTTTGTTGTTGCAGCTATATGGCCATTTGGTTAAGCATTTCTATTAAATCGTCATTGTTGCTTGCATCCCCAGGATTCATCATGTCGATTCAAGCAAAACCTACAACAGTGGAACGGTTTCAATCAGTTTACACATGATGCAGTGGCTTAAAGGTAATAACAGTTTCCAAATACAGATTACCAACATCGTTGGAAATATTTATGTTGCGTCACCATGGTGATCATGCGTAACAGCAAGGTATAATTGCATGTAAAATGATATAAAATAAAGAAATAGTGAACCTGGTGATAATTGGTAATACACAAACCAATAAAACATCAATTGCATTACCAACACAACCATACAAACGGAAAAATAACATAACAATAAACAAAAATAAATAAACAAGCAAGACATGGCAGCCCGCCGTTGCGAATCTAATTCCCATAAAAAATAAAAAATCAAACACAACCATCCTGTTCCATCAAAAAAAAAAAAAAACACACACACACACACACACACAACCATCCTATGTAATCGTCAAAAAACGGACAGAAACATACAAATATTTTTTGACCAAACCCGAGAAAAAAAAACACAAAAAAAAAAAAAAAACGCACAACCATCCTGTTTATTACAAGTCCAACATGAACGTAATTAAAAGTTTTTTAAAGCAAGAGAAAGGAACGCATCTTCAGCATCACAACGCTATCAAACTCGGCAAGGCCCAAACAAGTTCGCCAACGGCGCCACCGCACTACAATGTAGTTGTTTCTGTGTGAGCCAGCTTATAATGTAGTCGTCATCAGGCTGGCACATCATTATCTCTCGGTAATCTGCGTTATCCATCAGTGTCAACGCAAAATGGAATAGCGGCGTACCGAGAAGGGAATGAATGTTCCTCAACCGTTGCATGGACTCCGAAATTGTGTACAGTGATTCGTTACCTGTGAGGTGCCTGACCGTAACTTACTGATTCTGGGTACGAACAACACTTGTCAGATTGTTCATGTTTTCCGCTATAATTGATGCTCCACTTGTTGCCTTCTTCGACTTTGCACAACTTGTTGACAGAGTTCGTTTCCTTTTCATGTCAGTCTGAACTGGTTCGATTGAAGAATCTGAATCCACGTCCTCTGCTCGTGCGGGTATCAGATCAACAAATGGTTGGGCCCCGATACTATCCATAGAATCGGATGAGACATCGGCAGCTTCAGCAACTTTTTCTCTCGGGGTCCAATGGTGCTTACCAGTAACTGATGCCCCTATAAAGACCATCTCCATCAACTCGCGATGTTCCAAAGTTTTTTTCCTGAACTTTGCACACGCCTTGTTTGTTTGCAAAATTGGACATTGATAAAAAAAAGAAAACGTTACATGCAATAGGTGAAATTTTTACTAACAACAAAAACGGAAAAAATAATTGTTAACAGGCAAATATGAAACGAAACAAACATACGGAAATTACATTGTACTTACCGAATCCATCTTGTCCCACTGTAACGCCCAAAAAAAAAAAAAAATTACGATAAAGCCAACTCATAAGCGGAAGAATAATAGAAATGAAATAATTTCATTCATTAGAGTTCATTTACAAAGTTAAAACATGCGATATACATTCACAAATATTCATCATGAATCTACAACATGTGTTGCAATATTGAGAGAATTGAAACTAAACAAATAGTCATATGTCCTATAGGCTTACATCTTTCCAAGTCATGGCTTGGTTACACAAAAGTGAGCCTAGCTCAATACAATTCAAGCCCTTGGTTGTACAAAAGAATACAACAAAATAAAAAAGCTCTTGCTCCCAAAGTCCCTCCAAGCTATTACCCTGGCAGAGGCATGTCACCAGCACCTGAAAATGATTTTTCCTAATTAGGGTGAGCTAAAGCCCAGTAAAAATAATCTAACACAATATATGCGATTTAACAAAGATATAAGTACAATACGCATATACAATACTGGTGATAAAATTTCTATATTTTATACAACCGTAAGACACCAAGGTTCATATTTCAATTCATTTTCTTTCAATTCATTTTAAGTTCATTCAATATTCTCAATTTATGAGTCAATTTCATTATTTTTCAATAACCCAACTGAGACTACAACTCAGTGTTTTTTTTTTTTTCAATTCAATACACTACCACACAAACACTTCAAATTTGTCATTTTACGGAAATTTCGTCCGCGGGATCGACACCCATGTATACACAAGATTTCGAGACTTTCACCCTGGACACTTTGGCCAACTTAATTTCAATGGAGTCCATCCCCTATCTCATCCTAAACATCATACATATACAATGTATATAAATCATAATCATATTCAATGACAATAGATTAGTTTCAATTTACCTAATCCTCATGCAATTTCTACAACAATCATAGCTATCCCCCACCGATAGCCTAAGATAAATATTTCTAAACAGATATACAATCTTCTCAATAGATAAATTATTCAAATTTCCATAAGTGAGAGACAACACGTGTCCAACTCCACTATTTACATCAACAATCATCCAATTGCACATTAATATTATAAATTTCAGTTATTTATACAAAATAACAATTTGACCCATTTAGGGCAAAACTCCCATTTTTCCAAATATCAACCCAAATTGCCCAATTCAAGTATTTGGCCACAATACAACCTCACATTCAACCCCATAACCATTTATTTCATATTCACTTAGAAATCCCTTTATTTATTTCACACCCAAACCCCAGGTTTACTCAAACCACTCCCAAATCCCACCATTGTTACACAATGATAAATAACTAAGCTAAAAACCATATGAAAGTGTAGAAAATCCCTACCTCAAAGAGAGAAGGCGAGCCAAGCAAGAGTGAAACTTCAAAGATGCCCAAATCCAACTCTATTCGGACCAAAATGGAGATCTTGAGATGACCTACCTTTTTATCAAAGGGATTAGGGTGAGGAAATCACTAGAAGTAGGTGAAAATATATATATATATATAGAGAGAGAGAGAGAGAGTGCGTGTTTAGAGAGAGGAGGTCTCAACTTTAGGTTTTAGGAAAAAAAGATCTGAAAAAAGTGATGTAAAAAGTCATTTTCGCAATCTGATATATGCACAGTCCGCTCGAGTGCAAGAGTTGATGCTCGAGCGTTAGATACAAAAAGTTGTTCCGCTTGAGCGCAAGAAGGCCGCTTGAGTGCCACGACACAATGAGCAAGACGCTCACCGTTCAAGCGTAAGAAATGACGCTCGAGTGTAGAAAACACACATCCAATAGCTTTGCAGATAACAGACCAACGCTCGAGCGCAAGAAAGGCCGCTCGAGTGCCCACTCACTCAAGCATAGGAAACGCCACTTGAGCGTAGAAATCATCCTCCCAGTAGTTTTGCAGACCTACAAAAGTACTGAGTGTTTGCAAAGCCCGCTCTAGCACAAGAAATGCCGCTTGAGCGGAGGGCCAAAATTCTGGGCAACACAAGGTTTGAAAAACAAGCGACCAACCTGCCCAAACACAACCACATAAACCCCAAAGCCAATTTCAAAGAGATACAAGGAAAGAAAGGGATAAACAACAATATGAAAACATTAAATCCGAGTCCGGGATATCACAAGAGTTGGGTCAAAACCGAGATTGCTATATCCACCATTCATCAGACGCTTGAAACATACCGGTTTTGATGTCAAAGACAATCCCTAACACTCTTCTGCTGGAATTCATCAACTTCCTCCAAGCGTTCCATTCTTTTTTCAGACTAATGTATTTATTCTTCAACTGTTTCAGGCCATGTTTTCTTCCAATTTTTTCCTCAAATTTCCTTGCCAACAACTTGTACACAGCTTGGCTTAGGACTAGGAATGGCCGATTTCTTTTTGTAATCTCATCAGCAATCAGCTGCAGGAAAATTCAGATTGACTCACTATCCCAGGATGCCTTGTAGTTTGATTGCTTGTGTGTCTCTTCCACAGTGCTTGACTTATCTGGTGCAATGCCTTTGTTTTCGATTGGGTACGAGGAAAAGTACGTATTTAAGCCATTTGGACTAACCACGCAGCTAAGGCAACTAATTTACGGATCAAAATTATCACCATCACAAATATGCTTGTTACATACATACATAGAAGACCATAACACAATAATTTAAATTGGTTGCCACATGAACAATGTATGGCCTTTGCACAATAAACACAATAATTGGATGCTAAATTTGACAGTATATAACCATTGCACATTAATTAACATAGCATTACAAACACATAACATTCATGCAGAACAAATATAAACATTGAAATAAAAACAGTATATAAAAGTAGTCATTAATGTCTCCCCCAAACTACTCATGGAACGCAAGGCAAACTTAAAGTCATAACAGTCAACATCTATACAACCTCCTAAGTTTCCTTACATATGCAACAATAAAATGATAACGACAATGTATAGCACATAGACAATGGTTTTAAGGAGAAGCAATAACTGTTAAATGTATATGACATCATCCCCCAATTGCATGACAATGTTGTTTCTAGATGAGGCATAGTCCGTGCTTTGTCACCTTGGTTCTTCGCACCAACCAATCCAACTAACACAGGGTTGACGAGTGAAAATAACGAAGCTATTAGTTAGTTGGTTCGGAATGAAACGCAGTTATGACCGTTAACGAATTGGACACTCACCACAAGGAGGGGACATGCAAAGTACAAACGTCCTGGATTTTTGGTCGACTTGGATATCTTTACAATACATTGGCCATAACTACAAGCACACATCTGATGTGGCCATGTAGTGGAAGTTACAATAGAGATAAACGAAGCCATGCTATGTTTTCTGACCGTGTGAAAGACTAATGATAACATGTAGATGCCACATTATTCATAGTTCAGGAAATTGTTATGTATAAATTGAGGAATGTCCCTATTTGTTATTTAAAAATGGGTTTTACAATAGGGAAAAGGTAAGTTTTCAATTATAAATTTCTCCATACAATAATTTGAGCATTTTACACAAATTGTCAAAATGATCACGTGTCTATTCGACTATTCCAAACCCAAATAAATAAAGTATGTCATTAATTTGACTTCAGAAAAGTATTTAAATCCAAATAATTACAACACATGTGTTTAGTTCTGATGGATGCAGGGAAGTCAAGGATGTTGAATTTTCAATATCCATCCAAAAGCTCATATAGATTCACCCAAATAGCAACAAAAAAAAAAATTATACCCACTAGACAAATCAAACAGATTGATCAAGCACAAAATAACAAGTGTCCCAACAATTAATGGGACAAACAAGAATGAGTTTCATATGTACATTTTTAGTGTGAATTCAGCGAACAGATATATACATATATATATATATATATATATATGTGTGTGTGTGTGTGTAACAGAAATCAATTGAACCATATCTACTAATCGTTGAAGTGAAAATAAAATTGAAAAATTCCTCTGTAACAGAGATTGAGAATAAAGAAAAAATTTATTTCAGACAAAATTCTTAAACAAATGTTTCTTAAATTAAGGTTCGTCTCATCACATTAAGAAAAAATTGTGAAGAACGGGAGAATAAGGTTTCTATCATTAATTATTTGTTCACCGTTAATTAAAGAAGAAATTTCGTGGGCAATGAAATCAGGGACTTCCTTTTCCTAAGTTTGTCTAGATTAATTTTAAGAATTACTGAACAGAAGTTGAAGATAATCCGGGCAAATCCCAAAAAAGCTGCCAAGAATGAAAAATAATTGTGAAACCTCGTTTTTATGATACATCGCAATTATATTTCACTTATATTTTCTGTTTAGCTTTTCAAATTCTTATCCAGATCCGTACTCCAAATACAACCTTAGGAAAATGAAAATGAAGCCTATGCAGTTTCCTCAAACTTCGATAAACCATGGAATTCAGCTTAAAAAACTAAAAGATTCAAGTGCAATTTGAATAAAAATTTGAAGGTCACTAGTATAATTTATCCTAAAAATTAACAAAAAGCTAATTTGGATATTTCTCATCTGTTACCTTTCTGTTCTTCTTCTCTATAGACTAGGGCATAAATTGTGTGGTAAACCTTTGAATAAAGACAACCCCAAACAAAATTCTTAAGAACAAATGAAACGAAAAATTAAGGTTTGTTGCATTACATTAACAAAATTAATTGTTAAGAACATGACAATACAGTTTCTATTAAGAACATGAGAATACGGTTTCTGAAATTATTTGTTCACCGTTAATTACAGAAGAAATTATTTGGGCAATTAAATCAGGGACTTTCTTTTCCTAAGTTTGTGTAGATTAATTTCAAGAATTACTGAATAGAAGCTGAAGATAATCAAGGCAAATCCCAAAAATGCTGCCAAGAATGAAAGGGATGAGGAAAATTTCAGATTTCTGAAGAAAATTTCAGAAAAATTTTTCCATCGGTAATCGTCCGAAACTAATTTGCGAAGAAAACCAAAAGTAATCATTCGTAAACAAAATTCTTTTTCCATTAGTAATCGTCCAAAACTAAAAATTTGCATCGGTGAGCGTCCATCAGTAAATGTTTTTGGCATCATTTCCATCATACAACAGTGGGTTTCCCACACGCCAAGCAAAAAATAAACATAAACACAAACAAAAAATTAGAGGAAAATTTTGAATCTCCTAGAACAATGACTTTCACAGGTGAACCCACCAAATTGGGTTGAAGGAGATGGTATTACGCGCACACAAAAAACAAAAAAAAACAAAAACAAAAGAGAAAAACAACCAATACCTGACGATCGGTGGTGTTTTAGACGTTGAGTCGCACTATCACCGCAAATGTACACTTCAGTGGCATTGGGCTATGGGAAGCTTCGCTAGTCTTCTTCGCCGTTCAACGTCGAATCACCTCCTTCGCTTCAGTGTCTGTCGGTGCCCTGGGTAAGAAGAGTGTTGTGTGGGGTTTGAGGCGGTGCTGGTGTGAAATAGATTGGAAGGGGGATAGTTTGGTAAATTCACCCTGCGCTGAGTTGTTTGTAAGCACGTGAATGTGTTTTGTTTGGTGGTGGCTAATTTAGCCTATTTTGGATGGTGGCTAATTTAGCCCAAACCTAGATTGCTAAACGGACACAATGATATTTGTTGGTGTGCTACATTTTAAGAAACTTAGACGGTGAAAGGTGAACTTTATGTTTGAATGTTAGATTTGTAAAAAATAATAAGAAAAAGAAAGAGAAAATATAAGTAAATATAACGATGTGAAAGAAGAAAATAATAATAATAACTCAGTTGTGTGACTTACTGGATTGAGCACCCATTTACTTCTCATGAAGGTTGAACCTAACTGAATAATAGTTCCTTCCGAGATGCATGCTTATGATACGAGTACGGAGCACACACCGGACGGGCACAGGAGGGTGGCTAGAGCTAATGGTGGCTGGGATGGGGATTGGGAGGGCAGGGTTAGGATTAGAATTTGAGAGATAAGGGATAGAAATAAAATTAACATTTTATGTTATGGTAAAACTGTAAGGGGGCAGCCCTCTAAAGTTTAAAGCAAAATCCAAAGTAGAGTGACAAATTTACCCTTCTTCATCTTCTCTATTTCAAAAAACCAAATCTAAAATCTTAACCCTAACCCTAACCCTAACCCTAACCCATCCACTACCTACCAGTACCTCCTCCCTTCTCCCAGCTATCCCTTTCCTACAAAATATTCAGTTGCTCAAATCTTTGATGAGAGAGAGAGAGAGAGAGAGAGAGATGCTCTAATCTCCTTCAGCAAGGTATTCCATTCCACCCAAAAAATGAGTTTTCAGCTGTTTACAAAATCTTTGATCTAGTATGATATCTACAACCTCAATGTGTGTGTGTGTGTGTGAGAGAAAGAGACTACCTATGCATGCTAAAATCTTCCAGTGTAATAACTAGCCGAAGTGCCAAAAAAAGAGTCTGAACAAATGATCTGTACAACACTATCATACAGTTCCACTTGCTTGCCCTTTGACCTGCTCCAGAAGTCCCAGTAAAGTTAAGTTGTCACAAAGACACGAGTATGCATTCTCTCCACAGAACAAAGTCTGGAGTCTCTGATTGATCAAAGCAGAATTTCTTGTTCAAGACTTGCTCAGTTGAAAAGTCATTACTAGAAATATCTTCCTCAACTCCAGATCTGAAACCAGAATTCTGACAGGTTGACATGTTAGTTTTGTTTTTGCTCCAGAACCACCATTGGAGCAGTAAATGCCGGTTCAAGATTTTCATTCACGCTCTTCATTGGCCTCTTTGGCATCTTCAAACTCTGCTGTTGCGTATCAGCGTTCTGAAGCAAATCATCCAACTTGTAATTAGGGGATGAAGAGTCTACATTGTTTGGAATATTTTGAGGGTTCAGCCTTGAATGAGTTTGCTTCTCAGTAGCAGCTTTCCTCTGCACACACAACTCAAGCATCAACAACCGTAAAAGAAGAATTCTAGAATGTAGCCATTGACCTTAACTGACACATTTGCAAATACGAACTTACATGATACCAAAAACTAGGGGTGGCAAACAGGCCGATTTCGGTAGATCAAAATGGGTTATACAATTAATAAAAGGGTTGGGTTGAATTTGGGACGGGTTGAACAAATCAACCCGACCAATCCGTTTATTATATTTAACTCATTTTTCAATAGATGGTGGAGAAGGTAGCGGTGGTGGTGGGTTCCTTGCTTTGTTGCTTGTTTTTTATCCAAACTCAACGGGTAAGGTGTACAACCCATTTAAACCCGATTTTAAATTGGCTAACAAATGCAACCCATTTATGAATTTAGACATTTAAATGGGTTTCAAACAGGTGAAATTGGCAGGTTTACAATTTTGGGTTAAATTTGCCACCAACACCAAAAACTATGAAAAGTAATACACTCCTCGACTGTAAGTGGGTATTATGGGTAAAAACCAACCGCCTCCTGGAACAGAGCAGTCTCCTCTGCCAAATGACAACAACAATATTAATTGCTCAGATTTTTTTTTTCTTGAGAAATAATCAGATTTCATTCGCATTAAGTATCTCTCCCTAAAACATGTCATAACCCTTTGAAGTAAATTAGTTTAGCCACCTATTATCTAGAAAAAATTGAGAAATCAAGATGCCAGTTTGAGACCCAAAATAGAAAACCAAATGAAATTTCCATACCTTTTTATTACTGGACTTCGCTTTCTCAGGATCAGGAGAGGCCTCAGATACATTTTCCTGTGATCCAATGTTTGTAAGATCTTCCAAAGATGCATCACCTTCTGCATCTATCCGTATACCTTTCGTTCCACCTTTTTTCTTTTGTCTATCCCTACCCTGGTAAGAAAAAAATAATATTAAAGGACCTTAAATCATTCCAAAGATGATTTTTAAGAATGAAACGGCCTCAAATCTATTGCTGAGCAATGATTATATATATAGTGTCTTTAAAAAAAGGAAGACAAGAAATTACAATTAGACCGACCTGAAGCGGAATTTCTTTCAATTTCTGCTCCAATTGGGCATCATCAATAAGTAGAGAAACAACATCCTCAGGAGCCAAGAGTTCACCCTGCACGTGACCACCTGTCATGACAAGCTGCTGCACAGTGTTCTTCTGACTTGCTCTCTGCAAGATCTTCTCTTCAACCGTCTCTTTACAAATTAATCGATATACAGTGACCTACATTATGAAAAGAGATTTTGGAATCAAACTAATAGTAATACACAATTCTGAATCACTATTATTCAATAGATATGAAATTCCATGAACGTAAGACGGAGGGGGAGGGAGCCAGAGAGAGAGAGCGAACCATAGTTTTTAGAATATATGATTCACAATTCGAACAAAAGAACCTTTTCTACAACCATGAAAAGGGGCTTTCTAGATTTCTCATCTAAACAAATCACTAAACATAAGCAGGAAATGGACTCCAAAAATTCTGTGAAAACGTAAGCAAAAGCTTGGAGAAAATAAAGATTCACATCAATAAGTGATTAGAGAAAACTAACATCCTTTGTCTGACCCAGACGATGAGCTCTATCCATTGCCTGTAAATCCAATGTTGGATTCCAGTCACTTTCGTAGAAAATGACAGTGTCGGCAGCTGTCAAGTTGATGCCTAGTCCCCCAGCTCTTGTACTCAGCAAAAAGACAAATATATCACTCCTGCAACAAGACAATAATTAAGTTGACAATCAAGACACTTGCACAGATCCATATTTTTTTTGGGGGGGGGGGGGGGGGGGAATAATTGATTGACAAAAGAAGAAAGAATGCAAACTACAACAAAAATCCTAAAAAAATATTCAATAAACCCCTACCTATGCTGGAAGTCTCTAACCATGTCCCGGCGATCCATTATGGTGGAGGATCCATCCAGCCGTAGGTATCTATATTTCCTATAATTCATATAGTCCTGCAAATGGAAGGAAGAAAAAAAAAATGTCTCAGAAAAATTTAAAAAAAAACACATGCACACAGGCATGCACCTATGGAACATATAGAAGCCAGAAATAGTTGTTTAAAAACGTAGTCCAAGTTTGGCTAAAGTGAGTTTCATCTTTTCAAGTCCCAAATGTTGACCTTGGGCTATCAAGTAATATCAGAGAGAGAGAGAGAGACCTCAATAATATTCAGCATTTTTGTCATCTGAGCAAATAAAAGAACACGATGATTTTCTGCCCGCAAGCGTTTCAATAGTATATCCAGTGTTTGAAGCTTCCCAGAGTCCTAACAAAGCATATTAAAATTTCAGCTTCAGCATTGTCTCGAACATGGCTACAATCCAAATGATAAATACCAAGAAAAAAAATTAAAAGTAAAGAATGATTCCTACTGTAAGCATCTTTGCAGGGTCAAAGCTTTGCATGGGTGGACATGAACCAAATATTTTGTATGTCAGCTGCAAGGCGGGTTGTGAAACAGGTAGTTCAGAGTCAATCTCTTGAATCAAATGATGAGGAGGACCATCTGGCTTCCTAGGGCCATTATGGTCAGATGTGCGTGCAAACCCAATTAACAACCTCTTAGTCCAAGGGTCATGTAGTTCTTCAACCATTTGGTAAGCAAAGTTTCTATCTGAGCAGTGGGCATTGATCTATTGAACACACGAGAAACAATGTAAAGAAAGATGCAAATATTAAGCTTTTCCTGATTAATAATAAAGGAAATAACAAGAACACACACACACACACACAACAAAAACAAAAACAAAACAAAAAAAAAGAAGAGAGAACTTACAGGGGGCGCTCTTGTTCTTGGAATGAAACTGTACACTGAATGAAGAAGCCTGACATTGGATAGAAACCTATCCTGATGTGACATGACAAAAGCCTCAAATGGAGCATCCTTAGGACCAGTTGCAAGTCTCCTTCTAAGTAGATTGGTATGCGACTTTGATGGCAGCAGCAACATTCGTGTGACTGCTCTTACTTTTTCCCTCTCAACTTGATTACCATAAAGATCATCATCCTCAGCTTCCATATGCATGTTGACGATGTCATCCAGAAATTGCCGATCCCATCTCATAATAGAAAACAATAATCTCTCTATAAGAGAACCAGTTGCCAGAAATGCCACCTCTGCTGGGGACAAATCAATCAAATGAGCAAACCCAAAGGCTCCACTTGTAGGAAAGCACCCATCCGGGCTATTCCCTTCTACAAGCATAGATTGATAAACATTTTCTGGGGAGAAAATGTTAAAATGTTTCTCAAATGATTCTCTGCTAAGACCATGCTCTACTGGAGAGCAAAGTGCATCAGAACTCCGAACAACTTCTTGGTAGACCAGTTTCGGTATCTGGAAGGCAATACAGAAACCTTTAGCCATGATAATAACGAAGAAATGTATATACAAGTTCGTATATATTAGAGTGCATATTATGAAGAGCATGAAATCTTTTAGAATAGTACATACTGATACTGCCAATTGGGCTAACATGTAATACTATTGACTAATTTGTAAGAACAAACATGTGTGTCATCTTTTTTTTCTTTCTTGGAAGTTTCAAAGGTGAATAACTATTGGTTGTTGCTCTATTGACCAATTTGTAAGAATAAACAATCATGGGTCCAAATTATTTAAGAGATGCAATGTATCCAACTGCAGTGCTTAAAAACCCCTACTTGTCTTCTCATATATCGCATAATCTGGCAGTGCAAAATGTTGCGACAAAGAACCAGATGACATAGCCAAAACTGGTAAGATAATTTCATGGCCACATGAGTGCATAAATAAGAATGATAACTGGAACAAAACCGAAAACAGCTTTAGAAAGTACCTTGTATGTAATAGGATTGTGACCTCCAGAGTAGTATATGTCCTCCAACTCCCCAAAGGGAGGGGCAGAAGAGAATTTGGAATTTCTCCAAAATAAAAGTATATACTTCCTTCATTCCTCTCAAATAATTCGGGATGGTTGCAAACCTACAATAAAATAGAAAAGAAATACTCGTTGATGGTATACAACCATTTAAGTCTGAAACATTTGACACAACGTCACATAAAATTCATACAAGATTCAAGCTATGAAATAGAGATATACCAAACAAAAGCAAGAACCACAAGACTAATAAAATACCTTTCTCAGCTGAATGACAATATTCATTAAGTTCATAATTTTTATCTCATTAAGATGCCCGCGGTTGCTGTCAAACAACTCAGCAAGAGATATCTTGTTCTTTATAGCTTGATAAAATGCTTGCTGCCGAGAACTCAACTTGCAGTGCACTGTGATCTCAGTTTTAGTGGTTAACTCAGAAACCACATCTTTTTTAACCCGCCGCAGCATGAAAGGCTTTAGAATGGCATGCTGTTAGACGACAAAATATCGATAAGAAAAACCTCAACCAACAATATATTCAGCTATATTCACAATGAAATTATAAAAACTAGAAGACTACTCACCAATCTGTTAAGCTGGTGCTCATTTAAAGTGCCCCCATGTTCCGCATGATTCTCAATCCTGATAATATGTGATAAATATGAAAGGAATGTTCTTAATTCACAAGTTCAATTTGAAGAAAGAAAATAAGACTTCTGTAAGGAAGCATACCCTTTTGAAAACCACTCGTTGAACTGTTCGTGGCTGTCAAACAAAGTCGGCATAATGAAATGTAATAGGGCCCACAACTCCGCCATGTTATTCTGGACAGGCGTACCAGTCAGAAGCAAGCGATTCCGACAATTAAAACTGAGCAGTGTCTTCCACCTAATACTGTGGGATCAAAGTTGATCAGAGATATGATGAGTAAGGTATATAGTGATAATATAACTTTAAAAAGATTGCAACGGCTACATGTTGAACTTCTGTGCTAAAAAATGATATTGGCATATGATAAGTATTGATAGTGCTATACATAGAAGATAACACATAAATTTTAAATATGATGTGTACAAGCGTAGACATAATATAATGATTAAACAAAAACCAAACATCTATAAACTTCTATTGAAAATTCAAAATTTAAATACCGATTAATATGCATCCATTTATTCTTTTTTATTTATATTTTTTTTCTTTGGGAGGCGAGATGCAAGGACAAAGCTTACTACTCAATCTGGACCAAATAAGTAGAGGCAGTAATGCACTCATATCTTCAGATTGCACACTGCTTTTACAAAGGAACCCTGAGGCCACACCATACAGTAACTTCAAAGATACAAATTCAAACCTGTTTGAACTTTTGATTGCCTGGGCTTCATCCAATACCATGTATTGCCATTTCACACGCCGGAAGTACTTCTCGTCAGACACTAGCAATTGGTAGCTGGTAATGAGAATGTGAAATCCAGCATCCCTAGCAAAATAAAATTTGAGTTTGTTATTAAATAGAAGAACGATACAAGGCAACTTTGAAATGCTACGATTGATGGACAGTGAAAGGGAGGAGGAAAAGATTTTCTTGACAACACATCCCATTACAAGTCCACAAGCTGGCTTAAGAAGCAAAATGAACAAGTTGGCAATTGTCTGTAGTAGTTAATCACACAAAGATTGGACAGTGTAAAGTAGCATTACTTTTTTAAATCTTCCAAATGGGTGAGTTGTAATTTGTTTTTCAAATGATAACATAATCCTTTTCTTAAATTTTTGTCAGAAGATATCTGAAGAACTGCACACTTCCAAAACAGCCAAACACCCTTCCACATGGGGTGGGTAAGATTCCACATTTGTGAGGGTCAGAAGTTTTTCAGTTATCACTTCCCTTGCCTTTTTTACTCTTTCATCTTCTTCTTTTTTCTTAATTCTGTAGGTTAACTAGGTCCTATCATCCTTTGGTCCTTCTTTGTAATCATATATAGATAAAAAAGAAGTTTTTTCCCTAAGATGAAAAAATTCGCATACCTTTTGGCTAAAACATGCTGATGCCACACAAAAGCCAGAAGGTATGCCGTTTTTTCATCTCACCGGGGGAGAAAAGAAGAAATAAAATAACTTCAAAAAAAAAAGAAGAAGAAGAAGAAGAAAATAGAAGGAAATGAACCCATGCTAGTGGACAATTACCGACGGTAGAGACGCTTCGGGTTGATGTTCTTCCTGAGTACCGTCCGTTCTTGAAGCCCACCCCAATAGGGAAGAGTTTTCAAGTCAGGGCAGAATCGACTAATTTCATCAGCCCAGTTGTTCAAGACAGAAGCAGGTGCAACCACCAGAAAAGGCCCCCATATATTTTTTTCCTGTATGGAAAAATCAGCCCAACTTAGTATTAAAAATTTTAGGGGCCACAATCAATCCATGATACTATTACAAACTTTTCAGAAAAAAACTAACCAAGTATTTTACTTACTTCGGCCAAATGAGCCAAGAAAGCCATTGCTTGGATGGTCTTCCCCAAGCCCATCTCATCAGCGAGAATACCATTTAAACCCTAGAAGATATCAGAATGGCTAAAGTTAACAGCCATGTAGAAATATATGTGAACGTTAAAAAAGAAGACCTCTATGCAGACTGCCCTACTACCTGCTCATAACAATTAACCAGCCACTGAAGTCCTTTTAGCTGATATTCTTTGAGGGAGCCTTTAAATAACTCTGGTGTTTGCACTGTTGATGTTACAGGCATGGTCGAGCTGACAGCATTGCAATGGAAGGTTTCAATACGCTAACGGACATGAAAAAAACAAATGCCAACAACTATATACTTCAGGAAGGAAAGATGGAGAAGAGGATGGAAGGAGGGGACTTACGGATGCAATAAATCTATGTTGCTAGATCCTCCAATTGACGCATCCTGCTGAGGGGCCTCTAAATCAGCACCTTGCCGCAGCCTTAAACATTCACTATCAAATGCACTTGTTAGTTTTTTCTGCTTGGAAACTGCATCTTGAGCAGCTTTTAAAGCTTCCATTTTCAATTCAGCCTCCTCAGGATCTTCCTCTCCAGGCATAGCTTCTGAAGAACTCAAAAGCATAGCTTGGTCATTTGATTCATCATTGCCCACAAGCAATGATTCTGAAGGTTGTGAAGTTGATTTATTTTGCATAAAATGACTGTAAAGTTCCGTTTGTGACAACAGGAAATTGAGCCTCTGCTGTTGCCTCTTTGCTTCACGAAGCTCTTGTTCACGCTTCAAAGCTTCCGCCGCTTCTCTTTCCTCTCTTTTCCTCACTTCTGCCTGAAAAAAGAAAGAATACATATTAGAGAATTATTCAGACAAAATTATTCAAGAAAATAAATTTTTATAGCCTCAAAATGATCTTTTCATATAAAATACTCCGGATTTATTTTCTTGATATCAAGTAAGTATATCCAGGAAATCATAGGGAATTCTTTGAAAACACTATTTACATTAAATTTGAGTAGAGAGAAAGGGAGGAAGAGGGAGGAACATATCTTATTCGCTCTGTACTAAAATTACAAATAA
The DNA here is from genome assembly GCA_030407325.1 of Camellia japonica. NCBI lineage: Eukaryota > Viridiplantae > Streptophyta > Magnoliopsida > Ericales > Theaceae > Camellia > Camellia japonica. Next base: position 13,124,089 of record JAPPVO010000017.1, read on the forward strand.
ATTTGCCTCTTTGCAAGATGCTATGTTGTCAAAACCCTTTAACAACCAAGTCCTATTCAAACAATTTAACAAAAGAAAAAGAAAAGTACCATCTCCTTGTCAACTCTCTTCCAGAACACCAACATGTCTCTAGCCAGTTTCCTAGTACGAATTGCAGCACCCCTCATCAATTTAAGGGATCTACTTACCTTCATTTTCACCTGGAAAATAAACCCCACCAGTAAGCTTGCAAAATAGAACAATATATCCAACAAGATAATAACAGAAATATGAAAGACTACTAATTAATACCAACCATGATAATCAACCATCATTATGCATGGAGGATAGAATATCAGTTCCAAGAATGAAAATTGAAAGTACAATATGCAAGCTATAGGAGGCCAGATAAAATGGTATGTACCTCTCTTTGACAGGTTTCAGAGAACCTCTTGGCATCAGCTAGTTGCTTGCGGTGGAAGTTTGTGAAAATCCTTTGGTGTTTTGGTATGTCTTTCCTTACAATGTTTATCCAGTATTTTCCAATCTTCTCCATTTCTTCCTTCTCAATCATAAAAGGGTCTTTCATCACCTTTTGCTTCTTAGGTAAACTTCGTTCAATGATCTGTAACACAAGTCCATACCGGCATAAGAAGCAACCAACCCCATTCCAAAGCCAAACATAAAAGCATAATGTTAGACCTTGTTATAACTCAAAAACAAACAAACAAACAAATAAATAAAAATTGCTGACCTCATATGTGTCTCCTTTCTCCAAAACCTTCACATAGTAAACCTGCAAAACACCACTCTCTGACGAAATAGACCGTCTTATTTTTCCAGCTGCTCCCTCGGGGATGGAATATGAATCCAGCACAATATCACTCACTTTCAGATTGAACTTCTGATCCGAGTTACTTGCCGACAATGCCTTCAATCTTTCCTGAAGTGATTCATATTGGGGCCTAGCCTCACCCATCCCCGCCCGGATTCTACTCCCAAACCTCTTATCATTTGCGACCATTGCAGACAATGACCCCAAATCAAGGGTGCCCTTCAAATAAAATTCCTCCACCCAAATATCTGGAATGATCGGCAAGTTCAGTGATGCCGCCAGCTTTTCATAAGTTGGAGGTATCCTATAAGTGATGCCGTCTCCAATATCCAAGTAAGCATGTTCATAAAATGATCTACAAAGTGATTTCCAAATTTGAATAAAATTAAAAAATCATTTCAAAATTCAACTTTCAGTGAAACATTTCATAAATTCATACAAGTTTTTAGGACAGAAGAAAACCTATCAATGCCATATTCTGGCGCAACATCTACTTCATGATATTTTCCCAGCTTTTGAGGACTAACATCATTGAGAAAAGCTGATGTTGACTGAATTTCGGATAACCCACTTTGAAGCTCATTTGCCAATTTCCGACCCTTTGAGCTACTTTTCAGGACTGGCATCCCATTTTGGGTAGATGCAGGACTTGCAGAGGAATTATTGAGCCTCCTCTTGTACTTCTGAATATGTTTTTCAAGCATTGCACGATACCTCTCCTCTGCAATATGCACTCCATAACTGCTGTCCTCATCCTCCTCGCTACTGTCTGTGTACCGTCTCTTCTTCTTTGTCAAACTCAAGTCCCTCCCTGACATAATCCCATTACTGTGGTCCATCATGGCTCCACCTATTTGAAACCAACAGAAAACAGCCAATCATACACATAAGTTAACACTTTGCTAGCTCAGATCGTCTAGTCTACCAAAATAACTAAAACTGAATCATAAGATTATGAACTTGTACAATGAAAGTATATGTCTGAGTATTCAATCCAAATGGGTCATTGGAATATCAACCCAAAAAATTTGGAAAAACCAATTACTAAAACTGTTGAGAAACAAAAGTGCCCACCTCTGCTCTCATCCTGATTACTATTCCCATAATAATCAAAATCATCATCTTCTTGTGGTAGTTGAAAGTTCATCAAAGGCTACAATAGAAAGCAAAAACAAAACCAAAAAATCAAAAATAAAAACAAAATTCATTCCTAAGTTAGGCTCCATTTGGATTGCAAGATGAGAAAATAAAATAAATTATTGTAGTTTCACATCTAAGATAAAAGAAAATAAATGATTGTTATTTCTCACCTTGTATGAAGAACAATAAATAAAACAGGACATATAAGTCTTTTTATTTCGAAAAATGATATATATATATATATATATATAGCTATTTTTAAAGCAATCACTCACATTGGCGTATGTAAAATAGAGGGTAAAAAATGACTAAACCTTGTTGTTTTATTTTATTTATGTCATATTTAAAAGGGTGATTATAAATCTTTTATAAAGAGTAATTTTTATTTCATACCAAATCTCACCAAAACCAAAACCCTTTACTTTTCTCACAGTTTCTCATCTTTTTATTCACCCAACCAAGTAATTTTTATTTATTTTTTCTTTTCTCATCCAACCCCTCAATCCAAACAGACGGGTGAACGTGTAAATTGAACAAATTCAACATACCCAATTCACATTACCATAAAAAATAGAATAATAAATACAGAATAATAAATAATAAAAAAAACTTAACTTTCCACAAACTAAATTCAATCTTCCAAGCAAAAAAGAAACATGAACCGAAGAAAACAGAGACAACCCATTTGAGAAGAGCAAAAACCCATATCACAAACCTCAAGATTGAAGAGATTCGAATGCGAGAACGAGCTCTTCGATCCTCGTTTGGCGTCCATAGGACGAGCGCCGAGAACACTGTGGAGAAGAGAAGAACCCAAAGGACTGAAAGTCTAGGTCTCCGAAGAGCATTGGGGAATGCAAATTTTGTGGAACCCAAACCCTAACCCTAGAGGTGAGAGAAAGCGAGGGGGAGGTGGGATTGCCGCGCACGATAATGAAGGAGGGTGTAGAGATAGAGAGAGAAAGAGAGGACGAAGAATTGTAGACACTAGACACAGATGGAAGCATTGCTTAGCTGCGCTAACGTGCACCGGTTGGGCGTCGTCGGTTAACGTGCGCAGCAGTGTTCCTTTTATTCAAGCTTGTTCTCTCTGTCTCTCTCTCTCTTACCAGTAAGTAAACATGCACTGCAAAATTGTTAAGTGGAAGTGGCAAACTAAAATTTAAAAAATAAAAATAAAAAACATTTAGCTTATTTGATTTGGTTTTTTAAGATTTATTTTTCAGCAAGTTAAAATTTTTTATGTTTTTTATTTTTATCGAATTTTTTTTATTTTTCTAAGTCATTTTTTAATTTTTAAATATACCTAATACAAACACCCTTAAAAAATATAATATTTATTAAAAAAAATCTTTAAAAATTTATTAAATATCAAAAATACAAAAAAAATACCTGAATTCATTCATTTTTTATATTCTTGTATATTTATTGATTTTTTTAAAAAAAATTTATAAATATTTTATTTTTTAGAAGCATCTAATTAAGGTGCATTTAAAAAAGTAAAAAAAAATTGCTTAAAATTTTTAAAATATTCACTAAAAAAATTAAAAAACAAAAAACTCAAATTTTAAAAAATTGAATCTAGAAATTTGAAATCAAACACAATAATTTTAACTTTTTAAAAAATATATATATATATTATATATTTTTCAAATTAAACAAATTAACATATGTTAAAGTTTAGATTGAAGAATTTAAAACTTATGTTTATTTTTGGAGGAAACACCAATTATAAATCTCATTTTCGTAATTTTAGTAACTAATAAGTCATACTTTTAGTAACTATAACTAATAAGTCCTATTTTCGTATTTTTATAACTAATATATCTAATAGTTCTATTTGTGTGTGTATGAGAGGGTTCAAAAAAGTTGTTGAAAAATTCGAAGATCTTCAAAGATCCTTGAAGAACAATTTCAAATTCTCTAGAAAATGATGAGATTCTTCAATAGTCTCAACTTAAGAATACAAGAGTAAAAGAGATGATGGAGATAAGAGATTGGGTGAAGAAGAAGGCAAAGTGGCTAGAGAAAGAATAATGGCAAGGCTCTCCCATGGATCTCCCACTTTCACTCTCAAGGTTGATAATGGAGAAGGGAAAATTAGTTCTTTCCCAAGAGTTTTCTCTCCAAAATCCATTACTTGTAAAGTTATGGGTGGGTACTATTTATAGGCACCTCATGATGTAGGATGGAGCCCATGTGCAAGGCACATGGGGAATATTCTCTCTAACCACCTTATTCGAGGAGGTGACCTCTCCGAGGATGAGAAAAATCCCAAAGAGGAGATCGACCCCTTGGCAAACCCTTCTTCTTAGCTAGACCTAACCAATGATCCCTAATCATCCCAAAGGGTCAGGGGTAGTCCCAGAGGACGTCCTGCCGCAAAATGTTGTCGAGTCCCATGGACCCCCCGGAGTCGTGCCACCTCGACCCGGGTATAGGCTAGTTTAACCGAAGAGTGAATTTATCTCCACTCACCATCCTCGGGATCGGGTCCTTTGTTCAAACTCCATTACGCCCATGGTTCTGGTACGTAGATCCCGGAAAGCTCCGAGCCCGCAAGTGTTCTGGGACTCATTAATGAAGCGGCTTCTAGATTGCATCTGAATCCGTTCGAAGCCAAGTGCTTCGGATCTCTAGGTTCATGGATCCGAACCTTTTCGAGTCCAAGTGCCTCGGATCTCTAGGCTTGCTCAATCCACTTTCGAGTCCGGGCCCAAGTAAGTCTCTAAGTTCGTGGATCCGAACCCTTTCGAGGCTTAGAGCGATTCAGCCCGTTTGATGGCGATAAATCCGGGCCCCACCAATCTTGGACTTGCGATAAATTCGGGCCCACCAACCTTGGACTATTGGGCCTAATTAATTTAGTGGGCTCAAATTAGCTCCTCTTACAGTGTGAAAATGAAGGTATAATCTCATAGTTTATTAGCATAGATGCTAGTTAAATCCATAAATAACTAAAATCTTTTCGACTTGAAATTATACATTTATTCAAAACTTATTAAGAAAATTTTGTACTTTTTTTAAAATATTTAAAAAATCTTACATTTCAAGTCATTTTAAATAAAAAAGATTCTTATATTAGAATCTATATCCAACACAAATTTAAATGCCCACACCACACCCTAAAAAAAATTTCGGGCTTGTTTGGTTTGTGTTTCAGAAACAATTTTCTGAAATATTCTCTAAAAACACGTTTCTGAGATTGTCCAAACCAAACAGATTTTCCCAAAAAAAATCTCAAAAATGTGTTTGGTTGTCTATTTCCAGGATAACTTTCAAAACAAATTCTCAAAAATCTGTTTGGTTGGTTTTTTCAGAAATACAAAATACAAACAGTCATTGATAAAGCTTAAACCAGTTCTGATTTTTTCCTTCTCGTTTTTTACACGGCATACGGTTCAGAATCATATCTCCTTCAGGACAACCGGATGGTCGCCCTCTAGGTCGCCCGGTTGGTCGCCCGGGCTAGGGCGGGAAATTTGTTTAAACACCCTTGAACTCTTTGAACCAGGTGACCTGAGCGATGTGAACTGGTGTAGGGGCGACCGGTCGGTCCACCGGCAGGGAGACCGGTTGGTCGACCGGGTCTGGAAATTGATCTGTTTGAACCTGTTTAACCTGTTTGGACCCGTGACCGTTGTGGCCTGTGGAGGAGCGACCGGTGGGGTGACCTGCGGGGCGACCCGCCGGGCGACCGGTAACCCAATTATTATTTGCATTTGGTTTGTGTTTCATCCATTTCTGTTCCTAATTCTTTTCGTATTTCTTTTTTCCCTTCCTTACATATCTGGGGTTTTGGATTATCTACCAGTAAGTGAATAAATTTATTTATCTGCTTTTCAGTATATATATTCAATGCATTTATATGTATATTTGTTCTACATTGAATGCATTTCAGTACTGTAGACACCCCATTTTTGACCGACCTTAAGACTCAGACATCACCATTTGAGCGCTCGGTGATGTTGCATTTTGTGCTTATTCAGAAGTCTCAGAGTCGCGGCCGTGCGCCCTGCCTCCGAACTTCCGAATCCTCTTCTGTGCCTTGTCTCGGTTTGCGAACCAGACTCGGTTTTCTCTGTTTTCTTTCCTGAAGGGAGGGAGTGGTCCCGTAGACTATCTCTCGGTGGCCGTGAGCTACTTTTCGTGGCCGTAGGCCATTTTGCCCATTTCGGAGCCCGGTTCCCGATTTTCGGAGCCGTCAGGCCGTGTGCCTCGGTTCGGGACCGCCCAACCGTCTCCGATTCCTCCGGTTCTTGGCAGGTACCTCTGTTTTGTCATAACAGGGCACACTGGGGTCCCAGATACCCATTTCGTGGCTGAATGCCACTTTCGGTGCTTATAGCCGGTTTTCGGGCCCCAAACCTCGCGGTTTGGCCCCCGAGCATTCATTTCGCATCGGTTTTCTCCGATTTTTGGCAGGTACCTCTGTTTTATCATTCCGAGGAACACTGGGGACTCTGATACCCACTTCGCTGCTGAACACCACTTCCGGTGCCTGCAGCCCATTTTCGGGACCCCGAATTGCGCGGTTTGGGCCCCGAGCGTTCATTTCTCATTAGTTTTTGTTCAATTTTGGCAGGTACCTCTGTTTCAGCACCAGGAAGATCACTGGGGGGGGGAGGCCAGCAATTATCCCAGATAACCAGTTTCGCTCCTCCGGCGCCCGTTTTGCTCACTTCCGGGCTAATGTTGAACACCCTAGGCCCATTTTCTTCCAACCAAAGCTACATATTTGTGATGAGGGCACATGGTAGGACCCTAAAAAGTGATGGTCGGCCAGTAATTGTTACATTCATTTTTGAGCCTCTCCTTCAAGTGCAATGTTGTGACTCCTGCTTCAGTGTTGCCAGATTCCAACCTTGGGGCCTTATTCTACACACCTGGGAGGATACCAAGGAGTAGTGGTCGCCCAGCAATTTTCTACTTCATTTTTGGGCCATGGCCGGCCGGCCAGGGTGAGTGGCTGGCCGACCAGTTGGGGTGGCCGGCCGGCTACCTTCCAGAAAGTTGCCTGGTCGGCCAGCTTTCTGCTTTCCACTCCTTTACAGCTGTCCAGCTGCTTTTCAAAATATCTCCCCCTTCCGGGGGATATTTTGGGAGGGAAAGCTTGGATGCATTTCCCTCCCCTTTTACAACCCTTTCTTGCCTATTTGAGGGCATGGCCTCCTTCTTTGTTGGGGTTAGAAAAATTCATCTCAAGAACCCCTCTTCCAAAGCCTCCATTTACATAGCCAAAAGCTCCAAAAACACTCCAAGTCCCTAGCTCCTCTTTTCATCAACCCTAAGCACCACCATCACCACCTCCATTTCAGCAGCAAAGGAGTGTTTTCCAGAGGTTAAGAAGCAACAAAGTCAAGTCAAGAGGCAAAGAAAGGCTTGTCTTCAAGGGTAAGTCACTATTTCCCTTTTTCTTGCACAATTTTGCTTCAAATTTCTACCCTATTTGTTCACTGATTTGGGCTCTGACCCCTACTGATTTTGTGCTTATTTTGAGCCCCTCTACAACATTGTAGAAGGGATCAACCTTATTTGGCATCTCCTTCATGTACTTGCTTCAATAGCATCTTTTATGCCAATATTTTGCATGAAATATCTAGCTTATGAATGATCTGATTTCGAGCATAACATAAACTGTGAGTGGGCCTATTTTGAGTCCCTCTTCAATATTGAAGAAGGGCTCAACCATGTTTGGCCTCTCTATAATGCACTTGCTTCATATTTCCTTCAAATTACCGTAAAATTGCATGGTTTATTTGGCCTGTTTGTGATCTGATTTTGAGCATGCCATTTACTGAGTTTGAGTTTATTTTAGGTCCCTCTACAACATTGTAGAAGGGATCAATCTTGTTTGAGGTCTCCATGTTGTACCTCTCTTTATACCTCTCTTTGGCCCCATTTTGTATGACTTTTTGAGCTTATTTGGATACTGATCTGAGCCTTCATCAGGCTGAGAAAGTGTCTTAGAATAACTCATTCTTCATGTTTTGTTAAGGATCCAAAGTTGTTTGATGCATGCTTTTGGTACTTCATGTTGTACCCCCCATATTTTCCGTAAAATTGCATGTTTTGTTAGGCTTGTTTAGCTTCTGTTTTGAGTCTTCATCAGGCTTATAAAGTGTCTTAAAATGACCCATTCTTCATGTTTTGTTATGGGTCCAAAGTTGTTCGGTGTATGATTTTGGTACCTCATGTTATAGCCTTCGTTGGCTCATTATTTTGCATGCTTTGTTTATCATATCTACACACTGAATTGGGAGATGTCATCTCTTGTAAATATGCATATTTTTGGTCCCTCTTTAATTTTGTAGAACTGTGTTTTCTGGTTTGAGCATTGTATATACTACTTTCTTTGTAATTCCCCTCTTTTTCCCCATTATTGCAAGTTAGTTTTACCATACTTGTGGTTATTATCTAGCCTTGCTTTGTACTGAAAAAATGCTAGTTTAGGGGCTGCCTTGCTACTGTTTTAAAAGTTATGTCCATATTGTGCATGTTTAGTAGGGCCGTAGGCCATTTCGGGTGCATTACATCGCATTTCGGGCATCGGGTGTAATTTTGTTATAATTCGGGGGCTATTTGTGCATCATTTTAGCTGCTGAAATTTGCACTCTCCATATGCCATTCGCCACATTTCATTTGTATGTCATTTGCATTCCGTATGCCATCGCCTCGGTTTGCGTGCCCGTGGGCGCGCATGTCGAGGCACTTCATTTTCGTCCAACGGCCTCTTATGTGAGTGCGGCTGAGGCCCTCTCATGTTAGTGTAAGCCCAATTTACATTTTCCATGTCATTTCATGCTCTAATGCATCGCCTCGGTTTGCGCGCCCGTGTGCGCGCATTTCGAGGCACTTTGTTTTTATCCGACGGCCTCCCGTGCGAGAGTGGCTGAGGCTCTCTCATGTTGGTGTAAGTCCATTCTGCATTCCGTATGCCATTTTAGTCCCGTTGCATTCCGTGTGCCATCGCCTCGGTTAGCGTGCCCGTGGGCACGCATCTCGAGGCATCTCATTTTAGTCTTATTACATATCATTTTCATGCTATTTCATGATTTCATATCATCGCCTCGGTTTGCGTGCCCGTTTGCGCGCATTTCGAGGCATCCCATTTTCATAGCATTGTGCATGCTAGAATTGTATATTAGCTGCATTTCATACATATCATGCATATTGCATCGTGTTCGGGATAGGAGTTAGCCCGGGCACGGGAAACGAGGCACGTTTCACGGAACGGGTCTCGATTCCCAAGTCACCGACACTCCGGATCATCCATGATGGAGTTAGGTTTTGCTGTAGCATTCATCTGTATTGCACCCTATATTGAGTTGTGCAATCCGATTCCTCGGCCATCGTGCATCGATATGCGTGATTGGTGGCACGAGGATCGAGGCATGCATATATTTGTGAAATACATTGCTATGCCCTTTTCCTGCTCTCTGTTGCAGCAAAGTGAAGAATCAGCAACTTTTCGGAGTCTGGCGCGTATTTCGAGAAACGTTGCAAACAGAGGCTAAATTGGGCATCCCAATGGATTTCCAAAATGCATCCGGCATACACCATTCATCAGAAGCGAGGCAGCCCCTCCCGGCTTGCAAGCCAGTTTACAGCTTTATAAGTTTAATTTGTTAATTAATTAGAAATATGTATATTATTCGGGCTGCACTATTCTTTTATTCGGACTGTATATTTATTTGGACCCTCTGCGCGAGGGCATAATTGTAATAAGTGTGGGTGAGTGTGATGTATGTCTTCCAACCCCCATTTCTTTCTCCCTTTTATTTATCCGCTTATGATGGTTAGATATAGGGCATATTTCAATTAGCATACAGTATGACAGCATGTTTGCATCATTCATCTGTTTTGCACGCACCGGGCTCGGCGCATCATACAAACTGCATTTGTATTTCAATTCCAAATTGAATACATGATAGCTGTAGCATTTCACATGCCATGTTTAGAATAGCCGAGCCTGCTATAGTTGCATTTTTGCATGCGTTGCATTAGGCATTTCTGTATAGTTAGGATCATGCATGATTTCTAATCAATTTTTGTTTTTGGCTTGGAGTACTCGGTAAGTTTTATGCTTTAGCATCCTTGCATGCGTGTGCGTGTTGCCATGATAGCATGCTTACCATGAGGCTATCTGCTTATGTGATATAACTGCCTTGAATGCCTGTGGGTGGAGGTTGTGTTGCTTGGATTGGGACAATTCATCAACTGTTTGTTTTAAGCCCACTAGATAGTGGCAAAATCATGTTTTTCTAAGCCCACCTGAGGGTGGCAAATCCGCGTCTTAGCCTACCTGCGGGTAGCACCATCAAACCATTTTCAAGCAAGCAAACATAAATGTTTTGTTCCAATTCAGACGGCTCAGTCTATACTTATTTGCTGCGAGCATCACATAGTAACCTAGGCTAATAATCGGAATAAGAGCATACAAGGTTTTCAAAAACAGATATCATGGTTAGTAGAGGCCGGTCTTTGACCGGGCGAGCGGGGGTGCTCACGAAGTGACCTTCCCCAATCGTACCCAAGTTCCCGAGCCGAGGCAACTTTGGTGATGACGGACACGTGGCCTTCGGCACCGAGTCAGGGTTTCCTAAATTTCCCATTTTAAAAATATTTAGGTGGCGACTCTGTATCTGGCAAAGCAGTCCATGTTTGGCACTTCTTTCAAAAAATCTGTTTTCAAAACGATTTGCCGGATTTGGACTCTTTGGTTCAAGATTAAGAACCGTGACATTTGAGTCCTTGAATTGTAGTGACCCCAATATGAACAGAACGGGACCTAACCCTCCCGGGGCGTTCGGGGACGTCTACAGTTTCTGGCGACTCTGCTGGGGATTTAGAGAACTTGACTCGAACTCATGACATCTGTTTTTGACTACACTTGTGTGTTTCTTTGCATTGCATTTGCATCGGTGCGCCTAGGACACCGTGTTTTCCATATGCCATTCCCGAACGATTTGCCGGAGGCTTGTCTTGTCAAGTCATGTCCGTAAGGCTGATCGGCTCTGGGCTCTGACAGCATGGGAACACAAACCCCGGTTTTACCGGGGCACCCTTTTTGATCATTCGACCTAGTGCATATTCGGATCCATAGTGACCATTCCAAACTAGGACAGGTTGCTTACCCGTTTATAGGTTGTTTGAAGCCGCTACGTGCGTAGTGAAACCCTAGCTCCTGACAAAATAGGACAGGGAAACCCTACCCCAACATAGGGGTGTTTTGGCTCTCACTTATCTGTTATGTGCTTGTTAGAGTGTGCCTCTACAGGGAATGCATGTATCAGTTTGCGAGTTTGAGCATCAGGCCTGCGGGCACCAATTCAGTATTTTGGGTATCAGGCCTGCGGGCATCAGTCAGTTATTTGAGAATCAGTTATCTGCGGATATCAGATTCAGTTTTGAGGCAGAATTTGGGGGTAAAATCCAGGAAAGGGCACACTCATCCAACTATACTCATATCTGTTCTGGTGAAATTGGGCTGAGATACTGTCCGTTTTCTCTTTTGCTAGGTAGTCCTGGAACCATAGCTTCAGAAGGCTCCACTATCCCCCAGGTACATTGGACTAGTGCTGATAGACTTTGTTAGGTCAGAAATTCAATTCAAGGGCAACCAGTGTTCTTTCGCTGAGGCAAGGCAAAGAAAGGCCAGTCAGGGCTCACCGGTTCATCTGATCCGTCAGTCACCAGTCACATCACCTTTGTTCGGACTCAGCAGACCGTGATGTCACAGGGTTCGGAAGAATTTGTGGCCGTGGTAGCAGCGTTGAATCAGGAAACTTGCCATGCAAGCTGAGACCAGTTTTGGAACGCAGCGCCCATCTGGGACATCTGCCTCACAACCAGCCAGCCCAGCCCGAGTTCAGGGCAGAACTTTCACTCTCCTCCATATGAGCCTAACCAGCGCATTCAAAGTCCTGATGGAAAGAGGGCATCTCAAACCCCTTAATCCTCAACCTTTGCCAAACCCACTCCCTGCCAGACATAACCCCAGCAAATACTGTGTATATCATCAGCAACGCGGCCATGGCACCAATGATTGCTACCGCCTTCGTCATGAGATCCAGAATCTCATTGACAACCGGACAATAGCTCCATTTCAAAACCCCAAGGACCAAGTACCTCATCCACATCCCAACCTCAGCCATACACTGCTACCCACCTACAACCCCAGTATATACTCCCCGACCCATGTACTCAAGCCCGAGATGTTTATCCCGGAAAGCATGGGCTTAAGCACGATGAATGCACTTGAACCCCAATCATCTCAAACCCGTGAACCCACTACTTCTGAGCTGGGGAGCATGATTGAAGATCTTCAGAGAACAGTGGCAGATTTAGCCTTTGGAGTTTTGGCTCCATCATCAACCACATCGCCTACCAGGGAGTTCATGTCAAAAGGATCCCTAAGCTTGGGACAAGCTGCATTTGAGGAATGCCAATCCCTTGGCAAAGTGGAGGCGAATGGAAAGAACAAGATAGGGGCGGACATGGATCCCCATGAACATCTTCTGTTGGCAGTTGAGGCTTTGAAAGCCGAGGGACTGAACAAAGAGCAAGTGCTCACAGTTGTTGCAAAAACTGTGGACGGCATTTTTGCCACCCAAGTCGGGGGCAGTCTAAATCAAAGGGAAAACTGGGAGAAGGGTCGTTGTATCAGAAACAATCCTGCACTAGGAAGAGATCAGCAAACCAGGCCAGCACCTGCCAATCTCTCTGTTGGTGCATCCAGCAAAAATCCACAAATCCAGAAGTACCAACCCCGAGGTCGGAGGGTCTTCCATGCCCTCCACATGCCTTTGTCCAAAGCTTTCCAAATCCTTGTGGGACAAGGCCATCTCAAACCTCTTGAGCCTCGGCCTCTCCCGAACCCTCTTCCGGCTACGCATGATGCTACCCAGTACTGCGCGTACCATCAGCAAACTGGCCATACTACCGATGACTGCTTCCGTCTTCGCCATGAAGTACAGATCTGTTTGACAACGGGGTCATTGCCGCCCAGCTCCAAAGTCTATCGGCACTGATCAGTGAACTTGTGGGGATAAGGTGACTATGTGATCGAGGGATGAACCACCTGCGGGCAGCGCTCGATTAACTCCAGACGTGGGAATGGCATGCACTGTTTGAGCAACATGCAAATACCAGTTTTGCTACATTCTGACTTGGGTATTGAGTCAGTCTTGTTGTTATGTTTTGAGTCAGTCTCTTTTGTTTTGGGTCTGTCTTGTTGTATCGAGTCAGTCCTGTTGTATAGGAGTCGGGTGATTCCGGGGGTGTTACCTCGGACATCACCATTTTTTGTTTTGTGTTTGTCTTTTCGTTTTGTTTTGAGTCTGTTTCTGCCAGGGAGCCAGTTGTGCCAGCAGACTTTGAATGGACAGCAGTGATTTTCACATCCTTGTGTTCGCTTCTGCCTTGTGCCAGTTATGCCAGAAGTTTGAATGAAATGACAGTGCTCTTTGCCTGCTCTTCTATGCCTCAAAATTATTGCATTGACCTAAGTTTTTCAAAACTTTTTGAACATTGTGATAAAAACAAAGAGGAAGGAATTCCTCGGGGTTTGCAAAACTTTGATCAAAATAAGAGAAAGAGAGGCGTGCTAAGCCCTTAATGAATGAAATCATGCTTGTCAGCGTGAGTACTGAGAAGGACCCTAGCTTTGATCCAGATTGGTCCGACACTGTCTTCAGCGCGAGCGATTTGTCGCTTTCTTAAAAACTTTCAAAAAAAATGTTTTGCGCGGTCTTGCGAAGACCTGTGTGGAATCACTCTTGAGATTGTGCAGCTTAGGATCACTCTCGGTCTCGAGACTCGACCCCTTTGCTTTCAAACCTTGAACTTGAATTCAGAAGGTTCAACGGTCAACTACAACATGAGGCCTGTGTGGCCAGATTTGAAGCAGCCCTCGAGCAAGAGGCACCAAAGTCAGATCAAGAGGATCAGATGTCGTCAAAAGAAGCTCACAAAGCTAGAACAGAAGTACCCCCCGAACTAGGGGCGACAATGTCCTATGTGCTCGAAGAGCCGAAGATGGATCCTTCTGCAAATCAACAGCCACTCTCCTGGATACGGATGACTTCAAAACCCTACAACCATCTGGCATGGACCAAGCTACACTTTTACCATTTGAGAGGCTCGCTGGGTCGAAAACCCGGAAGGGCGACCCAGGCAAAAGTTAGAGCAAAGAAAAGAAGAAAGAGAAAAAATACAAAGAAGAAAAAACAAAAAAGAAGAAAAGAAAAAAAAGAAGAAAAGAATGAAAAAGAAAAGAAAAACAAAGCTCGCAAGGTTGAAAACCTGCAACAGGCGCCTTGGCAAAAGTTAGAGCATAAAAAGAGAGGTTAAATACCCGAGTGTACCTTAACCCCGGAACTACGTAAGGCTTGATTCCCATCTTTGGGATACGTAGGCAACTTCATTCTGAAGTCCAGCCGTAAAACAATTCAAATTCAATTGTGTCCATGTAATGGTTTTGACCATCCTTGCCTTCTCTGTATCCGAGAGTACGGTTGCAATCGTCGCTCTGAGGACTGACCATAATGCGCTGCAGTGCCATTCAAACAAGGGGCAACTTTCCGTTGCCATTCAATACGCTGCAGTGCCATTCAAACAAGGGGCAACTTTCCGTTGCCATGCAGCTCTCTTCAAGCACGGGGCACTTTTCCCTTGGATCCGAGGTTGTGCATCTCAGGAGTAGGTTTCATGCTCGTTGAGCAAGTGGCCGTGTGCAAAAATAGTTTTTGAGAATTTTTACTGAAGTTGACTATTTTCTCGAAAATCGTTCTATCTTTTCCAAAATTGGACAATTTCTTGGACTCAAAAAAAGGAAAATTTTCAGTGCTCATAGCCTGACTTGCGTGATTTCAAATCAAAAATTGAACAAGCATGTTAATCTAACTCTCATTTTGGTCAAAATTGTTTTAGCAGAAGGCAAAAATAAAAATGGTCAAAATGATGAACTAAGGGCACAGTTGAGTCAGGTGTTCTGTCTTTTCCCCGTTATCAATGCATTTGCCAAGAAGGGCACTCTACCTGCCAGAAGAAGGCACAACTGAAGGCGGCAACAAAATGGTCGAAAAGGCTCTCTCACCCTCCAAGCAGCAAGGTATCAAGCCAAGTACGAAGCATGAACGGGAATGGATCAAGATATTCCACTCCCTCATCTTAACATATCTGATCACGTCCAAGCTCCCCTGCAAAGCATCATCAACCGATGTCAGCTGCAGATTCGCTACACACTCATTTGTAGCATAACCCCTCTGTGGGAGAAATTCACTAGTTATGAACGGAAGAAAGAGAATCTAGCAGAATGCTAGGGGCACAAGCCTTCAACTTTCTGTTTATCCATCAACCACCCAGGGGAGGGATGAAAAATGAGAGATTGAAGAATAGAGAGATGTGCGATGAGAGAAAAGTGAGAAAAGGGCTTTTTCGTGAAAAGCAGAGCTTGAGGGCCGAGTGATGTGAGAACCACAAATAAGAAAGGGTGGGAAACACTACCCGATGAAACAGGCTCCCTGTGCACGTATGAGTGTCGTGTCTTTTTGTTTTATTTCGATCATTGTTTTGAGTCGTCTCGAGTGTTACTCGATGTGTCTAGGTTGTGTGCCTTTTGTTTTCCGTTGTTGAGTCGTAGTGCACTGTGTTCAGTCGTAGGCTCAATACCCAGTTGAGAACTTATGCTCACTCTCAATTTCAAAAATCGTTTTGTGCTCCGAGTGCCGTGTCGTTCTCCACATTTGCGCAAAACAGAATTTGTTCTTTCAAAAAACCGCAAGGTTCAACCCAGGTCATATGAGAACAGTGAAACCAGGACCTATCTAAAGCTATGAGTTTCGGGCTGCAAAGCAAAAGCAAAAGAGGAAAATGTCGGGCATCTGAGTTTGCTCCAACTTCAGTAAGTTCCGAGACTATATTCCGTGTGTATCTCTTCAGGTCTTGCCAATGTTCCGAAGTATGAGTGTGCCTCTACCTCAAGCTCAAGATCAAGTCTACTTCAAGCCAGAATGGCGATCAGAAATGCTCTCTCTGAATACCAGCCCCTGCCAGATGCATCTTGGCCGTGTTTGCGATGAGTTCCTAGGAGACCAACTGCGACGGTGGAAATTAGAGTTCGAATGGCCGTGGCCTAGAACGCAAAGGTTCGGGATTTCCGAGACTAAAGTCTGGTTTAAATACCCAGAGGCGTGCCCTCGGCTTGAAATCTGTATGGAAGCCCCATAGGTTGAGATAGCATGTATGCACCTCAATTCTGGATACTGAACCAACCTAGTCTGTCACCCCGTTGGAGAATAGGGAAAGTTGTGAGTATGATCAGGAAGACAAGCGGCAGCCGTGGCTCCCACATGCAGATATTTTTACTTGTTAGCATTCCAGAGCCTTTGTGCTGTGTGTTCAAGGTAAAGTGTTCGAAGAGCACGAGGGGAGATCCCCATCAGAGTAGAGCGGTTCACCGCCACTCACCTCATGAGGTGCTTTCTAAAACGCCGCTTTGTCCATTTATTGCTTTCCGTAAGCATCATGCATTGTAATGCATCTATCAAGTTTCTTTCTCAGTCATGCACGATATTGTATGTACGGTTCATTCAAAGAAGTTCCGTTTGAGATCATTCACTCAGTGTATCAATCACACTTCATTCACTTAGTGTATCAATCACACTTTATTTGCTTCACTCAGTGTATCTAACACACTTCATTTGCTTTAGTGTATCTATCACACACATTCTCACTTAAGTGTATCTAACACACTTCATTTGCTTTAGTGTATCTATCACACACATTCTCACTTAAGTGCATCTATCACACTTTGTGTTCACATTCAGTATATCAATCATACTTTGTTCACTTAGTGCATCTATCACACTTTGTGCTTTTCTTTTGTGTATCCATCACACTTTATTTGCTTCACTTTGTGTATCAATCACACACACTCACACCAGTGTTCCCCCGGTTAAAACCTTCCCTCTCTCCGTATGAAATACGTTGAGATACGCCTGTTGGTTACACCAGTGTTCCCCCGGTTAAAACCTTCCCTCTCTCCGTATGAAATACGTTGAGATACGCCTGTTGGTTACACCAGTGTTCCCCCGGTTAAAACCTTCCCTCTCTCCGTATGAAATACGTTGAGATACGCCTGTTGGTTACACCAGTGTTCTCCCGGTTAAAACCTTCCCTCTCTCCGTATGAAATACGTTGAGATACGCCTGTTGGTTACACCAGTGTTCCCCCGGTTAAAACCTTCCCTCTCTCCGTATGAAATACGTTGAGATACGCCTGTTGGTTACACCAGTGTTCCCCCGGTTAAAACCTTCCTCTCTCCGTATGAAATACGTTGAGATACGCCTGTTGGTTACACCAGTGTTCTCCCGGTTAAAACCTTCCCTCTCTCCGTATGAAATACGTTGAGATACGCCTGTTGGTTACACCAGTGTTCCCCGGTTAAAACCTTCCCTCTCTCCGTATGAAATACGTTGAGATACGCCTGTTGGTTACACCAGTGTTCTCCCGGTTAAAACCTTCCCTCTCTCCGTATGAAATACGTTGAGATACGCCTGTTGGTTACACCAGTGTTCCCCCGGTTAAAACCTTCCCTCTCTCCGTATGAAATACGTTGAGATACGCCTGTTGGTTACACCATGTTCCCCCGGTTAAAACCTTCCCTCTCTCCGTATGAAATACGTTGAGATACGCCTGTTGGTTACACCAGTGTTCTCCCGGTTAAAACCTTCCCTCTCTCCGTATGAAATACGTTGAGATACGCCTGTTGGTTACACCAGTGTTCCCCCGGTTAAAACCTTCCCTCTCTCCGTATGAAATACGTTGAGATACGCCTGTTGGTTACACCAGTGTTCCCCCGGTTAAAACCTTCCCTCTCTCCGTATGAAATACGTCGAGATACGCCTGTTGGTTACACCATTGTTTACCCGGTTTTTACCTTCTTCCTCTCTTGTGTGTGATACGCAGAGAGATGTCTTGTGTGAGACTACGGGTATTCTCGGTAGTCGCTTTTAGCCTTCTCCGCGTGAGACGCAATGAGCATTACATAATTTTCTTACATCCTTTCTACATGAGGTATAGTTTGGTTCGAGTTTACTTGCTTGCCTAGCATTCGCTTAAAATGTTGCATTTTTTTTGCATAATTGCTTCATTACAGCTCTCTTTGCATGGTCATGAGTGATAACCGGCTTCGCTTAGCGTATAAGTCCAATCTTCAAAACCGGCTTCGCTTAGCGTATAAGTCCAATCTTCAAACCGGCTTCGCTTAGCGTGTAAGTCCAATCTTCAAAACCGGCTTCGCTTAGCGTATAAGTCCAATCTTCAAACCGGCTTCGCGTAGCGTATAAGTCCAATCGTCAAACCGGCTTCGCATAGCGTGTAAGTCCAATCGTCAAACCGGCTTCGCGTAGCGTGTAAGTCCAATTGTCAAACCGGCTTCGCGTAGCGTGTAAGTCCAATCTTCAAACCGGCTTCGCTTAGCGTATAAGTCCAATCTTCAAACCGGCTTCGCTTAGCGTATAAGTCCAATCTTCAAACCGGCTTCGCGTAGCGTATAAGTCCAATTGTCAAGCCGGCTTCGCGTAGCGTATAAGTCCAATTATCAAAATCTCCCTGCATATCATTTGCATTTTGCCCCTGCCTGCGGGCACGCCTGCGGGCACATATCTCTGTTCATCTTGTATGATTGTCTAAGTCTTCGGCCTTGTGAAAAATGGGTCGTCTCTGGGCTTTGACATTCACTCCCGTCACTTGTGACTTCCGAGTTCTGTCAAAGAGGGGCAACTGTAGACACCCCATTTTTGACCGACCTTAAGACTCAGACGTCACCGTTTGAGCGCTCGGTGATGTTGCATTTTGTGCTCATTCAGAAGTCTCAGAGTCGCGGCCGTGCGCCCTGTCTCCGAACTTCCGAATCCTCTTCTGTGCCTTGTCTCGGTTTGCGAACCAGACTCGGTTTTCTCTGTTTTCTTTCCTGAAGGGAGGGAGTGGTCCCGTAGACTATCTCTCGGTGGCCGTGAGCTACTTTTCGTGGCCGTAGGCCATTTTGCCCATTTCGGAGCCCGGTTCCCGGTTTTCGGAGCCGTCAGGCCGTGTGCCTCGGTTCGGGACCGCCCAACCGTCTCCGATTCCTCCGGTTCTTGGCAGGTACCTCTGTTTTGTCATAACAGGGCACACTGGGGTCCCAGATACCCACTTCGTGGCTGAATGCCACTTTCGGTGCTTATAGCCGGTTTTCGGGCCCCAAACCTCGCGGTTTGGCCCCCGAGCATTCATTTCGCATCGGTTTTCTCCGATTTTTGGCAGGTACCTCTGTTTTATCATTCCGAGGAACACTGGGGACTCTGATACCCACTTCGCTGCTGAACACCACTTCCGGTGCCTGCAGCCCATTTTCGGGACCCCGAATTGCGCGGTTTGGGCCCCGAGCGTTCATTTCTCATTAGTTTTTGTTCAATTTTGGCAGGTACCTCTGTTTCAGCACCAGGAAGATCACTGGGGGGGGGGAGGCCAGCAATTATCCCAGATAACCAGTTTCGCTCCTCCGGCGCCCGTTTTGCTCACTTCCGGGCTAATGTTGAACACCCTAGGCCCATTTTCTTCCAACCAAAGCTACATATTTGTGATGAGGGCACATGGTAGGACCCTAAAAAGTGATGGTCGGCCAGTAATTGTTACATTCATTTTTGAGCCTCTCCTTCAAGTGCAATGTTGTGACTCCTGCTTCAGTGTTGCCAGATTCCAACCTTGGGGCCTTATTCTACACACCTGGGAGGATACCAAGGAGTAGTGGTCGCCCAGCAATTTTCTACTTCATTTTTGGGCCATGGCCGGCCGGCCAGGGTGAGTGGCTGGCCGACCAGTTGGGGTGGCCGGCCGGCTACCTTCCAGAAAGTTGCCTGGCCGGCCAGCTTTCTGCTTTCCACTCCTTTACAGCTGTCCAGCTGCTTTTCAAAATATCTCCCCCTTCCGGGGGATATTTTGGGAGGGAAAGCTTGGATGCATTTCCCTCCCCTTTTACAACCCTTTCTTGCCTATTTGAGGGCATGGCCTCCTTCTTTGTTGGGGTTAGAAAAATTCATCTCAAGAACCCCTCTTCCAAAGCCTCCATTTACATAGCCAAAAGCTCCAAAAACTCTCCAAGTCCCTAGCTCCTCTCTTCATCAACCCTAAGCACCACCATCACCACCTCCATTTCAGCAGCAAAGGAGTGTTTTCCAGAGGTTAAGAAGCAACAAAGTCAAGTCAAGAGGCAAAGAAAGGCTTGTCTTCAAGGGTAAGTCACTATTTCCCTTTTTCTTGCACAATTTTGCTTCAAATTTCTACCCTATTTGTTCACTGATTTGGGCTCTGACCCCTACTGATTTTGTGCTTATTTTGAGCCCCTCTACAACATTGTAGAAGGGCTCAACCTTATTTGGCATCTCCTTCATGTACTTGCTTCAATAGCATCTTTTATGCCAATATTTTGCATGAAATATCTAGCTTATGAATGATCTGATTTCGAGCATAACATAAACTGTGAGTGGGCCTATTTTGAGTTCCTCTTCAATATTGAAGAAGGGCTCAACCATGTTTGGCCTCTCTATAATGCACTTGCTTCATATTTCCTTCAAATTACCGTAAAATTGCATGGTTTATTTGGCCTGTTTGTGATCTGATTTTGAGCATGCCATTTACTGAGTTTGAGTTTATTTTAGGTCCCTCTACAACATTGTAGAAGGGATCAATCTTGTTTGAGGTCTCCATGTTGTACCTCTCTTTATACCTCTCTTTGGCCCCATTTTGTATGACTTTTTGAGCTTATTTGGCTACTGATCTGAGCCTTCATCAGGCTGAGAAAGTGTCTTAGAATAACTCATTCTTCATGTTTTGTTAAGGATCCAAAGTTGTTTGATGCATGCTTTTGGTACTTCATGTTGTACCCCCCATATTTTCCGTAAAATTGCATGTTTTGTTAGGCTTGTTTAGCTTCTGTTTTGAGTCTTCATCAGGCTTATAAAGTGTCTTAAAATGACCCATTCTTCATGTTTTGTTATGGGTCCAAAGTTGTTCGGTGTATGATTTTGGTACCTCATGTTATAGCCTTCGTTGGCTCATTATTTTGCATGCTTTGTTTATCATATCTACACACTGAATTGGGAGATGTCATCTCTTGTAAATATGCATATTTTTGGTCCCTCTTTAATTTTGTAGAACTGTGTTTTTCTGGTTTGAGCATTGTATATACTACTTTCTTTGTAATTCCCCTCTTTTTCCCCATTCTTGCAAGTTAGTTTTACCATACTTGTGGTTATTATCTAGCCTTGCTTTGTACTGAAAAAATGCTAGTTTAGGGGCTGCCTTGCTACTGTTTTAAAATTTATGTCCATATTGTGCATGTTTAGTAGGGCCGTAGGCCATTTCGGGTGCATTACATCGCATTTCGGGCATCGGGTGTAATTTTGTTATAATTCGGGGGCTATTTGTGCATCATTTTAGCTGCTGAAATTTGCACTCTCCATATGCCATTCGCCACATTTCATTTGTATGTCATTTGCATTCCGTATGCCATCGCCTCGGTTTGCGTGCCAGTGGGCGCGCATGTCGAGGCACTTCATTTTCGTCCAACGGCCTCTTATGTGAGTGCGGCTGAGGCCCTCTCATGTTAGTGTAAGCCCAATTTACATTTTCCATGTCATTTCATGCTCTAATGCATCGCCTCGGTTTGCGCGCCCGTGTGCGCGCATTTCGAGGCACTTTGTTTTTATCCGACGGCCTCCCGTGCGAGAGTGGCTGAGGCTCTCTCATGTTGGTGTAAGTCCATTCTGCATTCCGTATGCCATTTTAGTCCCGTTGCATTCCGTGTGCCATCGCCTCGGTTAGCGTGCCCGTGGGCACGCATCTCGAGGCATCTCATTTTAGTCTTATTACATATCATTTTCATGCTATTTCATGATTTCATATCATCGCCTCGGTTTGCGTGCCCGTTTGTGCACATTTCGAGGCATCCCATTTTCATAGCATTGTGCATGCTAGAATTGTATATTAGCTGCATTTCATACATATCATGCATATTGCATCGTGTTCGGGATAGGAGTTAGCCCGGGCACGGGAAACGAGGCACGTTTCACGGAACGGGTCTCGATTCCCAAGTCACCGACACTCCGGATCATCCATGATGGAGTTAGGTTTTGCTGTAGCATTCATCTGTATTGCACCCTATATTGAGTTGTGCAATCCGATTCCTCGGCCATCGTGCATCGATATGCGTGATTGGTGGCACGAGGATCGAGGCATGCATATATTTGTGAAATACATTGCTATGCCCTTTTCCTGCTCTCTGTTGCAGCAAAGTGAAGAATCAGCAACTTTTCGGAGTCTGGCGCGTATTTCGAGAAACGTTGCAAACAGAGGCTAAATTGGGCATCCCAATGGATTTCCAAAATGCATCCGGCATACACCATTCATCAGAAGCGAGGCAGCCCCTCCCGGCTTGCAAGCCAGTTTACAGCTTTATAAGTTTAATTTGTTAATTAATTAGAAATATGTATATTATTCGGGCTGCACTATTCTTTTATTCGGACTGTATATTTATTTGGACCCTCTGCGCGAGGGCATAATTGTAATAAGTGTGGGTGAGTGTGATGTATGTCTTCCAACCCCCATTTCTTTCTCCTTTTTATTTATCCGCTTATGATGGTTAGATATAGGGCATATTTCAATTAGCATACAGTATGACAGCATGTTTGCATCATTCATCTGTTTTGCACGCACCGGGCTCGGCGCATCATACAAACTGCATTTGTATTTCAATTCCAAATTGAATACATGATAGCTGTAGCATTTCACATGCCATGTTTAGAATAGCCGAGCCTGCTATAGTTGCATTTTTGCATGCGTTGCATTAGGCATTTCTGTATAGTTAGGATCATGCATGATTTCTAATCAATTTTTGTTTTTGGCTTGGAGTACTCGGTAAGTTTTATGCTTTAGCATCCTTGCATGCGTGTGCGTGTTGCCATGATAGCATGCTTACCATGAGGCTATCTGCTTATGTGATATAACTGCCTTGAATGCCTGTGGGTGGAGGTTGTGTTGCTTGGATTGGACAATTCATCAACTGTTTGTTTTAAGCCCACTAGATAGTGGCAAAATCATGTTTTTCTAAGCCCACCTGAGGGTGGCAAATCCGCGTCTTAGCCTACCTGCGGGTAGCACCATCAAACCATTTTCAAACAAGCAAACATAAAATGTTTTGTTCCAATTCAGACGGCTCAGTCTATACTTATTTGCTGCGAGCATCACATAGTAACCTAGGCTAATAATCGGAATAAGAGCATACAAGGTTTTCAAAAACAGATATCATGGTTAGTAGAGGCCGGTCTTTGACCGGGCGAGCGGGGGTGCTCACGAAGTGACCTTCCCCAATCGTACCCAAGTTCCCGAGCCGAGGCAACTTTGGTGATGACGGACACGTGGCCTTCGGCACCGAGTCAGGGTTTCCTAAATTTCCCATTTTAAAAATATTTAGGTGGCGACTCTGTATCTGACAAAGCAGTCCATGTTTGGCACTTCTTTCAAAAAATCTGTTTTCAAAACGATTTGCCGGATTTGGACTCTTTGGTTCAAGATTAAGAACCGTGACATTTGAGTCCTTGAATTGTAGTGACCCCAATATGAACAGAACGGGACCTAACCCTCCCGGGGCGTTCGGGGACGTCTACAAGTACGTATATCAATTTCTGCATTATTTGTGCCCTTCATTCATTTCTAGGCTCTTATTTGACCCATGCGTTATTTGTGCATTATTTCTGCCATCTATTATTTGTGCCAGAACACTTCAATTATTGATGTTGATGTTGCCACCTACCAGTCACATGAGAACACCACCTACCATTCATTGTATGAACCACCTAACAATTCAAGCACCTAATTCCATCGTCTATATCAGCTGCAGCTTCATGTGCGCATAATCTGCATAATCAATTCACAAACTGTATCCCCTCAAACTCTGCATATTCAACTGTGAAGGCAGATCATCTGCAAGGCAGCTTCAGTAGCATCAACAAGAACGACAAGGCAGGATCAAAACAGAACAAGAAGGCAGCATCACCAAAACAGAACAACAAGGCAGCATAAAAGAGTAAGGTGCTATTCAAGGCCCAACCGGTTGGTTGGCCTTTCAGTGTGCATGCCACATATTTGTTCAACTTTGTCTTGCACAAAACAAGGATGCTTTTTATTTCATGTTACTTTAATGTTTTTACAATGGCATATGTTCAGAAACACCTGAACTGCAGTACTCACTTTTCGTCCTAACGTTAATTAACACATAAGCTACATTCACTTCATATGTGCTGAATTGGGAGTCTGCATAGCTAAATACTACATTAGTATGTTGTTTAAATTTCAGTGGCCATGGTTTATTAAAAATACATCTCTACATTTTCATTATAAGTTCATGTTTACATTAACCATTTCAAAGTACTTGACATATGTTAATTACTGCACAATGATGGAGGTAACACCACCATTATAAGAAGCCAATAGTAATTCAGCTTACATTACTAACACATTCTCATTAACATTAAACAGATATTCACATCATGCCTAGAACTAAAAGAGTGAGACAAGGTGGTACAAGTACAAACCCTCCACGGCGTGAAATTCAGCAGCCTCGAAATCAGTCATACCCTACTGAAGATTTTCTCACCGAAAGTCATGCACTAGCCTTTGAAAACTTCTCAAGCCGACCTCTTGTAACAGGAAGGAGGGTAAATTTGCCAACTCAATATGACGCACTATTAGTTAATAAACTTGAAACAATGGGATGGCTGAATTTAATTAATTTACCCCAAAAGGTATGTCCACGGCTGGTATCTCTTTTTTATGTTCACCTAAGAGTTACTCAGGAACAACATAGAAATTTTATGCTTTTGTCATTTGTGAAAGGACAAGGTATACAGTTTGATGTTCCTACTTTGGCACCCATTATTGGAGTTGAAGTAGGTGATGAAAATATCTACTTTCAGACAGAGGCCGAGTTAGTTAATATTGTTGGTAATGGTACTGATGTATATACTACTATATGTAAGAACAGATTTACTGGAACAAATCTACAAGCAAGAGATTTAAAACCTCATCTTCGGATCCTCCACCGGTGGATTGTAGAAAATGTCACTCCGAAAAAAGGACATCATGATGCGGTCCCATATTTTAATGCATATTTGTTATACTGTTTTGAAGTTGGCCATAAGTTAGATTTGTGTTACATAATTATGAAAGAAATGGTGCTCGCAAATCAAGCTCAACACACGGGCCGGTCTTTACCGTTTGGTGCACTCTTGACAAAAATTTTGAAATTTTTTAAGGTTGACTTTGTAAATGAAATGGAGATCAAAATCAGTGCACCCATTACTCTGTATACAGTGAACCGTGCTGGTGCAGCCCCCAATTTAGTAGGAAGTGATAATGCTGCAGAAGATTCAGGAGATGAAGTCCCACCAGATGATGCTCCACAAGCTCCTCCTGCCAATGTGATGCCATCAAATGAACCACCTCAATATTGGACTGAGTTTTTAGCCATGGAACAACAACGTTATAATCAACGCGTTGAATGGGAACATCAAATGGCTAACCAGGTCAATTCGTTGGGTATGCAGTTTGATACATTTGCCACTGCACAGAACTCATTAATTGAACAATTTGGTGAGTTCCGTTTAGACATTGGAAGACGTCATGATATGGCAAACAATCGCATCGACATAATTGAGCATCGCGTGACTGACATATACCGTCACTACTTCCCTCCTCCACCGCCACAAGATAATGACTGATGAGCATTGTGCTATTATGTATTTGCATTGTGTTGTATTTTATTATGTTCACATCCTGTTGTTGGGTTAATTTGTTTTATGAATGTAGTGATTTCTTCCTTCGTTATGTTGAGATGAATATAAAAGCAGATTACATCACAGTAGCATAATATATCACTACATCACAAGCAGATTACATCCAGAATATATGCATCACAGTAGCCTGAAGAACAGTGGCATAAGGAAACATGAATTGGATCTACTACTACTACTACTACTACAACAAAACTAAACAGAACCCCTGCTTCAACATGTTTCATAAAAAACAAGTATACACTAAAACCATGCCATCCATGATCAACACACCATTCCAATCAGCGGCGTGGTTCAGACCAGATTTCTTGTCATAACAGATTCTTGCTGCATTATCTACCAAGACCATGTCATAACTTATTCTTGTTTTTGTTCATAAAGATAATCCTGAAGGAAGTCTCCAACCTGAAGGAAGCCTCCAATACTACGGAATTTAAAAACACATTCACAACACAGGTAAGTGGCTAAACCTGCGCCATGATCTGAAAACAGAACGCAGCATAATAAGCCAATTTAACATACACATATAAAATACATCTGTTCCAGTTACACATTCAGAGTAAACACAGACGGGACTGTTCCAGTTACAGCATCGAAATTTAGTAAAATACAGATTCACCATTGTATCTAAATTGAAAATACAGATTCACCAATTACATCATCGAAATTTAGAAGCAACACAGCAAACAGACTTCATCACATCGATACAGAACATCACGCCGATGAATTGCACACAGATTCAGAACAACACCACAACGAATTTGAAGTCAGCAGCCGCACCACGCGTCCTCACATAAAACATCCTTGTCTTCAAACCCTTACATGCCCAAACAAGTGAATAAGAAGCATGTTAAAAAAGTACATAATGCAAGTAAATATGTATGGATACAGTACGCTTCATAGTAACATTAATAACAATTAGATCATATACCTATTGTTGTATGCCGCCCACATAGATGCTGCAACCTCATCTCGCCATTGTCCCATCTGCACTAGTTGCTCACGTGACATGTTCACATGGTTGTGTTGTTGCATAGATGGTACGCCATCTTCATTTCCGTGAACATTTGGAACTCCAACTTCACCCTGAACTTGACTTGAGCCTTCACCCCCACCTTCACCTTCAGCTGAATCGTCATCTTCATCTTCGTCTTGAACGTCATCTTCACCTTCGTCACTTGATTCTTCCGCATCAAAAAATTCATCATGCTCTTGCACCGTCCGGATCCAATTATGCAGAACACAACATGCCATAACGATTGGCCCTTGTCGTACCATAGCATACCGCGGCATGTGTCTAAGTAATGGAAACCGTTGCTTCAACACTCCGAAGGTTCTTTCGATAACATTCCTCAAAGAAGAATGTCTATGGTTGAACAACTCCTGTGGACCATGGTAACGACGCCGCCGATTGAACTCTTGCAAATGGTATTTTTGGCCACGATATGGGGCTACGTACCCGGGCATGTGAGTATACCCGCGTCAACGAGATAATATTTGCCTACAGTGAAACTCTCTCAGTAAGAACATGTCATGGCATTTTTGGGTGTGGAAAGAGGAAAACTGTAAATTAAGAACAGATACACTTACTAGGTGGTGGGTGTGGAAAGTCCGCAGAATTTGTGGTAAGAGCTTCTAGGAAAATTCTCGAATCGTGTGCACTACCTTCCCAACCAGTGTATACAAACGTAAACTTCATGTCAAATGAACATGCAGCCATGACATTTTGAGTTGTATGCACTTTTCTACCTCGATAGGGCATTTGGTCACCTTCTGGTGCTACAACAACAATATGTGTCCCATCTATGGCCCCTACACAGTCCTGCATGACATTAATTTGAATTAATTTATCAAATTTCCAATCTCAGTAAGGCATTAAAAAAAAGGAACATGAACTGCATCAAAAGTTACCTTAAACCATGGCCAGTACCGTCTGTCATTCCGAATTTTATGATGGGTAACATCCATATTCGGTGGTTGGATTACAAGTGGCGCAAGATTTCCCAATGCCCGCATCATAAGTACAAAATGACGATGAATTGTCTCATTTGAATGCTGAAATCGATCTCCAGCATTTCTTGTTCCTGAACTTTGACCACAGATAAATAAAAACATAGCCAACGACTCTTCAAGTGACAATCGCATGTTTGACCAGTCTACAACATTGCTACGGACAATCTGTTTAACTAATTCCACAAATGTCGGGACTTCCATTCGCAATTGTTGACGGATTGATTTAGGATTTCCACTAAGTAAGAATTTTATGTACTGCTCACCGGTGTATGGACAATTACGCTGCGGTTGTCTCGTAGGAATGTCACGTGTTATTTGAGAAATCATGTATAAGTCCATCACATCATCGTCGTCATCACTGTACGGGTCGTACATATTGTTCGGTTGCTGTCCATTAGGTCGTGACGACGACATCTAAAGCGGGAACATTGAAACAGTCAAGGTACAGTAATGACACGAGTATAGGACAAGCCAATTAAATGAGGATTGTGCAACAAATAAAGCATGGCGAACATATATTACGACTGCAAATAAATACGTGTAAACCAAATTGACATAGACAGCATGATATAGATAGTTAATAAAAACAAGCAACTTAGTCCACACCGAAATGGAAAAATACACAAATTAAAACAAGTATGATTCAGGTTGAACAAATGCGACAAACAAAGAAAAATACACCCAAACAATTCTGCGACCATCTTCATTTCGTTCGCCTCAAACCGAACATCGAACAGTGGGATGACCAAGCTTCTCACAAACTGAGGATCCAAAGGTACCTTAGTTCCGGTTCCATGGTGATAAACATGGTTCGCCATTCCAGTGACGTGAACATGTTCATGGCCTTCAAAAACAAGCTTGGATCCAGGGCCATTGATTTTAGGATGGTCATACATGCTGGAACGGAGTACGCATCAGCTGCCCCAGCGTTGGCCTCTGCTTGAGCGTAATACCGTTCACGTGCTTCACATGAACGTTGCCATGATTGCAGTGCCTCGTCCATTTTCGGGTTCTTGGTTGACTGACCCTGGCTACTCGACTTACGCTTACTTCCGGAACTGCAAGATTCATCTAGTACGCCTTTAGCTGACGTGATTCCATGGAAGCGTTCATCCATTTCTCGCTCGTCATCAGATGTGGGTGCACCCTGACGAGAAGAACGCGCAAAAGCGCCAGTGGCAAAGGACTTGGCAAATATTTCTGACATGAGCTCATAATGTTCAAGGCCCTTGGTTTGGAATTGTTTTGCATTTGGGTGTGCCTACAAGTTGTAAGTAATCATTTAGAAAATTATTCCACTATGCAAATGGTTCTGCTAAATGTATGCATCAAAAGGATTACCTGAACGTAATTTTCCCAGACATCGTCTGGGGCTGTCACTGTTTGAGTGATTGGATCCCAGCCCAAACCCGTGTGGTTTTTCAGAGCAACAAACTCTTTGTAGCGCGCCTTCAAACGCGCGAACTTACCCTTCAATTTTTGTGGCCCATAATTTTTTCCAACCTTTTTAGTCATCTCATCATCAATTGTTTGCCACTGCCTTGGCAAAAAACTCCTATCTTTCTTTGAAATGGCAGTACCCTCTTTCTTAATTTCCTCCACCAAAATTTCTAAAAATATCTTGACAACTTCGGTCCCCCACATCTTAAAGTCGTCATTATCGGTAGCCATTCTAGCCTAATACAAGTGAAACAAATTACAGTTCATTTCATATTTGAACAACGTAAGTTGCAGACCAATATTGGTAGTACATGATATGAAGCATATGCATAATAACAGTCATTAAGAATATTACGAATATTTAATAGCAAAGTCCGCGTGCAAAAGTTTACCGGATATGGACACTCGTTTTCAGCAGTGGACGAATTGACTGATGGTTGAGGTGATCTCTTCCTCTTCGACCGCGGTGTAATGAACAATGACCGAGGAGTACGAAGTTGGCCTGGTTTTTCAAAATGAGCAGAATTTATATTGCAAGAAGGAGCAGAATTATGAGCATCTTCGTTTCTCAGAATGAGCAGAATTGATGTGCGCATACATGAGCAGAATTATGGAAGCAAAATTTTGAGAAAGAACAGAATTTATGTATGCATACATGAGCAGAATAATGAAAGCCAGATTTTCAGAATAAGCAGGATTTAAATGGCATACACTGAGCAGAATTATCAAAGGGGAATTTATGTTTTGTATTTTGTGGCATCATGTTACATTCAGTATATAATTAAATTTGTCAATCAACAAATGCCTCATTGGTGAGTAATTCTGTGAGTAAGTCTGTAATGACTAATCAATGGGTAAGTCTGTAATGAATAATCAATGGGGAGACAAAACTAAGAAGGAGGAGAGCACTGTTGTAATTTTCAACATAGGTAAGTGACTGTTTTACCTTGGGCACCAGGGATTTGGTGGATAAAACATTATTCTGTAATTAATTTATAAACTTTATTCTTTACAATTTATACACTTTGGTGGGTATCACTCCAACTTAGCATTGACATTGTAGTTCCCAGGTTGTATGTAAATTAACAAATGTTAACACACAGGAAAAAAAAAAAAAAAAACAAACTTCCTTAGTTATCATATGTTATCAGTGTTCAGTATTTTGCTATGGTTTTGTTTCTTTTATCTGTTGTACTTGCCTTCAGTAAAAAATAAAATACACAGACTGATGAACAACATACATATATATATATATATATAGATTTACCCAACACCTTGAACAAAATAAATTATGAAGCTTTGATTAATAACTGGTCTCAGGTAATGGCATTGAACCCATCACCCACCAGATTCACAAAAGTAGGCACTCTGAAAGTTCTGATAGTATGAGGGTTTAAGCAACATAGTAATGACAAGCACCTAGACATGGAGAGAGCACTGGTGTATTACTTGGTCACTTAATTCAACTTAAATCAACAAATTGCATCAAGCTTGTGCATGCTATGCAAGGATATGATACAGTATATGACAAAATCAAAATCAGTCAATGTATTGTTCAGAAGTGACAAAATGAAATGAAAATTCAAAAAAAAAAAAAAAAAAAAACTAGACATGCATTACACATACCTCTTGCTTGCCTGCTTTTGGTGGCCCTCAAATCCCACCTTCCACAACGAAGTTTTGAGCACGGCCTCTCCGTTTTCGCAGCGAAGGATGAAGTTATGCTTCGTCTTGGTGGGGTTCGAAGGTGGTTGGTTTCCATGTTATAGAGCCCTGAAGAAAAAAACTAAGGACATTGATGTTACAAGTCCCGATTTTGTGAAGATTTCATTCAGATTGAGTAAGAACACAGCTAGGGCACGATTTGGGGAAAACTGTGAGGCAGAGAATTGGTGGCTATTCAACGATGACCCGTACGAGTAGAAGCCCCCTACAGCCTCAAGCCTATGCGACACAGAGATGAAGGAGGTGATAGACAGTGTCGGTGCATCTAATGCGAAAGATTTCTCAAATCTTGAACAGCGTATTGATGGAGGGAAGAGAAGAGGGTCTTCGAAGGCACTTGGGCGAGTGCAGATCTTGGCGTACAGGTGCGGATCATCTTCCTTCACACAGCATATGCAGAGAGCCGTTGGACAGCCTTGAATGATCTTCTTTGTATCACAGGTCAGAAAGGTTCTACTGAGAGAGAAGACCGTTTTTCAGAGAAGTTTTGAGAGAAGTTTGAAAACATGTTTTGAGACAGTCTTCAGAGAATATTTCAGAAACACGTTTACCAAACGTGTTTTGGTACTTTTTTTTTCTGGAAATTGTTTCTGAAACACAAACCAAACAAGCCCTTCATGTCATAAGATTTTATACTAAATGAAAATTAATGTGCACGTACATAATATTACATTTTTTTTATAGCATGTTTAATGTAATGTAGACTTCTATAGTGTGACATTGTTTTTTTTCTTTTTTCTTTTTTCCTATTCAAGGTATTGTGCCACTATATTCACTCAATTAAATTAGTCAAAACAAATGACTCATATCCCCATAATTTGAAATTATACATTTGTCTAAAATTTACTAAAGAGTTTTTATACTCATCTTGAATTGTTTAAAAAATCACACATTTCAAACCATTCTAAATCAAAAAAATTCACATATCAAAATCCATCCCAAATTTGAATACCTACACCCTATTCCGAAAGAAAAATTCATATAAGAAGATTTTATGCTCAATGAAAATCAATGTGGACAATGTTTTTTTTTTAGGATAAATTACAAATACACTTCTTGAGGTTTCCTTAAAATATAAATTGCCCCATGTGATTTGAAAAATTACAAATACCCCCTTATCAAAAAAATTTGTTTAATAGAATTAATTGAAAAATAAAATTTATAATTGCTCTCCTATACAATAATAAAATTACCTAAATTATTAATTAAAACATATTTCTAAGATCTTTAAAAACTATTAATTGACTTGATTATTTATTAATAAAATGGACGATTTGTTACAAAATTAAAAACCTCAGGGAGCGGAATATAGTTTCCGAAAGTACACTCATGTTCCTATAAGATTTAAGTCTAATTATGAAGAACTCATGCTTAATTGAGAGTTTTGTGATGTAATTTGAATTAGAAAACATATATGAACATGTTAAAGAAGAATTAAAGGAATTTAGCTCATAATCTTGACATGTATGGCATCAATTCATGAAATTCATGTTCATAAACTTGTTTTCTTGCATGACTCCTAAGATTTTAAAATAATTTTTCCATGAAAGTTGAATTTGGGTTTTGTTTTTAAGGTTATGATTTGAATATCATGTTAGAAATTCAAGTTCAAGGTTGTTTTTAAGAGTTTTTGAGTTGTAAAGCATAAGTTTGAAGCTAATATTTAAAAAGATTGAGTTCCAAGCTTGAAGGTGAAATTCGAATTGCTTTGAACGAAGAATCGGACGTGCGGATTTGTAGGCTCCAAAATGTGTGTCACGGTGATTGTTATGTAATTATGAATTAATATGATTTAATTTGGAAATATCTGTCTGAATTGGGAAAATATCTGTTGGGGCTACGACTTCGGAACTGAAATTGATGACCTTAATGAGTTCAAAAACTGAAATTGAGTACATGGATATGCTAATGGAAATTTTTAGAACCATTTGGGACGATTAATTAAAAATTGATTCCGTCTAATTCATTAAGTTGTGTTTGGCTCTTATTATTGTATTAAGCCTAGAGCTAAATATATATAGAGGACTTAAAGCCCATTTTTGAGCTCAAACTTATCCTTTAAAGAGAAAAAATTTGAGAGAAAATGAGAGATACAAAAATCTAGAGAGTTTGAGAAAAGAAGAGAAGAAAGGAAGAAGAGAAAGAGGAAACTCAAGATTTGGCTTGGATTTGTCTAGATTGAGCAAAAACAAGTGTTATTGGTAAGAATCTAGCTCTTAAATCTTGAAGATCATGTGATATAGAGGTGGCTTTATGGATTATATAGAAGCTTTGCATATATATTGCTAAGAAAATGTTTAAGCTTTGCATACATGGTATCAATTCATGAAGTAATTTGTAGTAACTTGTTTTTCATGCATAGCTCTTGAGTTTTGCCAAGAATTTCCATGAAAGTTGAGCTTGGAACCCTCAAATGCATATTGTCAAGTCTTTATTCCCTTTTAAGTACAATTGAGTTTTGTTTTGCATATAGGATTTGTCTATGAAGTTAGACATAAGAAATTTGACATGGTTTTTAAAGGGTTTTGGGCCTTAATTTGTATAAATTGAAGTTGGATTTGAAAAGGGAGGGTTTTAAGGCAAAAGCAAATTTTCGAACTAGTTTTACACCCAAACCGCTTGAGTGGCTTGGGCCATCGCTCGAGCAGCCGGACCTCTTTTGGCTCAAATTGCACATTGCTTCACCACTGCACAAGTGAC
Organism: Camellia japonica; assembly: GCA_030407325.1. NCBI lineage: Eukaryota > Viridiplantae > Streptophyta > Magnoliopsida > Ericales > Theaceae > Camellia > Camellia japonica. The sequence goes on from JAPPVO010000017.1 coordinate 13,157,815, forward strand.
CAGGCCACCGCACGAGCTGCCAAGACCACCGCATGTGCGCCCCAACAGGGCAGTTTTTCCAGTTTTGTTTCTTTTTTGTTTTTCTGACTTCCGGGCCTTCACTTACATGGTTTTCATGAGTGATTTACATCCATAAACATCTCATAAGCATGAAAGAAATTAAAAGAAGAATAGAAGTAACTGAACAAACGAGTAATGGATAACCAAATAAGGTTAAGAATCAACCAAATAACTTGAATGTGTATTGAGAAATTGTGCTATGAGTGTTTGTATTTGTAGGTCAAGACTCGAAGACCGAACAACTGGTTTTGGAAGCCCACTGTGAGTAACATTTCTATAAAGATATGTCCATATGGAATATATTTGACATGTTATTTGATATGTTGTGTTTTCTGAAACGTTATTTTGTTAAAGTGAACAATGCCCCATTTTGAATCTATTATGGCATCCACAGATAGTCCCAAGTCATGGGGGACGACATGTAAATATGGGTCCATGACATATGACTATTTACGAGATCTCGTTAGCCACTTCATTGTGGTGATATGTGTTTAATCGGTGTTCGGAACCGATTACTCTAGTCGGAAGACGATATGTGATATGTTCTGTTGGATGTACCATTATTATGTTTCTGATATGAGATTGATATAACAGATATGTATGATCGATTTTCTGTATATAATATGATTTGGAATTCGTTCATTAACCCATTTACTTTAATGTTATTCACTGGCCTTTAGCACACTATTTTTATGTATATGTGTAGGTGAGCGTTCTGGATGACAAGTCTAGAAGGGGTCTTTAGCCAAGCCACCGTTTTGAAGCCTACCGAGTTGTTTTGAGTGCCTCTAAGTTGGGGCTAGGTCTGGAAGGCCGTTGACAAGCTTTTGACCTTGATATACATTTCAACATGTGCATATATTTTGTATAAGATATTATGTTATACATTATGTATTGTTATGTGGTAAATTAACGTTTGTATATGTACATGTTTGTTCATATAGATGCACAGCTGATTGGACCATTGGTATTTTTGTATGTTGCTTCCGCTAGCCCTATTAGTTTTGATTGTACAAGAAAGCCTTTGGTAATCTCGGATTACTGGCCGGTTACGACACCAAACTTATAGGGGTGGGTTTGGGTCGTAACAGGGGCAGGTTTGGGTCGTGACAGGCTTGAAGCCCTGCATGTACGTAACAACCTCCCCTGCGCATCGTTACTATTTTAATTGCACGTGCGGCTCGCATGTACGGAGGTGGCTTCCGCACGTGCAACCAAGGCCCCACACGTGCAATTTTTAGGGTAACTTACCATTTTGTTTTATGTTCATTTTTATGATGCATGGGCCTTCATTTACATGGTTTAAACTCATGTGTTTAGACTTATATGCATATCATAATTACGAAGGGGTTTAGGGAACAATTAGGAACGACCTAATGAACACGTGGCAAACATTCCAAAGAAGTTTAAGAATCAATTAACAAATCAAATATGTTTTGAGATGTTGTGCTTGGGTATGTTTGTGTCGGTTATACGCCACGTTTTGACCAATTTGTTTGAGGAGCCATTTGTGAGTAACAACTCTGTAAAGCTATATTTGTTCAAAAGTATTTTCTTAAATTACAAGTCATGCTATATTTCTGAACCAATAGTTTTTGTAAATAAATGAATAAATGATTGTATTTTTATGAAATGTATTTGTGGCATCCTTTAGTGTCTATTTCTGTTATCAGATATCTCTGTTGGTTCCAACCCTCGGTGTTGTTTGTCCAACCTTTGTGGTTATCTATTCCAATCGTGTATGATCATCTGTTCTGTTTGCTAATGGATGTTTCACGTATGTTTGTTTACAAATATGAATATGACTATGATATTTTAAGAAACTCTAAATTAGAAATTTTATACTTATGATGCTTTAAAATGATTCTTTCACGCTATTGGACATCATTCATTACCGCTTTACGTTGCTGTTATTCAATGGCCGCCAACTTACTTTATATATATATATATATATATATACTAGGTGATCGTGTGCAAGATCAAGCTTAGGGTCAACTGTTTGAGACTTTGTTTTGAGTAGCCAACCTTTGTGCCTCAAGTCGAGGTTCCTAATGTGTCAAGCTCCAAGGCTTCTTGTATTTTGTGGAGAAACTCTTTTGTTATGTAAATAAATCGTTTATGAGTTGTGATGAAAATGTTAACGTTTTGTAAAGTTAAACCTTTATTTCATGTCAATATTATATGTGGGATATTATGATGTTTGCATATATATATATATATGTGTATGGGAGTTTCTTCTGTTCATGCAGGTCTTCACAACTCAATGGACGTTAGGTTTTAATAGGTATGTTTCTGTAAACCCCTTTTGTTGGAAAATAATGATTTTTGACAACTTTAATTCGAAATTAAAGTGAGATCCAACCGCCGGTTGAGGTGGGTCTGAGTGGTTTTGTATTCTCTCAAGTGAGAAGATACAATATAAAAATAGTGAGCTGAAACGATTGAGTTGTGAATGAAAATTGTCTTATAAAGTGGGCATCAATAAAGTTTGGCTTAGATTTAGACTTAGTCTTAGTTTGGACTGGGCCTAGACTTGTGCTTGTGCTTGTGCATGTGTTGGGTTTGGTCTTGGACTTAATCTTAAGCTTGAGCTAAGCTATGTTGTGTTAGGTTTTGCTTGTACATGTGTTTAAGAATTGGATTTGAATCAGGTCGTGACCACACATTAGTATTCATCTTGTGACCCATCTAGTTGGTTTATTCAAACATCATTATATACATATATTAAACACATGAGAGGTTTAGACCTTTGTAAGTCTTATCTTTTGATGATGGAGTTAATGACCATATTAGTGGTCATTGGTTTTCAACCTTTGTAACTCTAGCCTTAATGGCTAGAGTTGACGGCCTTGGTTAATGACATTTGATGGCCCTATTGATGAGCCTTCATGGTTAGGGATTCTCCTATTTGTATAAATAGAGGCATTTTCCCTCCAATTTGGAAAAAGAATTTTAGAGAGATTTTTGATAGAAAATGGAAATAGTGTTTTGAGATAAAAAGTTGGAGATGTTTATTTGGATTTTTCTATGATACATGAAGGTGGTTTTCATGTATCATACATAAATAAATTTGGACCATTAGATCTAAAAGTAAAATAAATCTAATCATTGATTGGTAATAATTAAAATCAGGTTAAAAAATCTATGTAGTTTCATAAAAAACAAGGTAGTTTTCAATGGTTTTGAAACCAAAAAATGGTTTTCAACTTACCACAATAACTAAGTACACTTACTATTTGATATAATTATACTTACTATTTTTAATAACTATACTTACCATCAATTATTAATAAAATACACTTAATCTGCTATTCAGGTTACAGGCAAACTTAAAAAATTAAGTTATAATAAATTTTCAAAACCTCTAAAATAAATATAAAATTTATAAAATAGAATTTAAGAAAAAAAAATATACAAAAAAAAAATATGAATTTTTTACATTTTATTATAATTTATTACATTTTATGAAATATGATTTTTTTAATTTATTTATTTACTTAATGGCAATAAATGAAACCTAGTTTCCTTTTCATTTACCACACTTGAAAATAATAAATCCAATTAATGAAGAAATATAATTAATAAAATATAGGAAAATTTAAAATTTATTTGAGGATTCCATGAACAAAATTTTATGTTTATTTTTAAAATTTTTGAATATTTGAAGATTTGAAGATAAGATTGTTGTTGATTTGGAACTCCTTATGTAAGAATCTATGTTTCTATCTCTTTTTTTGCTTTAACTTTCCATTATATTTTGAATGGAAAATGAGTGGGAGCTCTAATTAGAGCTACCACTAGTGATACCCACTGCCACAGTTTCTATTGTGTCTTTTTTTTTTTCTTTGCCACCTCATTAGTGGTGGGTTTAGAGCCACTAAATTAGTGGTCTCTAGCACCACCGATTTTGAATTTATAAATTTTAATGTTTTGTTGGAACAACATTTCACCTAATTAAAAGAAAAATTATGAGATTTAAGTGGTAAGAAAAAATAAATCAAGTTTGATGAAATAATAAGTGCAGTCTTAAATTTAATTTAAATGATTGATTAATCAAGTCTACTAAAATAGTAAGTAGAGTCCCATTGAGTAGTAAGTATTGTTTAAGTGATGAGTCAAGTTCGATAAAGTAATAAGTAGAGTCTAATTGAGTAGTAAGTGTTGTTTAAGTGATGAGTCAAGTTTGATAAACTAGTAAGTAGAGTCTCATTGAGTGGTAAGTGCTATTTAAATGAGTGGTAAGTCAAGTCTGATAAAGTAATAAGTAGAATCTCATTGAATAGTAAGTGTGGTTTAAATAAATGGTAAGTAAGTCCAATAAAATAGTAAGTATGGTTTAAATAAGTAGTTTCCAACTTACTACAACAACTAAACACACTTACTACTTGATATGGTTGTACTTACTATTCTACATAACTACATTTACCATTCAAATATTAATAAAATGCACCTAACCTCTAAAATAAATATAAAATAGAATGTTAAAAAAAAAATGTACAAAATAAATATGAAATTTATAAATTTTATTATAATATTTTACATTTTATGGAATATGAATTTTTTATTTATCTACTTAATGGCAATGAATGGCAATAAATGAAACCTAATATCACTACTAGAAAAGGGAGCTTTAGCTACAGAACTTTTTGCGACGGTTTAAAAATTGTCGCAAAAAGCAAATATTTGCTACGGCAAATGAAGCCGTTGCGAAACTTTTTGCGACGGATTGATTTCTGTCGCAAAAACTTCACATTTGAGACGGATAAAATAATTCGTTGCTAATAGTATTTGTTGAGATAGAAAATGACTGTCGTTGATAAATAAGCAAAAAGGCATTATCATTAGCGATGGAAACAAATTATTTGTCGCAAAATGATCCATCAGTTGTAACAGATACTAAACCGTGGCAAAAAAAATAATTAAAAAGATATAGTTTTATGTTTTTGTGCATCTATCTATCCATCACAAATAATACGAGCCCTAACTCCCTCTATTTCATTCTTACGCTATATCTCTTCCTCCCATTAGCATCGCCTCACTCCGCCATCCTCTGACGCCATCATCTTCCCACCGACGATCATTCAAGAAGAAAGTACAGCAAAGCTCGATTAGTATCTAAGTTTCTCTCTCTCTCTCTCTCTATGTATGAAAAGCTCACATAGATTTCTGTATTTTTTCTGTTGATTTAGTTTGATCTTTCACATTTGGAGATCATGTCTTTTAAGGATGGCAATGGATAACCTACCCTGTGGGTATCCATGAAGACCCAATCCAAATACACGGGTTTTCCCCTTTTTTTTCTTATCCATTGGGTAGGGTAAGTGATATTTTCTAAATATCCACAGGGGATGGGTTGGGGATGGGTACCCACTAATTTCTCCATATGTTTTATTTATTTATTTATTTATTTTTTTTAAGATTCACAACTAAAACTAAATATACATTCAATCTTTTTTCTTTTATTTATTTATTCATTTTTTCAGGTTCACAACCATTTTTTTTTTTTAAGATCCACAACCAAAGCTAAATATACCTCCAATCTTTTTTTTTTCATTATTTTTTTTTATTTTTAAGGTTCACAACCATTTTTTTTTAATTTTTAAGATTAACAACCAAAGCTAAATATACATTCAATCTTTTTTTCTTTTGTTTTTTTTTTTATTTTTTTATTTTTTAAGGTTCACAACCATTTTTTTTTTTTTAAGATTCACAACCAAAGCTAAATATACATTTAATCTTATTTTATTTTATTTGGCTCAACAATAAAATCAAACGCACTTTAATTAACATTGTCACATTATTCTTGTCAAATTTTATGCATATCTAGAATTTTTTAAATTTATTTAAAAAAATTAAGGACACTGTCTAGTGCAGGTTTCGGTTTGCTTTTCTATGTTATTTTATTTTGTTATATATTGTAATTTTTAGAATGGTTTGCTTGTTCTGAAATTTCAATTAACAAGTATGAATCTATTTGTTTTATGTTATCACATAATTTATACAACATATATATATATATATATATATATATGAATGTATTTGAAAATAGAGAAATTGTAGAGAATCAAAACAAGCATGAGTCGTGATTGGTTAGAAAGGATGGGTACAAAAATTTATTTGCTGGAAAAACAAAAAGGGGATACAAAGTCTTACTAAATAATTTTTTTTTAAAATAAAAGAATTTTTCTTAGTTATGAACAGATTTAACTAAAATTAGCTTGTTTCCCAATGTTATGCTTAATTTATTTAGATAGAAAATATTTTTTAATGAAAAATATTTTTTATAAAAAAATTAAAAATATATTTTTTTATATTTGGTGGTGGTGGTGATGGAACGAAGGTGAAAGTAAAGATTGTGACATAGTGGTGGGTGATAGCAGCAGTGATGATGGTAGTGGCTATGGTGATGGTAGTGTGATAGTGAAGGTGAGAATAGTGGTGATGGTGTTGTGAAATTAGTAAAAATTTAATTGAAAAAACATTTTTTGTTTTTTAAAAGTAACAAACAACAAAATTCTTGGGGGACTAAAGGAAGAAGATGGAGGATGGATTGGGTGTGGTAAGGCATAAATATCTTAAAATGAGTGGTTCAGATTTGTTAAAAGGTATAATTAGAATTTGGATAAATTAAAATGAATGGTTCAAATTTGCTAAGAGAAAGATGGTTTAATGTCTAAAATGTCCGTGGCTAAGAGATCAACAAACAATTCCTTGTTTATGTCCTGATGCAATTTAATATGGGTCTTATAACACTTTCTTCAAACAGGTTCTTTCACATTTTATTTCTTCAAACAGGCTCTTATAACATTGTAAACAGGTTCTTATAACATATAGGGGAGATAGTGAGAGTGAAAGAGAGAGAGATGGTTGTAATTTTTTTTTAATCTTTCACGTTCTTCCACATTTTTTTTAATTACTAAAACTTATTTGATTGTCTCAAAATTATATATTTTATTATTATAAAACAAACTTTTTAATTAATTAATTAATGTGTATTTGATTTTGTTGTTGAACTAAATAAAATGAAACAAGATTGAATGTATATTTAGTTTTTGTTGTGAACCTTAAAAAAATAAAAAAATAAGTTGTTAATATTAAATATATTAAAAAAGAAAGAAAAAAGATTGAAGGTATATTTAGCTAAAACCTTAAAAAAAAAAAAAAAAAAAAAAAAAAAAAAAAAAAAGAGAGAAAAGAAAAAAAAGTTGTTAACATTAAATATAGGAAAAATTACTCATAAATCCCATATTGGGAAATGTTACTCTATCTAGTCCTGAGTGTTTTTTTGTAAACCATTTAGTCATTTTTATATTTGGTATGGTATCTTTGTTTGTTATATTTTATATTTGATATGGCATCTTTGTTTATTATATTGTATAAACATCAATATATTGTATCCCATATTGGTGTATGATAATGTTTGATGAGGTTGAAGATGTAGTTGATGTTTGATGATGTTCACAATGTTGGTGATGTTGATGATGTATGATGATGTAGTTGATGTTTGATGATGTTGATGATGTTTGATAAGGTTGAAGATGTAGTTGATGTTTAATGATGTTCACAATGTTGGTGATGTTGTAGTTAATGTTTGATGATGTTGATGATGTTTTATGATGTTTGATGGTATTTTATGATGTTGGTGATGTTGATGATGTTTGATGATGTAGTTGATATTTGATCAATGTTGATGATGTTTTTATGATGTTGGTGATATTGATGATGTTTGATGATGTAGTTGATGTTTGATGATGTAGTTGATGTTGATGATGTTGTAGGTGTAGTTGATGTTGCTGATATTTGGAAAGGAGGGAAATCTAAAAAAGGCCTATAGTGAGCTTTTAACATTCAAATAAGACTTATTAGTCTACAAAATAAAAGGCAGGACCAAATGGTTTAACAAATTAAAATTTGAGATTTATTAGTGCTTTGCCCTTAAATATATTAAAAAAGAAAGAAAAAAAATTGAAGGTATATTTAGCTTTTGTTGTGAATCTTAAAATAAAAAAATAAAAAAAAAGAAAAAAAGTTGTTAACATTAAATATATTAAAAAAAGAAAAAAAAAAGATTGAAGGTATATTTAGCTTTTGTTGTGAACCTTAAAAAAAAAAAAAAAAAAGTGGTTGTTAACATTAAATATAAAAAATAAAAATGGGGATTAAAGTGGGTTGAGGAAAATCCAAACCCATTAAGAAATGGGGAGGGTGGTACCTACTGTCATATCCCAAACCCGCCCCTATAGGTTTGGCGCCGTAACCGGCCAGTAATCCGAGGATTACCTACGGCCTCTGAACGGATTAACGAATAGTAAGGGGTTGCAGAAGCAAATATACAAAATAACAAGGTCCAATGAGCTGTGATGACGTACATGAGACAGGAAATTCAAAACTATATTTATATACATAGACATGCTAGTCAGATACACCAAATATGTACAAAGTATTTACAAAATGTAGTCCCAAGATCAGACGTTACAAAACAGATACAACAGACTAGCATGAAGTGCAAAAACAACCAAGTCGATAGGCTTCAAGCGGAACCTCCTCGAAAGGCGGAATGGATGGCTGACTAAAACAAAACAGAAGGCCATCAACTATGGCCTGGGTCCTGTGCCGCCTCACCTACATGTATATAGTAAACTGTGAGCGAAAGCCCAGTGAATAATAAACAGAGTAAAGGGATTTCAATGAATGAGTTCGTACAGATTTCAGAAATCAATTCATATTACATCAAAAGCATACATGATCACGTAGAAATCATACTTCAGTTTTATCAAACTCATACTTGATCGGATCATGTACCGATAGAAATCATAAGTCATAGTTTCATTTACGTGATACATCCATTAGCATAACTAAACAGGACGCGCAATGCGTAAGGTTATGAATAACCTTCTAGTTCCCGCGAAGGAACCTCCGGATCCGAGTAACTGGACAGCTAAGCCCCCATAGCGGGCCTCCGGTACGGGCAACAGTGCACAAACAGGACGCATAAGCGTAAGGTTACCAATAACCTAGTTCCACCAAGGAACCTCCGCTACCGGGTCACGGCTGTAAATCTCACATGGTACTAAGGATGTCACGAATACATATCAGAAATTGAACAATCATTCATTGTACTTAACATATCATTTCAGAAAACAGATCTCATTTTGTCACACAGAAAATAAGTACTATTGAACATATCTTTACTAAGTTATTACTCACAGTGGGCGTTGAAACAGTTAGACGGAGCCAAGCGGTCAAGCAAAATGCAGCACACGACCTACACAACACATAACGGATACACACTTGAAATACGCATTTCTAACTGTACAAACTTACATCAGCGGTCCTAAGTGTGTATCTAACCTCTTATCCTTAAAATGGAGCCTTAAACATGGCCTAGGAATGCCTAGGATGGAATGAGGGTGCAAAAAAATGCCTTAGAAAACATTTCCAGAATTTTTCAGAAAATAAGGGTCTCGCTCGAGCATGGATTTCTTCGCTCGAGCGAGCTTGTCAAAACTATAGGGTCGCTCGAGCGTGGACTTCCTCGCTCGAGCGGTCTGCAAAATGAAAAAAAGTACTGGTTGCTGATTTTTTCCGCGCGATGCTCGCTCGAGCGTAACACACAGTCCCCGCTCGAGCGTAGGTTCTCTCGCTCGAGCGTGCGTCTGCGTGCACCAAGATTCTGAGAGCTTGAAATTTACACTCGAGCCACCATTCCTTCGCTCGAGCGGTGCTCAGAGTAAACGGTGGTCGCTCGAGCGTAGAATCCTTCGCTCGAGCGAATGAGCCAAATTCTGGAATTTCCAGATTTGCCTCCCAAGCTCAAACCAAGCATTCTACAGCTCAAAACTCGACCTCTTGGGCCCAATTTCTGGAAAAAACACTTTAAACTCATACTATATCAAGTTTCAAAGCTCAATTTGTAAAATCAAGGGTCAAGAGTGAGTCAATTTGGTCACAAATTCAATAAATCTTCAAGAACAAAGTTTAAACGAACATGCATGAGTCCAATTTGGATTTTAAAGCTCTAAAACATTATCCAAAGCACAATTAACCTTAGAATTTTGATGAATTCAAGGACCTTAGTAAAAATATGGCCATGCATGTGAAGATTTGATACTAAACAACTTGAAATAGCATGATATGAGCATGCATGCATAAATTAAGCTTAAATTCAACATGTTAAACCCCTTCCTAACTTTAATCACCAAATTAGCAAAAACATGCAAGAAGAACTCAAATTCTAGTTCTAGAAAATGAAATCTCTACCTTAAGTTCTCAATTTCAAGTATGTGAGCTCAATCTTGCAATTCTCCTACAATTTCTTCTAGCAATCCTTGTTGAAACCAAGCTCCCCTCACACTCTCTCTCTCTAGCCGTTTGGTCTCACAAGGTGATCAAAACAATGTTCTAAGACTAAGTTCCATGGTTGTCTTAGATAGTGGGCTTCAATGGCACTATTATAAATAATTGAACTCATAATTTAATGTTATTTAATCTAATTTAATCGCACCGAATCGAATTTTAATGGAACCCACCATAAAATCACATAAAATCTAACTAGTCTAAGACACTAATCAATTTCGGAATCGGGTGCCGATAAGGCTTCCAATTCGCCATTTAAAGTTTTAAACACGAACAGATATTTCGACACCGAACAGATAGAAACACATAAATCATGCAATACACATGCAAATTTATTTCAGATTCCCTCTTAATTATTATTAGGCATAATTAAGTACCAATTAGCGTTAATCAGGGTCAGGGTTATTACAGTCTTCATCCCTTAAAAGAGTTTGGTCCCTAAACTCAAATTACCTTTATTCGGGATCAACACGGGGTTCAACGGAAACAACTCCGGATATCTCTTCTTCATGTCTTCCTCGGTTTCCCAAGTTGCATAGGTTCCCCCGTGGTTTTGCCAATCCACTTTCACCAAGGGTATTGTTTTGTTTCTCAACTTTTTGATTCTTCGATTTACAATTTGGATAGGCCTTTCTTCGTAGGTGTAGTCATCTTTCAAAAGTACATGCGTTGGTTCAATGACATGGAGTGGATCTCTCAAATATTCCCGAAGCATCGATACATGAAAGACGTTGTGCATATGTTCCATGACAGGAGGTAAGGCGATCCGATACGACACCGGATTGATCTTTTCGAGAACTTCATAAGGTCCAACATACCTTGGCGCCAATTTTCCCTTCACACCAAACCGTTTGACCCTTTATTGGGGTCACTTTGATGAACACATGGTCTCCCACTTCAAATTCCCTTTCTCTTCTTCGAACATCGGCATAGCTCTTTTGCCTACTCTGTGCAGTTTTCAGACGCTGCTGTATCAGTTGCACTTTCTCGGTTGTCTCTTGTACAAGTTCTGGTCCCAACAAAGGTCTGTCACCTACTTCAGCCCAACATATTGGAGATCGACACTTTCTTCCATATAAAGCTTCGTAAGGAGCCATTCTAATGCTTGAGTGGTAACTGTTGTTGTACACAAATTCAGCTAATGGAAAGTAGGTTTCCCAATTTCCCTGGAAGTCTAACACACACATTCTAAGCATATCCTCCAAAGTTTGGTTAGTTCTTTCAGTTTGGCCATCGGTCTGTGGGTGATAAGCACTGCTCAGTCTCAATTCTGTTCCCAAGGCCTGTTGCAAACTCTGCCAAAATCTTGACACAAACTTCGAGTCCCTGTCAGACACAATAGACACTGGCACTCCATGCAATCTCACAATTTCAGTCATATAGATGTTGGCCAATTTATCAGCATTATAGATAGTTTTAACAGGCAGAAAATGTGCAGACTTAGTTAATCGGTCAACTATAACCCAAATAGAGTCCATACCTCGAGAAGAACGAGGCAATCCCACGATGAAGTCCATGGTGATGTGCTCCCATTTCCATTCTGGTATTGAGTGGTTGTAGCAAACCAGCAGGTCGTTGATGTTCAGCTTTAACTTGTTGGCAATGTAGACATCTAGCCACAAAGTCTGCAATACTCTTTTTCATTCCAGGCCACCAAAAATTCTGTTTCAAGTTATGGTACATCTTCGTGTTTCCCGGATGCATAGCGAATTTACTACTGTGAGCTTCAGTCATAACACGTTTCCTCAAATCATAACAATCGGGCACACAAAGACGATTCTGAAATTCAGTACATCATTTTCAAACACAAATTCTGGCCTCGGTTTTGAATCAAACTCCTCTATAATCTTTTTCAAGTGTTCGTCTGCACATTGTTTTTGTTTGATCTCATCGAGAATAGTAGGTTGAGCAGAGATAGCAGATAACAGCCCATCTTGTTCAAAATCAGTTAACAATTCTCTCTGGTTGGATAGCAAACATAACAAACTTGCACCAGATTTTCGGCTCAAGGCATCTGCTACAGTATTAGCCTTTCCTGGATGGTACAAGATTTGCAAGTCATAATCTTTGATTAGTTCCAACCAACGTCTCTGTCTCATATTCAACTCTTTTTGGGTGAAGAAATATTTCAAACTTTTATGGTCTGTATAAACCTCACAAGTTACCCCATACAAATAGTGACGCCATATCTTCAAAGCAAACACCACGGCTGCCAATTCAAGATCATGTGTTGGGTAATTCTTTTCATGAGGTCGGAGTTGTCTAGAGGCATAGGCAATCACCCTTCCGTTTTGCATTAGTACACATCCCAAGCCTTTATGAGAAGCATCACTGTACACTTGAAACCCATCAGTACTATTAGGCAAGGTTAAAATTGGTGCAGTCACTAACCTGGTTTTCAACTCTTGGAAAGCTGCCTCTCTTTGGTCATTCCAGTCAAATGGCATGTTTTTCTGAGTTAATTGAGTCAATGGTAAGGCAAGCTTAGAAAAGTCTTTCACAAATCTTCGGTAGTAACCTGCGAGTCCCAGAAAACTTCGAACTTCTGTCACATTTGTAGGTCTAGGCCAAGCTACAACAGCTTCAATTTTCTGAGGGTCCACAGACACACCATCCTTGTTGACAACATGACCCAAAAATGCCACACTGTCAAGCCAGAATTCACACTTGGAAAATTTAGCGTACAATTTCCTCTCTCTCAAAATCTGCAAGGCGGTTCTCAGATGATTCTCATGTTCTTTCATGTCTTTAGAATATATCAGAATATCATCAATAAATACAACAATGAAGTAATCCAAATATGATTTAAACACCCTATTCATAAGATCCATGAAAGCAGCAGGTGCATTTGTCATCCCAAACGGCATTACCAAGAATTCATAATGTCCATATCTAGTTCGGAATGCAGTTTTCTCTATGTCTTCGGCTCTAACTTTAATTGATGATACCCAGACCTGAGGTCAATTTTAGAAAACACTTGGGCACCCTGAAGTTGATCAAACAAGTCATCTATTCGAGGCAAAGGGTATTTATTTTTGATAGTCACTTTGTTCAATTCTCGATAGTCTATATACAATCTCAAAGATCCATCCTTCTTTTTGACAAACAAAACGGGAGCACCCCAAGGTGAAGTACTCGGACGGATAAAGTTCTTGTCTAACAGTTCCTGAAGTTGGGTTTTCAATTCTTTCAATTTAGAGATAGACATTCTATAAGGAGTCTTGGAAATAGGTTGTGTCCCCGGAAACACCTTAACAGTAAATTCAATTTCTCTGTCAACTAAGTCCCCCGGTAAATCAGTTGGAAACACATCAGGAAAGACACGGACAATAGGAATTGTTTCTACAATGGGACTATCAGATGATGTAGTCAGTATGCAACACAGATAACCCCTACATCCCTTCCTAAGCAGTTTTACAGCTTTCATAGCCGAAATTAAGTATGGGGGAGGAACTACCCCATTCCCTCTAAAGGTAAATTCAGGCATACCCGGCGGTCTAAACACAACAGTTTTGTTTGCACAATCAATGGTAGCACAGTATTTAGTCAACCAATCCATCCCCAAAATACAATCAAAATGATGAATGTCCAAAGGTAATAAGTCCACATACAACATCATATCACCGACCCTAACATCACATGCTGGATATACATGAGTACACGTCATAAAGTCCCCAGATGGCGTAGATACAGATAGCACATATGTCATAAGTTCTAATGGCCTAGTCAATTTTTGGGAAAAAGCATGGGACACAAAAGAATGTGTAGAACTAGAATCTATCAATACACATGCATTTTGAGAACATACAGAAAGTGTACCTGACACCACAGTGTAGGTGTTTGGTACGTCCCCGGGCACTAAGGCAAACACTCGGCCTTGTTTTAAAGGTTCTTTCCCTGCATTGGCTTTGGTATTGGTTTTGGCCACAGAAGCGGATCCCGCTGAACTTGCTGCAGGATGGCTAGTAGTCTCAGATCTAAGTGGACAATCTTTCATCATATGACCCGGCTGGCCACATCGGAAACAAACACTGGACGCGCGGCGGCAGACACCCCTGTGCCTGTTAGCACAATCAGAACAGACTGGAGGAGGCTCACTACTTTGACTTGAGTTGCTCCAAGTCCCTATGTTTTGCTTCTTATTGTTAAAAGACCGACCTTTTCTAAAACCAAATCCGGATCTTTTTCCTCTCTATTCGTTTGCTGCAGGTACTGGCGCTTTGCTTTGTTTCATGGCAGCTAGGGTAGCCTCTGCCATTAAGGCTCTGTCTAGGACTTCCACATAAGTAGGCAATTTCAAGACGCCTACTCGATCAAACACATCGAGATTCAATCCCCCTTCAAACTTTCGGGCTTTCTTGTAGTCTGTGTCCACCATATGTGGAGCAAATCGGGCTAACTCAGTAAACTTAGCTTCGTATTCTGCCACTGCCATTCTTCCCTGTTTGAGTTCCTGGAATTCAGACACTTTTCGATCTCTGAAACATTGAGGAAAATACTTGTCATAGAAAATGGCATTAAACTGTGCCCATGTCATATTCCCATTGTTGTTTCGGATTAACAACCACCACCTGCGGGCTTCGTCTTTCAGAGTGTAAGTAGCTAACAGGACTTTCTGAGTTTCAGAACAAGGGAACACTTCATACAATTTCTCCATTTCAAGCAACCACGTCTCAGCTTTCAAAGGTTCAATTCCACCATAGAACATTGGCGGTTTCATTTTCAAGAATTTCTGTGTCAGATTAATGATGTCATTGTTATCTGCCTCAACTTGTATCGGTGGAGGCGGAGGAGGTAAAGGTTGCTGTCTTTGTTGCTGTGTTAAGGTCTCAGTCAATGCTGCTAACATCTGTTCCATTCGGCCCATGCGAGCCTCTGAAGATTCACTTTCACCACTTCCCCTTGCATTCTCCATCTTACAATACAGAAATCAAGTGATATTAAACATAGGCATGATCTTATTCATTTCCTTTAATTCATGATTCAATGTACATTCAATTTTAATATTCAGTTGTATTACCACACACTCACACATGCAAATGGAATGCCCCTAATTCTTACTAGGACATCCTAAGCTCATAAGGACCTGTGTGTGCGGTATAACTCGTGCTCTGATACCACTCTGTCACGTCCCAAACCCGCCCCTATAGGTTTGGCGCCGTAACCGGCCAGTAATCCGAGGATTACCTACGGCCTCTGAACGGATTAACAAATAGTAAGGGGCTGCGGAAGCAAATATACAAAATAACAAGGTCCAATGAGCTGTGATGACGTACATGGACAGGAAATTCAAAACTTATTTATATACATAGACATGCTAGTCAGATACACCAAATATGTACAAAGTATTTACAAAATGTAGTCCCAAGATCAGACGTTACAAAACAGATACAACAACTAGCATGAAGTGCAAAAACAGCCAAGGCGATAGGCTTCAAGCGGAACCTCCTCGGGAGGCGCAATGGATGGCTGACCAAAACAAAACAGAAGGCCATCAACTCTGGCCTGGGTCCTGTGCCGCCTCACCTACATAATATAGTAAACTGTGAGCGAAAGCCCAGTGAATAATAAACAGAGTAAAGGGGTTTCAATGAATGAGTTCGTACAGATTTCATAAATCAATTCATATTACATCAAAAGCATACATGATCACGTAGAAATCATACTTCAGTTTTATCAAACTCATACTTGATTAGATCATGTACCGACAGAAATCATAAGTCATAGTTTCATTTACGTGATACATCCATTAGCATAACTAAACAGGACGCGCAATGCGTAAGGTTATGAATAACCTTCTAGTTCCCGCGAAGGAACCTCCGGATCCGGGTAACTGGACAGCTAAGCCCCCATGGCGGGCCTCCGGTACGGGCAACAGTGCACAAACAAGACGCATAAGCGTAAGGTTACCAATAACCTAGTTCCACCAAGGAACCTCCGCTACCGGGTCACGGCTGTAAATCTCACATGGTACTAAGGATGTCACGAATACATGTCAGAAATTGAACAATCATTCATTGTACTTAACATATCATTTCAGAAAACAGATCTCATTTTGTTACACAGAAAATAAGTACTGTTGAACATATCTTTACTAAGTTATTACTCACAGTGGGCGTTGAAATAGCTAGACGGAGCCAAGCGGTCAA
Organism: Camellia japonica; assembly: GCA_030407325.1. Lineage (NCBI taxonomy): Eukaryota > Viridiplantae > Streptophyta > Magnoliopsida > Ericales > Theaceae > Camellia > Camellia japonica. The sequence continues at coordinate 13,174,380 of JAPPVO010000017.1, forward strand.
GCAAAATGCGGCACACGACCTACACAACACATAACGGATACACACTTGAAATACGCATTTCTAACTGTACAAACTTACATCAGCGGTCCTAAGTGTGTACCTAACCTTTTATTCTTAATATGGAGCCTTAAACATGGCCTAGGAATGCCTAGGATGGAATGAGGGTGCAAAAAAATGCCTTAGAAAACATTTCCAGAATTTTTCAGAAAATAAGGGTCTCGCTCAAGCGTAGATTTCTTCGCTCAAGCAAGCTTGTCAAAACTATAGGGTCGCTCGAGCATGGACTTCCTCGCTCGAGCAGTCTGCAAAATGAAAAAAAGTACTGGATGCTGATTTTTTCCGCGCGATGCTCGCTCGACGCTCGCTCGAGCGTAAGACACAGTCCTCGCTCGAGCGTAGGTTCTCTCGCTCGAGCATGCGTCTGCGTGCACCAAGATTCTGAGAGCTTGAAATTTATGCTCGAGCCACCATTCCTTCGCTCAAGCGGTGCTCTGAGTAAACGGTGGTCGTTCGAACGTAGAATCCTTCGCTCGAGCGAATGAGCCAAATTCTGGAATTTCCAGATTTGCCTCCCAAGCTCAAACCAAGCATTCTACAGCTCAAAACTCGACCTCTTGGGCCCAATTTCTGGAAAAAAACACTTTAAACTCATACTATATCAAGTTTCAAAGCTCAATTTGTAAAATCAAGGGTCAAGAGTGAGTCAATTTGGTCACAAATTCAATAAATCTTCAAGAACAAAGTTTAAACGAACATGCATGAGTCCAATTTGGATTTTAAAGCTCTAAAACATTATCCAAAGCACAATTAACCTTAGAATTTTGATGAATTCAAGGACCTTAGTAAAAATATGGCCATGCATGTGAAGATTTGATACTAAACAACTTGAAATAGCATGATATGAGCATGCATGCATAAATTAAGCTTAAATTCAACATGTTAAACCCCTTCCTAACTTTAATCACCAAATTAGCAAAAACATGCAAGAAGAACTCAAATTCTAGTTCTAGAAAATGAAATCTCTACCTTAAGTTCTCAATTTCAAGTATGTGAGCTCAATCTTGCAATTCTCTTACAATTTCTTCTAGCAATCCTTGTTGAAACCAAGCTCCCCTCACACTCTCTCTCTCTAGCCGTTTGGTCTCACAAGGTGATCAAAACAATGTTCTAAGACTAAGTTCCATGGTTGTCTTAGATAGTGGGCTTCAATGGCACTATTGTAAATAATTGAACTCATAATTTAATGTTATTTAATCTAATTTAATCGCACCGAATCAAATTTTAATGGAACCCACCATAAAATCACATAAAATCTAACTAGTCTAAGACACTAATCAATTTCGGAATCGGGTGCCGATAAGGCTTCCAATTCGCCATTTAAAGTTTTAAACACGAACAGATATTTCGACACCGAACAGATAGAAACACATAAATCATGCAATACACATGCAAATTGATTTCAGATTCCCTCTTAATTATTATTAGGCATAATTAAGTACCAATTAGCGTTAATCAGGGTCAGGGTTATTACACCTATGGAGAATGGGGAATGGAGAATGAGGAAAATTTATTATAGGGAAATGGGGATGGAGAATTAATATCCACCCCATTAACCCCCATTGCCATCCTAATGTCTTTTCGTATTTGATTCGATTTGTTGAGTACTGAATTTTATTTTATTTTATTTGAATAATTCAATAATTACTAGTTTTCTTTTTTGGAACCCTAGATCCTTCTTGTTGAAGCCCTAAGTCAGCGAATCTCTATTTTGGATCAAGTTCTTTTAAGTTGTTCTCAATCGACAGTTGACGATCTTCTGGAGGTGCGAATTGCAAATCTCTCTCTCTCTCTCTTTCTCGCGCGCGCGCGCCCAGTCGTCAGTCTCTCTCTCGCAGCGGCAACAACACCAGCGCTACGTCACGCAGCGGCAACAACACCAACGCTAACACCTCTCACTGTTAATACATCAAAAGCCATATAGGGAGAGAGAGAGAGAGAGAGAGCGAGCGAGCGAGAGCGAACGAGAGTTACTGTTGGCGGCCAGAAGTTCCATCTCTGCCCAGCGCTACCTCTGCACAAGAGGGCATCAAATTGGTATTGGGACATCGATCAGCACCAGCGCCGCCTCCGTGTCTTTCTCTTGCCCATCCATGGCCTCATTGCCCATGGCTAATTTGCATATGATTATAACTTGTTTTTGAGGTAGGTTTCTCAATTTTTGATCTATTTAACCAATTGAACTCTGATCAGTCTTGCTTATACTGTTTATTTTTGTTAAATTTCGATTGGGTTTTAGTAATAATCTTGATTTCATCATCTATTCTACTGGCAGTTCTTCCCAAGTGAGCATGAACACTGGCATATCATAATCCATTTTCAATGGCTCCAAAGCCTCACTTCTTCAATCCCTTCTACCCATCAGCAGCTTGTTAAGTTGTTTGATAGTATTTTAGGTAAAACAGAGACCCCCTTAGAACCCCCTATCTTTTTTTATTGGTAAAGGGAAAAATATTTTTATATATATATATGTAATAAAAAAAAGTTAGTGTTAATTAAATTTTATAGAAGAAATAGAAATGACTAATCAATCTCATCATCCTCTTCTTTGTAAATTATCAAAGAAGTATATATATGTATGAAGGGATCATTATAATTTTGTTTTTGTGTTTAATTAATGCTTGATTCTTTACAGTTTTTCTTTATATTGCTTCTTCCTCCTTAGTTTACTTTTGTTCATTTCATGCATCATTGGTGTGGTTTGTAAGAGAGAGTTTCATCTCAAAACTGGACACAATCTCTTCATGGGAGGTTTTATTTTTTTGTGAATTTTACATCCATACGAGATGAGATAATTATATTCGATTTTATGATTAATTTTTATGCAAATAAAAAAATTAATCCTGATTTTGACCTTATGTTAATCTTTTACAAAATTTTAGGAAACAAATAACTAATTACATTTTTTTTTTTACTCCAATTAGTAATGGAGGAATAAGAGAGGAGAATGTGCATTCACAACAATAAAACTTGAACTTAAGACATTATGTCTAGTACACTTCATCTAATATCTATTAGGTTAATCTCTTGATATTAATCACCTGATATTTTTGTCTACACAAAAAAAAAAAAAAAAAATTCTCATGCTCGATTTTGTTTATTTGAGAGAAATAATAATATATTAAACTAAGTCAATCTAATTTAAGTGCCAAATAAATATTCCAGACAATAGAATCTATTTTAATAGAATTTTTTCATAAAAAAGTGTATTCAATGGGGGATATTATTCATTGTAGACTCACAATAAAACATAGCAAATACTTTGGCAAAGTGGGGTCATATAGATAGATAGATTAAAAATCTTTTGAATTGCACTGCCAAGATCCAGTTTTGGTGTTTTAGTCTTACTACATGTACATTATATACATACAAAGAGATTTAACAAATCTAATCCCTGCATTTTACTTTTTATGCCTGCTTATGTTAAGCTTAAGGAACTAATGAATGATGAAGAGAAGTTTTTCTCCACTTGACAATTTTTGCTACTGCTGTTGATTATGCAATTTGAGGTGAAAATTTCAGAGAGAGACAGAGAAAGAGAGTGATGGACTTTGGTTCAAGTCCCACCCAAGGAGGTAGAGGCTTCTTAGGCAACGAAACTTGATACACACGACGAACTAAGCACCAATGACTTGTAGCGACGACAAATCATGCTTAAGAACTTCGCACAAATCACGATGATCTAGTTTTTAATTTTCAAAATTAGCAAATAGTTCGGGGTGTGACAATCATGGTTCTACATTGACATTTTCCCTTTTTCTTTGTCATAGGCATTTTGCATTGAAGTATTTTCTCCACATATATACTTCAATGTTTAACTCTTTGTGTTTTCTCCAAGTATTTTCAAGAAGATATATTTTTACATTTTATTAATTTCTCTTTAACTCTTTGATATGATAAGATAGTTAATGCAAAAAGTCTTTTGTAATCATCCATTGATGCATATCTTCCTCTTCTTAATTTTGTTGAGTGATTTCTCAAATGGTTTCTTTAGAAGCCGTTTTTTTGATCCAATGGAATAGATCATATTAGTTTTTAAAAATTACATATTTTTCCATTAAGTTTTCTTTGATTGAATAAAAGATCATGTTACTGCACTGTTGTAGGGTTCTGTTAAGTATTACTGCCAATTATTTTTATCAATTAAATATATGTGCAATTTTGATTGTGGTGGCTAAAACTATGCCTCTTTAAATGCAGAGTGGGAAGTCTGCAGCTATCTATGCTTGTGTAAAAGAACAAGATTTTCATGTTATTGAGGTACTGATAAATTGGTGATATCCTTATTATTGGACCATTTTGCTCGTTATTTTTTTTGAAAATTAAAGGCACATGCAACTTCAGTGATGACCCTACCATCTATCCAATCCACATAGAAACTTCTGAATGTGCAATTTATCATTCAATCAGATGCAATTTTCTCTTCCTGAAGTGATTTAAAATCAAGCATTTTCTTTTTCCATAATTTTATCTAAATAAAATGCATGGATAAATTAGAAGCTTAATAGTCACAGTTTGAAATATATAAACTACTGATCAATTTCATGAAGTTTTCTAGTGAAGTAAATCTAGATGGTCATCCCTTTGGCAACTCTTTTGTCTACATAGAGGCATAGACACGAATGTGTTTTCAATGGATCTCAACCAGACTTTGAAGCTTTATGTGAAATTGTGAAAGTTAGAGTAGCTTTGTGGGTCAAGGCCTCGCCATTACCTGTGAACATTTCTGTGAATGATCTGGTTTACAATCTGCAGCAGGTCAAGTTTTGTCTCAGGAATGGTGGTTGAGTATGTATCTGTTTTGAGTGTTTATCTGTTTTGCATTAGGAATGGTGGCTGAGCTAGTGTATGGTCTGGTTACTAAGGATAGTGCATGATCTGGTTTGTGCTGTCAGAGGTTTCTGTGTATGTTCTAGTTTACAATACAATTTGAGTGGTTCCTGTTTCGGTGTTTGATCTGTGCTGTTCTGTTTCTGTGAGTGATCTGTTATCTTTTTCTGTGAATGTCCTAGATTACAAACTGGATTGAGCTATTGCTGATCTTTTGCTTCTGGAATGATGGCACATTGGTCTTGCTTTTGCTAGTTGAGTGGTTATCTGGGTTGCCCTGTTCCTTCGAGTTTGGTTCTGTCTTCATCAGGATTGGTTATCTGTTTTGCTGTTCTGTTATCTGTTTAGTGCTGATCTTGGTTGTTATCGGTTTTGTTGTTCTTGGTTGTTGCTTGCTTTTGGAATACCTCTTCTAATCACACTTATTGTTCGTGTAGTTTCTCTGTGCAATAAAGTATATGCTCAGGAGATTGAAGATGACAAAGCTATTGACCATTATGAATTGATCGATGAAGAAAATCATCAGTTAAATTCTGCGACTGCTGGGAGAATGGTAAGGAGAAATTATAATATTCAACTTTATTGCATATTAGGATAGCTATCCAATAACTGTTATTCTTTTCAAAAAGCTTGTCATTTTATGATATCTAATACAGTACACTATTTGCTGCATGTTCTTTTATCTCATGCCATTTTTTGGTGCTATTTTGTGTGGAGAACTTTCCTTTCACATTCCAGGTTTAGGAAAAATAGCATGAAGTCCATTGAGTAGTAGTCAATGGCAAATGATATTCTCTGTTTGCAGTTTGTTTCGCTTAGTAAAACTATTATAGTGGTTTTGGAGGGAAGTGCTAACATGATAGGAGTTGATTGAATGCTAAGAACTGCTTCAAATGGTAACAATGCGCCAATTGTAAAATATGTGTGTGTGCGTGTGTGTGTGTGTGTGTTTTCCTTTTTTTTTTTAAATTTAGCTTTTGAAATTGAGATTTTGAACATACATGTCAATTAATAGCCTCTTCTTACTGAGGCTTTCAATGTTCTAATGTCTTTCCATACTGTCACCAATCTCTTTTCTTTCTTTAGTCAGATTGGCATATTGAGAGCCATTATCTTATTTTCTTAGTTTTCTCATGGATTCTGTCGGAGTCATTATTTCCTTCTATCAATTGAAGTTGGAGAGTTTTGTAGAATATGAACTTTGGTGGCCAGATGGGCCTATGTAGATTGCCAAATTGGCTTACTGATAAATTAGAACAGATAATTAGATTGAAAAATACTCAGCGGTTTATTTCTTGTTTTTGCTACTCGAACTGTTCCCCATATTTCAAAAGTCTGACAATGTATTCCTGGAATGTTACTATAGTTATGTGCGACAAATGATGGTTGATTGCAAGAATCTATACCACCGACCTGTGCATCAAACTTAGAGACAATTTTTGGCGAGTCAAATGAAGTTCACAGTGAACCAGAGATCAACAATGATGCAGGTACATTGGGCCATAAAAGTCGTGCTCATAATCTGAGGTGTGATGGGCCTAACCCAGATCACTCGGGTATTTTTGTCCCCGGTTCGAAGCAAGGGCTTTGTCGGGTTAGGCAGACGACGGGTATCTCCGATGGTGAGGACGGCAGGACCCAGACAACGAATTTGAGGGGAGATAGGTCTTATGGTAGCGACAGTCGAAAACTGCAAACTGCAAGGTGTGGAGTTTGCGTCTCGTAACATCAGTATGGAGCATGGGATTGATCAATGAGTTTTGAATCAACAGGATGGGTTAAACCCAAATGAAATTCATTTGGTCTTGGCAAATGTGGTTGATCGATCGACAAGGCAATTCCTCTAGATTGGCAACCCATTGGAGTTGATGGTGTGGATGAAGCTGATAATGATGCACTTAAAGTTTTTCCTGATGTTGATCAAATGATTAACGAAGTGGATGTGGGTATTTGCGATCCACAAGGGGTGCTCCAAGCATTGGAAGGATATGGTTCTCATGAAAGCTCTGATGAATCTCTGGGCCCAAACAAAGGAGTCGATGCCTGTACCGAGGAGGAGAGGGTTGATGATTTTGATCCGAATCTCAATCGGCTTTTCCATGAAGAGAAGGTTCCATTTTCCTCTTATAATCAGCACACTGTGCGGACTGAGGGTGAGGCAGTCTTTGACTCTGGTGAAAAGGTTTGTGATTCTTTTGACAGGGATGACATGAATTCTTCACCTCCTTCTCATATTCAGGGTATTCATTCTGTGTCTGTTAGGGGAGGGGTGGTGGGGGAGTCATATGTGGGTATAATGGTTTCTAACAAGAATGATACTTGGCCTCTGTTAAATACAAATAGGATCTCTACCAGTGGCAATTTGAACCCACAGGCGAGTAACATGGACACTCATAGGAATGATCTTTTAATGGAGGAGTCTCCTAATCATAGGCTTCAGAGAAACAATGTTTGTGGTCACGATGGTGATGAGTCTGCAAAGTGGTTGAGGAAAATGAGTAAGTATGTGTCCTTCCCTTTGGAGGAGGATGATGTGCTTCACTTTGCACAATTACTTGACACTCTTGGGCTGGCATTAGTAAGTAGAGGTGGGAAGAAATTTCAGTCTAGGAGGGAGGGGTTTACATTTAAGGAGGGTGGCAGTCATAGAGGTTCAGGGCGAAGGAAAGGGTTGAGGGAATTAAGAAATCTTGAAAGTAGCATCAATTATGAGGGTCGGGAGAATGAGACAAGGGGTGATGATGGTTCTCGATGAAGATCTTTAGTTGGAATATTAGAGGACTACGGTCTCGTAAGAAAAGGGACGTAGTTAAAGAGGTTCTGAAAATGCAACAACCAGACATAGTGATGTTTCAAGAGACAAAGTGTGAGGAGTGTGATAGGGTTTTTATTAGGAGTGTTTAGGGGACTCTATTTAGGAGATGGGATGTCTTGCCTTCTACAGGGAGATCCAGGGGAATTCTGATTATGTAAGATAATAGAGTCGTATCGGAGTGTGAGGAAGTTGTTGGGGGTATTTTCATCGTCTATTAAATTCAGGAATAAGGATAATAAGGAATGATGGCTGACAAGAGTTTATGGTCCTAATAAACCCGGGAGTCAGTAGGACTGGTAGGATGAGTTTGTAGGATTATTTGGGCTTTGTTCCCTAATTCGTGTGGGTGGGGATTTCAATGTGGTTAGGCTCGCTTTGGAAAAACTCAATGGGGTTTCCACCAGTAGGAGTATGCGGGATTTCGATTCTTTTATAAGGGACTGTGAGTTGATTGATCTTCCCTTGAGTAATGCACGGTTCACCTGGTCTAACCTTCAGGAAAATCGGGTGTGTTGCAGGTTGGATGGGTTTCTTCATACTTTAGGATGGGAGGAGTTATTTCCGGACGTAAGGCAAGAGGTTGGGCCAAGAGTTGTGTCAGATCATTGTCCTGTGATTCTTGAGAGTTGTCCTTTCAAATGGGGTCCCACCCCATTCAGGTTCGAGAATATGTGGTTGGAAAATCGATCTTTTAAGGAGTTCTTTAAGGATTGGTGGGAAAATGGTAAAGTCCATGGGTGGGAGGGCTTTAAGTTTATGTGAAAGTTGAGAGAAGTCAAGGATAATTTAAAAGTTTGGAAACGAGAAGTCTTTGGGGATATAGGTGCGGTGAAAGCGGGTTTAATTCGAGATATTGAGGAATTAGATGTAAAGGAGGCCGGGGAGGGTTTATCTGGAGCGTTAAGGGATAGGCGGTCAATGCTCAGAGTGAAGCTGGAAGAGATTGTTTTTAGGGAGCAGATTTTTTGGGGTCAAAGAGCTAAGTTGAAATGGGCTAGAGAGGGTGATACCAACTCTAGATTTTATCATAGAGTTGCGTCGGGAAAGAGAAAGAAGAGTTTTATAAAAAACCTGGTAGTGGGTCAGAATGAGGTTGTGTGTAAGGAGGAGCTTATTGTCAAGGAGATTTTTAATTTTTATTCAAATTTATATTCTGACGGGGGCGTGGATCGTCCAGGGATTATTGGTATTAATTGGGCTCCAATGGAGTTAGTGACGGCTAATTGGCTTGAAAGGCCATTTGAGGAGGATGAGATAAGACAGGCTGTATTTGAGTGTGAGAGAGATAAGGCTCCAGGTCCGGATGGTTTTTCAATGGCCGTATTTCAAGATTGTTGGGATATTGTAAAAAGTGATCTCTTGAGAGTGTTTGGTGAGTTCTTTGAGAATGGGAAGGTTAATTTGTATACCAACGCATCCTTTAACCAAGAAGGAGGGGTCGGTTAAGATTGGGGATTTTAGACCCATTAGCTCGGTTACTTCTCTCTATAAGATTTTAGCAAAGGTTCTTTTTAGGAGACTTAGAGTTGTCCTTGGGGAAACTATTTCCTTGGCACAAGGTGCGTTCGTGCAGGGTCGGCAGATATTGGATGTAGTCTTAGTGGCTAACGAGGTTGTAGAGGAGTATAGGGGGCTATGTAAGAAAGGTGTTGTATTCAAGGTAGACTTCAAGAAGGCATATGACTATGTTGATTGGGGCTTTGTGGATTTTGTTTTGGAAAGGAAGGGGTTTGGAGTTAGGTGGAGAATGTGGATTTGGGGGTGCTTGTCATCATGTAATATGTCGGTCATTGTGAACGGTAAAGCTGGGGATTCTTTTTTGGCATCTAGGGGCCTAAGACAGGGTGATTCTTTATCACCATTTTTGTTTATTTTAGTTGCTGATGTGTTGGGTAGGATTATTGATTTAGCTAAGGATAAACGTGTCATTGAGGGGTTTGTGGTGGGAAGGGATATGATTGGAGTTACTCATTTACAATTTGCAGATGATACTATATTCTTCTCATCAAATGAGAAAAACAAAGTGGGGAGTATACTACAGATTCTGAGAATTTTTGAAATTATGTTAGGCCTCAAGGTCAATCTTAACAAGAGCAGTGTTGTGGGTATTAATTTGGATGATAGTTATGTGCATAGGGTAGCGGATATGTTGGGATGTTCTATTGATTCCTTTCCTATCAAATACTTAGGGCTTCCATTAGGAGGGGATCCTAGATTGGCGACCTTTTGGGAACCTGTTCTTGTCAAAATTGGGAAAAGATTGGAGGATTGGAAGTGAGCTTTGTTGTCTAAGGGGGGGAGATATATTTTGGTACAATTCGTATTAGGATCTGTTCTTATTTATTTCCTATCCATTTTGAAAATCCCAATTAGCATTGCGAGGAAAATTGAGAAATTGATGAGAGACTTTCTTTGGGAAGGGTGTGAAGAGGGCAAAGGGGTTCATTTGGTTAGGTGGGATACGGTTTCTCTTCATAAGGAAAAATGTGGATTAGCTATTGCTCTTTTGGGCAAGTGGTTGTGGAGATTTTCAATTGAAAGTGATTCGCTATGGTGTTCAGTTATTAAAAGCAAGTATGGAATTCAACCCAATGGTAAAGATTCTAATGTGGTTAATAGAGGCGATTGTCGTTCACCGTGGAAATCCATTTCTCGTTTGTATCCCCTTGTGTCTAACTACTTTTCGTTGAGAGTGGGGAATGGGGTGAACATTCGCTTTTGGGAGGATGTTTGGTTAGGGGATATCTTGTTTGATAGATCTTTTCCCCTTCTTTACTGGTTGGTTCGTTCTTCAAATGTTTCGATAGCGTCGGTGGCTTGCTCTTCTATGGCACCCATCTCTTGGAATTTTGATTTCATTAGAAACTTGAATGATAGGGAGGCGGGGGAGATGGCATCTTTGTTGGTAGTGCTTAAGGGGGTCTCTCTTTCTTCATCTTGTGATATTAGGGTGTGGAATCTGGGCTCTTCCAGGGTCTTTCATGTAAATCCTTTTTTGATAAGCTCATTGATAATCCCTCTATTCCCTTGTTTCCTTCTCATAAGAAAATTTGGAAAGTGGATGTCCCTCATAAAGTGAAGTTTTTCATGTGATCTTTGGCTTAAAAGGGTGTAACAACTAATGATGTTTTCCAAAGGATAAAGCCTAATTACTCTCTTTGTCCTCAATGGTGTATGATGTGCAAGAGGAACTTGGAGGAAACGGATCATCTATTTCTTCATTGCCCGGTGGCTCATGTATTATGGCAGTGGCTGTTCGACTTATGTGATGAGCAGTGGGTTGCTCCGCGGGACTGTATTCAAATGCTTCTTATTCGGTTTATAGGGTTTGGGCGAACCAAGAGAGCCAAAACAATGTGGACATGTATTGTTTTTGCTATTTTTTGGGCCATATGGTTGGAGAGAAATGCTAGAATCTTTGATGGCAAGGAAGCAAGTGGAGAGGCTTTGTCGGATAGGGTGAATTATTTGGCGTCATTTTGGGCATTTGTATCCCCTCCTTTTAAAGGAGTTCCCTTGTTCTTGATCTCTAGGGATTGGGCTGCTGTTTGCCTTCCCTAGGGCTATGATTTTTATGTTTTTGTTTCGCTCTTTTTCTTTCTCTCTTTGTATGAGGACTCCTTGCTCTCTTTCACATTTCTTAATAAAATTTTGTTGTTGCTCAAAAAAACAAAAAAAAAAAAAATATGCAGGTACAGTTTAGAATTTTTCTATTTATGCTATCTTGGGAATTGTGTATGTGTGTGTGTTTTTTTTTATCTTTAGTTAGAGATTTGTTGCTAGAGCATGTGTACTTTTTGACATGAAGATGAAGTTTTTTGAGAAATTTTGTTTTGAGTGTTGCGTCATTCCTCCTAAAAAAGGTGGAAATGAAAATGCTGGAAGTCACTGCTTCATGTTTCCAGAAAATGGTCTGTATGTATCTAACATAATTTATCTGCTTCTTTCTTTTGGTTTTGAATGCAATATTGATTAGCTAAAGCTCCCCATAACTCAAAATTTCCTTCACTAAAAGGCACTTTAAAGAGATTGGGTTCACATATTTAAAAAATTACAACATCCTTGACTAGTGTGAAAATTGTAAGATGAACAGAACAAAGAAGCAACACATTTTGTTTTGGAAGATCACCAAAAAGCAATTACTAGACCCCCAATGCTTGAATTGCATTCAAACTCATTTCATTTGTTGCCTGCACACCAATTTAATTCTTTATCACTTACATTCCCAACTTATTTAATGTGTCACTTGAATGAATAATGATGAAATTTTGCTTGATCCATGATGAGTTCTTTGATGGAGATAGGAGTATAAATCTTTGCATATGTTCGTAAAGAATGTCAAACAACATAGATTTTTCTTATTGGATTATGTTTTGATAAAATATTTCAAGCACATGTCTTAGCTTTGGAAATATAAACCATCTTCTACATATGACAACGCAAAGCAGAAGATTCACGTTCAGTTTTGAACTGGTCCGCTTTTGGGAGCTGATGACAGTGATGATAACAGCAGAAGCTCTAGTGAATATCAAACTTGCAATGTCTCAGATTTCTACATTTCTGACATGATTGCTGCAGGCTTACCCATTGAAGGAAACTCAATTTATGATGACATCACAGAAGCTAGTTGCTTGCTTGATTACAAATGTGATGAGCCAAGTACGTTTTTTGATGTGGCTGAGGAATACATGATACTACCTTTCCTTGAGAATACCATGGAGGCAGGTGGCAATCATGATGGCAGAACATGTGAGGACGCCATTATAGATTCAGATGATTCAAGCTTGTATCTTGCAATCCATCAGTTGAGATCCTGCAATGAGGAACCTAATGTGAATCCCTACTCAGATTCAGATCAATTAGAGTGCTTTGATCCACGCATGTTTATCAGAAATCTACCTAACCCACTAGATGTGGCACCGAATTTTCACCGCACTACATTGTTAAATGAAACACAGAAAATGAAGTCCATTACCCTAGTACTGGATTTGGATGGTAAGAAAATTGAACTCCTTTGATCTGTTTATTATTAATCTTGATATTATTTCATTTTATCTTATCTAGTTTATTTCTCGGTTATGTCAATATAATATTTATGATCCACACCTATAGTGAACTTTCAACTTCGGGTGTACTTGTATTTCTACGAATCATTTTAAAGAATTTTTATATAAGTTTATGCTTCCAAAGGTTGGTCACACTAGCTTTCATTTGTGCAGAAACACTTGTCCACTCTACGTTGGAACATTGTGAAGATGCAGATTTTAGCTTTCCAGTCTTTTTCAACATGAAAGAGCACAGAGTCTATGTAAAACAGAGGCCTTACCTTCAAACGTTCCTAGAGAGGGTTGCTGAGATGTTTGAAATTGTGGTGTTCACAGCCAGTCAAAGCATCTATGCAAAACAGCTTCTGGATATACTGGATCCAGATAGAAAACTTATCTTTCATCGAGCTTATCATGAATCATGCATTTTTTCAGATGGAAGTTACACTGAGGACTTAACAGTTTTGGGTGTTGATCTTGCAAAAATTGCTATAATTGACAATTCTTCTTAGGTAGATTTCCTGCCCATTGACTTTCACGTATCCTTTGTAAAGAATATTTGGTTGATAATTGTTACAAGTTACATATATACGTATGATTTTGTGAATGTGGATATGTATGGATGCGGATGTGGATGCGGATGTATTTTATTTTAAAAAATATTAATAATTTGTACAGGGAATGAATTAATAAAATATATATTGATTTTATGAAAATAATTTTATTGTGACAATAATAAATTGTTGTTAATGTAATCATCATTTTCTTACATTTTATTAGCGATGGGTTAATCTGTCACATATATATCGTAGTTCAAATCTTTCGCGACGGTTTAAATTGTCACAAATATGATATTAATTTAATTCTACTTTTTTGCGACGTTTTAAACCGTTGCTAATAATACTTTTCGTGACGGTTTAAACTGTCGTAAATATGATATTGATTTAATTATACTTTTTTTGCGACGTTTTAGACCGTCGTTAATAATATTTTTTGCGACGTCAAACACCGTTGCTAAAAAAGTTTTGGCGACGACACCAACATCGTCACTAAAAGTGAAGTTTTTTTTCCCTTTTTTTGTGTGAGGTTAAACCGTCGCAAAAACCATTGATTAGTCGTCGCTACAAGGAAGTGACGGTTTGTAATCGTCGCAAATACTTTTTGTCACGCCCCTTTCCGCCACCCCCCATTTACCGTCGCCACTCCATCGCAAAAAGTCTTTTTGCGACAATATGTGAACCTTTTGCGACGTTTAAGACCGTGGCAAAAACTCTAATTTTTAGTAGTATATTTTTTTCATCTACCACAATAAATGCAATTAATGATAAATATGATTAACAAAATATAGGAAAAGTTCAAATTCATTTGAGGATTCTATAAACAAAATTTGATGTTTATTTCTAAAACTTTTGAAGATTTTAAGATAGAATTGTTGTTGATTTCAAACTCCTTAAGTAAGTCTCTATCTTTTTACTTTCACTTCCATTATATTTTGAATTTATATTTTTTTATGTTTTATTGGAACAATATATCACCTAGTTAAAAGAAAAATTATGAGATTTAAGTGGTAAGAAAAAAAATCAAGTTTGATGAAATAATAAATGTAGTCTTAAGTTTAGTTTAAATGATTGATAAGTCCAGTCTAATAAAGTAATAAGTAGAGTCTCATTAAGTAGTAAGTATTGTTTAAATGAGTGATAAGTCAAATTTGATAAAGTAGTAAGTATAGTCTCATTGAGTAGTAAGTATGATTCAAATGAGTAGTAAGTTAAGTCTAATAAAGTAGTAAGAAGAGTCTCATTGAGTAGTAAGTGTGATTCAAATAAGTGGTAAGTCAAGTCTGATGAAATAATAAGTACAGTCTCATTAACTAGTAAGTGTGGTTTAAATGGCTGTTAAGTCAAGTTTGATAAAGTAGTAAGTAGAATCTCATTGAGTAATAAGTGTAACTTTGATAAAGTAGTAAGTACAATCTCATTGGGTAGTAAGTGTGGTTTAAATGAGTGTTAAGTTATGTATGATAAAATAGTAAGTAGAGTCTTATTGAATAGTAAGTGTTATTTAAATGAGTGATAAGTCAAGTTTGATAAAGTAATAAGTACAGTCTCATTGAGTAGTGACTGTGATTCAAATGAGTAGTAAGTCAAGTCTAATAAAGTAGTAAGTAGAGTCTTATTGAGTAGTAAGTGTCGTTTAAATGAGTGGTAAGTCAAGTCTGATGAAATAGTAAGTACAGTGTGGTAAGTCAAGTCTGACTAGTAAGTGTGGTTTAAATGGCTGATAAGTCAAGTTTGATAAAGTAGTAAGTAGAGTCTTATTGAGTAGTAAGTGTGATTCTAATAAAGTAGTAAGTATAGTTTCATTGAGTAGTAAGTGTGGTTTAAATGAGTGTTAAGTCAAGTCTGATAAAATAGTAAGTAGAGTCTTATTAAGTAGTAAGTGTTGTTTAAATGACTAATAAGTCGAGTTTGATAAAGTAGTAAGTAGAGTCTCATTGAGTAGAAAGTGTGATTCTAATATAGTAAGTACAGTTTCATTGAGTAGTAAGCGTGTTTTAAATGAGTGTTAAGTCAAGTCTGATAAAATAGTAAGTAGAGTCGTATTAAGTAGTAAGTGTTATTTAAATGACTGATAAGTCAAGTTTGATAAAGTAGTAAGTAGAGTCTCATTGAGTAGTAAGTGTGATTCAAATGAGTGATAAGTCAAGTCTGATAAAGTAATAAGTACAGTTTTATTGAGTAGTGGTTTAAATGAGTTTAATTACCATTCAAAAACACAACACTTACCATTCCTTCTCATTCTACTTGCAACTCTTTGTAACTCAACCTACCACTTATTATCCATTTTACCACATAGTAAGTAGAGTCTCATTGAGTAGTAAGTGTAATTCAAATGAATGGTAAGTCAAGTCTGATAAAGTAGTAAGTACAGTCTTATTCAGTAGTAAGTACAGTTTTATTGAATACTTCTTATTTATAAATACAATACTTACCATTCATTTTGATTCTACTTTCCATTTATTATGATTCTACTTATCACTTACTATTTTATTTTATATATATATTTACTATAAAAAGAATAGCGATAGGAACCTTTGTAGTACATATTTGTCACTTAATATGATTATTTAGTATGACAAAACTTACAATAATTCTAATATTACTTAGCATTTAGTTTCATCTAATTAATTTTCTTATACTCTTATAGATGTATTGTGAAACCCCGTATTTTATATAATAAAAATAATATATATATTTTTAATTTTTTAAAAATAATTATTCACAATATTTTGAATTTAATAGTCTGTATATTTTTATACTGAACATTTATTCAAAATAAAATAAAATAAAATATTTTTTGACTTTATATTATTACTCAATATTAATTTCTGAACCTTATGATATTTTTATTATATTTTTCACTAATTTTTTTTTTGTAATCAAATTACACTGAAACCTAATATTTTATATACTAAAACCCAATCAAAAAAAAAACCATGGGCTTGCTCCCCATGTTTTCTCACCTTCTACATGCACCCCTCTCTCAGTTATCATTACCAAAACAAAACGTGGTGAACATGCTGATGCTATACCACCAGGTGTTCAATTTCTCCTTTTTTTTTTTAATTTCTTTTCATCTTCCTCATTTTGCTTCTCTTCCAATTTGATATCTCTCTCTATCCATTTCATATATATCTCTCTATCTCGGTTCTCCCTCTCCCTCCACCTCTCATTCTCAAAACTCCCTTTCTCCTTCTTTATCTATGTTTTTCCTCCTCTCCCCGACCTCCATAGCCATGGCCTTAACCCATACTATCACCATCCGAATCACCAATCCG
Organism: Camellia japonica; assembly: GCA_030407325.1. Lineage (NCBI taxonomy): Eukaryota > Viridiplantae > Streptophyta > Magnoliopsida > Ericales > Theaceae > Camellia > Camellia japonica. The sequence continues at coordinate 13,190,965 of JAPPVO010000017.1, forward strand.
CGACCTTCTCCACCACCGACACACCGTTGAACCGCCACCACCACCATTACCTATTTCCATTATCATCTAGAACCACCATTCACAAAGTGTTGTAGGTGAAGAAAGAGAAGAAGAAGGAAGATGGAGGAGAAAGAAACAAAGTTGGAGAAGTTCATTTTGAATTTAAAAAGTTGGTTTTCGACTTACTTTCGGCATGCCAAAACCATCCATTCCGGGAAGAAGTGAGAAAAATAGGCAATGTAAGATGAAGTACGAAGTAAGTTGAAGAGATTGGCGAAAGAATGAAGTAAAACTGTTAAGAATTAAGAAAGTTATGGAGTCCGAAAGATGGTTCGAAGAAATGTCCGAGACGGTAGGAAAATATTCTTATTTTTCATCAAATTTTGGAGATCCGATGGCATGCAAAAAGAAACGGAACGAGGCGTATGAGTAGTGAACCAAAAACTAGGCTGTGAGGTAAATCTAATGACAGAAAAATAAGATAAAATGGAGTTACGATGAAAAGATACAAGTATTTGAACTGGTGGCATTGAAACTAAAATTCTGGGTCTTCCTGTCATGCATGCTGCGGCTGTTGGAGAAGATGAACTGAATTTTATCCAGCATTTTTCGGCTCATGGTGCTACGGTGCATCCTAGTACATTTGGGTTAATCAAGTGGTCCTATGACTTTGGAGATCACCACCCTTAGGTTTTTCGACGTGAAGAATCCATTTTTGGGGTTAGATCTTGCAAATTCTGAGTCTAAGATGATGATTAACAACTAAAAGTTCTAAGAGAATCCAATGGAAGATCAGCGGTGAGATCGCGTCCGATTAATGTGAAATTTCAGCAAGACGATCATGGAGCCACGACGGTCATATCTTACGATCAGAATCATAAATCAAACTCGGACGATAAATGTTTAGCAACCTAACATAGTAAGAAAACCCTCTCAACCCTCTCATTTTTTTTTTATATTTGAAATTTTCAGATTATATACATATGATAAAATGTCTAAACTTGTAGATAGAATTTTATTTTTGTATGAAAATTTATGGTGGTATATCAAATATTGGCAGTCTGAAAATCATGATAATATTGTGGAATTTGGACTTGCATGTGTAGTTTATGCCATTAAAAAAATTATTGAAGATGTTATTTGGCCCTTTAAATCTGCCAGAAAGTTGTACGAATTTTTAGAACATTTTATACTTAAAATTTGAAGATGATTTCTTCTACAAAGTTGTTGATAATGATGTTTAGTTCATCCACAAAATGTTTCAACAATTATTGAGTTTTTTACGAATTTATACAAATTTTTAACCAAATCTGGAGCTATAGGCAGATTTTATTATGTGTTTGAAAAATCATTAAAAATTTTATATTAAACCAAATCTGATAATTTCTAAGCAAAAAATGAAATTTTAGAAGTCTGGTTTCATCATAAATTTTTAGATCATGGAATTGATTTATAAAGTTAAGTATGGAATTAATTTAAGAAAATGTGATAAATCTGTGTCATAAACACTCTTGGAATTTTTAAGAATTATTTATAATTTTTTTTTGGAAAATTCTTTCTGAAAAATGACCATAACATGTTTATTGAGTACTCTGTATATTTATATGAATTTTAGAGTTGTATAAGTAATTTATTTATAATTGTATTCGCAACGTATACATTCTGAAAATTTTGACAGATTAAGGAGGATTAAAAAATTATCTCTTCAATTGTTTATTTATAACTTATTTTTGAGAAATTCTTTCTGAAAAATGACCTAAACATATTTATTGAATATTCTGTACATTTTCACGAATTTTAGAACTGTATAAATAATTTATTTTTAATTTTTATTACCTAAGGTATAACCTGAAAATTTCTGGATAGATTTAAGATCGTCACTTCAATTATTTATTTGGATAAAAATCAGTTATTATGTTGGTCTAATTCATCAAATATTGTAAATTAGTAATCCATGTATGGGTGTAGTGTGGTTTATTTAATATTGTACTAGTTTAATCTTATAGATTAAAAGTCCATGCATGTGTGTAATTTTGATTTATTTCTTTTTTTTTTGGTATCTAAATTATTATTTCATACCATGGTTTAAATAAATTGTTTATTTAAAATTTGTACAATTGTTTATTATTATGTGACACGTGTAATATTTTATGTTCGGATTTTAATGAGTTGGTATAACATTATTGGTAATTAAATTTTGAATTATTGTGAATATCTCAATGAGTAAAGAGACACGAAATTTAACCAATGATACATTAAAATGTAAGAGTGATGGGGTGAGCCCGGTCTAGAATCTTGCCCAAGTGAGTTGCGAACCCTACCATGGCACGGGAAGGTATTTCGGCTCTTATCGGTGTAGGCGATATAAGGTTGGTGGTGCGGGTGTCACAACATAGACCGTTCCCTTGGGGCAGACCGTGATGTCACGACTCGGGTATGTAACCCTGGTGCGTGGGCATCATTGGTAGTTACTGTGAGTAACATTTGAATATTTGACCAAGGGGGAGTCAGAATTGCCCGTTGCCATTACTTAGCGGTTGAATGGAAATAGTGCTCCGCGGAGAGTTACTTAAACTTATCTGATAAACTAAATATATGAAAATTTAAAAAGAAAAGTGGTCATTTTCCTTATGATGAAATACTGCCTCTGTTTGTCATTTATTTATTTATTTATTATCTATTGTTATTATTTCAACTGATGGCATTCCTATTATGCTTATTAAATGCTACATGTTATTCTGTTACTACGCATTATTCATTGTGGGTATTATTATCGGGGTGGATATTTCGGGTTGTAGTATCTTATTGAGCTCGTCGCTCATTGGCATCCTCGTTGCCCTGGCGTTTCATGCCAGGTACCGAAGAAACCGAAGGAGACACCGAGGTGTTGGAAGGCAACATTCAGCCCTGATTAGCTTGAAGCGTGCCAAAGTTCCATGAACTATTTTTCTGAGTTTTCTAGTTTTTCTCTAGTTTTTTTTTTTTATTTGTGTACTAAGACAAAGTTTTAAATTTGACTGGAGTTGTAATTTAAGAATTTTTAATTTTGGTGTTGTTAATTAATTTATGATGGTAAATTTGGAGGCAACATTGATGAGGATTCTTAATTACGAAAATTGATTTTAAGTTTTAAACATTATTATGATGTCCCCAAATTTTGGGGCGTCACATGTATTGTGGAATGCTTAGAGGCAATACTCTCTGACAATTATGTGGAATAACTTATTTACATATCTATTTTTTGCACCAAATTTTTTTTTTTTGAATGACAAGTAAAATCATATTTAGTATGTGCCAGAAAATTTTATGAATTTGGTTCAATTGATTCGGTTTTATTATTTTATTACATTTCCAAATGTGGGTATGTTTCATTTGAAAGATTTTAATGTTATAAGTTTATAAAAACATTTATAGGACTAAATGATCCATAAGTCATAGATATAATATTTATTAATATACCCCTTGATTTAATTATAATGGCTAGGCAATTAACTTAAATTGTTTAATTTAATTAAAATAATAAAATAATGATTTTGAACTTAATTAATTGAAGTTAATTTGGAAGAAGGTGCTATATTGAAAGGGCGATAGTTGATTTTTTTCAATTATTTAAATGCACCTCACAAGGGTCAGTAATTCAAATCAATGAGATTAGTTCGGTTGGCCAAAACTCCTATATTTCAATAGGTGATTATTAGTTCAAATCTTTTCACTTGCATATAGGTTTTATTCTCCATATATTAATTGGACTTTTTTTATTTGATATTCATTATTGTAATTGTAATTCATTAGGATTCATTATAAATCTTATATATGTACCAATTGATATACCAATTAGTGTACTAATAGATGATGTGACATAATTTTAAAAGTTTTCGATCTTTATAATTTGTATAATGGGTGGGGTCATAATTTTGAAATGGCAATATCATAACATCTATTCTAATTAATATATTAATTAGTGTGTAGCACCACTACGAATCAAGTCTTAAAAAAAAAAAAAATTAATTACAACCGTTTTTTCCTCCCAAAAACGTAGAAGTATTATATAAATTAATTTATCTTTTTTTAAAATAAAAAGTAGAAGTCATTTCTAAAAAAAATAACCTAAAATAAAATAAAAAATAAAAATAAAACTAGAAGCATTATAAAAAGTAAAAGCATTATAATTACCACGTGTAGTTACCGTAATTTTCAATTAATTCCGTTTGGTTTTTTTACAAGTTGTAACCGGTTATAAAGGTTTTGAATGAATGGCCTAGATTAAAAGAACGCATCTAATGGCTAGTAATTAGTTTCATGTATGGTACCTCAAAACCAGATTTGCGTACTATAGTCGTTCCTGTTTATTTTACACCAAAGAAAATTTTTCTTATCTTTTTTTGCTAGCCCCTTCTTTAGTTTTTGTTAGAGAGAGTGCATCTATTGTCAAGTTCACCGAAACTATTTAGAAGGTGTTTCTGCATTAACTGGTTTCAATCGTCGTATCTTGGGAGACAAACGCCGGCACACCTCCAGCATCCATCGAGAGACGGTGAATCTGTTTTAAGGAAGCTGTTTAGTGCAGGCTTCAATTTGCTTTTTTTTTTCCTTATCATTTGCTCTTAAATTTTTCAAAATTTCATTTACAAAGATGGGTTCTAATTTTAAGTTATCCATGTTAATAATTTGTTCTATTAGAAATATACTCTAATTCATTTCTATATTTTTAGTTGTGTAGTTTATTCTGTATTTCATTCTTTTAAAAAAAAAAAATTGTTTTGTCATTTCTATTTAATTTTTAATATATTTTCTTGTATTATTATGGAAAAATGCCAACACCATTAATTGTACTTCTGTTTAGGAAGGCTTTCGGTAATATCGAATTACTGGCCGATCACCTCACTAATCTCTTTGAGTGGGGGTTGGGTTGTAACATTGATTATAATTTATTTGATTTTTAAAATTTATTCAGTCCAAGAAAGTCAAATTTCATTTAAGTTACAATTGGTAACTTTTTTTCAGCATATTTGAAATACTTAAATATATATGGATAAAAGAGTTACATTATATATATTTGCACAATAAAAAAGTTATAAAACAACTTAAATAAATTAAACTTTTTTCATATATAAAAACTATACAAAATAAATTTATAACTTATTTTAAAAATTTTAAGATAATAATTTTAAAAAAGTAATAATACTTAGTGTGGTGGGAGAAAATTAGATCACCTTGACTGTAGTGGTGCTTCAGCGAGACTGAGACTCAGTTAAACTTGAAAACACCCAAAGAATATGAAGGAACTGGTTGGGGAGTAGCCTGGGATCTCTCGGATGCCAAAGTTAGTATTTAATTTAGCAAAGGAGCAGAAAAATTAGGCCTAGTTTGGAAAGCAACCGGTTTAGCCAAAAAGCCAAAAAGTTATTAAAAAAGCCAAAAAGCCAACAACCTATACCAAAAAGTCAAAGATTCCATTTTCTCTCTACTTTTTGCACATCTTTTCGTAAAAAGTCAAAAAGTCATCCCAAACATACTAATTTTTTTTTACATCATATTTTAGCCAAAAAGCCAAAAAGTTACTAAAAAAGCCTGTTTCCAAACGAGGCCTTAGTATCAGTCTAGTTAGGATTGATTGCGTACCTTTACTTAGTGTGTTTCCTCTATTTATACTTAACTTCCACTAACCATTTTTGGCTATTGGTCTCTCTCTCCACTCCTCATGTTGATCCCGCATCTCATGGGATCATCTTCCATTAAGCACAAATTCTTAAAGAGTGTTTGGCCCAAATTGTATGAGTGTCACGACCCAAACCCGCCCCTATAGGTTTAGCATCGTAACCGGCCAGTAATCCTTAGATTACTGAAGGCCTCTGAACAGAATAACATATATAACAGGGGCTGCGGAAGCAATTACATAATTATAATTGTCCAATGAGCTGTGCTGACTTATATGAAACAGAATATTTAAAACTTTACCGACGTATCCATTAGTTAGTCTTGCATTATACCCACACACATTAAAGCAGCTTGAGTACAGCCAACAAAATAAACAAGTCAAATACATAAGTAACCAGAACTCTTAACATGCGACACGTTCGGAACCTCCACGTGAGGCGCAATGGTTGGCTGACAATAGAACATAGATCCAAACAAAACCCCTTAGGCTCGATCTCCAAAATGCCCACCTATACATATATATACACACAGTGAGTTAAAGCTCAGTGAATAACATTAAGGTAAAGAGGTTAGTGAACGAAATCCGAACATGTCATAAGCATAAAACAGATCATAGCATAATCATTTTCGTATCTGAACATAATAATGGTACATTCCATAGAACACATCACATATCATCTTCCGACTAGAGTAATCGGTTCCGGATACCGATTAAACACATATCACCACAATGAAGTGGCTAACGAGATCTCGTAATCACATATATGTCATGGACCCGCATTAACATGCCGTCCCCTATGACTTGAGACTATCTATGGATGTCATAATAGATTTCAAACATAGGACATTCGTTCACGTAAACAATATCATTTCAGAAATCATAACGTATCATAACTTCTTGGGAACATAATTCATATCAACATATCTTTACAGAAATGTTACTCACAGTGGTTCTCGTAAATGGTCAATCAATCTTCGAGTCTTGACCTACAATCACAAAGTACATAACACAAACATATCTTATCGTTACACATGTACTTGGCCAACATGGCTTAGTTTTCTTTACATTGATTCTTATTCTTTCTTATCACATTGCTCAAAACACACACTTGCAGTCTCTTAACTTAGTACATTCCTTTCTTAGTGTGTTTCTACGTTATTAACCCTCATTATGGAGTCTTAATCATGGCCTAGGAATGTCTAGGATGGAATGAGGATGCAGAAATGTACTTGAAAATATTTCTCAAAACTTGCTGAAAATAGGGGTCTCTCTCAAGCGTAGCTTCCTTCGCTCGAGCAGACATACCGAAAGTAAGTGGTCGCTCGAGCGGTCTGCAAAATGTGAAAAAGTTCTGGTTGCAAGAAATCTCCACTCGATGCTCGCCCGATGCTCGCTTGAGTGTGAGACACAGTCCTCGCTCAAGCGCAAGTATTGTCGCTCGAGCGTGCTTCCAAACACGCAAACTTCTGAGAGCATGAAATTTATGCTCGAGCCAACCCTTTGTCGCTCGAGCGGAAGTATGAAAATAAAGGTGGTTGCTCGAGCGTGGAAGTAAAATTCTGGGTTTTCCAGATTTGCTTCCAAGGTTCAAAACATGAATTCAACACTCCAAAACTCATCCTCTTGGGCCAAAATTCTGGAAATCATTTAGGAACTCACAAAATGTCATGATTTAAAGATCATTTCATGAAATCAAAGCCCAAAAGTATGATAATTGTACACAAGTTCAACTTAAACTTTAGGAATGTTTCAAGAATATAACATTCATGAATTCTCTTGAACTCCACCACTCCAAATCATGATCAAACTTGGCAAATTAATGGAAAACATGATGAATTCCCAAAATATAAGTGAGATGAACACATGCATAAAGGAATTCTTTGAAATCATGCTCAATTTGTAAAGGAATAGACATGCATGCATGGTATGATCCTTCTACCATCTTATTTAGCTCAAGTCTTGCTTAACTCAACATAATCTTCATGAATGTATCTCTACAATACATAATCTTCATGAATTAATAGTCAAAGGCTTACCTAGAGTCTTGAATCACTCTTGTTCTAGCTTAATTTTGATGGATCCTAGCCAAGATCTTCAATTCTCCTTCAATCTCTTCTTTTCTCTCTCTAGAATTGCACTATCACTCTCTCTAAAATGAATTCTCAGATTTTCCACCCAAATGAAGCATGCATGAGTTTAAGAATGAGCCTAAAAGCCCACTTATATAGTTGTAATGCTAATTTGCATTAATTAGAACATTTGGCTAACCAAACACAACTTAATTAATCGTTCCGAATTAATTTTTAATAAAATTTGCCATATGGTTCTAAAAATTCCGAATAACATATTCATGTAACCAATTTTGATTTTGGATGCCGATAAGGCTTTCAATTTTCATATTGAAGCAGAATTCCAAACAGATCGTTCCATGAGCAATAGATAGAAAACCAAAGATTATGCAAAATACATATTAAACATATAATTTATATTAACCCCTTTATTAACGTCCTTAATTTCGGATTAGTAGCTAATTGCAGATCGGGGTCGTTACAATGGGACACGCCTTGAGTAAGTCTTGGTCCTGGTCACCTGGACCTGGATCCTTAGACTTCTAAACCTGGATCTTTGATCTTGGTCCTCTATTTTTTTGGTTCTATTTTGAATTTGGATTTTTGGTCCTACTTTTAGGTTGTATATCAATTGGCATGCCCTATTGTAGCTCAGATTTTGCCTCTCACACTTAAGAAAAAGAAATTATACTTAGGTTATATTTGGTTGAAGGATTTGATAAAAGAAATGAAAAGGGAAAAGAAAATACAATCTGATTTTTTTGTTTGGCTATAATGAAAAACACAGAGAAAAAAGAAGTGAAAGGGCAATGTAATCTCTTTTTTTTTGTCATTTGAGTTCACTTATACTTTTTTTAAAAAAACATTATTTATATATTTCTCAACTCAATCAAATATAATTTATAATTTGAATTGTATCAATTGATTTTTATTTATTTATTTATTTCTATTTCTCTTTTCTTCTCTCATTTCAATTCATTCATCAAAATTTTCAATTAAACACAGCTAGGGGTGTGCGCAGTGCTGTTCGAGTGATTTGAGAGTAAAATTATAAAACAAGTGGTGGATTAGCAGATTGACAAATTACGGTTTTGATGGTTTTTGGCGGATTGACGGATTGAAAAATGTTCTAACTAATTATCATACATTTGTATAATATATAACACTAATTTGTATAATATTATATATATATATATATATGACACAAAGTAATTTTACATAATATGTTTCATATATATAATTATTAATTTGTAATAAATTTCATATCTTAAATCTCTCTCACACTCATTTTTACTTTGATATTTCATTGAAGATTAAAAATATATATGTATTAACTAACGGACAGACAAATCACGGTTTGGATGGTTTTTGGCGGACTGACGGATTGAAAAATGTTCTAACTAATTATCATACATTTGCATAATATATAACACTAATTTGTATAATTATATATATATATATATATAACACAACGTAATTTTATATATTATGTTTTATATATAATTGCTAATTTGTAATAAATTTCATATCTTAAATATCTCTCACACTTATTTTTACTTTGATATTTCATTGGAGATTAAAAATATATATGTATTAACTATAGCGGAGCGGAGCGGTTTAGAAGGCGAATTATAAATATTAAAGTTTAAACTGCGGTTAGCAATTAGAACGGTACAGATTAATTCGAATCAATGCGATTTTAACAAATTAAACGACATTTTACACAACTCTAAACACGGCTACGGGTCTAAATTTTTTTAAATTAGTAATTACTTTGATTCCTCTAGCTCGAAAATTGTGATTACCTTCCTTGAGGATTAAGTTATTAAGAAGACTTATAAACTTAATAAAAAACACACACAAAATTAGGTTTACAAGGAGGCCTGTCCTTGAAATCTTGTGTGGGAAAAGCTAGGGTAGCTTAGGCTACGGGAAAGAGTTGACTTTTAAATGAGAAGTCAAATAAGAATTGTAGAATTTGGTTTAGTTTTCGAATTAAATTTTTTAGAGTTTAAAATTTATTTGGTTTATAATTTTTTTTAAATTGTTTTCAATAATCATTTTTTTTTCTTTTTTTTTTGTCTCTCACGTTCTACACATTAATTAACTAGTGTATATACGGTGTAAATAATAATAAATGAACAAAAAAAAAAAAAAAATTAAATAAATAGGAGGAAAATAAAAAAATGGAAGAAAATAAAAAAAAATAAAAAAAAAAAGAAAAAGAAGAAGGTGAGATCATGAGATCACAAGAGGATGGATGAAAAAAGGAAAAAGTAAGAGAGAGCAGCGGGAGAGTATATTTTGTAGTTTAAACAGATCTGAACCGCCCAAATGTCTTAATAAGATAAATATATATAGGATAAATTCAAAAATCATCTTATTTTATTATATATATATATTACTTTTTCTCTTTTATCTTTTACTTTTTCATATCTTACACATTAATTAATTACTATTTTTTTCACACCTATATACAAAAAACTACAAATCATCACAAAATACAAAACTCCAATTATAAAATTATTTTTAAGATATACAATCAAATAAAATTTTAAATTTTAATTTTTTTTTAAAAAAAAATGTATCTGTTAAAATTGATTTTAAAACCAAACGCGTAGATTTTGAAAAACTTCCGCAAGTGGGAAAGATATGGCGCCCACAGACGCGTGTCCGACGATAGAGGGTCAGTGCATTTACGTCAAAAATACAAGTGTGCCCCTATGTAAAATCAAAATAACAATATATATATATATATATATTTTTTAATTACAAGCTGGTGAGGCGTCGTAGATAAGTGTCAGTTGGGTTTGATTTTTTATAAATTATTTATAAATTAATTTTTATTTATTTTTATATTCTAGTTAATTTTTCTTATACGAAACATTCAAAGATGCATATAAAATATAAAATAAATTGACTACAATATTTAAAAAAATTACTAAAACAAAGAAAAATTGGAACAAATATCTCTGTGTATTTTTTTTCTTCAGATTTTTGTTTATTTTTTAGTTAATTTTTTTTAAAATTTTTTCTAGATGTATCTAATCTTGATATATATAAAAGTAAGAAAAAGTCACTAAAATATAAAATAAAAACCTATTTAAAATTAATTTCTAAAAAAATGCACTAATATTAAATAAGTATATAATTCATTGTAGAATAAAAAAAAATTTAATAAAAAATACCATTGAATCAAACATTACACTAGTAATTCTCCAAATTTTGAATAGTTTTGAAGGTTGTAATAAAATAAAATTTGAATTTTATTAATTTAAATCTTAAACATTTGAATTTTTTTCAATTTGAATTAATTATCTATTTTCGTTAAATAAAATCAATAGAAAAAGAATATTTTAGTTATTAAACTCAATGACAATGGTATTTTGGATATTTTATACATACGTAAATTGAGTTTAATAACTAAAATATTATTTTACAGTTGATTTTACTTAATAAAAATAAACGAATGACTTAGGCCTCGTTTGGGAACCCTCCATTTTAGCCAAAAATTCAAAAGTTACTAAAATTAGCCAAAAAGCAAACAACTCATACCAAAAAGTCAAAGATTCTCTTTTCTCTCTACTTTTTGCACATCTTTTCGTAAAAAGCCAAAAAGTCATCCCAAACATACTAATTTTTTTTAGTTCATGTTTTAGCCAAATAGCCAAAAAGTTACTAAATTAGCATGTTCCCAAACGGAGCCTTAGATTGAAAATAAATTAAAAGATTAAAATTTAAATTGACAAAATAAAAAATTCAAATTTTATTTTGTTAAAAGGTGATTTTTTTTGGTTGTTGTTGTTGTTGTTGTTGTAATTATCCCAAATAATAAAAATTAGTAAATGTGATATTTTGAGTGATTATTTGGTATTCCGAAAGTACGGTCATGTGTAGTATTTCATGATATTATGATTGGTGAAAGAGATGAAATATTATGATTTTATGTTGAGTGATCAAAGAACATAAAAAGCATAATAAATAATAATTAATAAAAGAAAATAGGCATGTGATACTTCGAACATGTTCTTTCGAAAATACCTAATAATTTTTTGATATTATGATATCAAATGACATTTTCGTATAATATTAGGTCTCGTAGTAGATTATTTTTGTAATTTTTTAAAATTTTTGACTAAAATATGAGATAAAAAAATTAATATATTTATAATGACTTTTTTATTTTTTACAAAAATATGTATAAAAGTGAAAAAAAAAAAGAATATTTAACTTTTTAATATAAATTACAAATTTTTTAATTTTTTTTAATAATTTTTTGATTTTTAAACTAAAATTAGTGACAAACGAGGCCTTAACACAACTTTTGAACGCCAGCTTATATAAAAACCTTTTGCTTCGCCACATCAATGAAAGAAAACGTTTTCCCTCATCGCTAGCTCCGTCAAAAAAAATGTCTGGATATCCACACAACCCACAGGGCTACGGTTACGGGCCGCCACCGCCATCGCAACCCTACTCCGCCGCCCCATACGGCGCCGCACCACCACCCCCAGGACAACAGCCCTACGCACCCGTGGCCACACCCTACGGCGCCCCATCGGCACCCTACGCTCACGACAAGCCGCCGAAAGAAAAACCCTACGGCGGCCATCCGCCTCCCTCCGCCGCCCCCGGATACCCTCCACCGCCGCAGCCGTACGGAAGCCCCTTCGCTGCTCTGGTTCCCTCCGCTTTCCCTCCCGGCACCGATCCGAGCATCGTCGAGTGTTTTCGGATCGCGGATCAGGATGGGAGTGGATTGATCGACGATAAGGAGTTGCAGAGGGCGCTTTCGTCTTACAATCAGGGTTTTAGTTTGAGAACTGTTCATCTCCTCATGTATCTCTTCACCAACACAAACTCTAGAAAGATCGGTAATCTCTCTCTCTCTCACTCCGTAAATATATGTATAGATGGTTGTATATGTATTCTTCTATGGAGTGATCGGATTTTTGCAATTGGGTGCGCACGTTAGCAGCTGTGTGGTAGTTAGGTGGCGAAGTTCATTACACTCGCGGCATAGCTGAGTGGTAGCTGGTAACCTGCGCCACCGGCGTATTTGGGGATAAGGACTCGCCGGCGTAAAGTAGAGAAGACTGGGTTACTTTGCGCGTGAGTCATTTGACTCGTCGTAGTGTGCGTTTGATTTGGGGGAAATGCCTTTATTTCAAAAGTTACTTGGGTCCATTATCCAGTGTAAATGTCTTCAAGTGGGGCCAAATATAAAGTGAAAATGGAGTAATTTTGAAAAATAATTGTAAATAAATAGTAAATTTTATAAATATTGATGAATCTGTAATAAATTTTTTAAAAACAACCCCCAAAAATCAATTCCTCGTTTCACATTAAAAAAGTTTGTGGGTCTGGCGGAGTAACTGAAATTTCGTATTGGATGGCACGTGGTCTTCCTGATAATTTTCGGACCGACGAATTTTTTGTGTGTGGGGGGGAAATAACACACTTTAGAAGATGAAAAAAACTCAAAATTTAAGTGTTGTAATAAAATAAATTTTAATTTTATTATTTTGTCAATTTAAATATTAATTTTTTGATTTGTTTTTAATTTAAATCATTCGTTTATTTTTCTCAAGTAAAATTGTCGAAAAAAATATATTTTAGTCATTAAAGTCAATGTAAACGGATATTTTAGACATTTTATTCGTATCTAGGTTGAATCATTAGTTTAATGATTAAAAATTATTTTTTTGTTAGTTTTATTTAATAAAAAAATAGGTGGATGGTTGAGATTGAAAATAAATTGAAAAATTAAAATTAAAATTAAAATTAATTAAATTAAAAATTCAGGATTTAAGACTCAAACTTTGTTTGTTTGTTTGTTTTTTTTTTCTTTTCAATTATTATTATTATGTTCACATAAATCGACCACGGTGTGGCTTGCAAAAATGTGGAACCAGCATCATGTGGTTGTGTCCGATATGATCGGTTTATGTACAAGTAAAAGGACTATCCAAAAAGTATATAAACAGATCATCTTAGTATTGGTTCTTTCAACAGGTAGATGAGATGCGTTTGACTTAAAGTTTTAAATAGCAGTATGAGAAGATAAATCGGTTTGATTGTACTGTAGCAATATCAACATTAGTGAGCAATATGATATCAGCAAATCACAAAATTGATACATACATATCAGAGAAATTATTCATTGCCTAGGAGCATTGTTCCACACCATTCATGTTCAGATAAGTGTCTAGTTATCTTTCCGAAGGAGACAAACAAATAGTGAAACTCACTGCTTCAACTAATAATATACTTAGGTCTATTTTGACAGAAAAAAGTTATACGCACCAATTAGTATACTAATTAGTGTACTAACGGATGATGTGGCATAAGTTTAAAGGTTTTGAGTCTTTATAGTGGCATAATTTTAGAGGTTGTGGGTTTTTATAGTTTGTATAGTGGGTGGGGTCTACAATTTTGAAATATGTTGGTACACTAATTGATATATCAATTGGTGCATGTAGCACTATTGATTTTGGCAACTAAGAAAAGGGTTAATTTATTTGGGTCACATCATTTCTCTACTTTTTTGTATGTTTTTTTTTTTCAAAAAAAAAAAAACCAACAAAAGTAGGTCAAAAAATTGGCTTTTTTCCTACTGGGCAATGAATAATTTCTCTACATATCAACCACTATTCAAAACTCTAGATTGGATTATTAATAAAAAACACTATAAATTCACCCTCTTTATCAAAACTTAGAAATTTTTAAATATATTTTTTAAGAACTAGAATAATTTGAGGGGAAAAGATTTTTACAGTGTTACTCTTATAAGCCCCCCTCCCCCATTTTTTTTTTCTTCTCGTCTGTTCCATTTTTTACGTCATTCTTGTTTGACTTTAAGATTGGAAAATAAGAATGTTGACACTGGAGTTGTTTTGATAAACATCAAGCGACTACTGGTACAACATCTGGCCTTTCACATTATGTTGATTACTAATTGTGTTATCTTTTCGTTTTTTCTATTTATCCTTTCGTTTTTGTCTACTTTTCCCTTTTTATTTTTCTTTCATTTACCCCATGAATAATTTATAGGTCTCTATTTCATAGCAACATAACATAGTGGTGAATCTGGTGATGGTTTTGTGTCTGAATTCTCTTGTGGTGGTTGTTAGGATTATAAATTGCTCTTGGTTTTCAGTATTTTATGCTGACATTTCTTTCCTGGGTGAATAAATGTTGGAAAACAGGACCAAAGGAATTCACTGCCGTGTTTTACAGTCTTCAGAGCTGGAGGGTATGTTAAAGACCTTTAAATTTAAAATAAAAAAAAATGGTCAAAATATTTGAGCTCTTATATTTTCGTGTCTTGATGATTCAAATGTTCATTTGCATGTTTTTGTTTTAGGGAATCTTTGAGAGATTCGATAGGGACAGGAGTGGAAAAATTGATTCTGGAGAATTGCGAGAGGCACTGCTGAGCCTTGGATTTTCGGTGTCACCGGCTGTTTTGGAATTGCTGGTCTCAAAGTTCGACAAAACTGGTGGAAAGAGCAAGGCCATTGAATATGACAATTTCATTGAGTGTTGCCTCACTGTTAAGGTATGTTTTCAATAAATTCATCATCATATTCATTATCATTGTTGTTATCATTATAGAATGATTTCTGTATACTTTTAGTCCCATGTTTTTGAAATGAGAAACCTTTGAGTTGATCATTCATACATGTAATTGATGAACCAAATCCAAACTAGCATTTGATTGAGCAAATTGTAATAAGTTACTGTGACAAGTCCACAATTTCATGGGGGAGAGAATCTAACAGCCTTTAAATCTACTCCTTTACGAAATGCTTGTTGGGTGTTCGTTTGGGGGGTTAGAGTGAATGCACTTACACTAGTTCAAAAGAGTTTGTTGAATAGTAATATTCAATTATGATAGATATATATTTGTGTTTGATCGTGTGTTTTGCAGGGGCTGACGGAGAAATTCAAGGAAAAGGACACAATGTATTCAGGATCAGCGACTTTCACTTATGAATCTTTCATGCTGACTGTGTTGCCTTTCCTCATTGCATAGGATGTTAAAAGCTGTATTGAAGACTGTTGGTTTTGAGTTTAATCAATGTAATCCACCGCACTCTGTTTCTAGAGTGTAAGTTATGCTTCGTTGTAATAAGTTATTAGGTTGGCTTGTTTACAAGCTTTGTTTATTGAGTTTGTTTCCTGTTTTTCGACCCTTGTTCAGTATCATGTTTAGATTGGATTTATTTTCAAGCAGCAAGTCATATTGAATGGAGCATGAATTTCTTTAATCTCTCTCACTAATTGAGTTTGAATTACATAATTGGTTTTATTTTTCCTTTGCTGTTTTGATTAGTTAATCCTAGAAAAGAACACCTTTTGAAATTGTATTAATAATATCACTTTATCCCTTCATTTATGAATTTGTATATTTTGATCCATCCAACTCTTTACAGACCTTAAAAAATGATGTATTTGTATGATTATCATATGAGAAATGTGTGGTAGCTCGAAATTGGAGCGGCTCGAATGCCCTGAGTGTCAAAACGATGTTTTGGTTCTCTCTTTTTATTTTTTTGAAACTGGTTTGCGAGAAAGAGAGAGAAACAGAGAGGCGAGAGAAAGAGAGAAGTAGGAAGAGAGGAGAAGCCGAAGCTTGATCTTCGGTTGAACCACAACTCAACCCACCGCCATGGACGGAGAGGTCGAAGCTTGATCTTCGGCTATGAATCTTCAACTGAACCATGATCTTTGGTTAAATCATAACCCAATCCACTGCCATGATCTTTGATTGAACCACAACCCAACCCAACCCACTGCCATGGATGGAGAGGTCAAAGCTTGATCTTTGGTTGTAATTGTTTTGATTTTGATTTTAATATCTTCGGCTTTGGTGGTTTTGATTTTTTTTGGTGGTTTTTTGGATTATTTTGCAAATTGTGCTTTGTTGAATAGTAATTATTTGGAATGATGAAATTAAATTGTACTAGTGACAACAATACATAATCAAACCGGAAATGATGAAATTAATAGCTCTTTTCTTTATCTACTCAGGAAATGATAAAACTGGGAATGCAAGATCAAGCAAGATTTGTATGGACATAGCCGGCCGGTCATAAAATCATTCGGCCAGCCAAAAAAATCGTCGGTCGGCCAAAAAAAATGCCGGCGGGCCAACTTTTTTTTTTCCGATCTCTTCTTCTTCTTCCTTGGGTTTGAGGAGAGAGAGAGAGAGAGATGGCTGTGGCTATTTTGATTTTGATTCTGTGGGTTTGGATTTGATTTTGAGTTTTGATTTTGATTTGGATTCTGAGTTTTGATTTTGAACAGAGGAAGAATAGGAAGGAAAAAGAGAGGGGGAATGAAGAAGAGGAAGAAGAGGAAGAAGAGAGGGGGAAGGAAAAAGAAAAAAGAAAAATTGATTTTGATTTTGAGTTCAGACTTGCTGGAAAGAACAGAGGGAGAAAAGGAAGGAAAAAGAGAAAGGGACGGAAGAAGAGAAAGAAGGAAGGGGAAGGGAAAAACAAAAAAAACAAAAAAAATTCAGACCATTTGAGCTCTATTTTTTCGAGTTACGTAGCGGAATTGTTTTCATATTGTTAATAGGGAAAAGTTAGGGATCATGAAAATTTTTTCATGAAAATGATCATGAAAATTTATGATCCTTGGATTACCTTGATTAGTGTGTAGTGCTTTATTCTAAGTGCAATCCAAGGGTCACAAAACTTTCATGACTATTTTCATGAAAGATTTTTCATGATACCTAGCATTGCTATTATTAATATATACAAGTTTATAGATAAAGGAGATATAGTGATATTTGTTAATAGATGATGGTTAGTGTAAGTAACTTTTAAAAATAGTACCTATCAAAAAAAAAAAAACTCTCAAAAATAGAAAATAGTTTAACAAAAATAAATATTAAAAACTGAAAATTTATTTTTACTTTGCAAAAAGATAAAATTATATAAAAATGAAAATGTTCAAATTAATTTTTAATTTAAAAGAAAAATAGATTCTGAAAATCAAACTAAACATTTTGTTCAAATAAAAAGAAAAAGAAAAGGAAAAGATTATTTTGGTCTTGGTAATTATTTAGAGTTGATTTGGAAAGTGATTTCTTTAATTGTTTTTTAGCTAAAATATATAGGTGGTGAAAGAATTTGATGTAAGAGATGATTGCATCTTTCTTACTTCTTAGAAAGCAGAACTTGAATCCTCAGCTATTGTTCTTCTTCTTCTTCCTCCTTTTGTTTTAATGATCTTATTTGATTTTTATTACAGTAAAAACATGTTAGCTGAGGATATAATTTAATGGTTCAAGTCTAAAATTAAAACAAAAAATTATTAAAACAATACTATCAATTTTAAACTCTATATTCCAAAACTATTTTCTTAATACTTTTAACCTTAAATACGAACAGTTGCTGCGCGAGATGCACGGTAGCCACTGCTATGCAGCCATTTGGGCCCCTTTCAGGGCCCATTTTGATAATCCGAACCGTTCACATTTTAGAATACATCAAGTAAAACATAACTGTAAAAAATCAAGTTAATCGGATATCGTTTACCCATTCATCTACTCACATTTATATCTATAAAAAAAAATAACAATTGTAATTTAAAGTATTAAAATGAATACAAATGTGAGTGGATGAATAGGTAAACGATATCTGATTAACTTGATTTTTTATAGGTATATTCTACTTGATGTATTCTAAAATGTGAACGGTTCGGATTATCAAAATGGACTCCGAAAATGGCCCAAATGGCTGCACAGCAGCCACACCAATTCCTTAGCGGAGAGTTCTGATTCCAAAAAAATAAAAAATAAAAGTAAAAAAAGCAGCTTTGAATGGCACCTTGTATAAATAAATACTCAATAGACATTGAAATGAGCAAAGCAAGAGGACTGAGTTCTTTCTCACCAACACCCTCTTTCCATAACTACTACTTTTTCTTTCTTTATCTTCTTGATCAAGAAGAAATGACCGAAACAGTTATTTTCAACTTTGCAAGTAGAATTCTAGAGAAGATAGGCTTACTTGCTCTCCGGGAAGTTGGCCCGACATGGGGTCTTGAGGAGGAGCTGAAAACACTCGAGGGCACCATGTCCACCATCAAGGCGGTGCTTTCAGCAGCTGAGACTATCTATGATCCGGAGTATTACTCAGTTGTGAAAGATGTATGGTATCAGAGACTCCAAGCTGCTTTCTATGAAGCAGACAATGTGCTCGATGAATTCCAGTATGAAGCTTTGCGATGCCAAGTGTCAAATCATAATAGGAGCATTGGAATGCAGAAACTGGTATGCAAACTCTTTTCATGCTCACACTCCCCTGGTTTTCGATTTAAATATAGGATGAGTTGTAAAATTGAAAAGATCAGAAAGAGATTAGATATGATCGCAGATGATAGGGCTAAGTTTCATCCCATCATCACAAAAACAACAGAGGATACACAAACTCATCATAACGCAGCCAGCATGTCACTGTCCTCCAATGTAACTGAGTCAGAATTCGTTGGAAGGGACAACGACATAAAAAATATTTTAGAACTTTTAATGACCCCTAGTGTTGATGACAACATCTCTGTCATCCCCATTGTTGGCATTGGAGGTGTTGGTAAGACTGCTCTAGTTAAATTGCTGTACAATTATGTGATGGCATCAAGTCATTTTGAATTGAGGATTTGGGTGAAAGTAGAGCAAGATTTTAATGTTAAACATGTGATGCAAAAAATTATCGACTGCATAACTGACTCCCCTTGTACTCACATCGATTCGGATCAGATATGGATAATCCTCCGAGAAAAACTGCATGGTAAGAGGTTTTTACTTGTCTTGGATGATTTATGTAATTGTGATAACCGAGATTGGGTTAAGTTCTCAAAGTTTTTCACAATTGGTGCCAATGGAAGTAAGATCATGGTGACTACACGTTACAAGTCGGTTGCTTCAACTGTGGGTACAGTCCCCATGTACAATTTAGAGCGTCTTTCTGATGAAGATTGCCATAAATTGCTTTTGAAATGGGCAGGTCGCAAAAAAGATGGGGAGCAAGAGCAGCATGTAAACCTCTCAGAAATTGCAAAAGAAGTTGTGAAAAAGTGCCACGGATATCCTCTTGCAGCAAAGACTTTGGGCAACTTACTGTTTATGAAGACCGATGAAAATGAATGGTTGTATTTGAAAGACAAAGAACTATGGGAAGTGGTGCAAAACAACAAACACGACATTTTGCCAATGTTAAGATTTAGGTACAACCCACTACCTGCTGACTTGAAACGTTGTTTCACATATTGTTCAATTTTTCCAAAAAATTATGAAATCGAAATTGATAAATTGGTTCAATTGTGGATGGCGCATGGGCTCATTCAATCATCTGGTGTAAATGATGAGTTGGAAGATTCTGGCATCGATTATGTGAATCAATTATGCTCCATATTTTTCTTCGAAAAAATTGAACAACATGAAAATTTATCTAATATGTGTAGAATGCCTGAGATCATTCATGATCTTGCAGTATTTATGATGAATGAAGAAAGCTTAAGTACTGCAAATCATGGTTCTAGACCAATTTCTAAGAGTGTTAAACATGTTTCGCTCAGTGATTCTAATTGTTCACAGGAAAGGGTCAGAAAGTCATTGTTCAAACTGAATTCTCTGCGAACTCTTTTCTATCCATTTCAAGGAGTGGGAGCCAGTGACAAAGACTTGGTTGACAGAGACACCTCAAGGTTCAAGTATCTTCACGTGCTTGATTTGAGTGACTCATGTTTTCGAAAGTTGCCACATTCTATTGGCAATTTGAAACATCTGAGATTTTTTGACCTCAGTGGGAATGCAAATATTGAGACACTCCCAAATGCCATTTGCAAACTGTATAATTTACAAACTTTGCGTATTTGGTATTGTGAGAAAATTCGGGAGTTGCCCAAAAATATAGGGAATTTGATCAGTCTCAGGCATTTATACTTAACCACACAACAAAGTTGTTTGTCAGAGAAACAGATCCGGCTCTTGACCTCTCTTCGATCATTTCGGATTGCAAGATGTGGAAACCTTACATCTTTGCCTGATGGGATACAACTCCTTGGTGCGCTCAAAACAGTGAGCATCGCCGAGTGTCCCAGTTTGACCTCTCTGCCAAGTACCATCAAGAACCTACCCAACTTGAGGGACCTTGAGATTAGTAATTGTCCGGATCTTAACTTGTCGGGGTGGGAGGGCTTTAGAGGCCTTAAGAGGCTTCAATAAATTGAAGCCTACAAGTTTTTACCCCAGGTGAGTCAATTTCTTCAAAGCATTGCATATGTGTTTGTTCTATTTTTCTTTTGATGGCTTCTTGAACGGATATGAAATCACTAATTTCAGATCACTAGGAGAACCACAAAGCATGAAGTCACAAGTGTTCGATGGAAAATCAACCGATGAATGAGGAAGCTGTCATCTCCATCAGAAGTCCTTAACCATAGTTGCAGATTTCATGCTGTTCAACAGGAGCTACTAGTTAGTCTTGGCCTTGGTTGCATTCAGGATTCTGCTGTTAATGTTTCTTTTTTTTTTTTGGGTATGTTATCTTGAGAGATATATATATGTAGAGTGTTTTTGTGGGATGCTTTTCTGAACTTTTTTTGTTTGTCATTATATTGTTATATAATTACTGTTTGCAATCAACGGATTGAATCATTGAAATAGAAATAGAATCCGTGTGTTGTTCATGGCCTGCATTGCATTGGATGGATCAAAACATATAACATTGAAAGGATTGGAAACAAATGTGTTAAAATAAAGATGTTACAATTATCAAATCGACTTAACTTTTTTTATATACACATAAGGCCCTACAAAATGAAATGGTTCTAATAGTGGCCCCACATGCTCGGACAACACCCTTCAATCCAAATGTGATCTGGAGATGAGCCGTGCCCTAATGATCATAGGGTCATTCCAACTTTAGGAATATTTAAGATAGTTTTAGGACCACTACAAATGGAGGATCAGTCATAAAAAGAGATCATCCATTCAAACACCATTGAACATCTTCTCCGAAGTAAGCATTAATTCTGATAATTTTTTTAGAAGGGTAGGGTAATCATTAATTCTGATCTTTATGTAATACTTTTTACTTATAAATACTATATGATACATAATAATGGGTGAACCCTTGTTTTTACAAGCTTTATTAGATGCTTTAACTAACAATGACCTAACAAAATCAATAAAAACTAGTGTGGGATATGAATTATCTTGTAAGTGCTTTTTTTGACTAGGATAAGCATTATTTATGGGTGCCATGGCACTCACCTGGTTAGCAATTGCCTAGTGTGAGTGGTTTATGAGTCTTGCTGTTCAAAAGCATTATTTATAGATTTTTAAAAAATGAGACCTTCACCATTAAATTTTTTTAAATATTTTCTTAAGGACCTTAGGCAATAAGTCAAGTGCCTAATGGTTGATCCACTTCTAAATAGCATCCAATAACTGGACTCATTATCAATTTTGGTGATCAATACACTAATCAAAGTTGGGCTTGTGTGGTATGTTAGAAAGAGTACCCCACATCTCCACTTTGATCACTAGATGCATATCTTATTCCCATGTCTTGGCTTGCTTTACTCTTATTATTATTATTTATTTTTTTTTATATTTTTTGAAATTTACTATTTTATAATCTCTATTCAAACTTGAAAAATTACAGACTATTTTGTTTCTGTTAGAGCATGTGTGAATGAGTACAGAGTTTCACATTGGATAGAAGGAGAAACTTAATGCATTGTCAAATAAATAAATAAAGAAAAATTTAGTCAAAACCTTTTCATCGAATCCTTATTTGATGAAAAGGATAACTCAATTTATTTTGTTTCATAAACCCCTTAAGGAGGAAGAGTATAATTGAGTAAGGATAAAATAAAATATTTTTTTTTCTTGACAATATTGCGAGAATAAATGTTACTGTAAGACAGAGTAACATGTTACTGTTTACATCAATTTCGACGGCAATAATTTTTTTTTTTTTTTTTTAAAGAATAGTTAATATGAAGCTTATTTGATAAATCTTGAAGAGAGAATTCTAAAAATACTAATTTTATTCAAAATCGACATATAAATCAAAAGTCATATTATTTTAAAGCTTAACATTTTGATAATAGCGATATGTGTTGGATTTTTCAAATAAATCTTTTTGTATTTATCTTTAATGCATTAAAGTTTTATTATGAGGGAGTTTTGACCAAATCTCCATTAATAAAATGAGTAAATATTAGCCTTTTTATTATTTGTTGGATAAATTATTCAATATTCTTAGATAAAATATTTCATTCTATTAATTAATTGACATCTGCTGCGTTGTTTTTGAACTTGAAATGACATAACACGCGTATGATTTAACATTGACCTTTATAAGGATTTAGTGGTCCGCAATGAAAGTTGATGGCAGATAATTATTTTTACCTCATATCAACGACACAAATCCTTTTACTACTGCTGGTGCATGTTAACTCTCTTGTGAGGTGACTTTGTTGGAGATCAAAGATGCTTGGTTCCCACTCTTCAGTTTATATCCTCCTTTCATATTATTGAAGTCTTTCCAAGTCTTCAAAAAAAAAAAAAAAAAAGTCTTATGCAAGAAAAATGTTGTTAATTTCTCACATCCGTGTGGACCCATATATGTTTTTACTTGATAATAATATCGTTAAAGTCTTTGCTCATAAGAAATTGTTCCAGTTAGGAAATATCCTAGTAATTGCATTAGTTAATTAGCTAAACTCACCTGCCATTGAAATAAGTCTAGCTCATTGAGTTCTTATCTGCAACCATCTTCCATAATAACTATTGCTTATTCTTATTCCTTTCTTGATCATCAAGATCATGGTAGAAACAATTCTCTTCAGCTTAGCAAGTAAAGTTGTGCAGAAGATAGGCTCCATTGCTATCCGGGAAGTTGGCCTGGAATGGGGTGTTGAGGAGGAGCTGAAAACACTTGAGGGCACTTTGTCCACCGTCAAGGCGGTGCTCTTAGATGCTGAGAGGCTCTACAATCAAGCCCCTCAAGGATATTACTCGATTGTGATGGGTGTATGGTTTGAGAGACTCCAAACTGCTATTTATGAAGCAGATAACTTGCTCAATGAATTTCAGTACGAAGCTTTGCGACGCCAAGTTCTGTTGAGGATGAATGATAGAGGCATTGGAATACAGGTACGAAAATTCTTTTCATCGTCACACACACTTGCCTTTCGACTCAGATTTAAGATGAGTTGTAAAATCAAGAAGATCAGAAAGAGATTAGACATGATTGCGGAGGATAGGACTAAATTTCATTTGATCATGACACAGAATGTAGCAACTCATACGGTTAGTTCATCGATCTCCTCACTTGTAAATGAGTCTGAATTTGTTGGAAGAGACAATGACCGAGAAAGGATCTTAGAACTTTTAATGAGCTCGAGTGTTGATGAGAAAATATCTGTTATCCCCATTGTTGGTATTGGAGGACTTGGTAAGACCACTCTTGTTAAATTGTTGTACAATAATAAAATGGTGGTTGATCATTTTGAGTTGAGGATTTGGGTGAGGCTAGCACAAGATTTTAATGTTAAAAATGTGATGCAAAAAATTATTCAGTGCGTAACTGATTCTGATATGGATCAGGCACATACGGTCCTCCAAAAAAAATTAGGGGATAGGAGATTTTTACTTGTCTTGGACGATGTATGTAATTGTGATAACCGGGATTGGGTTAAGTTCTTCAAGTTCTTGAGAGGCAGTGCCAATGGAAGTAAGATTATAGTGACTACTCGTAATAAATTGGTTGCTTCAACTGTGGCCACAGTTCCAGTGTACAATCTAGAGAGTCTTTCAGATGAAGATTGCCATGAATTGCTTTTGAAATGGGCAGGTCATGAAAAAGTAGGAGAACAACATGGAAACCAACTCTCAGAACTTTCAAAAGAAATTGTGAAAAAATGCCATAGAAATCCTCTTGCAGCTAAGACTTTAGGCAACAATCTGTTTATGAAGACTGATGAAAGTGAATGGTTGCATTTAAAGGAAAAGGAGCTATGGGAATTGGTGCAAAAGAAACACGACATTTTGGCCGTGTTAAGATCGAGCTATGACCCACTACCTGCTAGCTTGAAACGCTGTTTCATTTATTGTTCAATTTTTCCGAAGAACTATGAAATTGAAATTGATAAGTTGAAACAGTTGTGGATGGCGCAGGGTTCATTCAAGCATCTGGCTTAAATCATCAGTTGGAAGATATTGGTGATGAATATTTGAATCAACTATGTTCCATATTTTTCTTAGAAAAGATTGAAAAACAACATGGCAATTTATTAAATATGTGTAGAATGCCAGAGATCGTTCGTGATCTAGCTGTATTTATGGCGAATGAAGAATGCTTAAGTACTGAACATTATCATTTAGGACTGATTTCTGAGAGGGTTAAACATGTTTCGTTTTGTGATTATGACTGTTCAGGGGAAGAAGAGGTCACAAAGACATTGTTCACACTAAAGCATCTGCATACTATTTTCTTTCCATTTCGTGGAGTTGGAGTCGGTGGCGAACACTTTGTTGAGAAATGCAACTTGAGGTTCGAGTACCTGCACGTACTTGATTTGAGTAACTCATGTTTTCAAATATTGCCACATTCCATTGGTAATTTGAAGCATTTGAGATTTCTTGACCTCAGTAGGAATGCAAATATTGAGACACTCCCTAACTCCATTTCCAAACTGTACAATTTGCAAACTTTGCGAATTTGGTATTGCTCGAAAATTCGGGAGTTGCCCAAAAACATAGGGAACTTGATTAGTCTCAGGCATTTGTATTTAACCACACAGCAAAATTGTTTGCCAGAGAAAGAGATCCAACGCTTGACTTCTCTCCGATCATTTCAGATTATAGGATGTGGAAACCTTACATCTTTGCCTGATGGGATGCAACTCCTTGTTGCACTTAGAACGGTGACAATTACATCGTGTCCCAAATTGACATGTTTGCCAAGTACCATGAAGAACCTAGCCAAGTTGGAGAATCTCGAGATTAGTAATTGTCCAAATCTTAACTTGTCAGGTTGGGAGGACTTTAGAGGCCTTAGGAGGCTTCAATAAAATGTAGACTACAAGTTTTTGAAGTTTGTGGCTCTCCCAGGTGCGTCAATTTCTTGAAAGTATTGCTTATATTTTTGTTTTGAGTATTAATTGTTTTGTCTGTTGGCTTTGTTCTTGAAATTTTCTGAATTGCTGCAATGGATACGAAATTACTAATTTCAGATCACTAGGAGACACACAAAGCATCAAGTAAAAGGTGTTCAATGGAAAACAACAGATGAATGGCTTCTGTATATCCCAGCGACTTGTGTTAATAGCGTATACATTTAAGCAAGGGAATGAAGGAGCTGTCATCTCTCCCCAATTCTCTATCGGAAGCCCTTGACTTTGGTTGTAAATTTCATATTGTTCAATTGGAGTTTTCAATTGGAGTCTTGACTTCACTTACATTCATGATTCTGTTATTAATGTTATTTTGTTGGGTATGTTATATGTAGTGCTCTTGTGGGATGTTTTCCTGATATGTATATAACTACTGGTTTAGTAACTATTCTGAATTACTTTGGATTGTCGATCTCTGCCTCATTAGCTCAATTAATATTACTCTAATTGGACAACTAAATGTGTTTCAAATCTGTCAACTACTAGTCATTTACACTTTACACTTGCATGCAAACATGTGATTTCATTTGGGAAGATTGAATACTGAAAATGGTTCTATCAATGTAGCCACCACATGACCTTGAAAGAGCATAGTACTTTGTCAATAGCTTCTTTTGTGCTCCAAAATGAAGCAAAGCAATCTCTGCTTTTGTCTATAAAAGGCGGTTTCCATGCTCTAGACTTATCATAAACCTTGTTCATCTATTATTTAGTGAATACATGAATAGTAAGCATCACCAAAATCACAAACACAGTGAGATATGCCTCACTTGATAGCTGAAGATAGTGCTCCTCTAGTTTTGCTGCATCTGAAGCAACTAATGAGGCCTAAAAAAATCCTTTCATACAAGAATGAAGTCATTACAAGAAAGCTTCTTCAGTGATAATCAAAATCAGAGCAATGCAGAGCACTGGACTTTGATACATTTCCCTCATTATTTCATTGGTTTTGGAAAGATTCATTAGTTTTCCAATAGATGTGAGAAAAGGTTTCAAGTTTTAGTTTTTGAAGCAAGGAGATAGCGCTATTTCAATTACAAAATAAGGTTTAAGGGGGATTCTCTCAATTAAATCTCCATGTTTATCATCATCCCATCGAGCCTTCATAAAGACAATAAATAAACATTCATCCATGAAAATAATAATGTAAAGGAGATAACAAAGAAGCCATCTCCTCAAGAGTTCGGATTTGCTAAAATTGAACATCTCAACTCCATGATGAAGTTGACTCATTATAGGACTAATTTAGGCTCACTTCCATGATCTAGATGTTAATTTCATACAATCAACTAAGAAAATTATCTATGCAAAAACTTAAGTTCATCTAATATAAATAATCACATAATCAAATAACATATATATTATACCAAATATATGGTCTATTCTTAAGTTCTTCCAATCTTAAAAAAAAAAAAAAGTCTATTCTTAAAAACATATATTCCGTATAGATAAAAATGATTTGATGATATGACAATTAATGTTAAATCAACTTAATTTTTTTTATGAATACTATTCTCAGTTGATTATATGAAATGAACGCGTTTAAATCATTGAAATGAATTTAAAATTAATTTCACAATGAATCAATTTCACCATAAAATTGAAATGTTTAATTTTAGTAAATCCGAACTCATCTCCTCATGGGCAACACTAAAATTTCAACCACAATAGAATATCCAAAAGCCCATATTTTCAGATAAGCTAGTCTAGCCTGAATAAGGCTTGGGATGCCCGCACTTTGAAAGGGGGGCCCAACTTGAATAAGGCTAGGATTTGGTCCAGGCCTAGGACTAGCTGTTAAAGCCTAGCTTGACCCATTGACTAGTGAGAAAAGCCCGTGAACCCATAAAAATATCGGCCCGTTTGTGTTAACCCATGGACCAACCCGGTAAAATATTCTTCTCCTAGATCAAGCCCAGGCCTGGACCTTAAATTTTTGACTGGGCGATGACCCAGAAATACACCGTTCTTTTTAGTTTAAACTTTTCTAGACGGGTTGATTTTTCTCCAATTTAATGGGATTAGAGAAGTGTTGTTCCCTCCATTAGGCTTCATTTTAGATTTCATTTCAATTATTTGAATTGATTATATTTTAAGATTTATCGAGTAAATTATTTTTATAAAAAATTAACTTGATCGAATAATAATAATTATGTGTTCGAATAAATTTTATATAAATTATTTATTTTTTATCTTTTATTTTTTTAAAAATAAGAGATTGTTTGGGATGATCTAAATAAGTGCACTTTTTAACTTTTTATGAAATATGGGTTGAGTTTGATATAATGTGGTAAAGAAGTGATGTGACTTAAATAAAATAATATGACTAAATAAGATAGTAACTTTTTAACTTTTTTTGAGTTATACCAAACTTAGCCTAAAATTGATTTGAATAGATAATTTTTATTATCAAATCCACTTAATTTTTTATAATAATAATATATCTCACTAATTTTAAAATATAAATAATTTGAATTAAAATGAAAAAGTTAATGCAATGGGCCGAATAGCACCTACCTACCTCTCTCCAATCCAATTGAGGACTGGAGAGGAGAGAAGCCCTATATACATATACATGCCCTATCTAGGTTAAACTCTATCTCTAGCAGAAGCGGCCATGGCGAACTACGACCTCACTCCACGAATAGCACCCAATTTGGATCGACACCTTGTTTTCCCTCTATTGGAGTTCCTTCAGGAGCTTCAATTGTACCCAGATGAAGACATCCTCAAAGCCAAGATCGAGCTTCTCAACAACACCAACATGGTCGACTATGCCATGGACATTCACAAATCTCTCTACCACACCGAAGACGTCCCTCAAGGTCTCCCTCTCTATAAATCTGTGTATGGTTTTTTTTGTTTTGTTTTGTTTTCTAGGGTTTTGAATTTTTGGTGTTGGTGCAGAGATGGTGGAGAGGAGGGTGGAGGTGGTGGCGAGATTGAAGATGCTAGAGGAGTCGGCTGCCCCGTTGATTGCGTTTTTGCAGAATCCGAATGCGGTTCAGGAGTTGAGGGCTGATAAACAGTACAATCTGCAGATGCTTAATGATCGATACCAGGTTTGTGCTTTGGCTTGTTTGCTTTTTATTTATTTAAGTTTTTTTGGGTAGTGAAAAATTCAGGAAAAAACAATATCAGGGTGAAAAATATTATAGACACAGAGAATTTAAATTGTTTACTGGAAAATTTGAATTATAGTATTAGAATCTATATACTAGCACAACTTAGCTTATGAGATGTATCAATGAAATTGAAGGAAATAAATCTAAAGTGTTCAGTTTTTTAATGATCTAATTTTCTATGAAGATAAGGAGTTTGATAAAAGATGAATCTTGGTAGAAAAGATCAAATATTCCATCAATTTAGGGGTTTTGACGGAACTCCTAAAATCAAATAAATAGGATGGAGAGAATTATTATTATTATTTTTTGATAAATAAGGAGAGAATTATTAATTCCCTCGCTAAGAGGGGTGGGGAGAAATTTTAAGAGGGAGGAGGATGAGCCTGTTTGGTGCAACATTTTTTAAGCTTAAAGTTGATAATGGGTATTAAAACAGCCCTTCCCCATCTTTTATGATAATCAAAAACTAAAAACATACCTCTCCTAGCTTTTTGATGATCAGTTTTTTTTTTTTTAAATGCTATTTTTGCTTTGGAACAAGTGTAACCTGCACCATACACACTGCCATGGATTTGTAAAACAAAATACTTATAAGTAGCCGCCAATAAGTTGCACCAAACAGGTTGTGGGTTTGATCTGATGCCAGCTTAAAGGTGAGTGTAAATACCCACATATCCAACTTCAAACCTTTTCATAGTACATCTTTTGTGTGTGAATGCTTCTATATATCAATCATTGTCTATTAAGTTTTGTTGAATGGACTTCATTACTGTTGCAATTTTGTTATCAAGATTAACAGCTCTGTTTGGTTTCAATTTCAAAATCAGTTTTTTGAAGTTTTTCTATAAAAATAAAAGTTAGTTTGACAAAAATAAACACCGACAAGATATTTAAAAAAATTATTTTCGTTCCCCCAAAAACGTGAAATCATACGACAGTGATGAGTGTTTTTTTTATTTTGTTATTATTATTTTTATTGAATTAGTTTTTAGTTTTTTTTTTTATAAAAAAAAAAAATCTGAAAACAGATTTTGAAAATCAAACCAAACAACGCTAACATATGTAGTGACCCATCAATTCTGTCTTTTGTATGTTGTTATTGTTGCAATATTTAGGGACTTTGACTTTGGAGGATTTGAACTTACCAAACATATATATTTTTCAATCAGATTGGTCCAGATCAGATAGAGGCATTATATCAGTATGCAAAGTTTCAGTTTGAATGTGGGAACTACTCTGGTGCTGCTGATTATTTGTACCAGTATAGGGCCTTATGCACAAACAGTGAAAGGAGTTTGAGTGCATTATGGGGAAAGCTTGCAGCTGAGATATTGATGCAAAACTGGGATATTGCTCTTGAAGAACTTAACCGGTTGAAGGAGATTATTGACTCAAAGGTTGTTATTTTACATCCACTTTATATTAACTTGCAAATGTGTAATATTATTATTTTTTTAACTCCTTGTAGGAAATGCTTTTTAATGTTGATGTGTGATTTTGCGAGGTAGAACTTTGCATCTCCTTTAAATCAAGTGCAAAGCAGAATATGGTTAATGCATTGGAGTCTGTTCATCTTTTTCAACCATGACAATGGCAGAACACAGATCATTGACCTCTTCAATCAGGACAAGTACGGTGTCTGAACATATTTTGTCGTCATACTAGTTACTTTTGTTCATTTTAATTTTTAAAGTTTGTTACTTGAATTATTTTCAAAACTATTCTCCGGGTGTCAAATTACACCTAGGGATTACAATTTACCTGAATTTGTGGATGGGTGGATATGGGGAAAGGAAGCATGCATCCATTTTTAGGTGTGGGTATGGGTTTTGATAAACTAGTGTCATGCATGTGCTACAAAATTTACAAAATCAAAATTGAACTAAAAAAAGGAAAACAAAACGGTATAAAAGATTAGGAGCGGTATAAAAGATTAGGAGTGGTATATTCAATTAATATAATGTTACAAGAAAAACAAAAAAAAGGTAACAAAACAAACTAATACAAAGTTTTCAATAAATAATTTTGCGGATTGCTGTCTCTGATACATTCTCTCTCTTGATTACGATTCTTAAACAAAATTACATCATTTTGATTGATAGTATTATTAAACAAATTGCATCTGACTTAGCTTATTACACTTTATGTGAATTAAAAAATTACAAAGAATTAAGAATAATAGATAATGAATAAAATTTCACATTCTGTCCTAATGAATAGAATTTGTTAGAATCCCAACACTTTTCCATCAAACACCATTGCTACCATTTTGGTCTCACTATGAAATTCCATGGCCAGTTCATTATATTTCTTTTATTCACTGCACAACATTGTATCTGTTGATGCAATTTTATCATTTTTGATTGTCAACGAGTTTTTGAGAAAATAAACAATTACTTTCTTTCAGGTATCTAAATGCCATTCAAACAAATGCTCCCCATCTTTTGCGTTATCTAGCCACTGCTTTTATTGTCAACAAAAGGAGACGACCTCAATTCAAAGATTTTATAAAGGTTGTCCAACAAGAGCAGTATTCCTATGAAGATCCAATCACAGAATTTTTGGCTTGTGTATATGTCAATTATGATTTTGATGCCGCCCAAAAAAAGATGAGAGAGTGTGAAGAAGTAAGCTCCATTTTCATTGAAGTGTGTGTTTTCTGTTATGAGTATTTGAATTTGCCTGCTATTAAACATTCTTCATTATGTTTCTTGCTTTGTGCTCTCCATTTTATCACATAGTTTTGATGCCCTGGGATCTAAATCTACAGAGATAAACAGATATGGTATCTATGCATATCTAAAAGCTGCTATTCTGGACTTGAGACTTACTGCTTGTGTACTTCTATGAATTACTATTGGTTACTTGTATATATATATATATATATATATAGGTACTGTCTAATAGGGAATCAGAAAAAAGAGAAATATTGAAATTTAAAAAAAAAAACCCTATTGATCTAAACTTCCTTGATGAATCTAAATTCTTGGTTGCCGCCTCATTCACCTAAAATAGTTGTGAACCTCTCCTCCTTGATCTCCATCAGGTTCCTATTACTTTACAGCAAAATGATTCAAAGAAGTACACAAGGAGTACGTGGTGTTTAATCAAAAGCTAATACTTATCATCTTCATTTTCATTTTCACATCATATGGTTTTACTCGCAGTTTTGTGACGTCATTTTTTGTTGCCTTCAGTTTGTTTGGACTTTTTATTTGCTTTCCCTAATGTTGTCTGGTGCTTATTGAACATGGATTTATAATATAGGTGATATTGAATGACCCATTCCTCGGCAAACGAGTGGAAGAAGGCAACTTTTCAACTGTACCATTGAGGGACGAGTTCCTTGAAAATGCCCGTCTTTTTATCTTTGAGACTTATTGCCGAATACATCAGCGTATTGACATGGGGTATGTAACTGATTTTTGTACTTGCATAGGGGAACTTACTATCTTCCAACTTCTCTGCATGTCGCCGAGCTGTACACACTTAAGTTTGCTTTGAGAAACAATGCAAATCTATTATACTTGTTTCCTTTGTTAATAGGACAAAGTGTACAGGACTTTTACTGGAAATGGATTGATTGTGGTATAATAAGCTGTACCAATTTCTAAGAAAGTTGTGTTCATTTACTTCTATGGAAACACTTTTCTGAGCATCCTAAGACATTTGATTGTGAGAAGGC
Organism: Camellia japonica; assembly: GCA_030407325.1. NCBI lineage: Eukaryota > Viridiplantae > Streptophyta > Magnoliopsida > Ericales > Theaceae > Camellia > Camellia japonica. The sequence goes on from JAPPVO010000017.1 coordinate 13,223,707, forward strand.
AAATTTTGAGAATATGTTAATACTTTTTGCTACAAAAATTTTGGAATTGTAAAAAATTGATCTCCAACTATTGGGTTACTTCTAGAGAAACTTTTGAGAATGAATTTCAGAAGCATACATCCAAAATGTGTTTAATGTCCCCGTATTCAGTTAATTTCTGGGGATAATTTTTGTTGGTAGGATTTTGATGTTTTTTTAATTCCTCGTGATTATTTTGAAGTTTTCTTCTGTTTTGGCAGGGTTCTTGCAGAAAAACTAAATTTGAATTATGATGAGGCTGAGAGATGGATTGTGAATCTTATCCGAACCTCAAAGCTTGATGCTAAGATTGATACAAAGTCGGGATCTGTTAGCATGGAACCTAATCATCCTAATGTGTAAGTCCAGCTTCTGGCATATGATGATGTTTCTGCTGTTCTGTTCATTTACTACCTGACTGCCATTTCTGTTTTTCTTTTTTCCTCTGTTATTTTTATTTAGTTCGATACATTTTTTAATTTTTTTTCAACCGAATACCTTTTTTTGGTTGCAGGTATGAGCAGTTAATAGACCACACCAAGGGACTGTCAGGACGTACTTACAAACTAGTTACTCAGCTTCTTGAACATGCACAGGCACAGCCTGCTCGATAAGTTTGGTATTGAAGTTGCTTCTCATTTGTTGAGGGCTTAGATTAAAAAACCTAGAGCAAATTTCCTTTTTCATTTTTGTTGTGACAAAGAGAATTCAAAATTACTGTGAAGATATTTAAGTTGATGTTCTTGAGTTGTCTGGTTAAGATTGTTCGACTTGTTTAGATTTTCAGATATTAATGTAATGCTAATTTGCGAAGTTTTGCTAAAAAATTATCTTAATTTGTTGTTCTGTATTTTCCCGTATTTGTTTTTGCGCTGTGTGCCTATTCTTCCCCTTCTGCCTAGTCGGTGGTTAAATGCCAAAGGAACTGTTTTCAGATGAACTGCATCTAGGCACAAGATTCATACACCGGTAGATGCCTGGCTTGTTGGACAGAAACTAGAGTTCTGCGTTTTAGGGGAGACATTTCAATATGCAAGCCATACCTGAGGTTGGGATACCTGAGTTTGATACTTATCTTTCCTTTTCCACTTTTTAACTTAGGTCTCGTTTGGGAACACGTTATTTTAATAACTTTTTAATTTTTTACGATAAGATGTACAGAAAGGTAAAAGAGTAATGTGACAATTTATAGTGATTTTTTGACTTTTTGGTTAAATAATTAATTTCCAAACGAGGCCTTATTGAAGAAAAAGTCATGCCCAGTGCATGAGGCTCCCCGGGACCGACTCTTTGGGAAGTCTCAAGCAGCTAAATTGATATACCAAAGTGGAAATTGTGAAAAAAACTCTATTCATTGAATTATACTCTCATTAGTTGAATTTCATGGGGGTTTAATAGCATATAAAAACACATAACATGAATGAGACATTAACTTGACAAGTATACATTCAAGCACTCATTTCTTCATAATCAACTTGTACCCCCCATTTTTGGAGAGCTGTTTTTATAAGTCGAACTTGTGCCACGAGAGACAATAATGGCATGTCCTATTGTTTGGCCAACCCGCCCTTGCACAAAAAAAAAAAATAAAAAAATAAATAAAAAAAATCAATCTCTTTTCTTCCACCACTGGAATTGAAGAATCAACTCCGGCACATCCAACAAGACTTCACCTGCCTGCGCTTCTGCTGAATTCCAATTGTAGCTGCAATTGCTAGAATGAAAAGGAAAAGGAAAAACAAAAAAAGAAAAAAGAGAGCTCAAAATGAGAAAGTTAAAAAAAAAAAAAACTTGTAATCAACTGACAATCGTAATGTGTTTTTCATGCTATAGTTCTCACACTTTCAATTCATAATGAAGTATGCTATACCATTCGTTAAAGCATATTAGCGTTAAAAAAAAAAAAAAAAAAAAAAAAAACCTTAATTTTTTTTTTTTTTTTTTTTTTTTTTTGTAAACAGAAAATAGGAAAATTACTATCAAATGATAAAGTTTAAAAATACATGAATCCATATTAGCTTAAATTATATTAAATATGAAACAAGAAGACTGTAAATCTGTGAGGGAAACAGACTTTGGAATATTTTTCCTTACCTAATAATGAGTGGAGGTGATCTTGGTTTTGTTTAGATATATTTCTGGGACATGAGCTATCATATGCCAGTCCTCCCCTGTTTCAGGCTGGCACCTTCTAATCAACTTGTCGTTGCACTCCACGATGCGCAGTACTTTTAGCGCATTGAGGTGGTCGAAACCCTGTGGCAGCACTGACAATTTAGGACATTCTAAAATCTCGAACTTTTGGAGTGACGCTGAGTTCTCTGGCCAATAGGGTAATTTCACAAGGTTGGGGCAGCACACAATGCGCAAGTAATTTATGCTAGTAGCAGGGCCATAAAGCCACCAGGGCAACGCCTTCAACTTTGACAATTCTCCGATCACCACTGTCTGAATTCTAAGGCCTTGAATGCCTCTCACCTTTGACAAGTCAAGCTCTTCACAATCATTAATCATCAGGTTCTGTAACTTGGTTAGATTTCCTATGCTGCTTGGAAGAGATGCTAGGCGCGGGCAGCTGTTAATGACTAATGTTCGAAGAGCAGTGAGGTTCTGAATTTCATCAGGCAGCGAAACAAGATTAACACAACCGGTGATCCACAGAGACCGAAGAGAGTTCAAGCATTCTACTCCTTTCTCTGGAAAGAATTTTTGTTGTGTGGTTATATACAAATGCCTGAGGCTTACCAAGTTCCCTAGATATTTGGGTAACTGTTTAAGTTCCTTGCAATGTGAAAGTTGCAAGGTCTGCAACTTCAGCAGCTTGCAAATGGATTTAGGAAGCGTTTTGATTCTTCGATTCCTACTGAGGTTTAGATACCTCAAATGTTTCAAGTAACCGATTGAACGTGGCAGCACCTCAAAACATGAATCTGTGAAATCAATCATGCGCAATAACAAGAACCTTGAGACGGATTCATCAACTAAGCAATCGCGAATGCACCATGTCCCATCTCGTGGAAAGAAAATGGTCCTCAATTTCTCGAGTTTAAGTACATGTTCCGGTAATTCTCTCCCTGATAAATAATCACAACCAAGAAATGAAACGTGTCGAACCACGCTAGATATTTCTTGGTTATGGAACTTCATTGTTATGCACTCAGTTTGTGCCATGGATTGTGCCAGGTCATGCATAAGGTCGTGCATTGTAAAGGTTATGTGTAACGGGCCATTTTCTTTAACCTCTTGGAAGAATGATCTTGAGCACAACTCATCAAAATACTGATCCCCAACATCTTCCAACTCTTGATTGTGTGTTGACTGAATGAGTCCATGTGCCATCCACAACTGAATCAATTCATCCTTGTAAACGTACTGACCAGTCAGAAAAATTGAACAGAATGCAAAGCATTGTTTCAAGTAAGATGGCAATTTATCATAGCTCAATCTCAACGTTGGCATGATATCGTCCAGCTTCTGATCTTCCAGTTTCCAAATTTCACTATCTCTCATCTGCAACCAATCACGCTCATTAGTTTTATCACACAATTTCCTTGCAAATGTCCTTGCAGCCAATGGAACTCCCTTACACTTGTTCACAATTTTCTCCCCAATTTTCAGGAGGTTCGGATGCTTCCTCTCGTCCCCTGGTGGAAAAGTCCATTTCACAAATAACACAAAGCAGTCATTCCACGAAAGTCCAGCTAAATCATACCGGTGACTACCTCCCATAATTGAAGCAACATAGTTGCTCCTTGTAGTGACAATGATTTTGCTTCCACTGGCACCATCCATCAACAAACTCTTGAACTCAATCCACTTCGGATGGTCAGCATTCCAAACATCATCCAAGACGAGCAAAAATTTCCTACCATACAAAGTACTTCGGAGCTTGGACTGCAATTGTTCAATGCCTAATTTACTACAACTTTTGGAACTTAAAGATGTGATAATCTCTCTGGTTAGGATCTCTATATCCAAGTCCGCGGACACACATGCCCACATTTTCAGGTGAAAATGCTGATCAACCTTGTCATCATTGTACACTAACTTGGCAAGTGTGGTCTTCCCCAGACCCCCAATTCCAACTATGGGAATAACAGAAACGTGCTCATGATGACGATGAACGCGATGATCATTTGATGAATTGTAAATTAACATGTCAATAATTTTTTCTTTGTCATCGTTTCTTCCAATCACATCTTCTCCGCGAATGAACGAGTGGGTCATCTCCCTCTCTCTTGGCACAACATTTCTAGCTACAAAGCGCTCGGTGAGACGAAATTGATCTTTAACAGCAGCGATCTTCTCCAAATGCTTATTGAAGTCCTTGAGTTTATGTCCAATTGAGAAGCGGAATTTAAGCGAATGAGGACTGGGAAGAAAGTCGCGTACCTTTCTGGTAACTAGGCTATGATGATTTACCAATTGCTGTTGCAGCTGGTCAATCTCAAATTCATCTAAGAGATCATCAGCATCGGTGAAAGCATCTTTAAGCTTGCCAAGCCAATTGCAGAGCTCACGGTTCTTTGCCTGCTGTTCCTCGGCATCTAACAGCACTGCTCTGATGGTGGATAGTTTGTTCTGAAGCTCCAGGAGTTCATTTTCGACTCCCCTCAACAACCCAATTTCTTGGAGGAAAAGGCGGGCTATTTTCTGCAAAATTGTATCAGCAATGTTAAACAGAAAAGTTTCTGCCATTTTTTATTTTTTTGAGGAGGAAAGAAAAAGGAGTGGTTCCCAAATTGTGATCAATGAAAGGCTGTTTTAAGAGATAATGATATGAGAACCAGTCTTCTGTTGTGTTTTCGGAGCAAGTGTTGTAGGAAATGCAATGTTGCCCAGTCTGTTCATAGACTTTGAAGCATTCAAGTCAACTTTGCTAGGTCTCTCTCTCTCAAGTAGACATTTCAACTGCATGTATTCAGGAAATTTGGTGCAAGTATGGATTAATTACACCAACCTCCCCTCAGATTAGTTCACATCATTTTTTCCGTCAAAATATTAACTTCGGAATAAAAGTGAATTGTTTGGATATAAATCCATTGATATCCGAATATCACAAATGGAGTGAATTAAGACAATTAATAGAAGCTCGGGTGATTCTATTTATACACCACATTTTGTCTTAGTACACACCATTTGTACCTTTTAGATATCAACTTTCAAATAAAATACAAATGTTTGGGTATTTACTTTTGAACAAAATACGAATGTTTGGATATCAACTATCGAACGAGATTTTTGTTCAAACAATTGGTTCAAAAGTTGATTTTCAAACATTTTGATTTTGTTCGAAAGTTGAATGATACAAATAGTGTGTACTAAAATAATGTATGGTGTGCTAATAGAATTGCCTAGAAGCTCCCACTTAACTCCATTGAAAGGAGTAATTTGACAAAAATACCCTCGGTTTTTTTTCTCACCTCCTGCCCAAAAACAGCCCATCCCCAACTTGGAAAACCATGGCTTAATCCATGCCCTCGCTCCTTTTCCCATCTCCTCCACCCTACCCACCACAGTTGTAGGGCTACAAACAAGTTGAATTGATCTAAATAACTTAACTAGTTTTAAAATATGTTCAAGTTTAGTTTATTTACATAACAAATCAACTTTGAACGGACTTTTAATGAGTCGAACATGAATCGAGCTCAAATATCTAGTTTCTTTATAGTGCATACATAAGAAAATGTGATCTGGTAATCTTATACTTTTGTCTTTTCAAGATTGACAACTCGTATAAAGAGTTGGAAATTGATAAATTGTACAAAGAGTTGAAAGCCATTGGTCTTGGTTGTAACTTTTAAGTCTCTATTTTATTAGAATGAAAAATTTGTGGAAAGTAAAAATGAAAGAAAGTGAAGTAAAAGTAATGAATTGAAAAAGAAGATATGTTTTCTCGCAAATATTTTAATAGGATGAAAATTTTACAAGACAAATTAGGGCTCTGTTCAAGTGTCCAAGAGCTCTTGGAGCAAGCTTTTGATCTATTTTCCGTTGTGGCTTGGGCTATTTGGAGCAACAGAAGTACAGTAAAATCCAACCCCCCCCCCCCCCCCCCCCCAAAAAAAAAAAAAAAAAAAGGAAAAAAGGACCAACAACAAAGAGTCATCCATATTTAGGGGAGTAAACCTCAAGGCCTCTACAATTGAGATAATAATACCACCAACCAAGTGAATGTTACTAAAGGATATGAACATCAGCCGGGCATTTACCAACTACCAAGGAAAATTTCCACATTGATAGAAGCATACATTTCCATGATCAAGTTTCCCAAATGGGAATCACATGTTTGCATACAGATGTAAAGAACTAGTAGTCGACAAATTCGAAACACATTCAACAGGCTAATTAGTGTAAATTAGTAAAGTTAAAGAGGCAAAAATGGACAATCCAGGGTCGTTAGAACCAGTTACTAAAACAGTAGTTATATATGACAATAATAATGACAAACACAATGTTTCAGAAAAGTATTCCACAAGAACACTACATAGAGATAACATACCCAACAACACAACATTAATAGCAGAAAACTGAATGCAACCAAGCCATTTAAGGTCAAGACTCAAAACACTCTAATTGAAATCTGCAACTATGGTCAAGGTCTTCCGATGGAGATGACAGCTCCCTCCTTCCCTTACTGAAAAAATTTATAAGTTGGTAACACAAAGTCCCTTGTATACAAGCCATTCATCAGTTGATTTTCCATCGAAAACCTGTGACTCCATGCTTTGTGATTATCCTAGTGACCTGAAATTAGTAATTTGATACACATTACATGTAGTCAGACAGTGTGAAGAAGGAAGCAAGCAAAAGAAACAATTAATTTTACATAGAACAAAAATATAAAGAAACAGTTTGAAGCCACAGACGCACCTGGGAAAGTTACAAAACTTCAAAAACTTGCAGCCTTCAATTTATTGAAGCCTCCTAAGGCCTCTAAAGTTGTCCCACTCTGTCAAGTTAAGATTTGGACAATTGCTGATCTCAAGATTCTTCAACTTAGCTAGGTTCTTCATGGTACTTGGCAAGCAAGTCAAATTGGGACACGCTGAAATCGTCACTGTTCTGAGTGCAACAAGGAGTTGCATCCCTTCAGGCAAAGATGTAAGGTTTCCACATCCTGTAATATGAAAGGATTGGAGAGAGGTCAAGCGTTGGATCTCTTCCTCTGGCAAACAACTCTGTTGTGTGGTTAAATACAAATGTCTAAGACTGATCAAGTTGTCTATGTTTTTGGGCAGCTCTCGGATTTTAACACAACACCAAATTCGCAAAGTTTCCAAATTGTACAGTTTGCAAATGGCATTAGGGAGTGTCTCAATATTTGCATTCCCACTAAGGTCTAAAAATCTCAAATGCTTCAAATTACCAATGGAATGTGGCAATACTTGAAAAGGTGAGTTGCTCAAATCAAGCACATGTAGACACTTGAAGTTTGAGATGCATCTGTCAACAAAGCCTTTCTTATCGGCTCCCACACCTTGAAATGAAAAGAGAACAGTCCTCATATTCTCTAATTTGAACAATGGCTTTGTGACTTTTTCTTTCCCTGAACAATCAGATTCACGAAATGATACATGCTTAACCATCTCAGAAATTGGTCCAAGACGATAATTTGCAGTACTTAAGAATTCTACATTCGCCAAAAATACTGCAAGATCATGAATGATCTCAGGCATTCTGCACATATTTAATACATTTCCGTGTTGTTCAATTGTTTCTAAGAAAAAATTGGAACACAATTGATTCACATAATCGGTGCCAATATCTTCCAACTCTTGATTTAGGCCAGATGATGATTGAATGAACCCCTGCGCTATCCACAATTGGATCAATTTATCAATTTCAATTTCAAACTTTTTTGGAAAAATTGAACAATATAGGAAACAACGTTTCAAGTTAGCAGGTAGTGAGTCATAGCTCAAACTTAACACGAGCAAAATGTCTTCTTTATTGCCTCGCTCCAATTCCCATAGGTCTCTGTCTTTTACATGCAACCATCTGTTTTCATCGGTGTTCTTGAACAGTAAGTTGCCTAAAGACTTTGATGCAAGAGGCAATCCGTGGCACTTTTTCGCAATTTCCTTTGAAATTTCTAAGAGGTTAACATGTTGTTCCTGAACTTTTTGAAGACCAGACCATTTCAAAAGCAATTCATGGCAATCCTTGTCGGAAAGACTCTTTAAATTGTACGTGGGAACCGTGCCCACAGTTGAAGCGACTAGCTTGTTACGTGTAGTCACTACGATTTTACTTCCCTTGGCACCATCTGTCAAAAACGTGATGAACTTGGCCCAATCGCGGTTATCACAATTATGTACATCATCCAAGACGAGTAAAAATCTCCTAGCATACAATTTTTCTCCAAGGATTGTCTGTAACTGATTTGAACTGAGGTGATAATGAAGAGTGGAATGAGTAATGCACTCAATAATTTTTTGCATCACATGTTTAACTTCAAAATCCTGTCCTCCAAACACCCAAATCGTCAAGTCAAAATGGCCGGCTACCATTACATGATTGTACAACAATCTAACAAGAGCGGTCTTACCAAGACGTCCAATACCAACAATGGGGATGACAGATACGTTGTTATCATCATCAACACTTGGGGACATTATTAAAAGTTGTAGCATCCTTTCTCTATCATTGTCCCTTCCAATAAGTACTGTCTCATTAGGGACGACTGATCTCGAGTGAGGAATCGGATTGATTCTTGGGGCGGCATGAAATTTAATCCTATCATCCGCGATCACGTCTAATCTTTTTCTAATCATTTCGATTTTACGACCCATTTTAAATTTAAATCGGAAATCAAGTATGTGTGAGCATGAAAAGAATTTGCGTGCCAGCTTCTGCATTCCAATGCTTCTATGATTATGCATCCTCAACAGGACTTGACGTCGCAAATCTTCGTACTGGAATTCATCGAGCACGTTATCTGCTTCATAGAAAGCATCTTGGAGCTTCTCATGCCATACGGTTATCCCCTCAGAGGTGCAATTTCTCTCAGCATCTACGAGCGCCGCCTTGATCGTCGACAAGGTGCCCTCAAGTTTTTTCAGCTTGTCCGCGAGATCCCATCCCAAGCCAACTTCCTGGAGAGCAAGGGAGCCTAAATTCAGCAAAACTTTACTTGCTAAGCTTAAAAGAATTGTTTCTGCCATCTTCTAATTTCTTGATGATCAACAACAGGTTGAAGAAGAAGAAGAAAAAGAAGAAGGAAGATTAGGCAATAGTCAATTGTGGAAGCAATGTAGGTGTAGCTGAGAAATAACTCAGAGTCAACGGTAAGGCTCATTCCATACTACATAAACAACTTAAAATTTAAATACATTTATTATTTGAATTTTTTTTAAAAGTTGAAATAAATAGATTTTTTTTTCCGGATAATTAACATTACATATTTATTCATACGTACAAATATCATTATTTTTATTTTTTCTCAATTATATATTATTCTCAAATTTTAATTTTAATTTTTGAGTCATTAAACTTCTGGTCGATACATATTTAAAAAAACGTAAGTTAATATTTTTACATTATTAAAAAAGTAAATATAGAAGTAAAAAAATATAATCACCTCACAATAAATTAAAATTAGTTGATAAGGAATGAAGGATCATGAAATTTTAGAATTAATTTTTCACCTTCATTAATGGTTAAATTTTATTTTATTATTTCTATAAAAATTCAAAAACTTGTGGAAAAAAATAGAGTCAAGAAATTACATTTATATTTTGAACAAATTATGAAAAATAAATAACAATTTCATATATATTTAATAGGGTAAATTAAATTTAGTGTGTTTAAGTTTAAGATTAATGTTGATAACCTTAGAGGGGTAAGATTTTTTATTTTTTATTTTTTACTTCTATATTTATTTTAATTTTTTTTAATCATGTAAAAATTATTAACTTATGTTTTTTAAAATATGCGTCAATTAGAAATTTAATGATGTAAAGATAAAAATTAAAATTTGAGAATAATATTGAAAAAAATAAATGCATTTATTTGAACTTTAAAAAAAATTAAATAATAAATGCATTTCTTAAAATAATAAATTTACTTTATTTATGTAGCTTGTAATAAGTCATATATTAAATTATTAGAATGTTATGTAACATTAATTTTAGAGAGATGGCTTATTTTTAAGTATTTTATTAATGAAAATTAGGTTTTTTTATTAAATGTTTTAATAATGTCTTAACAATTTAGAGATAAATAATTTTTTTGCATGTGAATAAATAAGTAGGACAAATTGTTGAGAAAAAATTAATCCATTTGTTTCAACATGAAAAAAAGAAAAGAAAAAAGAAATTTAAATGATAAATGTATTAATTAAAATTGATAAATTTTTCGTTGTTTATATAGTATGAAATAAGTCTTATATGTATTATATTATTAGGGTCTTATATTAAATTATTAGGGTATATTATGTTAAAATATGTATGGGTCTTTAATAATAGATATGCAAAGTTTCAGGAGATGTGAATGAAAAATTTCATTTAAATAGCTTATTGGATTGATTTGATAGTTTTCATCTTCCCGCTCAATTCAAAGGGATAATATGGTCATTTTAAATAGTCAATTAACGGAGTGAGGGAATCTTAATATTATTAATAAAAATAGAAGAGGTTTCTGTAATTATTAAAATTACAGGAAAAATTTATATATTTGTGAGAAATCTCAGGGGAGATATGTGTAATTTACCTTTTGTTTAATGTTAGTAGTAGTAAGTGAAATCTCCTCCACCCTACCCATCACTGCTGTAGGGCTGCAAACAAGTTGAGTTGATCTAAATAACTTAATCAGCTTTAAAATATGTTCAAATTTAACTTATTTACATAACAAATCAATATCGAACACTTTTAATGAGCCGAACATGAGTCGAGCTCAAATATCTTGTTTCATTATAGTGCATACATAAGAAAATGTGATCTAGTAATATTATACTTTTGACTTTTCAAGATTGACAACTCATATAAAGAGTTGGAAATTGATAAATTATACAAAGAGTTGGAGGCTATTGGTCTTGGTTGTAACTTTTAAGTCTCTATTATATTAGAATGAAAAAAATGTGGAAAGTAAAAATGAAATAAAGTGAAGTAAAAAAGTAAGGAAATGAAAAAGAAAATATGTTTTCTTGCAAACATTTTAATAGGATGAAAATTTTGCAAGACAAATTAGGAACAGTTACTAAAACAGTAGTCATATATGGCAAATACAATGTTTTAGAAAAGTATTCCACAAGAACACTACATAGAGATTGTAAAACCCAAGTTGTGTGTAGGATTATTTTATTGGATAGATTAGTAATTAAATTAATTTATATGGGTCATTTATTAATATCAAAGAATTAGTTATGAGATGGCATTATATTTCCTATTACTTAGATGGGTAATTTTGAAACTTTGAGAAATTAGGTTAATAAGCCCACCTATTGTGGCTTTATGTCTTGGAAAACAAACAAAACAGAGGCTGTGAATTCCTCCATAGGTGGCTAGGGTTTGAGAAGGTAAAAGAAAAAAGAAAAGAAAAAGAGAAGAAAGGTTCAAGTGAGGCTACAATAGGGATTGAAGGCAACATGTTGGTGATTTTGGGACATCCATTGGTTAAGGTAAAATCTGTCTTTACTGTTAATTATTAAGTCTATATTGAGGAATTTAACAATCAATGCATTAAGGGGATTTGGAAGATCTATAGATGCCTACTTAGATTTTGAGAATTTGGTGCAATGTGTAAGTGTAACTTTGGGTGGGTAATAGAAATAATGGAGTTTTGTATCATGGGTAAGGGTGTGTTTGGCTATAAAGTTGGGTTGAATGGTTTGATCTCTTGGATATTAAAGCAATACATTAATCTAATATAGTGGGGCTTTTGTGGGTGTATGTAACATGTAAAAAATATTAATTGATTTGAGATTTTATTTATTAGGTTTGTGTGATTGAAATGGTGGAGCTGGGTGTTTGGAGTTGGTGTTGGAGTGTTATTTCTAAGCGTTTGAGGTAAGTAACCCTCTATCACTGTTGGTTCATTTTTATTCCTATCGAATCATTTAAAATCATAAATATTTATTTATAGCATTTATGTTCTCTTAAAATAAAATATGGGTCAAGTATAAAACAATATCGAATATTATTACGAAAATTATTTGAATATTTGGTGAAACTATTCTGAAAATTGTACCAAATGATTATTCTGAAAATATCGAATATTTTATTTAAAAGTTGTGTATTGTTTGAATGCGGAACATCACTCCAGTCTGACTATGATTTGGACCCTAGCCAATGGGGATTATTTATTGGCACAGCAACTAGTTTCTTTTGGGGCTTTATCACCGGCTTATGTGTGGTTCTGGGCCTTGTCACGGGCTAAGTGACTGTAGTCACCAAGACTTGGGTTTTGTAAATTGCATCATTGAACCATTTGAATATCGAACCATCAATTTTGAACAACGAAATTTCATCAAATTACCTTATTGTCTTTTCAATTAAAATGTATTGCTACACTGTTTATTTTCAGCTACGAAACCATCTTACAAAATAATTGTTCATTTATTGAATGGTAGCAACAAATATATTTATTGGTTATCGACTATTTTTTTTTTTTGTATACTTGATCCAGCTAACAGTGATGGTTGGTTATTTACTGGGCTGTCTAGCTTACCCTTATTTTATTTTTCAGATTCTGAGGAGTAGAGCTGCGCGGAGTTTTTACTTGTAGGAGTGCCGAGAGTAGGACTATGATTTAAGTACTTGGATCATTATTATTATTATTTTGATTAGTGGACTTGGTGGACAATTTCATATGATAAGAATTATCTATTTGTATGGTTTTTAGCATTATGATATTTAAGGATTTAATTTGAGTATTTTACATTGTTGGTTATGTGTTGGACTCTTAGCCTTGCATGCTCACTTAAATGAGTGTGCGGCGTTGTCACGGAGCTTGGGGCGTGACAGAGATAACATACCCAACAACACAACATTAATAGCAGAAAACTGAATGCAACCAAACCATTTAAGGTCAAGACTCAAAACACTCTAATTGAAAACTCCCTATTGAAATCTACAACTATGGTTAAGGTCTTCTGAAGAAGATGACAGCTCCCTCCTTCCCTTACTGAAAAATTTTATATGTTGCTAACACAACTCAGTCCCTTATAAACAAGCCATTCATCAGTTGATTTTCCATAGAACACCCGTGACTCCATGCTTTGCAATTATCCCAGTGACCTGAAATTAGAAATTTGATACACATTACATGTACTCAGACAGTGTGAAGAAGGAAGCAAGCAAAAGAAGCAATTAATATTACATATAACAAAAATATAAAGAAATAGTTTGAAGCCACAGACGCACCTAGGAAAGTTACAAAACTTCAAAAACTTTTAGCCTTCAATTTATTGAAGCCTTCTAAGGCCTCTAAAGTCCTCCCACTCTGTCAAGTTAAGATTCGGACAATTGCTGATGTCGAGATTCTCTGACTTAGCTACGTTCTTCATGGTACTTGGCAAACATATCAAATTGAGACACTCTGAAATCGTCACTGTTCTGAGTGCAATAAGGAGTTGCATCCCTTCAGGCAAAGATGTAAGGTTTCCACATCATGTAATACGAAAGGATTGGAGAGAGGTCAAGCGTTGGATCTCTTTCTCTGGCAAACAACTCTGTTGTGTGGTTAAGTACAAATGTCTAAGATTGATCAAGTTGTCCATCACCAAATTCGCAAAGTTTCCAAATTGTACAGTCTGCAAATGGCATTAGGGAGTGTCTCAATATTTGCATTCCCACTAAGGTCTAAAAATTTCAAATGCTTCAAATTACCAATGGAATGTGGCAATACTTGAAAACATGAGTTGCTCAAATCAAGCACATGTAGATACTTGAAGTTTGAGATGCATCTGTCAATAAAGCCTTCTTTATCGGCTCCCACACCTTGAAATGAAAAGAGAACAGTCCTTATATTCTCTAATTTGAACAATGACTTTGTGACTTTTTCTTTCCTTGAACAATCAGATTCACGAAATGATACATGCTTAACCATCTTAGAAATTGGTACAGGATGATAATTTGTAGTACTTAAGAATTCTACATTCTCCAAAAATACTGCAAGATCATGAATGATCTCAGGCATTCTGTACATATTTAATACATTTCCGTGTTGTTCAATTGTTTCTAAGAAAAATATGGAACACAATTGATTCAAATAATCGGTGCCAATATCTTCAAACTCTTGATTTAGGCCAAATGATGATTGAATGAACCCTTGCGCTATCCACAATTGGATCAATTTATCAATTTCAATTTCAAATTTTTTTGGAAAAATTGAACAATATAGGAAACAACGTTTCAAGTTAGCAGGTAGTGAGTCATAGCTCAATCTTAACACGGGCAAAATGTCATTTCTACTATGTTGCTCCAATTCTCATAGTTCTGTGTCTTTGAAACGCAGCCATTGGTTTTCATTGGTGTTCATGAACATAAGTTGCCTAAAGACTTTGATGCAAGAGGCAATCCGTGGCACTTTTTTGCAATTTCTTTTGAAATTTCTGAGAGGTTAACATGTTGTTCCCGAACTTTTTCAAGACCAGACCATTTCAAAAGCAATTCATGGCAATCCTCGTCGGAAAGACTTTTTAAATTGTACATGGGAACCGTGCCCACAGTTGAAGCGACTAGCTTGTTACGTGTAGTCACTACGATTTTACATCCCTTGGCACCATCTGTCAAAAACGTGAAGAACCTGGCCCAATCTCGATTATCACAATTACGTACATCATCCAAGACGAGTAAAAATCTCCTAGCATACAATTTTTCTGCAAGGATTGTTTGTAACTGATTTGAACTGAAGTGATCAAGATAAAGGGAATGAGTAACGCACTCAGCAATTTTTTGCATCACACGTTTAACTTTAAAATCCTGTCCTACAAACACCTAAATCCTCAACTCAAAATGGCTGGCTACCATTTCATGATTGTACAACAATCTAACAAGAGCGGTCTTACCAAGACCTCCAATACCAACAATGGGGATGACAGATATGTTGTGATCATCACCAGCCCTCGGGGACATCATTAAAAGTTGTAACATCCTTTCTTTATCATTGACCCTTCCAATAAGTTCTGTCTCATTAGCGATGCTTGAACTCTCCAAACCAACACTATTCTCTGTTAGGATGGGAATAAATTTAATCCTATCATCCGCAATCATGTCTAATCTCTTTCTAATCTTTTCAATTTTACGACCCATTTTAAATTTAAATTGGAAATCAAGTGTGTGTGAGCATGAAAAGAATTTGCATACCGACTTCTGCATTCCAATGCTTCTATGATTATGCATCCTCAATAGGACTTGACGTCACAAATATTCGTACTGGAATTCGTCGAGCACGTTGTCTGTTTCATAGAAAGCATCTTGGAGCCTCTCATGCCATACGGTTATTCACCCCTCAGAGGTGCAATTTCTCTCAGCATCCATGAGTGCCGCCTTGATCGTCGACAAGGTGCCCTCAAGTTTGTTGGAACCCACAAAGGTGTATGTGTGTAAATTAAATGTATAAATTAAATAAACAATAAAATAAAATAATTCAAAAAATAATTATATAAATTATTTCCCGAATAAAATGCTTACAGAAATTAATCTCGAGGCTTGTATTGGACACAATCTCCTTAAAGTAGATTTCGCCTTCGCTCTGGTGCTTCGAGTTTTACCGGCGTCTACTTTCTAGGATGCAACGACTACCACTTAAATTTGCAGCACTACAAATTTAAGTCTGGCGAACCAAAACTCTGTTGTAAACTCTCTCTTTTTCTTCCTAAAAATAAATGCAGAAACTGATGCAAGAGCACAGGAAGATGTAGACAATCCATTTTTGACCGTCATCAAGACTTAGAAGTCATCGCTTGTGCATTTGATGATTGTGTGTTTGTGTTCATTTTGAGCGTTCGAAGTCCTCGGCGGAACGCCTTGTCTTTAAGCCTCTAAACCTTGTTCTTTCTGTGCCTTGTTTTGGATCAAAACTTGGTGTCTGGACCTCTTGGTGACTTGTCGGCCACCACCCAAGGCTGTCGGCCATGGGATGTTTCTGTCAGCCATGGATGTGGCCGGTCGGCCACCAGTGGTGGCCGGTTGACTATCAGTGGTGGCCGATGGCCACTAGTGCCTTTTTTCAGATATTTATTGACAGCTGTGCCAGCTATTGCACACTTAGCTGCATCTCCCTACACGTGTATGGTAGGATGTTTCTAAGCTCAAGCGGTGGTTTTTCTATATATAGGGGGTTCCTCCCCTATTTTGAAGGGTTAGAAAAATTAGAACAAAAATATCTCTCTCTCTAGCTTTCTCTCTCTCTCTTGATATTTTGTACACATTTGCTCACAAGTCCTTAGCTTTTGCATACCAACCCTTAACCAAATACTCTCACCTTTGGGCTGAGATTACTTGGAGTCTTGTTTGAGCTCTAGAAGGTGGTTTGAGCTTGGATTATTGGCTATTTTGTGCTTTGCTTTAAAGGTATAGCACTTACCTTGTTTAAGCTTATTTTGTATCTTTGTTTTGCCAACTATTTCAATTGTTTTTGGGCTGATTTTGAACTGTCAAAAACTCTATTTTTGTGACTTAAAAGTGATGGTTTGAGGCTATTTTGAGTTAGGGGGTGGTCCACCCTTTTTGCTCCTTTGTTTGTTAAGCTTTTGTACCATTTTTCATCACTTTTAAACCAACTTTTTGGGCCTTTTAACCACTGAATTTTAGAGGTTTTTTAGTGGTAAAAACCTTATTTTGAGGTCCAAAATTGGAGGGGTTGGCCTCCCCTCCTTGTGTCTTGTTTGCATGCCTAGATAGCTTCACATGTTAGCATGTTCTTCTAGCTTAATTTAGCTTAACTCCAACATGTTTTTGCCTATGAAATAACCTGTTTTGGCTCTCTTTTGGGCTGGTTAGTTCAGTTAAGGCTTGTATTGCATAGTTATAGTGTTATTTCCTTCACTAGCTTGATGTTTTAATGCTTTAATCATCATTGTTTTGAGTTAATAGCATGTTTTAGTGTTGTTTCGCACTTCATTTCAGCACTATAATTTCTACAATCTCTCTCCATTCTTTACTCTTTTGTTTGCTTTGAAAGTGGTTTTAAACCCCTTGTTTGCCTAAGTGTGAAATGGAGGTGTTACACCTAATGGTTTAATCCCTTAGAGGATTCATTACCAACAATGTAATGCCTCTTTCATGCCCAAAGCACCTTGTGGTCTGAGCCATCTTTCCATTAGAGGACACTTACTAATGGACAAATCAATTAAAGAATGGTTTTGGTAATTAAAATGAGTAAACAAAATTGGACAAATAAAAGAGGCAAGATAAGCATCTTTCATGTTGCATTACATGTGTTCGAATCGGACGTTAATTTGAACGTAAGGACAATTGGACATTTCATACTCAAAAGTGATGAAATGTGCCACTTTCCTTGATCACCATTACCCTTGATCATGCATGATAGGGTGGTGGTCTTTTTGAGTCTTGTTTTGCACTCATTAAACTTGTACAAACTTGGTTCTTTGGCCATCATGCATAGAAATTGCTTGATTGATGGTTTGAGGGCCAAGAGTTTCACTTTTTTGAGCTTGTTTGATAATAAGGAGTGTAAACAGTACACACAAACCTGTGAGAATACACTGTTTTGCTCTGTCTGCTCTCTGTTGCAGCAAAAAGAGGAGTTCATGTCATCAGTAGCCGACCGGCCACCATTGGTAGCTGATAGGCCCCTTGTCAGCCACCAATGAGTTTTGCACAGTGTGTTCCTAAGGTGGAGCAGAGGTATTCTAGAAGTTGGCAGAATTTTTGGTGTTCAAATGTGCAAACAGAGGCTCACAGTAGCAAAACGGTGGCTTTTCGGGTGGAGGAACCTAGCATGCATGCATCCCTTATTTCCCAAGGTCGTTTAGTTAACTTGTCTAGTTAATTAGTTGATTAATTTGTGTTGTAATTAATTAACTTAATTGCTTTGTAATTAGTTAGTTAAGTATTGTAATATTTAATTAGCTTAGAGTAGTTAGTTAAATATTGTGTTGTAATAATTAGCTTAATTAGCTTAGCTAGTTGGTTAGCTTATTCATTCAGACCCTCCTTCGCGAGGACATAATGTTGTAATAAGTGTGCGTGCGTGTGTGTATGCCTTCCAACCCCATGTCTTTCTCCATTTTATTTAATCGCTTTTGATGGTTAGGTTAGGAACATTTTCAATTAGCATACCTTATGCTTGCATGTTTGCATCCATCTATCTTGTCTTGCATGCACCGAGGCTCGGTGCATTATTCAAATTGCATTGCCATTTCAATATCTTACTTGAATACATGTTTAATCGCATGTTGTTCAAATCGATTCATATGCCATTTTAGTAGCCGGCCTATTAATTGCATTATTTGCATGTGTTGCATTAGACATCTTGTGTAGTTAGGATCATGTGTTTTTACGCTTTAGCATATTTGCATGAGTGTGATTGCCATGATGCCATGATTCACATGCTTGCCATGAGGCTATGTGCTTAAATGCTAAACTGTATGAATGTCTGTGGATGAAGGCTTATTGTTTGAATTGGAACAATTCAACAAATGTGCGTTTTAAGCCCACTTTGTTGAGTGGCAAATCATGTTTTAAGCCCACTATGTTTGGTGGCAAAACCGCAACTTTAAGTCCACTTGAGGTGACAAATTCAAACCATTTTCTCAAACAAACATAAGTTGAATTGTTCTAAATTGAGCAAACTAGTCTATACTTGTATGCTTGTGCGCATCACATAGTAAGGTTAGTCTAATAACCGGAACAAGAGCACATAATGTTGATAAAAATCATATCATGATTAGTAGAGGCCGATCTTTGATCGGGTGAGTGGGGGTGCTCATTTCAGGACTTTCCCCTCTCGTACCTAAGTTCCCGAGCCGAGGCAACTTTGGTGATGACGGACACGTGGCCTTTGGCACGAGTCAGGGTTTCCTAAATTTTTCCAAAAATAAAATATTTGGGTGGGGACTCTATATTTGGCAAAGCAGTCCAATTTTGGCATTATTTGATTTAAAATCGATTTTCCACAAAGGTTTGCCGGATTTGGACTCTTTGGTGTTTATCAGTTTCACATTGCATTTGTGAGACTAGATTTAGAACCATGGAAGTCCGAACTGTGAGGCCTTTTTTTCAAACCTTTCTGAAAGGCAGGGTGTGAAAAAAGGTGAGCCCATAGAAGAACAGGAAAAGAAGGACGAAAATTTGAGGAGAAAAAATTGAAATGAAATGAATTGCTGGAAGCATGCTTTATATATAGACAAAAAGGTGGCTGTTCCGAACAGGTGCCAACAGATAGGTAACTGTTCGGACAGATAGACAATCTGTTTGGACAGATTCGGTTAGAATGCAACAGGTAGAAACTTGTTTGAACCTTTTGAACCAGTTCGGGTGGTATGGACCTGTAAGGGACTTGTTTGGGAAGAACAATTTTGGACCAATTTATTTTGAATTTTGAAACCAAAATTTAAAATAAAAAATAATTACAAAAGTTTTTGACCCAAAAAGATAAGTATTGGGCCGGACAAGCCCAATCCAACCTCGCACCACGCACTCGCGCCCAAGCCCAGGCCCGCCCGCCCGACCGACCGGCTGTGGCACGCGCGGTTTTAATTTTGGGTCTAATGGGTCTAGCTCACTTCATCCATAACCTCACCCTTCCACAAACTTGGGTTATCCAATTCTAAGATTTATAAACCCAAACAATTCCTCAAGCCTTTCCAATGTGGGACAAGCACATTTCACAAATGTGTAGTAAACCCACCAAAATACATTTCTACAAACCCGAAAATGCGCATTGAATTCTCATTCATCCGGAAATGGTTTTGAGCAACCAAATACATGAATTTATTCACTATGCGGCATTAAACATGAACCCTATTAGAAACGTTAAAAATAAAGCTTGGGTCCCACCTTAATTAATGCTCAAAGTTAACAAAAAATAAGGATTTTTTCAAAGCCATTTTCCAACAATCCCTTACATGAATGGAATTCACGATAACAGACATGGAACAAGATGCAGATAAAGAAAGAGTACATTAAGAAGATACACCACATCGAGATAGGTAGCGTTTGGCTTTGAACCTTCTCTAGTGAAAGCCTATCGGACTTACTGGCTAACCAGTGGACACGATGCTTTGAACTGTTCAACTGTTTGTGTAAGCCAAGACAATAGACTATACATAGTGTATCCACAGACATAGTTTGGTTCTAATGGTTGTGTTCATTTTGGCCCTGAACAACGCCTGGTAATTCATGAGTGCTCTAGAGAATTTAGCCTTCTCAATTCTCACAGAATCGGCCTAGTTCACACTCATATAGGTGATTTCTTATTAAGAGTATCCTGCTATACCCCACTTGGATGTCCAAGCCATAAGAATCATTAAAAGCAAAGCTTATCCTACTAACGCTGCAGGTATCACTCTTCTTATCATAGAAATGGGTAGGAGTAAACCTCCTTAGTGATACGTGAAGTCATCCATAATTCGGTTGTCCCTTTGAACCTAGATCTTGGGATCTCCAGTCAACTAGGTTGGGTTGCCATTATGGCGACTTATAAGTAATAGGCTTTAATCCCATTCTCCTCGATAAATAGTACACTTGCTTTCTGGCTAGCCCGTTAGTTAATGGATCCGCAATATTTTCCTTTGACTTTCCATATTCTATGGAAATTATTCCATGTGTGAGCAAATGCCTAACAGTATTATGTCTTCGACGAATGTGTCGAGACTTACCGTTATGCATATGATTTTGTGCCCGTCCTATTACTGCTTCACTATCACAGTGAATGCATATAGCTGGCACAGGTTTAGGCCACATTGGAATGTCTTCTAAGAAATTACGAAGCCATTCTGCTTCTTCTCCTGTTTTATCTAATGCGATAAACTCAGATTCCATTGTTGACCTAGCTATGCATGTTTGCTTGGAAGATTTCCAAGAGATTGCAGTACCTCCCAGGGTAAAGACGTATCCACTAGTGGATTTTGAATCTTTAGTATCCGATATCCAATTTGCATCGTTGTACCCCTCGAGTACTGCTGGATATTTGGTATAATGTAAGCCATAATTCTGGGTATGTCTTAGATACCTAAGTACCCTAATTATCGCTTTCCAATGATCGGACCCCGGATTAGTTGTGTACCTACTCAATTTGCTTACAGCATAGGCTAAATCTGGCCTAGTGTAATTCATTAAGTACATCAAGCTTCCGATTATCCGAGAGTACTCTAATTGTGACATGCCCACACCTGTATTTTTTGACAAATGAAGACTAATGTCAACAGGTGTTTTAGTAGGACGGTTGTCATGCTTTCCAAATTTCTCCAGAATCTTCTCAACATAGTGAGACTGAGATAAAGCATATCCTTCAGATGTTCTAGTAATTTTTATTCCTAAAATTATATCTGCTGCTCCCAGATCTTTCATGTTAAACTTTTTGTTCAACATTTTCTTTGTGGATTTGATCATGTCATTATCGCTTCCAATAATGAGCATGTCATCCACATAAAGACAAACTATGGCATAGCCTTTGTCTGTGCTTTTAACATAGACGCATTTGCCACATTCGTTTATCTTAAAACCATCTGAAAGCATAGCGTGATCAAATTTTTTATGCCATTATTTCGGAGCTTGTTTTAATCTATAAAGGGATTTGACAAGTTTACAAACCTTTTTCTCTTGGCCAAGAACTTGAAAACCTTCTGGTTGTTCCATATAGATTTCCTCATCTAACTCTCCATTCAAAAAAGCTGTTTTAACATCCATTTGATGTATTTCCAGATTATACAAAACTGCAATTGCAATCAATATGCGAATGGATGTTATTCTTGTCACTGGTGAATAGGTGTCAAAATAATCAAGGCCTTCCTTTTGCCTGTATCCCTTAACAACAAGCCTAGCGTTGTATTTATCTATTGAACCATCTGCTTTCATTTTTCTCTTGAATATCTACTTATATCCAAGAGGTTTACATCCTGGTGGAAGATCCACCAGTTCCCAAGTATGATTTTGCAGTATTGATTCAATTTCACTATTCACAGCCTCTCTCCACAATGGAGCTTCAAGGCTTGACATTGCTCTCTTGAAGTTTTGAGGCTCATTTTCTAACACACCAAATGACTTAGAGATCCTAGCCCTCTTGCTACATTTAGGTTCATCTGATTCATTATCATTGTGGTCTCCACTGCTACCCATAGCAGTATCAAAAGTTTTTTTATTCGAACTTTTCTTTCATTCATATCCGGATTTTCAGATCTATGAACTAAAAATCTATAAGCACTATTATTATTAGCATATCCAATGAACACACAATCAACGATCTTTGGTCCTATATTAGTCGTTTTGAGACTAGGGACTGCCACCTTGGCCAAACACCCCCACACTTTGAGGTAATTATAGGCAGGTCGTCAACTTTTCCATAATTTTTAAGGTGTTTGATTGAGTTTCTTGTGGTTAGCAGACAAAATCGCCTCCCTCCACAAGTTCTGAGGTAACCCTGAACTAATCAACATGGCATTCATCAACTCTTTAAAAGTTCGATTCTTTCTCTCAACAACACCATTTGACTGAGGATAATAGGGTGCAGTGTTTTGGTAAATGATACTGTGTTCAGAACAAAATTCTTTAAATGGTGCATCATACGCGCCACCTCTGTCACTCCTTACTATCTTAATAGTTTTGCCAAGTTGATTTTCAACGTCAAGTTTATATTGCCTAAAAGCTTCTACGGCTTCATCTTTACTTCTCAATAAGTAGATATAGCAATATCGAGTGCAATCATCAATAAAAGTAATAAAGTACTTTTTACCTCCTCTAGTTTGAACAAATTTTAAATCATAGATATCTGTGTGAATTAAACTTAGAGGTTCGGTACTTCTTTAAACTTTATTAAATGATGCCTTAGTGAGTTTTGCCTCAACACAAATCTCACATTTATGATTAGGATCAAATTCTAAGTTAGGTAAACATTCTAAAGCAACAAGTCTACACAAAGAAATAAAATTAACATTTCCTAATCTACCATGCCATAAGAAAGAAGACTCAGCAATATAAACAAAAGATGTGTTCTTATTATTAAAAGCCAAAGTAGGTACAACAGTATTTACATTGAGCTTAAAATGCCCATCACTCATGTAACCTCACCCCACATACATTCCACTCTTGGAGAATACAACTTTATTAGATTCAAAAACTAATTTAAACCCATTCTTGATCAACAATGACCCAGAAATCAAATTCTTGCGAATCTCTGGCACATGGAGTACATTGTTAAGAGTGAGTTCTTTCCCCGAGGTCATTTTTAGCACAATCTTTTCTTGTCCTTCAACAGTTGAAGTGGAGAAGTTTCTCAAAAAAAGTTGTTCCCCACTTTTCACCACTTTGTAGATTGTGAACACCTTCTTTTCTGTACAGATATAGCGGGTTGCTCCAGTATCCACCCACCATTTCTTGGGATTGCTCACCAAATTTGCTTTAGAGACTACCGTAGCAAGATTGATGTCAGCCACTACATCGGAAAGATAAAAATCCTCGGCTATGTTGGCTCGTGCTGGCTTTTTGCTTGAACTTCCTTCATCCTTGCAAACGTGACAATCCTTAGCATGATGTCCATCTTTGCCGCACACAAAACACTTGCCTTTGAACCTCTTGTTAAACCTGCTGTTGATCCTTTTGTTGATCTTACTAGTGGATCCTTGTTTGGGACCATTGCCATAATTCTTCCGATTCTTGTTATTGAACTTTGACCCTTGTTCAGGTTCCATAACATTTGCTTTAGCCTGCATGACATGGTTTCCTAATTTCTTGTCGGAACCACGGCTGTCCTCCTCAATTCGGAGCCGCACTATCAGTTCCTCCAATTTCATCTCCTTGCACTTATGCTTCAAATAATTCTTGAATTCTTTCCAAGATGGCGGTATTTTTTCAATGATTGCCGTTACTTGGAAAGATTCATTGAGAACCATCCCTTCCGCATGTATGTCACGGAGAATTAATTGGAGATCTTGAACCTGGCTAATAACCGTTTTGGAATCCATTATTTTAAAATCCAGAAAACAACTGACAACAAATTTCTTTGTATCGGCGTCCTGTGTTTTATACTTATGATCTAGAGATTCCCACAGTTCTTTAGCTGTGCTTTTCACACTATACACATTGTACAGTGTATTATCCAACCCATTGAGGATATAGTTTGACACAGAAAATCACCATGTTTCCATGCATCGACTGCAGCGACCACTTGCGGGTCAGTTTCTCCTTCGTTTAGTGCCGGTGCCTTTTCATGAGTGAAGCGAGTCAAATTCAATGTGGTAAGATAAAACATCATCTTTTGTTGCCATCTTTTAAAATCATTACCATTGAGTTTTTCTGGCTTCTCCCCATGATTTATTGATATTGCCGGATGACACAACAGGTGTGGAGGTTTGAGTGATAACAGTCTCAGTACTGTTAATTTCAGTTGTCATAATTTTGACGAAATAAAAATAATACACAAATCACAAATTTATACAAAAAATGAATTCACACACAAAATAAACAGAATAATATTTTGTAACAAAATTCAAATGATAAACAGTATATTACTACTATGTTATCAAAGAAATCATTAAACAGTATATCACTACTATTTAAGAAATTAAACATGCTATTTAATTTCCCGAAACAAAATATTTGTCTGTCTATCATAGAAATAAATAAAAATAAAAAATCTACTTTAAGATTGTTGGAACCCACAAAGGTGTATGTGTGTAAATTAAATGTATAAATTAAATAAACAATAAAATAAAATAATTCAGAAAATAATTATATAAATTATTTCCCGAATTAAATGCTTACAGAATTTAATGTCGAGGCTTGTGTTGGACACAATCTCCTTAAAGTATATTTCGCCATCGCTCTGGTGCTTCAAGTTTTATTGGCGTCTACTTCCCAGCATGCAACGACTAACACTTAAATTTGCAGCACTACAAATTTAAGTCTGGCGAACCAAAAATTTGTTGTAAACTCTCTATTTTTTTTCTAAAAATAAATGCAGAAACTGATGCAAGAGCACAGAAAGAACAGGAAAAGAAGGACGAAAATCTGAGGGAAAAAAATTGAAATGAAATGAATTGCTGGAAGCATGCTTTATATATAGACAGAAAGGTAGCTGTTACAAACAAGTGCTAATAGATAGGCAACTGTTCGGACAGATAGACAATCTGTTTGGACAGATTCGATTGGAATGCAATAGGTAGAAACCAGTTTGAACCTTTTGAACCAGTTCGGGTGGTATGGACCTGTAAGGGACTTGTTTGGGTGAAGAACAATTCTGGACCAATTTATTTTGAATTTTGAAACCAAAATTAAAAATAAAAAATAATTTACAAAAGTTTTTGATCCAAAAAGATAAGTATTGGGTCGGACAAACCCAACCTAACCCTAGGCCCGCCCGCCCGGCCGACGGCACGCGGGGTTTTAATTTTGGGTCTAGCCCACTTCACCCATAACCTCACCCTTCCACAAACTTTGGTGCCCCTTGGGGCCCATTCAAAGTATCCAATGCTAAGGTTTATAAACCCAAACAATTTCTCAAGCCTTTCCAATGTGGGACAAGCACATTTCACAAATGTGTAGTAAACCCACAAAAATACATTTCCACGAACTCGAAAATGCACGTTAAATTCTCATTCATCCGAAAATGGTTTTAAACAACCAAATACATGAATTTATTCACTACGCGACATTAAACATGAACCCAATTAGAAATGCTAAAAATAAAGCTTGGGTCCCACCTTAATTAATGCTCAAAGTTAACAAAAAATAAGAATTTTTTCAAAGCCATTTTCCAACAAAGTTTTTTCTGCTTGTCTTCAAGATCCCATCCCAAGCCAACTTCCTGGAAAGCAAGGGAGCCTAAACTTAGCAAAACTTTACTTGCTAAGCTAAAAACAATTATTTCTACCATCTTCTAATTTCTTGATGATCAAGAAAAAGTTGAAGAAAAAGAAGAAGAAAAAGAAGAAGGGAGATTAGGCAATAGTTATGGAAGCAAGGTAGGTGTAGCTGAGAAATGACTTAGAGTCCACGGAAAAAATGGACACAGGATCTTAATCCAGATTCAACCAATAGGAATGTTTGTCAGATTAGATATGAATATTTGTTTTAGTGTAAATTACACTTACCATTCCTAAGATTTCTAATAATTATAAGGATCATTATGAAGTTTTAATAATTATACTAACTTCTCTTATTTTTAAAATTATTATCAAGATTCCCTCACTATTATCCTCCATTAGGCTAATTAACAGAATTTGCTAATGTCATACTGATGCCATACCAATAATGACGAAATTACCCCTTAGATGCCTTATTTATTCAAATGATTAATTTCACTCACCTTAGGTTTACATATATATTATCAAAGATCCATATCTTAAAATTCATGCAATATTAAATGAAACTCTTAAATTGTTAAAATATTATTAAATCGTTTATAGAAAAAAAACACTTAATTTTTATTGATAAAATAGTTAAAAATATATAATCTCTTTAAAATTAATGTTAGATAACATCCTATATTATTCTTAAATTTTAATGTTTATCTTTGGGTCATTAAATTTCTAGTCGATGCATATTTAAAAAATCCCAGGTTAATATTTTTTTTATGGTTAAAAAAATTAAAAAATAAATATAGAAGTAAAAAAATATATATAATCATCTCACAATAAATTAAAATTAGTTGATAAGGAATGAATGAACATGAAATTTTAGAATTAATTTCTCACCTTCATTAATGGTTAAATTTGATTTTATTTTTTCTATAAAAGTTGAAAAACTTGTAGAAAAAAATAGAGTCAAACAATTTCATTTATATTTTGAAAAAATTATGAAAAATAAATAATAATTTCATATATATATTTAATAGGGTAAATTAAATTTAGTGCATTTAAGGTTAAGATTAATGTTGATAACCTTAGAGGAGGTAAGATTTTTCTTTTTAACTTTTATATTTATTTTTAAAATTTTTTTTAATCATGTAAGAAATGTTAACTGACATTTTTTAAATATGCATCAACTAGAAGTTTAACAGCGTAAAGATAAATGCATTTATTTCAACTTTAAAATAAAATAAAATAATAAATGCATTACTTAAAATGATGAATTTTACGTTATTTATGTTGTGTGAAATAAGTCTTATATTAAATTATTAGATTGTTATCTAACAATAATTTTGGAGAGATGATTTATTTTTAAGTATTCTATTAATGAAAATTAAGTTTTTTATTAAATATTTTAATAAGATCTTAACAATTTAGAGATAAATAATTTTTTAACATATGAATAAATAAGTAAGACAAATTGCTGGAAAAAAAAAATCTAATTGTTTCAATTTAAAAAAAGAAAGAAAAAAGAAATTTAAATAATAAATGCATTAATTAAAATTGATAAATTTTTCGCTGTTTATATTGTGTGAAATAAGTCTTATATGTATTATATTATTAGGGTCTTATATTAAATTATTAGGTTATTATGTTAAAATATGCATGAGTCTTTAATAATAGATATGCAAAACCTCCGACAGGTAAGTGAATTTTTTTATTTAAATAGCTTATTGGTTGATTTGATAGTTTTCATCTTTTCACTCAATTCAAAAGGGTCATATGGTCATTTTGGATAGTCAATTAACGCCGTTTGTACTAAATTAACAGAGTGAGAGAATCTTAATATTATTAGTAAACATAAGAGAGATTTTTACAATTATTAAAATCATAGAGAAAGTTTTTGTATTTGTGAGAAACTTCAAGAGAGGTCAGTGTAATTTACTATTTGTTTTATGCTAGTAGTAGTAGGTGCCATTGAATTGGGGTAATTTTGTTTTCACACACTTACTTATCTCAGTGTACATCATTTTTCAGTGCATGCATTTAGTAATTTGATTATGAGTTATTGTTCTCATTCCACACACCAAATATTCCAATCATATCCTTAACTTATATCATTGTACACACATCAACTCAACCATTTTTCCATACACTTATTCAAAATTGTATACCAATGGTTCAGACCCTATTTCGGTTTAAAGCGACGCAGAGTTTTTAATCAGTGGTATGACTGTGAAACAAAGGATCAGTGGGTGGAACTTCAATGAATATAGGGGTGTAAATCTGGCCCGGCCCAGCTCGGCCCGACCCATGTTGGGCCTCGCGGGCTCTTGCCAAAATTAGGGCCTAGCCGAGCCGGCCCACAGGCTAAAAAACTAGGCCCATGGGGTATTCGGGCCTGGGGCGGGCTAGTCCGGTGGGCCTGGCCTTGGGCTTAGGCTAGGCTTAGGCGAGCCTGACCATTTTCTTTTTTTTAATTTTTTCTACCAAAATTTTATTATTTTTCACTAAAAAAAACATTGGCCTCGGGTGGGTCAGGTTGGGCCTTGCCTTGAGTGGGCCTTAAGCGGGTTGATGGGCCGGGCCAAGTAGGCTGGGCCGGGCTTGGCTTCAAAATGAAGGTCTAGGCCCAGGTCCAAGGGTTCAGACTTGAGCTCGAGCTAGGGCCCAAACGGGCCTAAACGGGTTGAGCCCACCTCGGGCTGCCGGCGGGCTTCGGGCAGCCCATAGGTGGCGGGCCATTCTTACACTCCTAAATGAATATGTGTTTAAACTGTACCTTGTTTTTCTAGGGAGTAATCAAGATGATGATATTGTGAAACAAGTCTGATTTGGCAGCAAAACCATCATTTAAGACAGGGGAGGAAAGTCAAAGAAGTTGGATTTACATACCCAAATAGGTGGAGATGAGATTGGTGGTGGTGGTGGATCAATGGATAGGTAGGTAATAATGGAGAGTTTGATGTTTCTGAAGAAGAGTTTGGATGATTAGAGGCAAAAGATGATGAATATGATTGATATGATTAGTGGGGAAGAGAATGTAGAAATCAACAGAGAATTACAATTGATGCAAGTGATTGAGAATTTGAAGATGGAATTAGAGGTTGTGAAGAAGATGAACCTGAATTGGAGATGGAATTGGGGGTTTCTTAGTTCATAGCAAAACAACAATCCCTCTGATTTTAAGATGGTTCCATAGATTTCAATGGCTTCTCTCTCTCTCTCTCTCTCTATATATATATATATATATATATAAATAAGGATTTGGTTTTTTTTCTTACTCAAAAAATGTGCATTGAGATTTTTCTTTTAAAAAATATGTGTATAGAGAAAATTTAAATTTAATATTAAGGGTGTGTTTTGATATCCATTATAGTCATTTTATTTTTATGGTATAATTATCATTAAAATAATTTTTCATTAAGTATGTACTAAGATGAATAGATATGTGGAAATAAAATTTCCCATTGAATTGGGTTTGAGAAACAAGAAACATGAATTTTGAGCCATAGAAATTAATGCTAATTACAATCAACTCTCTACTTTTGACATCATGGGTTTTAATTTTTTCATAGATAAATTACAATCAACTTTATATTTTTGACATAATTATATTAATTTTTTGAGTAAATTACACTTTGCACCCTTATATTTTGCACCAAATCTCACTTTGGTCCCTATACATAAAATCGTGACAATCAATCCCTCTACACCTTTGGTCAAGTGTCAATTTACCCCTTCTATTACTCCATTATTTAAGTTTTTAACAGAATCTAGTCATATAACAAGCATGTGATTACGAAATGAGGGAAAGAGAGGAAAATCATTATCATTTCCCACAAATATATACTTTGTAGCATGTGAGAGTTATAAAATACAATATGTGTGTGTGCGAGTGCGCGCGTGTGTTCATATGCTAAAAATTAGGATGAAAATATAAGAAAATAGAGCTTTTGAAATAAAAAAAATGCAACAGAGAAATCGAAGACTCTGTTACGGTGGAAAACAAAGTTTCGTTATTCTAATTTTTGCAAAATCCTAGTTTATCTCCTTAATCGTTTACAATTTACATTTTGTTTTAGCTAAATACAATCAAAATTTGATGTAAATTTTAGGACGAAATGTATATAGACGGAAATTATGGATGATTTTTTTCTTCTGCCCTAATTTTATAGTCATATGTTTGTCACATTACCAACTTCTATTAAAGACTTCTATGATGGAGTAACAAAAGAGAGACATTGACACTTGATCAGAAGTGCGAAGAGTTGATTGTCACAATTTCATAAATGTATGGGGTTAATTGTTACGATTTCATGTGTAAGGACTAAAGTGGAATTTGACCAAAAACGTAGGGGGTTGACTGTCACAATTTCATGTGTAGGGACTAAAGTGAGATTTGGTACAAAGTGTAATTTATTCTAATTTTTTTTATTATGTGTTTAGAATTTTTTAAAATTTCTGTTGTCACCAAAAAAGTTCTATGCGTGTGAACACAAAAAAAAGTTTGTTGATTAAGGCCTCGTTTGGCAACCTCCAGTTTAGTTAAAAAGTCAAAAAGTTACTATAAGTTATCATATCACTCTCTCTATTTTTCTGCATAAAATAGTATGTTCCCAAACGAGGCCTAAATGTGAGTGTGTTAGAATTTGTGAATCTAGTTCAAGGTGTGGAAATTGTTAAATATTTCTAACTTCCAATATAGAATTTATAAGTACCAAAAATAATTAAACCAAAATTGTGACTTGCACTGATTGAAAATGAAGTATAATTAATAATCTAACTCGACTATGCTATGAGCTAAGCTAAGATAATGAAGTTACAAAGTATAAATAAATTATGAAACTAAAATGAATAGAAATACATGTATTGAGAGACTCTTGTTTTCCTCTGTCGGAGTTCCTTCAGGGGCTTTAACTGTACCCAGATGAAGACATCCTCAAAGCCAAGATCGAGCTCCTCAACAACACCAACGTGGATGGCTACGTGTCACACACTGGCAATGCGGAAGCGTTGACAAAGATATGCAAGTGTGTGTGGCACTAGTTAACTCTTTTCACTAGCCCACCAATAAAGCTCAAAAGGTTTGCAAAGACAAGCAAACACAATATTAGTTAAGTTGATGAGCCACAAGATTGGAGACAGGCCACAAAATAACAAGCAAGAAGCTAAAATTAAATCAAGCAACAATTGAAAAGCTTTGCACAATTTAAAGGCGAAACGAACTTTTCATTGATCAAAAGAAGGCATTACAATAGTTGAACAATGCACCAAAAGTGCTACAAAAGTAGCCTTACCATAAGCTAGGTTGGGGTACTTTAAAGGCACAAGTGGTCTGGTTCAACACTTGGGTACACCCTCCTTAATATAGCTTGTTAAGTCTTTTCCTAGCTGGCAGGAGGAAACATCCACTATGTTTGAGGAGTCGTAATGGATTTTTAAAAATTCTACAAAAAGAGAAAAATTACAACTCTTGGTCCTAAAACACCTTTAATACTAAGATATTTACATAAAAATTTACAAGGCAAAAAAACTACATTTGACTCTCCAAAAGTTGGCCTAAAGTTGTTGTTTGGGCAGACAAGTCTGTGGTCTGCTGTGACTGGGTTGCTTCATGGCATGCCTTGGGCTATCTTGCACCATGCCTTGGGCCTTTGCTTGAACTTGCACCAACAACTTCTAGGGCATGATTTTGACTCTTCGAAGGGCACAAATGAGTGTGGCATCAAGGTGTTGACCCTTGGATGGGCGCACCTTGACAATCTTCCCCACTTGAACGGTCGACACCCTCGACGACTTGGCCCAATAGGCATCAATCTCGTCTTGAAAAGCCGACAAGTCCGCCTTCCGTTTCCAGCTGATTTCTTCATCTCCAAGGCCTCTCCATTTCACCAACTATTGCCTTTGTTTTTTCTTGGAAACCATTTTCACCCGATCAGCCAAGATAGATTCAACAGACTTTTTCCCTACTTTGGCTGTGATGGTTTGGCGTTTTAGCTCATTTCTGGTTGGATCTTCCTTGTCTGGATAGTAAGGCTTCAAATAACTCACATGGAAAACTGGGTGTACTTTTAGCCAAGATGGAGCATCTATCTTGTAAGCACACTTGCCAATTCTCTTCAGAATGGTGACCGGTCCCTCATACTTGCGCACTAGCCTTTTGTCTCTTCCCCTCATGAACTTGTGTTGCTCAGGGTTGAGTTTGACAAGAACTTGATCCCCAATTCTAAACTCAAGTGGCCTCCTCTTTTCATCAGCCCTTTTTTTTTTTAATTTTACTTGCTGCTTTTTCGAGATAGGCACGAGTAATGTCATGGTTCCTCTTCCATTCCTTAGCAAATTGATAAGCCCCGGGTGATTTTCCTTCATAAGGTCCATCCACTGTGTGGGGCAACAGTGGCTGCTGGCCATTCACTATCTCAAAAGCACTCTTGCCCGTAGAGCTACTCTTTTGAGAGTTGAAGCATAACTGTGCTACATCAAGAAGTTGCACCCAATTTCGTTGATTGGCATTGACAAAGTGGCATAAATACTCCTCGAGCATACAGTTGAAGCGTTCTGTTTACCCATCCATCTCTGGATGGTAGCTTAATGAAGTATTAAGTTAGACCCAAGAAGCTTGAATAACTCCGTCCAGAAGTTGCCAACAAAGCGCGAATCTCGGTCACTAACAATACTTTTAGGCATACCCCAATACTTAACAATGTGTTTGAAGAAGAGTTGGGCAGTCTCCTCCATTGAAACATACTTTGGGGCAGCAACAAAGGTGGCATATTTGGAGAACCGGTCCACAATAGTCAAGATAGTCCCGATATCTCCCACTTTAGGCAATTTAGTGATGAAGTCAAGTGATACACTTTCCCATGGGCGTTTAGGCACGGGCAAAGGTTCAAGCAAGCCTGCTTTCTTCTTATGCTCAACCTTGTCTTGCTGGCAAATGAGACAAGTGCAGACATATTCTTCCATATCATCACGCATTTGGGGCCAATAATATCCTTGTTTCACCAAGGCCCATGTTCGCTCCCAACCCGGATGTCCTGCCCAAAGTGTATCATGACACTTCCTAAGAAATGTCTTTCTCAAATCACCAGCCCTGGGTACAAATATGCGGTTGCCTGTTGTCATTAGAAGTCTATCTTGCACCCAAAATTGGCGAGTCTCGTCCATTTTGACAAGGTTCATAAGATTCTCTGCCATAGCATCCTTGTCTAGATGAGTCTTGATTTTCTCCTTGATGCTGGTTGAAATAGAAGTAAGTGAACATACATGATGGCACACGACAAGCTCCGCCTT
Organism: Camellia japonica; assembly: GCA_030407325.1. Lineage (NCBI taxonomy): Eukaryota > Viridiplantae > Streptophyta > Magnoliopsida > Ericales > Theaceae > Camellia > Camellia japonica. Next base: position 13,256,933 of record JAPPVO010000017.1, read on the forward strand.
CCTACTTAGTGCATCAGCAACATGGTTGGTGGCACCAGCCTTGTATTCTAAGGCAAAATCAAACTCTGCCAACTTCTCTTGCCACCGTGCTTGTCGTGCGTGTAATAACCCCAACCTCTGATTAACGTTAATCCGTACTTAATTATGTCTGATGGTAATTTAGGAAGGATTTGAAATTAATGTGCATATGTATTGCATTATTTATGTGTTTCTATATGTTTGCGATATAATGACCTGTTAATGTCTTTGACTTTAAACTGCGAATTGAAAGCCTCATCGGCAATCGATTCAGAAATTGACTTGACTTATGTGCTAGTTAGGATTTATAGAATTTTATGGTAGGTTTAATTAAAATTTGATTTGGTATGATTAAATTAGATTAAATAACGTTAAATTACATTAGTTCAATTATTTACGACATTGTCATTAGTGGGCCACTTAGGTACCATTGTTTGGAACTCAATTGCATACACTTCATAACATTTCCTCAGCCATTTTTGAGACCAAAAACGTAGGGAAGAGTGAGAGAAGAGGAAACTTACCTTCCATTGAGAATTGGCTTGGATACTTGAAGAATTGGTAGAAGATTTGCAAAATTGAGCTTCCTCACCTATAATTTAAGACTTAAGGTAGGAGACTCATCCTCTCATTTATGTATTTGAGTTGTTCTAGCATGGTCCATGGTGATATTAGTGATAAAAGTCTAGTTGTGGCTTAAAATGTTGAATTTAGAGCTAAATTAGGCATGCATGTGCATATCTTGAAGTTTAAAGTTGTTTTCATGGGAATTCTTGCATGCAAGACCATATTCTAGTTATAGTCCATGAGTTCATCATGATTTTGGGTTCAATCTTACATTTGGTCATGTTTTAGAGCATTGGATTTAAAATGAACACTTGCATGTAAGCTTTTATTTTGTTCTTGAAGTTTTCCTTGAAATTGTGTTCAATTGACTACCCTTGGGCTTTGATTTTACAAAATTGATCTTCAAAACATGTCATACTATGAGTTTACAAGAGTTTTCCAGAAAATTAGCCCAAAAGGATTGAATTTGATGCATTGTAGTTGAGTTTTGAGCTTGAGGTTCAAATTTGGAAATTCCAGATTTTGGACTCATGCTCGAGTGGGAAACTCCACGCTCGAGCGTACATATTGAGTTCATGCAGTACGCTCAAGTGGGTAAAATGACGCTCGAGCGGGAATTTCATGTATCCAGTACTTTGCCTGTGTTTACAGTCCGCTCGAGCGGGGTAATGCACGCTCGAGCGAGGACTTGTGTCTCACGCTCGAGCGGGTATCGAGCGCCCATCGAGCGTGAATTTCATGCATCCAGTACTTTTACTGTAGCTTGCAGTCCGCTCGAGCGGAGTAATCCACGCTCGAGCGGATTCCTTTTGTCTGCATGTCCGCTCGAGCGTATAAGGCCACGCTCGAGCGGGACCCCTGTTTCAGCAAAATTTTGAAAAGTGTCTTAAGTGTATCTTTGCATCATCATTCCATCCTAGGCATTCCTAGGCCATGTTTAAGACTCTATAGTGAGGATTTAAGGTTCGGAACACACTTAGAACTAACGACATAAGTTTTGTGCAATTAGAACGTATGTTTCAAGTGTGCATCTGTTATATGTTGTGTAGGTCACGTGCCACGTACTGTTTGACCAAGCTTACTCCGTCTGTCTGTCTCGAGGCCCATTGTGAGTAATAACTCTGTAAAGTTATGTTTAACTTAAGTATTTTTTGACTGGTATGGTATGATCTGTTTTCTGAAATGCTATCTTACGAATTATGAATGAATGTTCAATTTTCTGAAAAGTATTTGTGGCACCCTTAGTTCACGTGGCCCTCGCCCGAGGGTAACAATACCGCGGCCAATCTGCACGTGGCCCTCACCCGGGGGTAACAATACCGCGGCCAATCTGCATGTGGCCCTCGCCCGGGGGTAACAATACCGCGGCCAATCTGCATGTGGCCCTTGCCTGGGGGTAACAATACCATGGCTACTTGTGCGCAAGATATGGACCTTTATGGTCGTTGGTACCAACTATGTATGTGGGTCTCTGGACCAATCTGATCTGATAGCTAATGGGTGAACCACGTATGATCTTATGCAAAATCTGAGTACGAACATAAGTGTGTATCTGAATCTATTTCTGTCTTGAAATCTGAATATGTTCTGATTTAAATATTGGATTCTAACTTGTGATGGACATCATTCATTAAACCCCTTTACACTGTTATTATTCACTGGGCTTTCGCTCACAGTTTATATTATGTATGTAGGTGAGCCGGCACATGACCAAGGTCAGAGTTGACGGCCTTCTGTACTGTTTTTGTTATGCCTCCCGAGGAGGTTCCGATCGAAGTCTAATGCCATGGCTGTTTTTGTTTTCATGCTAGTCTCTGTAACTGTTTGTAAAGTCAGATCTTGGGAAGTTCACTTTTGTAGTTATTTTGTAAATATTGGTGTCCTTGACTGGCATGTTTATGTATATATATAAGTTTTAAAATATTCTGTCCCATGTACGTTATCACAGCTCATTGGACCCTGTCTATTTTGTATTATTGCTTTCGCAGCCCCTTATTATTTGCTAATCTGTTCAGAGGCCTTCAGTAATCCACGGATTACTGGCCGGTTACGGTGCTAAACCTACAGGGGTGGGTTTGGGTCGTGACAGTGCGCTTAGCTTGGGCTGTGTTAAGAAATGGCTAATCGCCGTGTTATCAGTCTTTACAACAAACCGTGAGTCTAAGATGTAGTGCCTCCAAGTCTTCAGACAATGCACTACTGCAAGCAACTCTTTCTCATGAGCTGGATATCTCTGCTCAGTATCATTGAGCTTTCTACTCTCATAGGAAATTGGGTGACCATCCTGTAAAAGAACACCACCCAAAGCAAAATTAGATGCATCAGTTTGTATCTCAAAAGCTTTACCTAAGTCAGGTAGAGCAAGAACAGGGTCTTTTGACATAGCTTCTTTCAAGGCTTGAAAGTTGGCATTCCTCTGCCCAAACATATGGCTTGCCCTTCTTTAGCAACTTTGTCAATGGGGAAGCTAGTCTTGAGTAGCCTTTAACAAACTTGCGATAATAATTAGCTAACCTAAGGAATGACCGCAACTTCGAGACATTAGTGGGTAGCTACCACTCTTGAATATCCTTGACCTTCTCTTGGTCGATTTTGATGCATCCATGCTTAACAATATGCCCTAGGAACTTAATCCTCTCTTGGGCAAAAGAACATTTCTCTAGCTTGACATAAAGCTTGTGCTCTCTCAACTTGGTAAGGGCCTTCTGAAGATGTTCCACGTGCTCTTATAAAGTAGAGCTATAAATTACAATGTCATCCAAATATACTATCACCAATTGATCCAAATACTCTTGAAAAACTTCATTCATCATGATGCAGAATGTTGCTGGGGCATTGGTCAAGCCAAATGGCATTACAAGAAACTCATAAGAGCCATAACGAGTAACACAAGTAGTTTTAGGCTCGTCTCCCTCGGCAATTCTTACGTGATAGTACCCCGATTGAAGATCTAGCTTTGTGAAATACCTCGCTTTACTCAATTGATCAAATGAATCTGCAATGAGAGGAAGGGGATACTTGTTCTTGATGGTCAGCTTGTTGAGTGCTCGATAATCCACAAATAAGCGAAGACTACCATCATGCTTTTTTTGGAATAAGATAGGTGCATCGAATGGGGCCTTAGATGGCCTAATGAAGCCTGCTGCCAGCAACTCTGTAAGCTGCTTCCTTAACTCATTCAACTCAGGAATAGCCATTCTATATGGTGCACGAGCTGGTGACTTTGCCCCTAGTACCAACTCGATAGCATAATCCACACCTCGGCGTGGAGGCAACTCCTTAGGCAACTGTTCAGGCATAACATCTGCAAATTGCCTTAAGATCTTCTTGATTGTGGTTAGGACATGAGTAGATTCGAGAGCTTCATTCAACTTCAATGCGGCAACCCAAGTTTGCACACCATACCTAACACCCCTTTTGAGTTGCATAGCTGAGATAAACCGGTCACTGTTGTTGGTGGCCATAGTAGGAATGAGACATGCCTTATCCCCCATGACACACATACTATTAGAATAAGGCATAGTTGCCGTCTTTGTGCTTCTCAAGAAATCTAACCCAAGGATGGCTTGGAAGTCATCCATGGGTACTGCGGTGAAATATACTTTTCCTTCCCAAGTGATGACCTTCAGATGAATAGATTTTGCAACCCCATAGATAGGCTACACTGCCGAGTTAACCGCCTTGATGCGGCTGTTATCCTTCTCTAAAGATAGCCCAAGTCTTTCAACTTCAGTCCTCGCAACAAAATTGTGGGTGGCCCCTGTGTCAATCAAAGCATGGAGGGGCTTCCCATTAAGTTTTATATCCACAAACATCAAACCTTTGTTGGATGACTTGCTCTTGTTCAATTTGCCTGATGATTCCCCACCATGCATGGGTTTCTTCCCTTTGCCTTCATCTTTGGACTCCACAAGTTGTTTAGGATCTGAATGTTTACCCACTTTGCCACTTTTGGCATTCTTCTTAGGCCTCCCTGTAGAAGCCTTCTTCTCCATGGCATTCATCATATGAAAGACTCCCACTCTAGAACTAGCTGCCTTAGAACCCTTACCACTTCGCCTGGACTGCACGTCTTCTTCCTCGCTATCGTCATCACTTGGTTGAGAGACATGGTCAGACACAGTTGCTAGAGCATTCAAGGCATGCTTTTGTGGACATTCAGATAACCGGTGTGGCCCATTGCATAAGAAACAAGAGATAGGGCCTTTTGCTTTGCTTGTAGAGAATTGTTGAGGGGCTTTTGCCTTGTCACCATAGCTCTTCTATTGCCATTGTCCTCCACCAGAATGGGTTTGGATATAGAAGTGTTGGCTCTCCCATTCTTAGGTTTGCCATAGCCTTAGGACTTTTCACCTCCCCTACTCTTGCGCGGGGAACCACTATCTCGTTGCTTAGGTTCAGCTTAGTCTGTAAGGCACTTAGCTGCTGCTTGTGCATGGGCTAAATCTTGTACTTTTTGCCTTTGAAGTTCAACTCTGGCCCATGGCTTCAATCCCTCAAGAAAGAAGAAGAGCTTGTCTTTCTCTGACATGTCTTTGATGTCTAGCATAAGCCTAGAGAATTGTTTCACATAATCTCTTATAGTGCCGGTCTGCTTGAGATCCCGCAAAGCACGCCGGGCATTATACTCAACATTTTCAGGGAAGAATTGGAGCTTAAGTTCACCCTTAAGTTGCGCCTAAGTCTCAATTGTGCATAAGCCGCGTTGCATCTCATCATGTTTAGTCCGCCACCACAACTTGGCATCACCGGACAAATACATTGTGGCCATAGAAATCTTTGTCTCCTCAACATCGGCTTTCATAGCTTTGAAATATTGCTCTATATCAAAAAGAAAGTTGTCTAACTCCTTGGCATCTCGTGCGCCACCGTAGGCACGAGGCTCGGCACACGTGCCCTAGTGAATTCCATGCTACCACTAGGTACGTTGCCAAAGGCACGGGTAAGAACACCAACCTGGCCACTGAGGTCTTCAATCTCTAGCCTGAGTTCAGTGACAACATCCTCAAAATCTTGCCCTTGAGTAGAGCCATGAGTTTGCTCCAGATCATGAACCTGTTGCTCAAGGTTGGCCAATGAAGCTGCCATGGCCTCCATATTGTCCATACGCTGCTCCAAGAGCTCAATTCTCTCCCTTTGCATGGGTTGAAGGTTGCCAGTAGCATCCATTTAGAAAGCCAATAATAGAGAAAGCCAAATAGACTTGGCTCTGATACCAATTTTTGGATCTCACAAGAACCAATGGGAGGATCTACCATCCAAATATAGAAAAATTCCATTCTCCAACAACAAGTTAACAGTATATACAAAAAGGAGGCGATTTCATAGATGGAGAGAATTTTCATCCAAGGGAAAAAGTCCTTCGAAAAACAGAGACAAACTCTGGCGGGGAATTCTAGCAGAATCAGAGGAACAAATCTTTGCACTGTGCAAAGAAAGATGTCCCACCGATTACGTCACAAAATACCCCAAATTAAAAACATTTTTGAGAGATCATTACAGACGAGAGAGGCCCCCATATACAAGCCCCTTTAGTTCATTTCCTTCTCTTAATGAAGAAGTAAAAAATTGGGCAGAAAATAATATTTTGTTCGTAAGTCAAAAACTTGTAAAATACGAGCTATTTCAAAATTGTTCTCTCCCTGTTCATAGTAAGGACGACTAGATTAGATTAGGGATATACAAAATTAATAAATACGATTTACATACTAATGAAAAACTCTCCTCCTCCTCTGATAACAAGAACCAGAACAACGGCTCATCCGCCTAATCTCCCTGTACCTCGAAGGAGCTTCGAGAACAGGAAAAACCGCCTCGGCCAGAAGTCTCGAACGACAAAACTACTTCTCCAGTAGAATAAGTTTCAAGGACTACAATCTAGACGCCGTCTACAATGTCATAGACGACATCAAATGCTCGGCAGCCCCAATTGAACTAATGACAAATCTATTTAGATGCCAGAGAGACTTCTATGTATTCGTTAAATTTCAACCAAATTTCACAATTAGATGAGGAATTTCTTATATTATATTAACTAATGGGGACAGTAGTTGGTTAGATGCGATGTCCCCAAATATGAGAGAATGGTTTGATGTAAATGTAACCACTGTAATGATTAATGAAAATTTTTATTAATTTTATTTATGTAACCACTCAAACTTTTATTTATTTATTACATTTCCCTTATCATCAACAACAATATCGTCATTCTTCTTTACACTCACGATTACATTTCGCAAAACATCGAAAAATTCTGGACCGTCCATAACAACGGACCATCTCTTATCAACCTTGTCTTCTAGTAGCACCAACCTCCGAAATCGATGGACCAAGATCAACATTACTAGCACCATCACCATCTTTGCGTACATCAATCTTGGACAAGCTAAGACGACCTCTACATTCATCAATAATTGAACCACTTGCCCCAAAACCTCCTAACAACAAATCTCTCGGCCTCTCTAGTAAACCAACGGACTTACTTTGCGATAGAATCAGAAGAACTTCAGTTTGAGCACAATGCCAAACATCAACATTCGCCTTTGTATATTTTTTAGATAACACAACAATAGATGGGGCCTTTAACTGCGAATCTTCTGGCATTTTACTTGTAGAATACTTCAAGTATCCCTTTATTTTACAATATGTTACACCCCTTTTAATATTCGAATCTTCGAGTTGATGCTTCATTATCCATTTTTTTTTTTTGATCGGCAAAAAAACTTTATTGATGAGGCACGTACAAGGTACAAAGGAAACATCAATAAAAAGGAGCTAAGAGCTGGATGAAGCTCAAACCTCCAGTTGGTGAGAGACCAACAAAGGGAGAAAACAAGAACAAACAACAGATTAAAACCAACCTACAGCAGAATAGATCAAAGTACTGCACTGAACTGATCAAACCAACTAGAGATTTCAACTTTGAACTGGAGGTTTCATACTATCACTTCACTGAAGAAAACCAACTGCTTTCAGACTATGAGGTTTCCGACCAGCAGCAATCAAAGCATCAAACCAGGCATAGCAATCACCTAGCACTGTACTGAGGAAACAAATCTCAGCTGAGGAAAAGATCAGCAGCCTTGAGACTTGATACCAGCCAGCAGATTAGATCCAGATTTGTGACCACCAGCAGAGCACATTTCACAGAACTGCAGTTTTTGCCAACATCCTCTCACTCCAAGCCAACACAGACCCTAAACCCAGCCCCTCCACCATAGACTAACCATTTCCAAGCCGAATCTCCTGAATGTTGCAGATAATCTGCTGCACTAAGTAACAGCAATCCTGAATGTAAAACTTGGCCCATAAAGCGATCCTTGTCTTGATTAAATCACACAGCTCCCCCAAGTGCATTTGACTCTCACAGAAAACTTTCTCATTCCTGAATTTCCATAACGACCACAAAACTGCAAATGGTATAAGATGCCAGATCATATTCAGATTGTTTCTCCACTTGAATCCCCTCCACCAATTAAGAATCCCTTCCACTGTTTGAGGAATTACCCAAGTCAATCCCCACCACTGCATCAAATCACACCAAATTCTCCAAGCAAACGGGCACCATATAAGGAGGTGAAATACGGATTCAAGCCCTTCATTACACAACACACACACAGCAGAGGCTTCTGGCTCTAGCACACCAATCCTCTGCAGAAAACCAGCTGTTTTTAGTCTCCCCTTCCATGCTAGCCAAACTAGAAATTGAACCTTTGGGGGAGAAAAATTATTCCATATTAACTTTGTTACCAGTAGTCGAGATGAAGGCACTGCCAAAGGGTACAGAGATGAGACAGAGAACTCAGCAGATGGAGATGCCAACCACCCGAGACCATCCTCCCTGTCCACGAGGCCAACCAAATTCTGATCCAGAAAGGTACTCAATCTTCTAAGCTCATCCTCCTCCCAGCCCAATAACCTTCTTCTAAACCTGAAAGTCCACCTAGGTGAGGTTTCATTCCTCTGTAACACCACTCTCAGGGACACCTCCTTATCAGTTGAGAGACTATACAACCTAGGGAACTCATTCTTAATACAGCAAGCCCCCAACCAATAATCAGTCCAGAACCGAATTCTATTCCCATTTCCCACCACCACCCGACTATTGTCCAGGAAAGCACTCAGAAGCTGTGGATTAGATTGACCTATATTAATAATACCATTCCAGATTTTTGAATAAGAGCCAGAGAAGGAAGTACTAGGCAACCAATTTCCACCCACTGACCCATACCTGCTACACAACACTCTTTTCCACAAAGTGTTAGACTCAGCCCCATACCTCCACCACCATTTAATCAACAAGCACTCATTCACCATCTTGACTTGTCTAACACCCAAACCCCCGTTCTCTTTACTTTTGGTTGCTTCCAGCCAACTGACAAGGTGAACTTTTCTCTTCAATTCAGACCCTCCCCAAAGAAAATTTGCTTGAATCCTTTCTATAGCCTTAGCCACAGATACAGGGATCTTGAAAATAGATAAATAATAGATAGGCAGACTAGATAACACAGATTTTATAAGTACCACACCAAAAGATAGGAATCGCCTCCTCCAAGAAGCTAATCTAACTCTGCATTTATCGATGACTGGTTGCCAAGTTTTTTTTAACCTGGGACTAGCCCCCAAAGGCAGACCAAGATACATCATCGGAAGCTTCTGGCTTGCACAGTTAAGTCTAAAGGCAAACTCCTTCACCTCTTCATCATACACGCCAATTCCACAAAGGGAACTCTTATGAAAATTAATCTTCAACCCTGAAACCAGTTCAAAACACCTTAGGATTCGTTTAATTACCAAGACCTCCTCCATATTGGCTTCACAGAAAATTATTGTATCATCTGCAAATTGGAGATGTGAAACCACCACTTCATCTTTGCCCACTACAGCTCCCTTAACCAACCCCAAAGATCTGGCTTGATCCATTAGCATATTCAGACCTTCAGCTACCAAATTGAAAAGGAATGGAGACAACGGGTCACCTTGCCTAAGGCCTTTTTCAGGAATGAACTCGGCCGTAGGGGATCCATTCACTAACACAGACACTCGGGCTGATGCTAAACACTCCTTGATCCACCCTCTCCACCTAGCCCCGAACCCAAAATTTTCCATCATAGATAACAGACACTCCCAACTGACAGAGTCAAATGCCTTCTGAAAGTCAAGCTTGAGAATCAACCCTTTTCTCTGGCTCCCCTTCCACCAATCAACAATCTCATTCGCAATGAGTACGCCATCGAAAATATTTCTACCTCTCAAAAACGCTGATTGAACCTCTCCAACCACCTTAGGCATCACCTTCTTGATTCTATTAGCCAAAACCTTAGCCACAATCTTGTACAAGGACCCAATAAGACTAATCGGTCTAAAATCTGATAAACTAGTAGGGCATTCAATTTTTGGGATCAAGGTGATAAAAGAATTATTCACACCAGCCCCCAACTTCCCATTTTCATAAAATTCTTTGAAAAATTGAAGAACATCAGACTTCAAACAATCCCAACACTTCTGAAAGAACATCAAATTAAACCCATCAGGACCGGGAGACTTATTCCCATTACAACTCCTAATAGCACTCCACACCTCATCTTCAGAAAAATCTGCTTCCAGAATTCCGGCCACTTGATCCTGACCAATAGATTTAAAATGACCCAACAACTTAGGCCTATTCCTCCAATTTTCAGCGAACAGGCCATTAAAATGCTTTAACATCTCCTGCTTCACCAAGATGGGATCCTCAAGGATTACCCCATCCACTGTGATTGAATTCAACAAATTCCGATTCTGTCTAGAGGATGCAATGATATGAAAATACCTTGTATTCTTGTCCCCCTTCATGTTCCAATCTAGTCTAGACTTCTGAAGCCAAAGCCACTCGTCCCTCTTCCTAAGAGACCACACCTCCTTTTTGACCTCCCTACGCCTGGCAATCTCAGCCTCTGACAATTCTCTAGCCTCGGCCACCAGATCAAGTTCATGAAGCTCCACCTCTGCTTTTTTAAGGGAGTAGGAAACATTGCCAAACACTTCATCATTCCACTTTTTCAATTCCATCTTGAGATATCTAAGTTTTGTAGTAATGACAAACCCAGCCCACCTAGAGACAATTGAAGCCTCCCACACCTGCCTGACCACATCTAAAAATTTAGGGTGTAACGACCAAGCATTTAAGAACCTAAATGGCTTTGGCCCCCAATCCCTTTCATCCTCCATCAATACCAAGGGACAATGGTCGGACACACCCCTTGGGAGGCCCCAGAGCTTAACATTAAACCTACTCAACCATTCAGGCGCTAGAAGAACTCTGTCAATTCTACTCCAACTACCCCCATCTTCTGAATTACTCCAAGAGAATTGCCTGCCCTGCATTGGGACATCATACAAGGCTAGCCCCTCAATAAAATCGTTAAACTCTACCATCCCTCTATCCCTTCTCAAACACCCTTTTTTGTCCCCTATATTTCTAATTTCATTAAAATCCCCTCCCACACACCAAGGATCTGGAAATCCTAGCTTGAGACTAGAAATAACTTTCCACACTTGCCCCCTACTCACTGCATCATTTGGCGCATAGACATTAACCAAAACACACCTAAAATCTGGAAGTAATGTACCTGACAGTAGGAGAAACCTTCTCGAACCACAACACTGAGATAATGAAAACACTGAAGGCTTCCACATGCACAGCAACCCACCAGCCGAACCATCCGCATCTACAAACATATATTCCAATTCGTCAACAGGCCACATCGACCGAACCAAATCATCGGACATACCTTCTTTCTTAGTCTCTTGAAAAAAAGCTAAATCAATTTTTCTCTCTTTAAGTAGAGACCAGATTCTTCTTCTCTTTTCTGGCCTTCCCAACCCCCTAATATTCCATGACAGCAACTTCATTGGAAACCACAGAGGAAACACCTAAATCCCCCATGAAAACTGTCTAGACTAAGACGGTTTCCTGCCTTTGAGCTGCCCTCTCTGCATCATGTTTTTCCAGCTCCAAAATTCTGTGAACAACTTCCTTTTCCTTCCCTTTAAAACTGATGCCCAGAGATTTACCCACCTCCACTGTCTTCCGAGCTTCCTGAAGGACTTGGTCATCTCCCTTCTCTGCCACACAAGCCGAACTTGACCGAGATAAAACAGCCGTAGCAACTCTGAATGCAGGTCCTTTATGCCACACTCCTATAGCAGATGGTCTACCAATTCGACCTCCCTTTCCCTCTTTCCGAGCTATCTTACCACTCTCTCCCTTCAACCTGGGTGCAAGAGCTTTCTCCTTCCCCACAAGCTTGCTATGTTGAGATTTCGCCCCTCTCCGATCCACACCAGATTCCACTCCCACGGATGGTATCTTGCACTGTGAAGATGGAGGCAGCCTTTGACTATTAACCTGGCCCATATTCTGGCCTATATTCAGCAAGCCCACACTCAGAACTTCTGGGTTGGGCCCAGACACAACCTTATTGTTTTGGGCCTCCTCTAACAGAACTTGAATTCGAATCCCAGGCCTCTCAAGCCCAGATCCACTTATGCTTTTCATAAACCCAGGAGTCACAATTTCCTCATCCTCTCCCTCCCTGACATTACTTCCCTTCTTGTTCCCCGTTGCAATAATAGCATCTTTTCCACTATTGCATGCTTCTGCCCCATTTAAGTTCCCCATACTTGGGATGATTGTATCTCCCACTATCGACTGAGAAGAATCGTCCACCTCCCACTGACCTGACCCTTGAATGCCATGTGCCCCAACATCCTTCTGCAAAGCTGCCATGACATTCCTCTTGTGGACAGACTGCTCACCAAGGTCTGCCACTGCATGTTGCAACTCTCCTTCCACCTCAGCCACCTCCTCTGCTACTTGCTCACCATTGCTGCCATACATGTTCTCCATATTGTTTGAGCTCCATCTTTCATGAAGAGAGCACTTACATACTTCTGTACAGACTTTGGATACCCTAACTTGTTCCTCACATACTCTAACTGGAAAAATTCTGCCTGAACACCTCACCTGAATAACTGAATTAATGTACCCCATACAAGAGGTAACGATTTTAATTCTGCCACATTTGAAAGATAACTGGTTGGTTGTCGCGTCATCCAGGCTGATTACTTCACCCCATAGTCTCCCAATCTTGTTAAAGGTGTCTGGACTCCATAAATTAAGTGGGACTCCATGACAGCTCAACCAAACTCCTCGTTCTTGCTTTATGTGCCCGAACTTCTTCCACTCTGAAACTGATTCGCACCATTCATGCAAGCAATCCTTTAATATTGATGCATTTTCCTTCATATCATCCAGTGATCTAAATGACACCACTGCCATTCTTCCTCCCCCCCTCCTGACTAGAATATTTGCTGGGCCTTTTTCCATGACTGCTTTATGGAAGTTTGAAAAAGAGTAATAGCAATTCAATTTAACAATAAGGCTATGATATAGCCATTCATTTTCTGCCTCATGGGCTTCCACCGATAGACCCACACTATCCTTGCTGGCTTCCAGCTGCACTACTTCTGCATATGACCGATAGCGTACGTTGGTTTGAACCTTTTCGCCCCTTTGCCACCGAGATCTTCCGTCCTCTCTTCCAGATCCATTCCCTGGTTGCCCATCTTGACCTCCTCTGCCACCTGATGCTTTCTTTTCGAACTCTGCTCTCTTAACTCTCAAGGCTTTATCATCACACCATAGCCCATTAGTTTTTTGGATTGCCACTTCAGCAGCTACAGGACAATCGTACCTGACAAAACCAAACCTAGACCGCGTAGCTTTCCTTAACTTATTTGGAATGAAAACATCTCGAACAATTCCAAACTTCATGAACAGATCATTGAGCCCCTTCGAGCTCATGGATGTGGGAATATTGTCAACAAAGATTGTATGAATACCAGCTCGGCCTCCACCATGGCTCTACAAGTGTTTACCCTTGCCATACAGCACCGGTTTCCACCCTCCTCCTTCTTCCATCCAAGCGATTTAATATTTCCTCTCTCTCTCTCTCTTTGTATGTCTCTTCCTATGCTTCATTATCCATGGCACTTGTTTTTCGTTAATGGAACAATAACCATTCCCATAATACACTAATTCGCACTGACAATCTACAGCGAAAATAAAATACGCTTGCAAACTGTCATTACCATCTAACCTTCGATCGTACACATTTACTCTGACCAACCCACTTGCATTGGGCGCGCAAAGGGAGAATATTTTATCAACCTTAATACTCTTTTGTTTGTATCTTAACTTCAACTGAGAAATAAATTAGGCAACACAAGTTCAATACAACTAAAATCACTTGCTGAAACACATTCAACAACACCAATTTTTATATCGTCAACCTCCATCCACCTGAACATTACAAATAAAATTACTTGTAAAAAAACAATTCTAAACAGTTTTAAAATACATTTGACTCCTTAACATAATTTTGCATTCTTTTCCTCTAACAGCAGCAGCCACTAAATATATCGCACCCTTGTGAATACTTCCCACATTTCCCAACAACGTGTCTTTGTAGTTCGTCCAAACATCCACTGGGTAAAACCGATCCATAACCTCTATTCCATGTCGAACGTACTCTTTATCCTTGTCACCAACAAGCTTTAATCTCATTTTCTTCAGCATACGAAAACTATAGGACTGATTAGGATCAACAATCCATGTCTCAGGATTACCCTCACTAACACCAATAAATATCTTGTCAGATGTGGGGACGGAATCTGATGGACTATAATCACTTATGATAAAAAAAAGAACGTGATGCACAACAACTTCCTCTTTTGTGTCTTGTCCCAATTGAACATTCCCAATTAATTTTATGCCCTTAATACCATTTTGTCCGATTGACGGTCACATCTTTTATTTCCCAATTCAATCCCATTCAGCAATCTTGCTACACCTCTATTGTCCAATGTAACATCCTTTAATTGTTCATCATACAGTTGTAACTTCTTTACTCCCTTATTATTCTTTTTAATGAATCGGGGAATATTCTGCACATACCATCTACAAACATACGCCATCCTAATAGGTGCAAGACCACGGTAACTATGCTTATTGTCCAATGTAACATCCCTTAATTGTTCATCATACAGTTGTAACTTGTTTACTCCCTTCTTATTCTATTTAATGTATCGGGGAATATTCTGCACATACCATCTGCAAACATACGCCACCCTAATAGGTGCAAGACCACGGTAACTACGCTTATATCCACTGACTGCCGGTGTTCTTGACCTCCGATACGCAAGAGGAGTCTGATACTGGCTGCTTACTACTCCTTCCATTTTTTAAAAAACACTCCAACTCTTTTATCCTAACACTTCTACAGGATCTGTTACCTCTATTAACCCTTTTGTTTAGGCACCTTAGCTTTGATATTTTTTCCCTATGTTCCTCGTACCCATGAACAAATTTTGCCGGAGTTGACAGTCACCTCTCTTCCCAAAGTCTTATTTGCCATGTCAAAAAAAGATCTACACATTTGAATGAATTGCCTGTAATTCTCAAGATATTTTTTTAAGGAGTACAACATTGTATACCAAAACAATCAACAACAAAGAAAGACAGAAAAGGAGGGACGAAACAGAGTACCAGAAAACAAAGTCACTGCAATAGCTATCCCACTATAAAAACATATTTCTCTACACCATCAAATATTTTTTGGTACCAAATAAAAGCAAAATTGCCCTGTGAGTAAGTACAAAGATTCTTTATTCAAAATAATTCAGAAACACAATCATTTTCCTACCTTTGTTTTTTGTCAGTCGGTTTGTTTTTATCTTTGCTTTCAACCACGCAAACCATTATACACGTGACACGTGTAAACCACTACCCCATAAAGAATCTAAAGTATTCACACCACTTACACCTGGGCCTGAGTGTGACTTTCTTTATACTACAACCATACACGTGTCCAAGCTCCATGAATGGATGGCCCAGATTCATCCTGAGGGGAGGAGGGGCACTGGTAATGTTAATACAGTGCCCCCCTAGTCACACCAACTCACACCAGGTTTTTTATATAATAGGAAGGCCTGGTACGGCTGGTGTGAGTTTACTGTTCTCCATTGCAAAATGCCTCACCAAACCTCTTTCTGTTTCTATGCGAAAAATGTTTTCCTCACCATCCCCACAGTGCCCTTACCCAAAAGAACAACTCCTAGATCTCTTGCAATCACTTCTCCAACTAGCCTAGTAACTTACACCAAACACACTGCCATAGATTCTTAAAACAAAATAGTTATAAGTAGCCGCCAATAAGTTGCACCAAACAGGTTGTGGGTTTGATCTGATGCCAGTTTAAAGTTGAGGGTAAATACCCACATATCCAACTTCAGACTTTTTCATTGGACATCTTCTGCATGTGAATGCTTCTATATATCATTCAATCATTGTCTATTAAGTTTTGTTGAATGTACTTCATTACTGTTGCAATTGTGTTATCAAGATTAATGGCTCTGTTCGGTTTCAATTTCAAAATCAGTTTTTTGAAGTTTTTCTAAAAAAATAAAAATTAGCTCGAAAAAAATAAACACCGAGAAGATATTTAAAAAAATTATTTTCGTTCCCCCCAAAAGGTTAAATCATATGACAATGATGAGTGTTTTATTTATTTATTATTATTATTATTATTTTTATTAAATTAGATTTTAGTTTTTAGTTTTTTTCAAAAAAAAATCTGAAAACAGATTTTGAAAACCAAGCCAAACAAGGCCAACATATATCTAGTGACCCATCAATTCTGTCTTCTGTATGTTGTTATTGTTGCGGTATTTAGGGACTTTGACTGTGGAGGATTTGAACTTACCAAACATATACATTTTTCAATCAGATTGGTCCAGATCAAATAGAGGCATTATATCAGTATGCAAAGTTTCAGTTTGAATGTGGGAACTACTCTGGTGCTGCTGATTATTTGTACCAGTATAGGGCCTTATGCACAAGCAGTGAAAGGAGTTTGAGTGCATTATGGGGAAAGCTAGCGGCTGAGATGTTGATGCAAAACTGGGATATTGCTCTTGAAGAACTTAACCGGTTGAAGGAGATTATTGACTCAAAGGTTTTTATCTTACATCCACTTTATATTAACTTGCAAATGTGTAATATTATTATTTTTTCAACTCCTTGTAGGAAATGCATTTTAATGTTGATGTGTGGTTTTGCGAGGTAGAACTTTGCATCTCCTTTAAATCAAGTGCAAAGCAGAATATGGTTAATGCATTGCAGTCTGTTCATCTTTTTCAACCATGACAAAGGCAGAACACAGATCATTGACCTCTTCAATCAGGACAAGTATGGTGTCTGAACATATTTTGTCGTCATACTAGTTACTTTTGTTCATTTTTATTTTAAAGTTTGTTACTTGAATTATTTTCAAAACTATTCTCCGGGTGTCAAATTACACCTAGGGATTACAATTTACCTGAATTTGTGGATGGGTGGATATGGGGAAAGGAAGCATGCATCCATTTTTAGGTGTGGGTATGGGTTTTGATAGACTAGTGTCATGCATGTGCTACAAAATTTACAAAATCAAAATTAAACTAAAAAAAGGAAAACAAAACGGTATAAAAGATTAGGAGTGGTATATTCAATTAATATAATGTTACAAGAAGAGAAAAAAAAAAAAAAGAGGGCAACAAAACAAACTAATAAAAAGTATTCAATAAATAATTTTGCAGACTGCTGTCTCTGATATATTTTTTCTCTTGATTACAATTCTTAACCAAAATTACATCATTTTGATTCATAGTATTATTAAACAAATTGCACCTGACTTAGCTTATTACACTTTATGTGAATTAAAAAATTCCAAAGAATTAAGAATAATAGCTAATGAATAAAATTTCACACTCTGTCCATAATGAATAGAATTTGTTAGAATCTCAACACTTTTCCATCAAACTCCATTGCTAACATTTTTGTCTCACTATGAAATTCCATGGCCAGTTCATTATATTTCTCTTATTCACTGCACAACGTTGTATCTGTTGATGCAATTTTATCATTTTTGATTGTCAATGAGTTTTTGAGAAAATAAACAATTACTTTCTTTCAGGTATCTAAATGCCATTCAAACAAATGCTCCCCATCATTTGCGTTATCTAGCCACTGCTTTTATTGTCAACAAAAGGAGACGACCTCAATTCAAAGATTTTATAAGATGTTAGGTTTTTATTATTGACAATCTCGTTTGACAAAACTCCTTTCAGTTGTAATTTTATTCGATCTTTTATTTCAGTGAGACTATGAGTTTTAGATTCGAATCCAACCTGAATTGTGACTATGCAGAGGAGTTTGATCTTAATCCTATCATGTTTGCCACTTCGCTGACTATGTCAGGGATCGAGCTGCTCGGTCAGCTTGCGGGGGTCCAGGGGGCAGCGTCCAGGCGGAGTTGAGGGGCAGCGCTCCCGAAGCAAAATGCAAAAATGCAGACAAAGTTGTTTGTTCGCTCTTTGTAGCGCTCAAGAGAACCATCAGAATGAGTCTTGACTTTGTAGACCCATTTGCAACCAACCAGATTCTTACCAGCAGGTAAAGAAACCAACTTCCAAGTACTAATTTTTTGTAAAGCAGACAATTCATCCTCCATAACTTGAACCCAATGAGGATCCTGACAGGCCTCCTTGTAAGACTGAGGTTCTGAAAAAGAGTGAATAGCAAACAAAAAAGTACCATATGAAACAGAAAAACATGTATTAGACCAACCCAACCTTTTGAAGGATGACGTGCTCGAGTAGGATATCAGTGTGCAATAGGATTAGAGTCGTCAAAAGTAGGAGGATCAGCAGCAGGGGCAGAGACAACCGATGGAGGAGGAGCCTTGCGAGGAGAGTAAACTAATAACGGAGGAGGAGAATAAACCAAAGGAGGAGTAGCAGCCAGAGGTGAAGCAAGAGGAGAAGGTGGAACAAGCTCAGGAGGAACTGTGGAGATGTACTCATCAGACAGGACCTTAGAAGGAAATGGACCAATATGAACCAAATCCTCTTTGGAAACTGGGGCAGTGAGAGGAGGAAGCTGAAAGTAAGGTAGACGTTCGAGAAAAGAAACATGACGGGAGACATAAAGACGACGGGAAACAGGGTCGTAACACCGATAGCCTTTCTGAGTAAGACTATAACCTAAAAAGGCACAGAGAACAGACCAGACACTAAGCTTGGTTCTATCTTTGCGGGGAAGAAGGACAAAACAAGCAGACTCAAACACACGACATAGAGGACAGACCAGACACTAAGCTTGGTTCTATCTTTGCGGGGAAGAAGGACAAAACAGGTAGACCCAAACACACGAAGAAGGGAATAGTTAGGAATTTGGGAGAACAGTTAGGAATTTGGGAGAACAAAGCCTCATAAGGAGACTGACCAAAAAGAAGGGGAGTAGGCATGCAGTTGAGAAGAAAAGCAATAGTAAGAACTGTCTCTACTTAGAATGGAGCCGGAATTGAAGCAAAGAGAAAATGAGACCTAGCTGTCTCAAGGAGATGACGGTGTTTACGCTTAGCTCAACCATTTTAGGCAAGTGTATCTATACAGGAAGTTTGGTGAATGGTGCCCAAATTGGTGAAATACTCACAGAACTCATTTTTTAAATATTTTCCACCCAAGTCAGACCGTAACACTTTAATTGTAGATCCAAAGGTACGGTATATTTGATAGAAATCGGACTTATGAGTCACAAGATAAACCTAAGTGTAACGAGATCAGTCATCAACAAATGACACATAGTATGCAAAACCCTCTTTGGTGAGAACAAGAGAAGGGCCTTAGACATCAGTATGAACTAAAGAAAATGGTGTAGCAGATATATAAGTGCTTTTATGGAAAGGTAAGGCTATCATTTTGGCAAGTTTACACCCCCGACACTTGGTAAGTTCACTAGGAGAAACTTTACCCAAGATACCTGATTGAGCTAAAGACCGTAAGCGGTCAGTAGACAAATGCCCTAATCTAGAATGCCACAAGTAGAAAGGACTGGACAGAGAATCTAACTGAAAAGAGAAAAATGAGTTGTAGAGGTTGTCAAAGGTAGATGCAAGCTCTTTACCATATGGAGGTCCCCAACTCTACGGCCATTCCCAATCTGCTGCTTCGATATCCGATCCTGCATAGAACAGATAGAAGAAGAAAAGATAACATCAAAACTAGAGGCATCAAACTGACTGATAGATAATAAACTGACAAATAATTGAAGAACATAAAAGACAGATGGAATAGAGATAGCAGACATAACAGACGGTAGGACAAACCTAATAATATAACAGACATACCAGACCTGTTAGTAGCATTGATAGTAATAGGAAAGGGAGGAGAAGTACAATTTTGAAATAAGGAGAGATGGAGAGTCATATGATGAGAGGCACTAGAGTCAAAAATCCAGACAGACGAAGAAATATCTGAAGAAGACCCAAACAAACCTGAATGAAGAGAAGAAACAATGGAGGCAGACATGGATGGCTGGGAGGTAGACAATGTATGTTGAAACTGATTAATCTGAGCAGTCAAGGAAGTCAAGTCAGGATCAGGAGCCGAAGCAAATACAGTAGAACCGGCGGGAGGCCGAATGGTACTTAGAGGAGAAGCGCAAAACTTGATCGAAAATTGCTAAGAAGACGAGGCAGACACAGGCGAAGTAGACAGACATCTCTTCTTGGGACAATGATACTTCCCATGACCCCTTTGATGGTAAAAGGCATACTCATCAGAAGCCAGAGGCATTATAGTAACCAAAAAACTGAGGGGTTCAAGTTTAATAATCACAATCTAACAGGTCAAACTATAATAATAAGGAACTTATTTAGTCCAAACAAGAATAAAAGATAACTGGGTCAACCAAATTTAGAACCGGGTCGCGACTTTGAATCACATACAAAGATGTCACAAACCAGGTCACGACTTCGAACCACATACAGAGAGATGTCACAATGGGTCGACTTCGAACCACATACAGAGAGAGACAAGAGTCGAAGTCGACTCTGGAGCAGCTGGCTAGCAATCGTACCTACGAAGTTTGATGGTGAGGAGTCGGCTAGCAATCGCGAAGCACGAAGACGAAGAATCTAGATGGATCGACTACTAATCGCGAGTCAACTACCAACCACAAACAGATAGGTCACGAATCAGATGGGTCACGAACAAGAGGGCAACGGAGATAGTGAACCACGTGAGCTGATGAACCTTATCAGAACTTCAGACGAGTTTGGCGAACTGGAAATCATACCTATGAAGTTCGATGGTGAATCACGTAACTCAATGAACCTGATCAAAACTTCGAACCAGACAGAACAAGAAAGATATCGCAAATCAAGAGAGAGAGAGAGAACTTTATCGATTCGTGACTTAGAAACCAGTTAGGGTTACGAACATAACTCTGATACCATGTAAGTTTTCTGTATATTCGAATGTATTTGTTTACAAAGAGTTCATCAGTTTATATAGCTCTAAATCTATGACTGAAAAAAGAAATACAACCATCTTGCCTAATACATGCCTAATTCCTAATTTATGTAGCGACCCTAATTTTCTTTAGTCATTATTTATTATTATTATGGTTATTATTATCTTATTTTATTTTTGACTTTATTAATTGTGTGGTCACATGAGAGTTAATGTGATATTTAATGGATTTAATGTTGTAATTATTAATTGGGTGGTTACATGAGATTTAATGTGATATTTAATGGATTTAATGATGTAATTATTAATTGGGTGGTTACATAAGGTTTAATGTGATATCTAAGGCATTTAATGTTGTAATTAATAAATTTACTGCATATTATAGTTTATTAAGCTATTATATATTGAGATTTAGGTTTATAGTATAATATTATTAGGTTATACTAGCTCTTAGGTTATTATATATATGATAACATAGAAGTATTCAACTAGGTTTAGGAGATCAAAAGGAAAAGAGAGAGACCAAGTTGTGAGTGAGAGAGAGAGAGAGAGAGAGAGAGAGAGAGAGAGAAATCAAAGAAGACAAAGAAAGGGGCGGCAGCAAGGAAAATAGAGGAGAGGGAAGAAAAGGAAAGATTAGGGTTTTGTTTTGGTGACTCTAATAGTTTTCTAAATATTCTTTGATCTTCAATAAAATATGGTGAGTACAAAACCCACTTCCCTAGATTTATGTTTAATTCTTGTTTTTATCTATTTGTTTGATATTAGTTTGATTTTGTGTTTACATAAAGATGATAGATTAATTTTAATTATTTTGTTTAGTTGTGTATGTAAGGTTTAGGGTTTTTATTGATTGAATTTAATTATTTTGATTAGTTGGGTATGTCAAATTTAGGATTTTTATATGGATTTATTTTATTGTTGTAATGACACTCATGGTTATATGAAATTTAAAATTAATTAGGAACCCATAGATAAATTTCTTATACTCCACCATGACTCCATGGATTGTTGTTTTATTTGAGTGATGGTGAGAAAGAGTGTATAAAAAAAAGGTGAGGATTATAAGATTTATTTGAATGCCTTAGGCTCGGCATTGTTATGTTTATTCTCATGTGTGAGATGTTGTGTATATATATATTGTTGCCTCATTTTCATGAGTAGACGAGTGCTTTGATTTGCGCGCGTACGTATATGCTAACCATCCAGAGAGTGTGAGTCAAACTCGGGACGATATCCCCGTGCAAGTTTGGCTTCGAAGCGGTGTTAGGTATACGGGAGGCACATGGGATATATGTGTAGGCCGGAAGGGGAAGGCCGAAGTGGTGGAGTTAAGGAACAAAGAATTTAATTATGAGTTTATTTCTATAGTGTGAATTGTATTGAGTTGTTCATGTTGAAAAATAGTAAACGATCTTGATAAATTATGAAATTTGAGCAGTAGCATGTATACGTGATTCTAGATAACTTTTGTGTTTTATCTTTTTATTAAAAAGATCGATTAGAACTTATAATCGGATGATCTTGATTATAGTCGGTTTGATTCATTTTAGCAAGGCATATTTTAGAGGCTATTTTAACCCACGAAACGAGCTCATTTTTATTGGTTTCACGTAAACTGAAGTAAAGCATTATTATGCACACTTTTCGTGTTTTGAAATTTTTCGGAAAAAATCATCTTAGGGCAGTTTTTATTCTTTTTCAGCTTCAGATTTTTCGATTGAATTCTGTCTAGATTTTGTTTATATCAAGTTTTCTCTTAACCTGTTCAGTTTCTGTTAAATTCGTTTGCGTTGTCGTTTAGGAAATTTGATTCTGTACAACTTTTGTTCTGAGTTTTGATCAATTCGAATTATTTAAGTATGAAACGGTGTAATTTTATATTTTTTTTCAACAAGTTACTTATGATTGAATTATACTAACTTTATTTGTTTTGCAGGATGGTGGGTCTTACTAACTTTTTATGCAGGGCTGACCCACCATATTTTTATTTTTATTTTTTCTATTTTATAATCAATTTATATTTCGTTATGTACGGACAAGAAACTAAATGCCACCGTATCTCGAGAAACTACCCATTCGTCTCGGTGCGGTTGGAACTACTTGTCTTGTCCCGTGATATGAATTAAATGTATTTTTGTCTGTGTCTGGTGGACACGTGGGTGTTAAATATTGTACTCATACCAGTATACCTGTATACTGACCCGTTTTGTCTTTTGGCAACTCGGGTGCGTTCTGTTTGAGCGCAGCCGAGCTTCTTTTGCAGGATTAGTTTGGGCTACAGTGGTGACGAGAAGTAACTATGGTTTTTGGGCATATCTCTTGGATTTCTTTTGTTTTTCTTGAGCTTAGGGTTGTTAGTAGTTTATGTATTTTTATTTTCTTTTATGACTTTAGTATTGGAATAATTTGGCATGGTTTGTAACCGTACTTTATTTAAGTTGTTTTGACTAGTTGTTGCTATTTTAATGTTGGAGGTATTTGATAGTTATAAAAGTATGGTGGATGGTTTGGTTGGCGTTTAGTTTTTTTGTTTCACCCCTAGGATTTGGATGATGAAATATTGATTGGGGTTAGTCCTAATTTAATATTTAATTGTCCAAATTTTGGGGCGTGACAATATGCATAATGCCATATATACACAATATATTCTCACAGCTCGAGTGAAGGATTGTGTGCTCGAACGAAGAATCGTTGGTCCCAGAAGTTTTCACTGACTGTAAAAATACTGAGAAGATGCTTTTCTCGCTTGAGCGACACTTTGGTGGCTTGAGCAAAGACTCTTGGAAAAGTACGCGTTTTAGTCTCCTCGCTCGGGCAAGCATTCATTCACTCGAGCGAGAATTGCGGCCCTGTTTTCTATAAATATGTGTTTCAGTCCGAGTTTAGGGTATGACTTCTAAATCTTCTTCTTGGGTATTAGGGTTTTCTTTTGGAGCTTCTTTACTTGTTTCCTTTGATATCTACGAGAGTTTAATCATGAATTGAGTGGATTATATCAAAGGGTTTGTTTTATTTTGTTTTATTCACAAAAGAAAGAGTAGTTCTTCGGTGGATTTCGTGGAATTTGGGCTGAAGCTTTGGTGGATTCTAGAATGGCTCATCGTCGTGGATTTGACATTGGCGTTGTGGATTCAACGTTAGGCAAGACGATTCCGAGGTGAAGACGGTGGTGGAAGAGGCATATAAGGGTCGGCTCAATTCAGGCGTGGATTCGCTAGGTAATTGAGAGTACACTTGTGTAATTCCTTTTGTGTCTTCTTAGTAGATTGTTTTGTGACTTTTGCCTATGGTTTTTTTTATCACAATTGGAGGCGCTCCAATTGTGGTTTTTCCACGTTAAAATTGTTGTGTCGATTTGTCTTGATTGTTTGATTGAGATTGTTATTTTCTACTTAAAATTAATATATAATTACAAATCAATATTTAGGCGATTTCTAAATTTTTCATAAAGGTTGTCCAACAAGACCAGTATTCCTATGAAGATCCAATCACAGAATTTTTGGCATGTGTATATGTCAATTATGATTTTGATGCCGCCCAAAAAAAGATGCGAGGGTGTGAAGAAGTAAGCTCCATTTTCCTTGAAGTGTGTGTTCTCTGTTATTAGTACTTGAATTTGCCTGCTATTAAACATTCTTCATTATGTTTCTTGCTTTGTGCTCTCCATTTTATCACGTTTTGATGTCCTGGGATCTAAATCTACAGAGATAAACAGTCATGGTATATATGCATATCTAAAAGTATGTTATTCTGGACTTGAGATTTACTGCTTGTGTTCTTCTATGAATTAGTATTTGGTTACTTGTATATCTATATAGGTAGTGTCTAATAAGGAAACAGAAAAAGAGGAAAATATTGAAATTAAAAAAAAAAAATCCTTACTGAAACATATGAAGCACGGGTGCGGGTGCGGGTACGGATACGGATACGGATACTGGTATGGGTACAATACGGGTACGGCTAGAGTACGTCAATAATTTTTTTAGTTTTTATAATTTATAGTTTGAGATTCAATCTACAAATCAAAGTTCAATATTAAAACTAAAAGGAGAAATTACAAAACCAAAAGAGAAATCATAGTTCAACAATACTAATACCAAAACAAAGTCTATAAGCTATTTTAGTGCCATTAAATAGGAGAAATTACAAAACAATTATTCCAAATGCAAGCTAAGAAAATTTTGAAAACTTAAAACTTTAGTTTTCACTTCCATCAATTTCATCATTGAATAATACATCTTTCATTTCTGGCACTTCAAGTAAAGGATTTGCAATTTCAAGTCAGTAAGAACTCTCTAATAAATTAAAGGGTAAATTACATTGACACCCCCTGAACTTTATGTTTATTACAGTTCCTCCTCTCATATTTTGGAAATTACATCCCCCTCCTTGAGATTTAAATTTTCATTACAGATTACTCCTCAATTAGTTGACTCAGTCAACCAACAGATTTTGCTGATGTCAGCAATTTAATTTTTTTAAATACCAATTTTGCCCTCACTGGGTAAATTACATTGACACCCCTCACATTTTAGAAATTACAATCCCCTCCCTAAGGTTTAAAGTAGCATTACCAATTGCCCCCTCGGTTAGTATTAGTTGGAAAAAAAATTCATTGAAAAAAAAAATTAATTGGAAAAAATATTAATTGAAAAAAAAATTTGTTAGTCAAATTTTTAAATTTCTGTTTAACAACCAACGTAAACTCATTTTTTGAATTTACATTTTTTCCTCAAATTTACAAACTGAGACAACCATTTATAAACCAAAAAAATTATCAGACAAGTTTTTATGACAGTTTTTAAAATTTTTGTAAATATAAATTGAAAATTGAAAACGAAACGGTTACTAAACAGGCCTCAGATGGTAAAAATGTCGTAAAATTAATAAATAATTAAATAAGTTACCAATGTAAGAAATGACTTATCAAAAGATTCTTAAACTATGTCTGGTTTGATTTTTAGAATTTTTTTTTAAAAATTAAAAAATAATTTGGTTAAGAAATAAAAAAATAAAAAATAATTATCATTTTTATATAATTTTTTATCTTTCGAGTGGTTAGAAATAATTTTTTACAAATTAAATATATTTCTTCATATTTATTTTTATTAAATTAGTTTTTTTTTTTTTTTAAATGTCAGGGGGGATCCGTATTAAATTGAAACCTCAGGGGGTGTCAATGTAATTTACCCTTTAAAGTATATGTAAAGGTTGAGAGTAAATATGTCATTTTAACTTAAAAGTTAACACCGTCAAACAATTACATTGATAAGAGGGTCAGTGTAATTTCCCAAATGTGAGGGGAACTGTAATAAATATAAACCTCAATGGGTGTCAGTGTAATTTTCCTAAATTACACGTATCTCCACCAATGTCCCATAGCTTGGTGTACTCCCGATGTGCCCATGATGTACCAAACTGCCAAAGAATGTATAAAAAGTACCCGGTATGTGTTTCAAGTACCCGGTACGCGTGTAGCCTTTTTGGTACGAGTGTCAGTACTTGGTAAGTACCCGGTACGAGTACGACAACATTTTTGGAGTATTCATGCTTCATAGATTGAACTAAACTTCCTTGATGGATCTAAATTCTTCGTTGCCGCCTAATTCACCTAAATTAGGTGTGAACCTCTCCTCCTTGATCTCCATCAGGTTCCTATTACTTTACAGCAAAATGCTTCAAAGAAGTACGTGGTGTTAATCAAAAGCCCATACTAATCATCTTGATTTTCATTTTCACATCATATGGCTTTACTTGCAGTTTTGTGATGTCATTTTTGGTTGCCTTCAGTTTGTTTGGACTTTTTATTTGCTTTCTCTAATGGTGTCTGGTGCTTATTGAACATGGATTTATGATGTAGGTGATATTGAATGACCCATTCCTCGGCACACGAGTGGAAAAAGGCAACTTTTCAACTGTACCAGTGAGGGATGAGTTCCTTGAAAATGCCCGTCTTTTTATCTTCGAGACTTATTGCCGAATACATCAGCGCATTGACATGGGGTATGTACCTGAATTTTGTACTTGCATCGGGGAACTTACTATCTTCCAACTTCTCTGCGTGCCGCTGTGCTGTACACACTTTAGTTTCTTTATATCTTCTCTGGCTTTGAGAAACAATGCAAATCTATCATACTTGCTTCCTTTGTTAATAGGACAAAGTGTACAGGACTTTTACTAGAAGTGGATTGATTGGGGTATAATAAGCTGTACCAATTTCTAAGAAAGTTGTGTTCATGTACTTCTATGGAAACATTTTTCTAAACATCCTAAGACATTTGATTGTGAGAAGACAAAAATTTTGAGAATATGTTAATACTTTTTTCTACAAAAAATTTGGAATTGTAAAAAACTGATCTGCAACTATTGGGTTGCTTCTAGAGAAACTTTTGAGAATGAATTTCAGAAGCAAACATCCAAAATGTGTTTAATGTCCCGTATTCAGTTAATTTCTGGGGATAATTTTTGTTGGTAGGATTTTGATGTTTTTTAATTCCTTGTGATTATTTTGAAGTTTTCTTCTGTTTTGGCAGGGTTCTTGCAGAAAAACTAAATTTGAATTATGATGAGGCTGAGAGATGGATTGTGAATCTTATCCGAACCTCAAAGCTTGATGATAAGATTGATACAAAGTTGGGAACTGTTAGCTTGGAACCTAATCATCCTAATGTGTAAGTCCAGCTTCTGGATATGATGATGTTTTTGCTGTTCTGTTCATCTACTTCCTGACTGCCATTTCTGTTTTCTTTTCTCCTCTGCTATTTTTATTTAGTTCAATATATTTTATAATTTTTTTTCAACCAAATACATATTTGTGGTTGCAGGTATGAGCAGCTTATTGACCATACCAAGGACTGTCAGGACATACTTACAAACTAGTTACTCAGCTTCTGGAACATGCACAGGCACAGCCTGCTCGATAAATTTGGTATTGAAGTTGCTACTCATTTGTTAAGGGCTTGGATTCAAAAAACTAGAGCAAGTTTCCTTTTTCATTTTTGTTGTGAGAAAGGAAGAGAATTCAAAATTACTGTGAAGATATTTAATTTGATGTTCTTGAGTTGTCTGGTTAAGATTGTTCAACTTGTTTAGATTTTCAGATATTAATGTCATGCTAATTTGCAAAGTTTTGCTAAAAAATTATCTTAATTTGTTGTTCTATATTTTCCCGTATTTGTTTTTGTGCTGTGTGCCTATTCTTCCCCTTCTGCCTAGTCGGCAGTTAAATGCCAAAGGACCTGTTTTCATACACCGGTAGATGCTTGGCTTGTTTGACAGAAACTAGAGTTCTGCATTGTAGGAGACATTTCAATATGCAAGCCATACCCGAGGTAGGGGTACCTGAGTTTTAGATACCTATCCTTCATTTTCCACTCTTTTACTGAAGAAAAAGTCAGACCCAGTGCATAAGGCTCCCCAGGAACCGGCTCTTTGGGAAGTCTCAAGCAGCTAAATTGATATACCAAAGTGGAAATTGTGAAAAAACTCTATTCATTGAATTATACACTCACTAGTGGAATTTCACGGGGGTTTAATAGCATATAAAGCAAATAACATGAATGAGACATTAACTTAACAAGTCTACATTCAGGCACTCATTTCTTCATAACCAATTTCGTACCCCCCCATTTTTGGAGAGCTATTTTTATGACTCGAACTTGTGTTGCCAGAGACAATAATGGCACGTCCTATTGTTGGGCCAACCCGCCCCTTGCACAAAAAAATAAATAATAGCCTCTTTTCTTCCCCACTCGTATTGAAGAATCAACTCCGGCACATGCAACAAGAGTACATTTACTGACTTCACCTCGCTTTGCTTCTGCTGAATTCCAATTGTAGCTGCAATTGCTAGAGTGAAAAGGAAAAGGAAAAACAAAAAAGAAAAAAGAGAGCTCGAAATGAGTAAGTTAAAAAAAAAAACTTGTAATCAACTTAAAATTGTAATGTGTTTTTCATGCGATAGTTCTCACACTTTCAATGGAAGCGATCTATCTTTTGAGGAGAGTAATAGAAAAGTATAGAGAAAAGAAAAGAGACATTCATATGGTGTTTATCGACCTTGAGAAAGCATATGATAGAATGCCCTGGGATGTAACATGGTGGGTGTTAGAGAAGAAAGGGGTGACAAAAGGTTACATTGATGTGATTAGGGACATGTATGAAGGGGTGGTGATCACTATTAGATCGCCTGTTGGAGAGACAACTGAATTTCCCATCATTGTAGGGTTACATCAAGCTTCTACCTTAAGTCCTTATCTTTTTGCTTTAGTTATGGATGAGTTGACGAGAAATATTCAGGATGACGTGCCATGGTGTATGTTTTTTGCAAATGATATCGTGCTAGTGGATGAGACTAGAGAAGGAGTAAACACAAAGTTGGAAATTTAGAGAAAAACTCTTGAATCTAAAGGATTCCGGATAAGCAGAACTAAGACAGAGTACATGGAGTGTAAATTTAGTGACAGTAACAACGAAAGGAGAGGAGAAGTGAAGATTGAGAACCAAGAACTGCCTAAAAGTGAACATTTTCGTTATTTAGGGTCGATTATCACAATAGCGGGGGAGATTGATGCGGATGTGGCCCATAGGATTAAGGCGGAATGGTGTAAGTGGAGAAGTGTATCTGGGGTACTGTGCGATAAACGAATACCCACTAGACTAAAAGGTAAGTTCTATAAAACAGCTATTAGACCAACGATGTTGTATGGGACGGAATGTTTGGCAGCCAAAAAATAACATGTAGATAAGATGAGTGTGGCTGAGATGAGGATGCTAAGGTGAATGTGTGGCAAGATTAGACAAGACAAAATTACGAATGAGTGTATTCGGGAATGGGTAGGAGTAGCACCGATAGAAGATAAGTTGTGAGAGAATCGATTGAGATGGTTTGGTCATATTCAACGGAGACCAACAGAGACAGTAGTGAAGAGATTCGATGTTGTAACGGTAGATGGAAGTGTTAGGGGAAGGAGTAGGCCTAGATTAACATTAGTTAGCGTTGTAAATAGAGATATGGATCTACTTAATTTGACTAACGAAATGGCCTTTGATAGGGCCGCGTGGAGAATAAGGATTTATGTAGCCGACTCCATTTGATGGGACTTAAGACTTGATTTGGTTTGGTTTTTTTGTAAACAGAAAACAGGAAAATGATAAAGTTATCAAATGATAATGTTTAAAAATATATCAAACCATATTAGCTTAAATTATGTTAAATATGAAATAAGAAGATTGTAAATCTGTCATACTAATGGAAGACAGACTTTGGAATATTTTTCCTTACCTAATAATGAGTGGAGTTGATCTTGGTTTTGTTGAGATATATTTCAGGGACATTGTAAGGCCCCTCAAATATGTATTTACTTCTCAGACCCTAATGATGATTTATTTTCTTAAAACCCTCGAATCTTGACAGTTAGTAATTGCTAGTTTTATTTTTATCCAAACAGAAACTCCCTAACCTAATTTAATTCTACCTAGGTTGCATGTATTTAACTTCAAGCCCTCATATGTTTTTTTTTATTTCAAAACTTGCCCCAAAATAGTACTTATATCTTGTACCTTGGTATGCTATCAATCTTGTAAGATATATATATATATACACTTTGTAGAGTGTGCCCTAGGACTAAAATTAATAAAAAAATAGCCCCTTCTAGGAGAAAGTGAGGAAACCATTTTTCAAAGCACATCATCATGACATTCTAGAAAAAAAAATACAACCTAGTGACCTACCTAGGATACAAAATCCAAGAATTAGTTTTATTACAACTAGATGTGGCCTAAACCAATGGAACACACCTCCTAAGTCCCTTCCATTCCTTTAGCATTCAAGCAAAATCCTAACTTTCCATCCAATTCCAACTAAAGGACTTTTATGTCCTTTTACCCCAAAATTGCCTATATATATACCACACCCTCCCTAGCTTGCAAACATACACACAACACACTCACTCACACACACATTTTGGTTAGAGAGAGGGAGGAGAGCAAGGAAGAGAAATCTAGAGGAGAAGAAGGAGGAAGAAAAGAAAGTTTCTTATGCAAAGCTTGGAGGGTAAGCCACCAACACAACCTTCTCTTCATTTTCTTTTCTAATGCATGTTCTTTTTAAAGATTTTAAGTGATGTTTCAGATCTGTTATTATCATGTTCTTATGATAAAAATACCAAGATTTGAGTATTGTTTCCATCTCTCTTGTGTTTTACCCATTTTGGCACAAACCATCTTCTTTTTGTACAAATCTCTCAACTTTTCGAGGGAACTCTTTCAAAAAAAATTTCTGAGTTAAACATGTGATAGTTAGCATATTTTCTTCACAAAAGGAATGAAACTTTCCCATGGTGGAACCCCCTTTTCATAAATTTTCTTAATTTGGGCATTCTACCTTAGAACCTGTTTTTTTCAGCCAACTTTCGAAAATTCCAGAAAAATGTACAAAAATATTCTGAACCTCCATTTTATGTCAAAACCTTCCTTTAGAAGTTAGCTTTCAACTAAAATTGGTTTCATCGAAAAACATTGAGCGGTTTGCAAGAAAATCAAGTTTTCGTAACAGTCGACAGATCTGGGCAGATTCTGGGCAGATTCTGGAACAGTGCTGGACTATTTTCTAAATAACTTAAAATCGGGAAGAGCAATCCCATTTCGAAAAATGTTCTAGAAACTAGATCAAATTCTCTACGAACCATAGGAAAACCGAGTCCGGTGGATGAACCTAAGTAGTCCTTCCATATTAACCTTCATGTGATGTTAAATCTGGAAATTTGTTATGTTTGGATGTTTTTATACCCTTGTATTCATGAAAATGTTTAATGGCTTATTATCATATCTTGGCATGATGTTGTATGGGTATGTTATGTTATTTATCTTCTTATCTTGAGGAGGCATGCTTATGTGGATTTTATTTTATCGTTTAGTTGGACTAACATTGACTTAAAACACTTAATTCAACGGGAAACCTAATTGGGTGGGTATTGGGTTTTCGAACACTTGAGTAATGAAAAGATGAGAATATGTGGTATATGGCTTGTTGGGATGCGTTCCCTATTCGAGGTTAAATCTTGCGCAAGTGGTTTTCGGAACCCTTGAACGGAGCGGTTGTATTCGGACCCTAGGTGGTTTGGTGTAAGGAGGGATTTCGGGCAAGGCCCTATTTTACCGTCTCTTTTGAGGCCCTGCGGTTGGCGCTACACGGTACATAACCGTTGGTAGGCATCCGAGGTTAGGTCTGCAACAAAGCAGCAAAAGAGGGGGCATACCGAATAATCCGCGTCCGATTCTTGTGGTTGGGAGGACGGAATCTCTTTGGGGGATTTCTAGTTTACTGACATCTAACTTAACCATTTATTTAATTATTTATTTATGTATTTATTGGAGTATCATGCTTTACTACTTGATGTTATACTTTGTGATTGTGTATTGGACTGGGAAAAAGGGGTGGGGTGTGTGTGTGCGTTTACTGGGCATTCAAAGCTCACGGCGTATCATGCCAGGTGACGAAGCGGAACTCATAGCGGAAGACGACGAGCCGGAAACCTTTGAAGACTTTTGGCTATCTTAGGAATACTAGAAATTTCCTTTTTTTGTTATTTTGTAAGACTCATATGAAGCTTAAAACTTTCTTTTTGGGATGTAATGTAACGGAACAATCTTTTAATCAAGTATAATTGTGGTTGTTATGTACCTATATCCTATGTATGAACCTTATCGTTGCTTATGAGACCTTGTGCCAATGCCTTGTAAGATCTGTCAAAAAGGTAGTGCGCTGCCTAAGAAAGCTGGACTTAGAAGGGAGGCTATTTTGACTCCTCCGGCGATCTGGGATCTTACTTGGTTATTGACCATAGGACTCACTAGTGACTCTCCCTTGACTGCAACCTATAGTGTAGAATCGGGGCGTCACAGACATGAGCTATCATATGCCAGTCCTCCCCTATTTCAAGCTGGCACTTCTAATCAACTTATTGTTGCACTCCACGATGTGCAGTACTTTTAGCGCATTGAGGTGGTCGAAACCCTATGGCAACAATGACAATTTAGGACATTCTAAAATCTCGAGCTTTTGGAGTGATGTTGAGTTCTCTGGCCAATAGGGTAATTTCACAAGGTTGGGGCAGCACACAATGCAAAAGTTGCTAGTAGCAGGGCCATAAACTTTGACAATTCTCCCATCACCACTGTTTGAATTCTAAGGCCCTGAATGCCTCTCACCTTTGACATGTCAAACTCTTCACAATCATTAATCATCAGGTTCTGTAACTTGGTTAGATTTCCTATGCTGCTTGGAAGAGATGCTAGGCACAGGCAGCCGTTAATGACTAATGTTTGAAGAGCAGTGAGGTTCTGAATTTCATCAGGCAGCGAAGCAAGATTAACACAACCGGTGATCCACAGAGGCCAAAGAGAGGTCAAGCATTCTATTCATTTCTCTTGGAAAGAATTTTTGTTGTGTGGTTATATACAAATGCCTGAAGCTTACCAACTTCCCTAGATATTTGGGTAACCGTTTAAGTTCCTTGCAATGTGAAAGTTGCAAGTTCTGCAACGTCAGCAGCTTGCAAATGGATTTAGGAAGCATTTAGATTCTTTGATTCCTACTGAGGTTTAGATACCTCAAATCTTTCAAGTAACCGATTGAACGTGGCAGCACCTCAAAACATGAATCTGTGAAATCAATCATGCGCAATAACAAGAACCTTGAGATGGATTCATCAACTAAGCAATCGCGAATGCACCATGTCCCATCTCATGGAAAGAAAATGGTCCTCAATTTCTCGAGTTTAAGTACATGTTCCGGTAATTCTTTCCCTAATAAATAATCACAACCAAGAAATGAAACGTGTCGAACCATGCTAGATATTTCTTGGTTATGGAACTTCATTGTTATGCACTCAGTTTGTGCCATGGATTGTGCCAGGTCATCCATAAGGTTGTGCATTGTAAAGGTTATGTGTAATGGGCCATTTTCTTCAACCTCTTGGAAGAATGATCTTGAACGCAACTCATCAAAATACTGATCCCCAACATCTTCCAACTCTTGATTGTGTGTTGACTGAATGAGTCCATGTGCCATCCACAACTGAATCAATTCATCCTTGTAAACGTACTAACTTTTCAGAAAAATTGAACAGAATGCAAAGCATTGTTTCAAGTAAGATGGCAATTTATCATAGCTCAATCTCAACGTTGGCATGATATTGTCCTGCTTCTAATCTTCCAGTTTCCAAATTTCACTATCTCTCATCTGCAACCAATCATGCTCATTAGTTTTATCGCACAATTTCCTTGCAAATGTCCTTGCAGCCAATGGAACTCCTTTACACTTGTTCACAATTTTCTCCCCAATTTTCAGGAGGTTTGGATGCTTCCTCTCTTCCCCTGGTGGAAAAGCCCATTTCACAAATATCACGAAGCAGTCATTCCATGAAAGTCCAGCTAAATCATATTGGTGACTACCTCCCATAATCGAAGCAACATAGTTGCTCCTTGTAGTGACAATGATTTTGCTTCCACTGGCACCATCCATCAACAAACTCTTGAACTCAATCCACTTTGGATGGTCAGCATTCCAAACATCATCCAAGACGAGCAAAAATTTCCTACCATACAAAGTACTTCGGAGCATGGACTGCAATTGTTCAATGCCTAATTTTCTACAACATTTAGAAGTTAAATATGTGATAATCTCTCTGGTTAGGATCTCTATATCCAAGTCTGCGGACACACATGCCCACATTTTCAGGTGAAAATGCTGCTGCTCAACCTTGTCATCATTGTACACTAACTTGGCAAGTGTGGTCTTCCCCAGACCCCCAATTCCAACTATGGGAATAACAGAAACGTGCTCATGATGACGATGAACACAATGATCATTTGATGAATTGTAAATTAACGTGTCAATAATTTTTTCTTTGTCATCGTTTCTTCCAATCACATCTTCTCCGTGAATGAATGATTAGGTTATCTCCCTCTCTCTTGGCACAACATTTCTAGCTACAAAGCTCTCGGTGAGATGAAATTGATCTTTAACAGCAGCAATCTTCTCCAAATGCTTATTGAAGTCCTTGAGTTTATGTCCAAATGAGAAGCGGAATTTAAGTGAATGAGGACTAGGAAGAAGGTCGCGTACCTTTCTGGTTACTAGGCTCTGATGATTTACGAATTGCTATTGCAGCTGGTCAATCTCAAATTCATCTAAGAGATCATCAGCATCGGTGAAAGCATCTTTAAGCTTGCCAAGCCAATTGCAGAGCTCACGGTTCTTTGCCTGCTGTTCCTCGGCATCTAACAACACTGCTCTGATGGTGGATAGTTTGTTTTGAAGCTCCAAGAGTTCATTTTCGACGGCCCTCAACAACCCAATTTCTTGGAGGAAAATGAGGCCTATTTTCTGTAAAATTGTATTAGCAATGTTAAACAGAAAAGTTTCTGCCATTTTTTATTTTTCTGAGGAGGAAAGAAAAAGGAGTGGTTCCCAAATTGTGATCAATGAAAGGCTGTTTTAAGACAGAATGATATGAGAACCAGTCTTCTGTTGTGTTTTCAGAGCAAGTGTTGTAGGAAATGCAATGTTGCCCAGTCTGTTCATAGACTTTGAAGCATTCAAGTCAACTTTGCTAGGTCTCTCTCTCTCTCTCAAGTAGACATTTCAACTACATGTATTCAGGAAATTTGGTGCAAGTATGGATTAATTATTCCAACCTCCCCCTCAGATTAGTGCACATCATTTTTTCCATTAAAATATTAACTTCCGAATGAAAGTGAATTGTTCGGATATAAGTCCATTGATATCCGAATGTCACAAATGGAGTGAATTAAGACAAAATGTGGGACTAATAGAAGCTCTAGTAAATCTATTTACACACCACACTTTGTCTCAGTATACACAATTTGTGCCGTTTGGATATTAGCTTCCGAATAAAATACAAATGTTTGGGTATCTACTTCCGAAAAAAATACAAATGTTTGGAAATGAACTATAGAATGAGATTTTTGTTCAAACAATTGGTTGATGTTCAGAAGTTGATATTCAAACATTTTGATTTTGTTCGAAAGTTGATATTTGAACGGTACAAATGGTGTGTACTGAAATAAAATATGGTGTCGGAATAGAATTGCCCTAGAAGTTCCCACTTAACTCCATTGAAAGGAGTAATTTGACAAAAATACCCTCAATTTTTTTTCTCACCTCCTTCTGCCCCAAGACAGCCCATCCCCGACTTGGAAAACCATGGCTTAACCCATGCCCTCCCCCCTTTTTCCATCTCCTCCACCCTACCCACCACTGCTGCAGGGCTGCAAACAAGTCGAGTTGATCTAAATAAATTAACCAACTTTAAATTATGTTCAAATTGTAAAACCCAAGTTTTGTATATTATTATTTTTGGATAGATTAATAATTAAAATAAATTGTATGGGTAATTTAGTAATCTTAAGAATTAGGTTTTCAATCCTTTAAAAAAAAAAGAAAAAAGAAAAAAGAAAAAGAAGAGAGGCTCGTGGATGCTGCGGCTGAGGAAGGTGAAGGCAACAAAGGTTTGAAGAAAAAAAAAAAAAGTTAAAGAAAAGAAAACATAAACCCTTTTCCCTTTCTTTCCTCTGCTTCTTCATCATTGGTTCGATTGATTTGAGTTCTCAATAATTGAAGGCTTTAAAGTCAAACCCTTTTCAGCATAATCTTTCTTTCACTGAATTCTTGGTTTTTTGGGTTTCTCCATGGTGGCAAAATTAGGGCTATTTCAAGGTTTGTGAGATTGAGGTGGATCTTGGTAATTTGAGTTTAGCTTGGGAAATATTATTTTAGTTGTTTGAGGTAAGTAACCCTCTATTACTATTGGTTTATTTTTATTCCTATCGAACTGTTTAAAATCATAAATATTTATTCATAACTTTCCTGTTCTCTTAAAATAAAATATGGGTCAAGTATAAAACAACATCGAATATTATTATGAAAGTTATTTGAATATTTTGTGAAATTATTCTGAAAATTGTACCAAATGTTTATTCTGAAAATATCGAATATTTTATTTTAAAGTTGTGTATTATTTGAATTTTTGAACATCACTCTAATCTGACTATGATTTGGACCCTAGCCAATGGGGGTTATTTATTGGCACAGAAACTAGTTTCTTTTGGGGCTTTACCACCGGCCTATGTGTGGTTCTGGGCCTTGTCACGGGTTAAGTGACCGTAGTCATTAAGACTTGGGTTTTGTGAATAAAATCATTGAACTATCTGAATATAGAACCATCGATTTGAACAACGAATTACTTTGAATTATCTTGTTGGCTTTTCATTTGAAATGTATTGTACATTGTTTATTTTTAGCTATGAAACCATCTTACAAATAATTGTTCATTTATTGAATTGTAGAAAAATTTATATTTATTGGTTATCGATTTATTTATTTATTTATTTGTATACTTGATCCAGCTAGCAGTGATGGTTGGTTATTTACTGGGCTATCTAGCTTACCCTTATTTTTTTTTTTTCAGATTCTGAAGAGTAGAGCTGCGCGGGATTTTTACATGTGGGAGTGCCGAGAGTAGGACTATGATTTAAGTACTTGGATTATTGTTTTGTTAATGGATTTTATTAGTGGACTTGGAGGATAATTTCATATGATAAGAATAATCATTTTTTTATGGATTTTAGAATTATGATAATTAAGGATTTAATTGGAGTATTTTACATTGTTGGTTATGTGTTGGACTCTTAGCCTTGCATGCTCACTTAAATGAGTGTGCGGCGTTGTCACGGAGCTTGGGGCGTGACACAAATTTAGCTTATTTACATAACAAATCAATCTCGACCACACTTTTAATGAGCCAAACATAAGTCCAGCTCAAATATCTTGTTTCTTTATAGTATATACATAAGAAAATGTAATCTGGTAATATTATACTTCTAACTTTTCAAGATTGACAACTCATATAAAGAGTTGGAAATTGATAAATTATACAAAGAGTTGGAGGCTATTGGTCTTGGTTGTAACTTTTAAGTCTCTGTTTTATTAGAATGAAAAAATTGTGGAAAGTAAAAATGAAAGAAAGTGAAGTAAAAGTAATGAAATGAAAAAGAAAATATGTTTTCTTGCAAACATCTTAATAGGATGAAAATTTTGCAAGACAAATTAGGGCTCTGTTCAAGTGTCCAAGAGCTCTTGGAGCAAGCTTTTGATCTATTTTTCGTTTGGAGAAATAGAAGTACAGCAAAATCCAACAACCCCCCCCCCCCCCCCCCCCAAAAAAAAAAAAGAAGGGAAAAAAGGACCACCAGCAAAAAGTCATCCATATTTAGGGGAATAAACCTCAAGACCTTGACAATTGAGATAATAATACCACTAACCAAGTGAATGTTACTAAAGGATATGAACATCAGCCGGGCAGTTACCAACTACCAAGGATAATTTCCACATTGATAGAACCATACATTTCCATGATCAAGTTTCCCAAATGGGAATCACATGTTTGCATACAAATGTAAAGAACTAGTAGTTGACAAATTCGAAACACATTCAACAGGCTAATTAGTGTAAATTAGTTAAGTTAAATAGGCAAAGATGGACAATCCAGAGTCGTTAGGAATAGTTACTAAAACAGTAGTTATATATGACAATAATAATGACAAACACAATGTTTCAGAAAAGTATTCCACGAGAACACTACATAGAGATAACATACCCAACAACACAACATTAATAGCAGAAAACTGAATGCAACCAAACCATTTAAGGTCAAGACTCAAAACACTCTAATTGAAAACTCCCTATTGAAATCTGCAACTATGGTCAAGGTCTTCTGATGGAGATGACAGCTCCCTCCTTCCTTTACTGAAAAAATTTATATGTTGCTAACACAAGTCAGTCCCTTGTATACAAGCCATTCATCAGTTGATTTTCCATTGAACACCTGTGACTCCATGCTTTGCGATTATCCTAGTGACCTGAAATTAGAAATTTGATACACATTACATGTACTCAGACAGTGTGAAGAAGGAAGCAAGCAAAAGAAACAACTAATATTACATAGAACAGAAATATAAAGAAATAGTTTGAAGCCACAGACGCACCTGGGAAAGTTACAAAACTTCAAAAACTGGTAGCCTTCAATTTATTGAAGCCTCCTCAGGCCTCTAAAGTCCTCCCACTCTGTCAAGTTAAGATTCGGGCAATTGCTAATCTCGAGATTCTCCAACTTAGCTAGGTTCTTCATGGTACTTGGCAAGCATGTCAAATTGGGACACGCTGAAATCATCACTGTTCTGAGTGCAACAAGGAGTTGCATCCCTTCAGGCAAAGATGTAAGGTTTCCACATCCCATAATACAAAAGGATTGGAGAGAGGTCAAGCGTTGGATCTCTTTCTCTGGCAAACAACTCTGTTGTGTGGTTAAGTACAAATGTCTGAGACTGATCAAGTTGCCTATGTTTTTGGGCAACTCTCGGATTTTAATACAATACCAAATTCGCAAAGTTTCCAAATGGTACAGTTTGCAAATGGCATTAGGGAGTGTATCAATATTTGCATTCCCACTAAGGTCTAAAAATCTCAAATGCTTCAAATTACCAATGGAATGTGGCAATACTTGAAAACATGAGTTGCTCAAATCAAGCACATGTAGATACTTGAAGTTTGAGATGCACCTGTCAACAAAACCTGTGTCATTGGCTCCCACTCCTTGAAATGACAAAAAAATAGTTCGTAGATTCACTAGTTCGAACAATGACTTTGTGACCTCTTCTTCCCTTGAACAATTAGAATCACGAAATGGTACATGCTTGACCTTCTCAGAAATCGATCCAGAACCATAATTTGCAGTACTTGAACATTCTTCATTCGCCATCAATACTGCAAGATCATGAACAATCTCTGGCATTCTACATGTATTTAATAAATTGCCATGTTGTTCAATCTTTTCTAAGAAAAATATGGAACACAATTGATTCAAATATTCATCACCAACATCTTCCAACTCATGATTTAGGCCAGACGATTGAATGAACCCCTGCGCCATCCACGACTGTTTCAACTTATCAATTTCGATTTCATGGTTTTTCGGAAAAACTGAACAATATATGAAACAACGTTTCAAGTTAGCAGGTAGTGGGTCGTAGCTCAATCTTAACACAGCCAAAATGTCGTGTGTCTTTTGCACCAATTCCCATAGTTGTTTTTCGTTGACATGCAAACAATCACTTTCATCAGTCTTCATAAATAGATAGTTGCCTAAAGTCTTTGCTGCAAGAGGATGACCGTGGCACTTTTTCACAATTTCCTTCGCAATTTCTGAGAGATTTACATGTTGTTTCCCAACTTTTTCGTGACCTGCCCATTTCAAAAGCAATTCATGGCAATCTTCATCGGAAAGCAGGGCCGGCCCTGGCCTAAGGCCAGTAAGGCATGTGCCTTAGGCCCCAAAATTTTGGCCCAAAAATAGGGTCCCAAATTTAGTAAAATGTTATAGGCCCAATGTTTTTTATTTTAATTTTTTTAGGATCAATTTAAAAGGCCCCAAAATATTTTATTGGGTCCATGTATAGTTTAGCCCATATTTATTTATAAGTGTAATTTGGCCCATATATATTAAAATGAAAATATATATTAAAAAAAAAAAAGTGTTTGGGCCCAAGAAGAACAATACATACAATATATGGGTCCTAATTTTTTTTTTTTTTTTTTGTTTACCTTCTTTGTCTATTAGATTTTAGTGGAATAAATAATTTTGCCCTAAGTTTTTTACCTAGGTCTTTATTAATTTTAATTGAATAATTTTTTTTCCCTAATTTTGTTTCATTAAATTGTTTTGTTTATAATTTTAATGATTATATGTGCAAGTAAATTTTTTTATGGCTACAAACAAATAAAAAAGTTGTAACGTACCGTTTTATCTATGAATTTTTTTTTTTTTTTCAATGTAAGAGAGGCCTCCATTTCTGAAATTCGCCTTAGGCCCTCTAAACCTCAGGGCCGGCCCTGTCGGAAAGACTCTGTAAATTGTACGTAGGAATGGTGCCCATAGTTGAAGCGACTGACTTGTTACGTGTAGTCACTACAATCTTACTTCCGTTGCCACCGCCTCTCAAGAACTTGAAGAACTTAACCCAATCTCGGTTATCACAACTGCATACATCATCCAAGACGAGCAAAAATCTCTTACCATGCAATTTTTCTTGAAGGAGCTTCTTTAAGTCAGCACAAGGAGAATCAGTTATGCTTTGAACAATTTTCTTCATCACACGTGCAAAGTTAAAATCTTGTGATACCCTCACCCACATCTTCAACTGAAAATGGCTGACTACATTTTTATTATGAAACGCCATTTTAGCGAGAGTTGTCTTACCCAGACCTCCAATGCCAACAATGCAGATGACAGAGATTTTGTCATGATTATTACCACTTGGGGCCATTAAAAGTTGTAAAATCATTTGTCTATCCTTGTCCCTTCCAACGCAGTCCGAATCAGTTAAAAGGGAGGAGGCTGTCGTGCTGGCCGTGTCATGATTTTGAATATACTCCGTTGTGAAGGGATGAAATTTAGTTCTATCATCAGCGATCGTGTCTAATTTCTTTCTGATATTTTTTATTTTACTACGCATTTTAAACTGTAAAACAAATGGGTTTGAGTAACATGAAAAGAATTTGTGTACCTTTAATCCAATGCTCGTATCATCATTCCTCAACACTTGGCGAAACAAAATTTCATAGTGGAATTCATCGAGCACGTTGTCTGCTTCATAGAAAGCAGCTTGGAGTCTTTCCAACGATAAGCTCATGACAAGGTTGTTCCCTTGCGTCTTCTGCCCAGCATCTATGAGCACCGCATTGATGGTAGACAAGGTTCCTTCAAGTGTTTTCAACTCATCCTCAAGGCCCCATGCCAAGCCAACTTCCTTTAGAGCAAGAAAGCCTATCTTCTCCACAACTTTACTTGCTAAGTGGAAAAGAATTGCTTCTGCAATGAAGGTTCTTGATGATCAAGCAGATCAAATACAAGATTATATAGTTATTCTTATAGCAGATAACTCACTCACTCAGCCTGCAAGACTCTTTTCACTCAGAAAACAATGGGTCTACAAACCCATAAAATATAATCAAAAAATCACCCTAAATTTTTATTGAAGCCTACGATTTATTCATACTATGGGCTCACAATAACTTCTTTAAATACACCATTGATTTAATATTCTGAACAGCTTCTGATTTTGTTTTTATGATAAAAAATAAAATATAAAATTCATTCAGAACTTTCATACAAAATACTCAATGTGATACGAACTTTTTATTTTAAAACAAATATTTTTGTTTATAGAAGGTGACATTGAATGGGAGGTAAGAAACAAGAAAGATCCAATTACAAGGGTATTTCCAGACCTAGAAATATTCAAGTTCAACCATATATTCTTCATTTTTGGTGCATTGTCAGGATCCCATATGCCAAGCAATTGCGGACTATCTAACAAGAAAAACAAGAAGCAATTGCGGCTTCGCCTAGGCGCCAGCCCAAGTGGGTCCTATTTAGTTGGGGTCGTCGTCTTCGTCGTGTTGATCGCTATTGTGTCAAAATTATCTCAATTCTAATTTAACTTGTTTACTTTTCATGTTATTTGTCGTGATTTTCTATCGATGTTCAGTTCGCCTTATGCTTGGTTTGGGGAGTGGGCCGATTTTTTTGAGTTTTTGACTTTTTTTTATTTTGTTTTTTATTTTTTTTAAAACTATTTTAGCTTGAGATTAAAAAGTTTGATTTGGAAAGAGTTTTTAGATTTTTTGACTTTTTTTTGTAAGAGAAAGAATGTAATGATTATGGGTTGGATGTCATGTTCTGTCTTATTAAGACTAAAAAGTCTATTTTATTTTTTGTAACTATTTTAACTCCAAACCCACTTCCTAAACAATGCCTTAATGTTTTCTATTAAAAAAATTGACTCTTCCTTAGAAATATTTGTAAGAATCGAAATCGAAATCAAAATCAAAATTTTTTCATGTAAGTTAAATTTCATGAAACTATGTCGAAATTATTGATAAAAATATATAATTTCAACACAATTCTATTTTTTCAAATAAAAAAAAAGAAAAGAAAGATGAAGTACCAATAAATTCCAAAATATAATTTTGTGAACTGTTTAGTCTTCCTTTTTTTTTTTTATGAACCCAAAGGTCCCATTAAAGTGGAAATTGTTGGAAAATTGGTTTATATATAAGGCATATTTTGGGCCGACTTTGAGCCCAAAATTGAGTGGGCCCCAAACGTCTTTTGGTGTGGGTCCGAAGAGGTGGAGACGAAACGTTAAAACCATTTATGAGTGAATGGGAAGTTGACGTCGTTTTTGGGTCTAATATTAATTTTTTAGATAAAATTCATTTGAATTTTCTCAATAAAAATTATTGTGGGAATTTAATTTAATTCTAAATTCAAGTTTTGGGTTCCTAAGTGGTTTCCTAAAATTTGTAATTGTGAGAATTTAAATTTAATTCTAAATTCAAATTTTAGGTTCCTAAATAATTTCCTAAAATTTATACCTCTTCCTTTATTTATTATACTATTCAAATAGTTTATATATATATATATATTCAATTAGTTTAATATATATATATTCCAAATAGTTATTAAATAAAGTCCCTAGAAGTTCAACAGGTTTATTAGTGTTCCTCTAAACCAACGGTATTTTTTTTTTCAATTGAATTGAAAAAGTTCTCCTGCAACGGTTATATAGAGGGTGCACACCTTTTGAATTATTTTGATACCTGTTGGGGTCTTTTGTTTGCCTATAAATGCAATCACTTTTCAGCAGTCGAAAAGATCCGAAATAATTCAGTCTGAAAGTTCCCTTTTTTCTTGTTGTCCAGATTATTTCTGTTTGCATTCGTTTTATTCTTCATTTTAGATTTAGAATAAATTAAAGAGAGTTAGAACACAGGTTTGGTTCGCCGAACAAATTGTTTGGAGTACTACTATAATTTGTGAAGATCATTGTATCCTGGGAGATAGACGCCACTCTACCGTAAGTACCATAGCGGGGCGAATCTGTCTTAAGGACAGAGTGTCACACACTCGACTTGGTCTTAATTTTATTTCGGTTCGATAAATAAATCTGGTATGTTATTTATTTATTTTGTTTGAATTTATTTCAAGTTTTTTATATACACAGAAGATTGTTCCAACAATCTTAAGACATATTCGAATTATTCTGTTTACAGAATTTTTCGTTTGTTTCCCTTTTTCTTTCTTCATAAATAATTTCAAAAGAAAATTATTTTCTGTGGATTTACAAAATAATATTCTGGTTGGAAAAACAAATAGTGATTATATGCTATTTGACAGATAGTAGTAATATACTGTCTCTTTTCTTTGACAACAACTAGTAGTACGATACTGGTGTCATTAACAATTCAGAATATATTTTTGTGGAATTTTTTCAGAAATTAATTTTGGGTTTTAGAAATTATTTTCTGAGTTTTCATTAATTAAAATTCTGTTTTCAGTATTTTAATTATTGGAGTGTAACAAGAGATTTAAGTTTCTGTGTAAAATTAATTTGGTT
Source organism: Camellia japonica (assembly GCA_030407325.1). Lineage (NCBI taxonomy): Eukaryota > Viridiplantae > Streptophyta > Magnoliopsida > Ericales > Theaceae > Camellia > Camellia japonica. Next base: position 13,301,459 of record JAPPVO010000017.1, read on the forward strand.
AAATAAAATTTTATTTTTCCAAATTAATTGAAAAATAAAAGTTATATTTTTATTTCTTTTATTTTACAGAATTTAATTTCTTGTGTGGATTTAATTTGGTTAAATAAAATTTTTATTTTATTTTCAAATTAATTGAAAAATAAAAGTTATATTCTTATTTCTTTTATTTTACAAAATTTAATTTTCTGTGTGGAATTATTTTGGTTAAATAAAATTTTATTTTATTTCCAAATTAATTGAAAAATAAAAGTTATAGTTTTTATTTCTTTTATTTTCTGTGTAGAATTAATTTGTTTAAATAAAATTTTATTTTATTTTCAAATTAATTGGAAAATAAAAGTTACATTCTTGTTTCTTTTATTTTTACAGAATTTAATTCTGTGCATTTGGTTTAATTTTCTGTGTAGTGTAAATTTTAATTATAATTTTGTTTTATAAATTAGAATTGATGGCTACTGAAACAAATGCCCAAACAAGTACTACTGTGGTGGCTGCGATTGCACCAACCCCCTCTCCTGTGATGACAGTACCGGTAAATCACGGTGAAAGCCCAGAGAAGTTCTCAGGAACTGACTTTAAAAGATGGCAACAGAAAATGTTGTTCTATCTTACAACTCTGAATCTGGCTCGTTTCCTCCGTGAAGATGCTCCTATTCTGAAAGAGGATGAAACCGATCGGCAAGTGGTTGCTGCGGTTGATGCTTGGAAACATGCCGATTTCCTTTGCCGGAATTACGTCTTGAACGGACTTGATAACACATTGTACAACGTCTACAGTCCAATCAAGACAGCAAAGGAACTTTGGGAATCGTTGGAGAAAAAGTACAAAACGGAAGATGCCGGCTCAAAGAAATTTGTGGTTGGCAGATTCCTGGATTTTGTAATGGTTGATTCAAAAACTGTGATCAGCCAAGCTCAAGATTTCCAACTCATTCTGCATGACATTCACGTAGAAGGTATGTCTTTCAGTGAATCCTTCCAAGTTGCAGCTTTAATTGAAAAATTACCAAAAGGCTGGAAGGAATTCAAGAACTACCTCAAACACAAGCGCAAAGAAATTTCTATGGACGAGTTAATTGTGCGTTTGAGGATTGAGGAGGACAACCGCAATTCTGAAAAGCGGGCTGGTAAGCTTCCTATGGAGTCTAAGGCAAATGTGGTGGAACATGCTTCAAAAACTAAGAAACGAAAGTCTTCTGGAGCAAGTTCATCACAAGGCTCTAAAGGGGGGGGGGATAATAAAAAGTACAAGTTTAATGGCAAATGTTACATCTGTGACAAAGAGGGACATCGGGCCAAAGATTGCCGTAGCAAAGGCAAAAGCAAGAAAAGAACAAGCAAGAAGCCTACTCAAGCCCATATGACCGAAGTGGACAAGATTTCCAATGGTGTAGATGACATCAATCTTTCTGCAGTTGTTTCCGAGGCAAATCTTGTTGGAAATCCTAAAGAATGGTGGGTGGACACTGGTGCTACTCGCCATATTTGTGCCGACAAAAAGATGTTCACATCTTACTCTACAGTGGAAAATGGTGAACAACTTTTTATGGGCAACTCCTCAACTTCCAAAGTTGAAGGACAAGGAAAGATTGTTCTCAAGATGACATCAGGAAAGGAACTCACTCTCAACAATGTGCTGCATGTACCGGACATTCGCAAGAATCTTGTTTCCGGATCTTTGTTGAGTAAGAATGGGTTTAGGCTAGTATTTGAGAGTGATAAATTTGTACTTACTAAGAATGGGATGTATGTAGGAAAAGGTTACATGTCTGATGGCTTTTTCAAGTTAAATGTAATGACCGTTGTACCCTCAGTTATTAATAATACTACATCTTCTTCTTACTTGCTTAAGTCTTCAAATTTATGGCATGGTAGACTAGGACATGTTAATTATGGATCTTTGCGTAGATTAATTAGTATGGAATGTTTACCTAAATTTGACATTGATTCAAATCATAAATGTGAAATTTGTGTTGAGGCAAAATTATCTAAAACTCCTTTTCATTCAATTGAAAGAAGTACGGAACCACTTGAATTAATTCATAGTGACATTTGTGATTTTAAATCAATTCAAACCAGAGGTGGAAAAAAGTATGTAATCACTTTTATAGATGACTATACTAGGTATAGTTATATTTATTTAATTCGAACCAAGGATGAAGTTTTGGAAACTTTCATTCAATATAAGAATGAAGTTGAAAATCAACTTGGTAAGAAAATCAAGAAACTTAGAAGTGATAGAGGTGGTGAATATGAATCACCGTTTGGTGAATTTTGTAAAGAACATGGAATAATTCATCAAACCACCGCTCCTTACTCACCTCAGCAAAATTGCATTGCTGAAAGGAAAAATAAGACTTTAAAAGAAATGATGAATGCCATGTTAATAAGTTCTGGATTACCTCAGAACTTGTGGGGGGAAGCAATACTTTCTGCTAATTATATACTTAATAAAGTACCCCGAAAGAAAATAAATCAAACACCTTATGAATTGTGGCATGGAAGAGTACCATCTTACAAATACTTAAAAGTGTGGGGGTGTTTGGCTAAAGTGGCTATTCCTAGTCCTAAAAAGACTAAGATAGGTCCTAAAACCATTGATTGCATTTTCATTGGTTATGCCAAGAATAGTAGTGCATATCAGTTTTTGATTTATAAATCAGAACATACCGAAATGCATGTAAATACTATTATTGAGTCTCGGAATGCATTTTTCTTTGAACATGTATTTCCAAAGAAGACTGGACAAGAGACTAGTACTAATAAAAGATTTTTTGATGCTATTACTAGTCAGGATCAAGAACATGATCAAGAACACGAGTTAGATCAAAATGAGGAAGAGGAACTTAGGCGTAGTAAACGTGCTAGAACCTCAAAATCTTTTGGTCCAGATTTTCTAACGTATTTGTTAGAAAATGAGCCTTTAACTTTTAAAGAAGCTATGTCCAGTCCTGAAGCTCCTTTATGGAAAGAAGCTATCAACAGTGAAGTTGAATCCATCTTGCAAAATCACACTTGGGAATTGGTGGATTTGCCACCAGGTTGTAAACCTCTTGGGTACAAGTGGATTTTCAAAAGAAAATTGAAAGCGGATGGATCAATAGACAAATACAAGGCAAGACTTGTAGTCAAAGGTTTTAGACAGAAAGAAGGTCTAGATTACTTTGACACATACTCACCGGTTACTAGAATAACATCCATTAGAATGCTAATTGCCATTGCATCTCTATACAATCTAGAAATTCATCAAATGGATGTTAAAACAGCTTTCTTAAATGGTGAGTTAAATGAAGAAATTTACATGGAACAACCAGAAGAGTTTTCTGTTCCAGGGAAAGAAAAGAAAGTGTGTAAATTGATTAAATCATTATATGGTTTAAAACAAGCGCCAAAGCAATGGCATGAGAAATTTGACAAGGCAATGATGTCAAATGGATTTAAAATTAATGAGTGTGACAAATGTGTTTATGTTAAAAACACAGATAAGGGTTATGTCATTGTATGTCTTTATGTAGATGATATGCTCATCATTGGTAGTAATAATGACATGATTAAAACTACCAAGAAAATGTTGAATAAATATTTTGACATGAAGGACATGGGCATTGCTGATGTAATTCTTGGTATGAAAATTACCAAAACATCAGAAGGATATGCTTTGTCACAATCTCATTACATTGAGAAAATACTTGACAAATTCAGCAAAGATGATGATCATCTTGCTAAAACTCCTGTAGATATTAATTTGTATCTTTCTAAGAATGTACAGGAAAGTATTTCTCAATTAGAGTATGCCCAAATTATTGGAAGCTTAATGTACTTGATGAACTGCACTCGCCCAGATATAGCTTATGCACTAAGTAAATTAAGTAGATATACGAGTAATCCGGGAGTAGAACACTGGAAAGCAATGATAAGGGTTCTAAGATATCTCCGATTTACTCGTAACATTGGGCTTCATTATACTAGATATCCAGCAGTACTTGAAGGATACTGTGATGCAAATTGGATATCGGATACAAGAGACTCAAAATCCACTAGTGGGTATGTCTTTACTCTTGGAGGGGCGACTGTATCTTGGAAATCTTCCAAACAGACTTGCATTGCTAGGTCTACTATGGAATCAGAATTCATAGCCTTAGACAAAGCAGGGGAAGAGGCAGAATGGCTTCGCCACTTCCTTGAAGATATTCCAATATGGCCAAAACCGGTGCCTGCTATATGCATACATTGCGATAGTCAATCAGCTATAGGTAGAGCACAGAGTCATATGTATAACGGTAAGTCACGACACATTCGTCGTCGACATAATACCGTAAGACAACTACTCTCTAATGGAATTATCTCCATAGAATATGTTAAGTCTAAAGACAACATAGCGGATCCACTAACCAAAGGGTTAGCAAGAGAGTTAGTTGAGAATTCATTGAGGGGAATGAGACTTAAGCCTATTAAATAAGAGTTACCACAACGGCAACCCAACCTAGTTGACTGGAGATCCCAAGATCTAGGTTCAGAGGGACAACCGAGTTGTGAATGACTCAGAAGGATCACTGGGGAGTCTAACTCCTACCCATTTCTTTGATGAAATAGTGATGTCTGCAGCGTTAAAGGTTAAGTAAAATTTTAATGATTCTTATATCTAGGTAAATCTAGTGGAGTATGGCAGGATACTCTTCATAAGAATCACCTATATGAGTGTGAACTGGGCCGGTTCTATGAGATTTGTGAAGGGCTAAATTCTCTAAAGCACTCATGAAGACCAGGTTGTTCAGGGCCAAAATGAACACAATAGTGAGAATTAAACTGTGTCTGGGGATATACTGTGTGAGTTCTATTGTCTTGATTTACACAAACGGCTGAACAGTTCAAGACATCATGTTCACTGGTTAGCTAGTAAATCCGATAGTGTCTCACAAGGGAAGGTTCAAAGCCAAAAGCTACCTATCCTTTGTAGAATATTTCCAATTTCTGTACTCTCTGTAATAGATCATGTTGTTGCATTTTCTCTCCGTCAAATTCCATTCATGTGGGGGATTATTGGAAAATTGGTTTATATATAAGGCATATTTTGGGCCGACTTTGAGCCCAAAATTGAGTGGGCCCCAAACGTCTTTTGGTGTGGGTCCAAAGAGGTGGAGACGGAACGTTAAAACCATTTATGAGTGAAATGTCTTTTGGTGTGGGTTCGAAGAGGTGGAGACGGAACGTTAAAACCATTTATGAGTGAATGGGAAGTTTACGTCGTTTTCGGCTCTAACATTAATTTTTTAGATAAAATTCATTTGAATTTTCTCAATAAAAATTATTGTGGGAATTTAATTTAATTCTAAATTCAAGTTTTGGGTTCCTAAGTGGTTTCCTAAAATTTGTAATTGTGAGAATTTAAATTTAATTCTAAATTCAAATTTTAGGTTCCTAAATAATTTCCTAAAATTTGTACCTCTTCCTTTATTTATTATACTATTCAAATAGTTTATATATATATATATATTCAATTAGTTTAATATATATATATATATATATTCCAAATAGTTATTAAATAAAGTCCCTAGAAGTTCAACAGGTTTATTAGTGTTCCTCTAAACCAACGGTATTTTTTTTTTTCAATTGAATTGAAAAAGTTCTCCTGCAACGGTTATATAGAGGGTGCACACCTTTTGAATTATTTTGATACCTGTTGGGGTCTTTTGTTTGCCTATAAATGCAATCACTTTTCAGCAGTCGAAAAGATCCGAAATAATTCAGTCTGAAAGTTCCCTTTTTTCCTTGTTGTCCAGATTATTTCTGTTTGCATTCTTTTTATTTTTCATTTTAGATTTAGAATAAATTAAAGAGAGTTAGAACACAGGTTTGGTTCGCCAAACAAATTGTTTGGAGTACTACTACAATTTGTGAAGATCATTGTATCCTAGGAGATAGACGCCACTCTACCGTAAGTACCATAGCGGGGCGAATCTGTTTTAAGGACAGAGTGTCACACACTCGACTTGGTCTTAATTTTATTTCGGTTCGATAAATAAATCTGGTATGTTATTTATTTATTTTGTTTGAATTTATTTCAAGTTTTTTATATACACAGAAGATTGTTCCAACAAAAATTACATAAAATGATAGTTACTTACATGTTTGAGTTTAATTTTTCAGGAATAAAACCGGATTTCTTCAAATGTAAAATTACGCATTTAGGCAATTCGCACTATAAAAGTTTTGAATTTTCCCTCTTTCTCGAATAAATCCCACATTACGAAAAAAAACGTAACCATCATGTAACACTCCAATAACGTAAAATTTCAATATAACACTCCAATATAACACACAAAAAACCTCATTGGTATACTTTTTCCAAACGTAACAACGTAATACTTAAAAAAATTTCTTAGTATACTTTTCCCAAATGTAATAACGTAAGACTCAAAAAAAGTAATACAAAAAAAATTTCTTAATGTACTTTTTCCAAACATAATACTTCAATGTAACATACTCCAATGTTACACAGAATAACACTAAAAATTCCTTAATGTACTTTTTTCAAACGCAACACTCATAGTTTGAAATTGTACATTTGCCCAAAACTTACTAAGAATTTTTTTTTTATTTTTGTTGGAATGGTTTGAAGAATTTGTCATCATTTTGGAATGATTTGAAGAATCTTGCATCTTTTTTTTAGAGTGTTACGTTTGAGAAAAGCTAAGCAATTTTTTTTGAGTGTTATATTGGGGTATTACGTTTGGGAAAAGTACACAAAGCATTTTTTTGAAGTGTTACATAAGATTGTCCCGTTTGGAAAAAGTATACTAATGAGCTTTTTTGTGTGTTATATTTGGAGTGTTATATTAAGGAGTTTTTTTGAAGTGTTATATTGGAGTGTTATGTTTGAAAAAAATATACTAATGAGGTTTTTTATGTGCTACATTAGAGTGCTACACTAAGGAGTTTTTTTTGGAGTGTTATATTAGAGTGTTACGTTTAGAAAAAATATACTAAGGAGTTTTTTTTGTTTGTTACATTAGAGTATTACTCTAAGGAGTTTTTTTCGTTTTTGTTTTTTGAGTGTTATGTTTGAGAAAAATACCCTAAATTTTTTTTTGGAGTGTTATATTAGAGTGTTACGTTTGATAAAAGTACACTAATGCTGTATTTGGTTAAGGGATTTGAGGAGAGATTTGGAAAGAGAAATGGAAATGGTAGGTGAAATATGAATAAAATGTACCTACATTTCACCTAATTTTACACACCTTTTTCGTTTTTCTTTCCAAATTCCTCCTCAAATTTATTAACCAAACACAGCATAAGGAGTATTTTTGTGTGTTATATTAGAGTGTTACACTAAGTAGTATTTTTTAGAATGTTATATTGGAGTGTTACGTTTGGAAAAAAATACGCTAAGAAATTTTTGTGTGTGTTACATTAGAGTGTTACACTAAGGAGTTTTATTGGAGTGTTATGTTTGGAAAAAATATACTAAGAATTTTTTTTGGAGAGTTATATTTGAGTGTTACAGTTTGAAATTAAATATTTGTTCAAAACTTACTAAGGAGTTTTTGTACTCCTTTTGAAATATTTGAAAAATCCGATATCTTTTTAGAATGTTTGAAGAATCTCATATTTCAAGCCATTTTTGTACTCATTTTGAAATGTTTTCCAAATATAAATTTATCCCAAATTTGATTCTCATAGATTATGTACCTTACCTTCTAGCACAAAGGAAAAAAAAGAGAAGAAAATATAATAGAAATAAGAGTATAATTGTAAATCTAATTTTCAAATAATATATTTAATCTACCTTTTCAAAATCAACTGGACTAATTGGTCTATAAGAAAATCTTTGGGATTAAATAGACCAACATTTCTCAAAATAGGATTTATAGATAAATTTTCCTAAAAAAAACTAGACCCTATTATTATTATTATTATATTTTTATTACATTAAATAATTCAAAAAAATACGTTCTTTTATGAAAACAAAAAACTATGTGTGTGTTTCGTTTGAGTTTTTTGGATTAAATTTTTTGAAAACTGAGTTTGTTATTTTTCGTTTTTTTTTTTGTTTTTAGTTAATATTTTTAAAATCTCAAATAATTTTTTTACTTTTTTAGATGCACCGTACTTAGATATATCTAAAAAGTAAAAAAAATTATGAAAAAATATTTTAAGAAATTAATAAATACATAAAAATACGAAAAATATACTGAATTCTCTTTTTTTTTTAATTTTTTATTTTTGGTATTTAGTGAATTTTTAAAATATTTTTTTTTACAAAAATTATACTTTTTATATGTATTTATGTTAGGTGTGTCTAAAAATTTTAAAAATTACTTAAAATATTAAAAAAATTCAGTAAAAAAAAAAAACGAAAAAAAAAGTAGAATTTTCTGAAAATTGTTTTTGAAAAACCAAAAACAATTCTATTATATATATATGCAGTTGAATTGAGATATGAAAGAGTTACAAATTTCCTAACACCTCTCAGTAAAAATAATATGAAAATATGTAATTACTTTTTATTAGACGCTTTACTAGCATTGATGTCGTGTTATACGAGTCCGGATCCTCTCCAGCCAGTGTCTCCGGCCTTTCCTTCGGGTGACGGCCTAGATTGGGCCACGTCACCCCACTCAAAATAGACGGCTCAGATCAACTTAAAAAAAAAAAAATCAAAAACAGCTCTCTCCCCCAATCTTCTATGAATCCTCTGCTTTGGATCTTCTTCCCTTCTCCATCTCTCTTTTCTTAATTTTACATTTGATACATACATACATATATACTACCTTCTTCCTTTTTCCAAACCCTTCGGTGACCCTCACGCACCATCGCGACCGCTAGCACCCGCCGGACTCCTCTCCCGCACCCCCACCCCTACCAACTTCGGCTTGAATTTAAGAATTTGGATGATTTATGTGGCTTGAATTTAAGAAAAAAATGAAAAAATCAAAGAAAAAATTTGTGGCTTGAATTTCAGAGAGAGAAAGTGGGTTTGCTTCAGATTTTGATGATTTTGACATTTGTGGCTTTATGATTTGTTGGGTGTTCTTCTAAATCTCTGATACTTTGGTGGTAAATTTGCAGATTCCATCAATGGCGGTGGGCTCCCGAAGGTGGAAAAAAATTTACAGAGAAGGAAATTATGAGTTGGGTTTTTTTAACCAAATCTCAAAGTTTGTAAACTCTGAGATTCTTTTCTTCTTTATGAAAGTGGAGATATGACACCTTATTGATAATACTCATTTTCTTGGCAAAAAGATTGCTACTTGTTCATTTTCTTGGCAAAAAGATTGTTACTTGCAGCTACTCCACCGTGTATATTTTTTGTTTGTTATATGCAGATTCCAGATTTTCTTTTTATATCTTATGGTAGCTACCTAGCCTTCCTTTCCAAATGTTCATAATTTTGGATTTTATTTTTTGTTTTCATTTTTTGCCCTTTCGGAAAAAAAAACAGAGATGGAGAAGGGAAGATCCAAAGCAGAGCATTCATGGAAGATTGTAGGGCTGAGCAAAGAATCCGTGAAATCCGTAATCCGATCCAGTCCAGTCCAATTCGATAGGTTTGGATTGATTTTTTGAATCCGCGGTTCGGTTCCGGATTGAAGAATTAAAAATCCGTAGTCCACGGATTGGTTCTAGATTGAACCCCACGGTTCCGGATTGGAACCGATCGGGACCGTATGCAAATAGTCTATATTTTTATTATACATCCTCCCCCATAGTATCTTCTCTTATTATATATAAAATCTAAACTCAAATATAAAACTGTATAATATCTTCTTTTATTACTTTTGTTTGTTAGTTTTTAGTTTTAATTTGTAATGGTCTAAATACTTATGGTGAAATCAGTTTTCTTATAGTTGTTTAAATTCTAGAATAATATGTCGCTATTATAGAAAAACATGTTGCTATTGTGGAACTAATATAACGCTATGTTTATATTTTTATGAAATTAAAGTGTTATATATATATTTTTTTGTTATTTAATTATGTGAATCCGTGGTCCTAAACTGATCCAATCCGTATTTAAATGGATTGGTTCGGATTGGTTCCATGATTTAAACGGATTGGATTGGTTCCAACTTTTCAGGAACCGTAGATAACGGATTGGTCCTGGTTTTATCCCAATTTTTCAGGAACCGTAGATAACGGATTGGATTGGTTCCAATTTTTCAGGACCATGCTCACCCCTAGAAGATTGGGGGAGAGAGGGAGAGAGAGGAAATTTGCCTCTTTTTTTTTTTTTTTTTTTTTAAGTTGATCTGAGTCGTCTATTTTGAGTGGGGTGACATGGCCAAATCTGGGCCGTCACCCAGAGGAAAGGTTGGAGACACTGGCTGGAGAGGATCCGGACTCGTGTTATACAGGTTCGACATAGACTGATTTTTAAAAAAATATTCAACCAAATACCCTTTTGTGGTTGCAGGTTATGAGCAGCTTATTTGGTAAGGGCTTAGATTAAAAAACACTAGAGCAAGTCCTCTTTTTCAGTTTTGTTGTGAGAAAGGAAGAGAATTCTAAATTATTGTGAAGATAAATTTGGTGTTCTTTTGTTTTCTGTCTGGTTAAGATTTTTTCTTCCAATTGTTTAGATTTTTGAATCTATATATATATATATTACATAGAAAATCAGATTTCTAATGATAAGGTTTGTGAGAGTTCCAAAATCTCATTTCACAATTGCTAATTTTTGTGATTTTAAAAATAGTTTAAAATAATTGTATTGGTTAACAAACTAATTATAGATTAAAGAAAAAAAAAAAACAAAAAATTACCTAAAACTTTGAATTACAAGTTCCTAAAATCTCTTTCATAATATTTCTCTATTTCCTAAATCTCATCTCATAACAAAGTAATTATACATTAAAAATAAAATAAAAACAAATCTCATCTCATAACAAAGTAATTATACATTAAAAATAAAATAAAAACAAATCTCATCTCATAACAAAGTAATTATATATTTAAAAAAAACGTTATAGATTAAAAAGAATGTAATAAAACCACAATTGCTAATTTTTGTAATTTTAAAAATATTTTAAAATAGTACTATTGGGTAACTTTTTTGATTTTCTTAATCGAACTTCAATATTTCAAACTAACTTTCTTAATTTTAAACAATTAAAAAAATCTCCATTGATTAGCTTCTATTTAACCATATAAAAATAAAATTCTAATTAGTCTATGATTTATTTGAGGGTTTTTAGTGAGGAACCTTGTGAAAGTTTCAATATTTCATACTAATTTTCTTGTTTTTCTTAATTTTAAATAATTAAGAAAATCTCCATTGGCTAGTTTCTATTTAACCATATAAAAATAAAATTCTAATTAATCAATGATTTATTTGATAATCCCACATCGAAGAAGAAGGAAAAAAGTGAGTTGTGTTACTCATATAAAGTGAATCTTATACTTACATCCTATTAATATTGTAGTGTTGTGTATGTTTCAATTCAATAGAGTTTAAATTTTAAAAGTTTTAATTAATTGATTTTTGAATAACTTTGTTGGTCTTTTGAGCTAACTGATTAGGCTAAATCATTTTTTATTTGATTGATTTGTTGGTTTAATTGTGATTTTAATTGTTTTATCAAAATATATTGATTAGATTTGTTTGATTCGAAATAAACTAAAGATTGATCTGATTAAATATTGAAAGACTGGAATTGTTTGATTAGAAATAAATTTTCCGTTCAAATAATTGTTAACTTTTATTTTATAATCCCATATCGGAAAAAAAAAAAGTGAGTTTTTTCACTTTAATATTGTAGTGTTGTGTATACTTCAATTCAAGATAGTTTAAATTTTAAAATTAAAATAACATTTAAAAGTTTTAATTAATTAATTTTTGTATAAGTTGGTTGGTCATTTGACCTAACCGATTAAGCTGAACCGTTTTAGATTTGACCAATTTGCCGGTTTAATCGCGATTTCTCATACTAATTTTTTATCAATTTTACATAATTAAAAAAAATTTCATTGACTAGCTTCGATTTAACCATATAAAAATAAAACTCTAATTAGTTTATAATTTATTTCATAATCCCACATGGGGGAAGAAGGAAAAAGTAAACTTTGTTTCACTTATATAAAGTAAATCTTATACTCTTTTTTTAATATTGTAGTTGTGGGGACATAATTTTTGAATAATGAACACGTGGCTGAGGTAACACCGAAGTGCCAGCCGAGGTGCCACGTGTCCTTGACTTGGCGCCGAGGTAATCTCGGCTAGGTCGAGGTTATCTGCGGAGATACCAGAATCCGGGATAAGTGGATAAGGGACAAGAGTCCTAGAATGAGAGAGGACTTCAGTTTGGGTAAAGATAAGACTCTTAGAGAGTTTATCCCAATCTAACTGGGAGTCCAGGATTAGCATTGAGCCAGAGTCCATTGAAGCTAGGCTTCTATTGGGATTAGGTCAGTGTTGGCTATAAAAGAGAGGCACCCTCGTGGGTCTAAGGTACGCTTTTTGTATTCTGAATAGTGAGTTAAGCACTTTCGCTATCTTTGAGAGATAACTGACTGGATCGTCGGAGTGCCCCTGGGTGGAGGAACCACCGCCGGAATCTTATCTTTCTGTGACAGGTCATTCAGGCTTAATCTATTCTGCCGGTGTTCTCTAGCTGAGTACCTGTTTGGCAGTGTGGTCGGAAATTGACACACACAATTTGACGCCGTCTGTGAGAAAGAAAGGAGAATAGATGGCCAACAACGGACTGAAAGAGAAGGTTGGGGACGACATCCCTACTGGAAGTGGCAAACATGTTGACCTTGACGTTGAGGAAGATAATTGCAACAAGGAAACTTGGGATTAGAATCCCGGAGAGAAATACGTCGGCCAGGAGGGCGACGTACCAAAGAAATCAGACCAAAGCGGGTATTATAACGAGGACGACCTCTAGGTATGGAAAGATAGATGCCTGCGGAGGGACGGTGTCACAACCCAAACCAGCCCCTGTAGGTTTAGCATCATAACCGGCCAGTAATCCTTGGATTACCAAAGGCCTCTTGACAGATTAGCAAATAATAAAGGGCTGCGGAAGCAAATATACGAAATATAAATGGTCCAATGAGCTGTGACGATATACATGGGACATGATAATTTAAAACTTGCATAAACATAAGAGTGACAACCAAAAGATGCAGAATTTACATATCCCTTCCATAAGGGTAATATACGAAAACCAGCGCAACTTAACAAACAAACAGAGTTACTATGATTACAAAAACAGCCACAACACAAGACTTCGTCCGAAACCTCCTCGGGAGGCGCAAAGGTTGGCTGACAAAAACTGAACGTAGGCCGTCAACTCTGGCCCTAGTCACGTGCTTGCTTACCTATATATATAATACAAATAGTGAGCGGAAGCCCAGTGAATAATAACGGAGTAAACGGTTTTAATGAATGAGTCCGTACAGATTCAGAAATCATAAATTCAGTTTCGTATCAAATTCATAATCTTGTCTAGATCATATACAGAAGTCATAAGTCATATTTAAGCATACATGGTACAGCCATTAGCGCTAACAAAACAGATATAGAGCAGATGCGGAACATATGGGGGTTATAAATAACCAGTTCCATAAAAGAATCTCCGGATCTGAGTAACAGGGAATATACATGCTGAGCTCCATGATGGAGCCTCCGGTATGGGTAACAGATGATAGACATAATAAGTTCCATAATGGAACCTCTGATACCGGGTAACAACTAACAAATATCATATGATGCTGAGGATGCCATGAATACTTTTTAGAAATTGGACAATCATTCATTGTACAGAACATATAATTTCAAAAAACATATCTTAATTCATCATACAGAAAATAAATAAAGTTGAATATAGCTTTACTAAGTTATTACTCACAGTTGGCTTCGAGGCAGACAGACGGAGTAGACTTCGTCAAACAGTATACGGCACGTGACCTACAGGACACATAACAGATACACACCTGAAACACACGTTCGAATTGTACATAACTTCTTTCGTTTGGTCTTAGTGCGCTTCTAGCCTTTAATCCTCATTATGGAGTCTTAAACATGGCCTAGCAATGCCTAGGATGGAATGAGGATGCAAAAATGTGTTGGAAAATATTTTTCAAAATTTGCTGAAAATAAGGTCCACGCTCGAGCGTGGATTTCCTCGCTCGAGCGGACATGCAGACAATGAAGCTCCACTCGAGCGTGACTCTCCCCGCTCGAGCGGACTGTAAACTCTTGAAAAAGTACTGGTTGCATGTTATTCAAGCTCGACGGACGCTCGACCTCTGCTCGAGCGTGAGACTCAGACCCTCGCTCGAGCATGAATTACCTCGCTCGAGTGGACTGCAAAACACATAAACTTCTGGGTATATGCATTTCACGCTCGAGCGTAACCATCGACGCTCAAGCGAAAGTGCATGTACTCAGAGTGCACGCTCGAGCGTGAAGTTCCTTGTTCGAGCATGGATCAAATTTATGGAATTTCCAGATTTGATCACCAAGCTCAAATTCAACCTCAAATGCATCAACCTCAATTTTCTGGGCCCAAAACTTTGGAAAACACTTAGAAACTCATAAAACAACATGTTTAAAGGATCATAACAAGAAGTCATGGTCCAAAAGTATGCCAATTGAGCAAAATTCAATTTGAAACTCAAGATTAATTCATGAACATGACTTGAATGCAATTCTTTGAACCAAAGTTTCCCAAAACATGACCAAATGCAATGTTCAACTCAAAAACATGATCAACTATGACAATATGACATAGAACATGAAGAATTTCTAAAACAAAGCTTGGATTAAGACATGCATGCAAGAATTCCTTAGAAAAACAACCTCAAATGCCATGAATTACACATGCATGTATGCATTGAGCTTCAATTCTCCAATCTTAGCTTAATTGACCACCTAACTTTCTTGAGTTTAATTACTTAATGTCTCAAATACAAAGTTTAAGAGTATAGTTCTTACCTAAGGTTGATTTCAAGTGTGATCCTAACCCAAAGCTTCAAATTGTCTTTAATCTCCTAGTCAACTCTTTACTTGAGCTCAACCTCCCTCTACTCTTCCTCTCTCACGTTTTTCCGCTTAGAATAGGCTCAAGTGCTTTGAAATCAAGGAAATGAGATGAGTGGAGTGACAGAATGGCCTTATAGGTAGTAATTTATCAAAACTAATCAAATGGCATTATTTTAATCAAATTTAATCGCTCCGAACCGAATTTTAATTAAACCTACCATAAATTCCCATAAATCCTAATTAGCACATAAATTAAGTCAATTTCTGATTCGAACGCCGATAAGGCTTTCAATTCGCAAATCGAAACTAAAACATGAACAGATCTTCCTATACCTAACAGATATAAACACAAGCAATGCAACACACACATGCATTTTAATTCAGAATTTCACCTTAATTACTAATTAGGCATAATTAATCATGGATTAACGTTAATTAGAGGTCAGCGTTGTTACAGTCTTCCCCCTTTAAAAGAGTTTGGTCCCCCAAACTCGAATTACCTTCGTTCTGGAACAACATTGGGTCTAGTGGGAATAAATTTGGGTATCTCTTCATCATGTCTTCTTCTGTCTCCCAGGTTGCATAGGTTCCTCCGTAGTTTTGCCATTCAACTTTTACCAATGGTATTTCTTTGTTTCTCAATCTTTTGATCCTACGGTTCACAATCTGGATAGGTCTTTCCTCATAGGTGTAATCATCTTTCAAAAGTACGTGTGTTGGCTCAATGACGTGGAGTGGATCCCTCAAGTACTCTCGAAGCATCGATACATGAAAGACATTATGCATATGCTCTATTACTGGAGGTAAGGCTACCCAATAGGTCACTGAATTGATCTTTTCAAGGATTTCATACAGTCTAACATATCTTGGTGCCAATTTGCCCTTAACACCAAACCGAGTTTGACCCTTCATCGGGGTCACCTTTATGAACACATGGTCCCCAACTTCATATTCCCTATCTCTTCTTTGGACATCAGCATAGCTCTTCTGCCGACTCTATGCAGTTTTCAGACGTTGTTGGATCAGTTTTACCTTCTCGGTTGTTTCTTGCACAAGCTCCAGTCCCAACAAAGGTCTATCACCTACTTCAGCCCAACATATCGGAGAACGGCATTTTCTTCCATACAAAGCTTCGTAAGGAGCCATTCCAATGCTTGAATGGTAACTGTTGTTGTACACAAATTCAGCTAATGGCAAATAGGTCTCCCAACTTCCTTGGAAGTCTAATACACACATTCTAAGCATATCTTCCAGAGTTTGATTAGTTCGTTCAGTTTGTCCATCTGTCTGTGGGTAATAGGCACTACTCAACCTTAGTTCTGTCTCCAAAGATTGCTGTAAACTCTGCCAAAATCTTGACACAAACTTTGAATCCCTATCAGATACAATAGATACTGGCACTCCGTGCAATCTCACAATCTCCGTCATATAAATATTGGCCAATTTGTCAGCATTGTAAATAGATTTAACAGGTAGGAAATGAGCAGACTTAGTTAAACGATCAACTATAACCCAAATAGAGTCCATACCTCGGGAAAAACAAGGCAATCCCACAATGACGTCCATGGTAATGTGCTCCCATTTCCATTCCGGTATTGGGAGTAGTTGTAGCAAACCAGCGGGTCCTTGATGTTCAGCTTTAACCTGTTGGCAATGTAGACATCTAGCCACAAAATCTACAATACTCTTTTTCATTCCAGACCACCAAAAATTCTGTTTCAAATTATGATACATTTTTGTATTCCCTAGATGCATAGCAAATTTAGTATTGTGGGCTTCAGACATAACGCGTTTTCTCAAGTCACAATAATCGGGTACACAAAGACGGTCCTGAAATTTCAGCACATCATTCTCAAACACAAATCTCGGCCTTGGCCTCGAATCAAATTCCTGTATGATCTTTTTCAAGTACTCATCTTCACATTGCTTCTGTTTGATTTCTTCAATAATTGTAGGTTGAGCGAAAATAGCAGCTAAAGTCCCACTTTGCTCTCGCAAAACAATTTCAATCCCATTCCGTTCCAGGTCATCTAACAACTCTTTTCGATTGGGCAGTAAACATGACAAATTTGCTATGGATTTTTGGCTCAAGGCATCTGCCACGGTATTTGCTTTCTCTGGATGATACAGAATCTGTAGATCGTAGTGTTTAATCAATTCTAGCCACCTCCTTTGTCTCATATTCAGTTCCTTTTGGGTAAAGAAATATTTGAGGCTCTTATGATCTGTATACACTTCACAAGTTACCCCATATAGGTAGTGACGCCAGATTTTCAAAGCAAACACCATTGCTGCCAATTCAAGATTATGCGTTGGGTAATTCTTTTCATGAGGTCGAAGTTGTTGAGAAGCATAGGCAATCACTTTTCCATTTTGCATTAACACACACCCCAAACCTTTGTAGGAAACATCACTGTAAATTTGAAACCCATCAGTACCATTGGGCAAGGTTAAAATTGGTGCAGTCACTAACCTGGTTTTCAACTCTTGAAAGGCTGCCTCTCTTTGTGCGTTCCAATCAAATGACACATTTTTCTGAGTTAACTGGGTCAATGGCATGGCAAGTTTGGAAAAGTCTCTCACAAATCTCCCGTAGTAACCTGTAAGTCCCAGAAAACTTTTAACTTCTGTCACATTTGTCGGTTTAGGCCAGTCCACAATAACTTCAATTTTCTGGGGGTCAACAGAAACACCATCCCTGTTGATAACATGACCCAAAAATGCCACATTGTCAAGCCAGAATTCATATTTGGATAATTTAGCGTATAATTTATTTTCTCTCAAGGTCTGTAAAGCAGTTCTCAAGTGATTCTCATGTTCGTCCCTGCTTTTGGAGTAAATCAGGATATCTTCAATAAACACAACAATAAATTCATCCAGAAATGATTTAAACACTCTGTTCATAAGATCCATAAAGGCGGCAGGTGCATTGGTCACCCCGAATGGCATTGCTAAAAATTCATAATGTCCATATCTAGTTCTGAATACGGTTTTCTCTATGTCTTCAGCCTTAACTTTTAATTGGTGATACCCAAATCTGAGGTCAATTTTGGAAAATACTTGGGCTCCCTGAAGTTGGTCAAACAAGTCATCTATGTGGGGCAGAGGGTATCTGTTCTTGATAGTTACTTTGTTCAATTCCCGATAGTCTATACACAGCCTCAAAGGTCCGTCTTTCTTTTTGACAAATAGGACTGGAGCACCCCAAGGTGAAGTGCTCGGACGGATGAATTTCTTGTTCAGCAGTTCCTGAAGTTGAGTTTTTAGTTCTCTCAATTCTGAGGTAGACATTCTATAGGGAGTCTTGGAAATAGGTTGTGTTCCCGGAAACACCTCAATAGTGAATTCAATTTCTCTATCAACTAAGTCCCCAGGTAAGTCATTCGGAAACACATCGGAAAATTCACAAGCAACAGGGATAGTTTCTTCATTAGTACCATCAGATGATGCAGTCAGTATACAACACAAGTAACCCCTACATCCATTCCTAAGCAGTTTTACAGCTTTCATAGCTGAAATCAGATATGGGGGAGGAACTATCCCATTCCCGGTAAAAATAAATTCAGGCATACCCGGTGGTCTAAACACAACAGATTTACTTGCACAGTTAATGGTAGTACAGTATTTAGTCAACTAGTTCATTCCCAAAATACAATCAAAATGATCAATGTTCAAAAGCAACAAATCAACATATAATATCATATCGCCAATCATAATATCACATGCTGGATAAACATGGGCACACATCATAGAACCCCAGACGGTGTAGATATAGATAACACATATGTCATAAGTTCTAATGGTCTAGTCAATTTCTGAGAGAAAGCATGCGATACAAAGGAATGTGTAGAACCAGAATCTATCAGTACACATGCATTTTGAGAACATACAGGGAGTATACCTGACACCACAGTATCGGTATTTCGTATATCATCGGGCACTAGGGCAAACACTCGACCTTGTCTCAGAGGTTCTTTTCCAGTATTAGCCTTTGCATTCGTTTTGGCTGTAGAAGCGGACCCAACTGAACTCACCATAGGACGGCTAGTATTCTCAGACCCAACTGGGCAATCCTTCACTACATGACCTGCCTGGCCACATCGGAAACAGGCGCCAGATACTCGGTAGCACACACCCCTATGCCTTCTTCCACAATCAGAACAAACCGGAATAGACCCACTACTCTGACTCGAGCTGCTTGTAGATCCCGTATTCTGCTTTTTACTCACATGAGTCCGGCCTCTTCTAAAACCATACCCAGACCTTTTTCCTCTCCAATCAGTTGTCGTAGTTGTTGGGGCTTTACTTTGTTTCATAGCGGCCAGGGTGGCTTCCGCCATTAAGGATCTGTCTAAAACTTCCACATAAGTAGGCAATTTCAATACGCCCACCGGATCAAACACTTCTAAATCCAGTCCGCCTTTAAATTTCCGCACTTTCTTGTAATCAGTATCCACCATATGTGGAGCAAACCGTGCTAGTTTAGTGAATTTGGCTTCATACTCAGCTACAGACATTCTTCCCTGTTTAAGTTCTTGAAACTCTGATACTTTTCGATCCCTGAAGCATTGGGGAAAATATTTATCACAGAAGATTGCATTAAACTGTGCCCACGTCATACCCTCATTGCTGTTTCGAATTAGTAACCACCACCTTCGGGCTTCATCCTTCAGAGTATAGGTAGCTAGGAGGACTTTCTGGACTTCAAACAAGGGAACATTTCAAATAGCTTTTCCATTTCAAGTAACCACGTCTCTGCTTTCAACGGTTCAATTCCACCAAGGAAAGTCGGCAGTTTCATCTTCATGAATTTCTGTGTCAAGTTGATGATGTCAGTATTATCTGCTTCGGCTTGTGCCAGTGGAGGTGGAGGGGGCAAAGGTTGTTGTCTTTGCTGTTGTGTCATAGTTTCAGTCAATGCCGCAAGCATTTGTTCCATTCGGCTCATGCGAGCCTCTGAAGATTCACTTACATCATTTCCCCTTGCATTCTCCATGTTGCTATAAAGACATCAAATGATAATAAACATAGGAATAATCTTATTCGTTTCTTTCAGTTCATTTGCTCAAATTTACATTCAGTTTTCATATCCATTTGGATTACCACACACTCATACATGTAGATGGAATGCCCCTAATTCTTACTAGGACGTCCTAAGCTCATATGGACCAGTGTGTGCGGTAGAACACGTGCTCTGATACCACTCTGTCATGACCCAAACCAGCCCCTGTAGGTTTAATATCGTAACCGGCCAGTAATCCTTAGATTACCAAAGGCCTCTTGACAAATTAGCAAATAATAAGGGGCTACGGAAGCAAATATACGAAATATAAATGGTTCAATGAGCTGTGACGACATATATGGGACATGATAATTTAAAACTTGCATAAACATAAGAGTGACAACCAAAAGATACAGAATTTACATATCCCTCCCATAAGGGTAATATAGGAAAACCAGCCCAACTTAACAAACAAACAGAGTTAATATGATTACAAAAACAGCCACAACACAAGACTTCGTCCAGAACCTCCTCGGGAGGCACAAAGGTTGGTTGACAAAACTGAACGTAGGCTGTCAACTCTGGCCCTGGTCACGTGCTTGCTTACCTACATATATAATATAAATAGTGAGCAGAAACCCAGTGAATAATAATGGAGTAAAGGGTTTTAATGAATGAGTTCGTACAGATTCAGAAATCATAAATTCAGTTTCGTATCAAATTCATAATCTTGTCCAGATCATATACAGAAGTCATGAGTCATATTTAAGTATACGTGGTACATCCATTAGCGCTAACAGAACAGATACAGAGCAGATGTGGAACATATGGGGGTTATAAATAATCAGTTCCATAAAGGAACCTCCGGATCTGGGTAACAGAGAATATACATGCTGAGCTCCATGATGGAGCCTCCGGTATGGGTAACAGATGACAGACATAATAAGTTCCATAATGGAATCTTCGATACTGGGTAACAGCTAACAGATATCATATGATGCTGAGGATGCCGCGAATACTTTTTAGAAATTGGACAATCATTCATTATACAGAACATATCATTTCAAAAAACAGATCTTAATTCATCATACATAAAATAAATAAAGTTGAATATAGCTTTACTAAGTTATTACTCACAGTTGGCTTTGAGGCAGACAGACGAAGCAGACTTAGTCAAATAGTATACGGCACGTGACCTACAGGACACATAACAGATACACACCTGAAACACACGTTTGAATTGTACATAACTTATTCCGTTTGGTCTTAGTATGCTTCTAGCCTTTAATCCTCATTATGGAGTCTTAAACATGGCCTAGGAATTCCTAGGATGGAATGAGGATGCAAAAATGTGTTAGAAAATATTTTTCAAAATTTGCTGAAAATAAGGTCCACGCTCGAGCATGGATTTCCTCGCTCGAGCGGACATGTAGACAATGAAGCTCCGCTCGAGCGTGACTCTCCCCGCTCGAGCGGACTGTAAACTCTTGAAAAAGTACTGGTTGCATGTTATTCACGCTCGACGGATGCTCAACCTCCGCTCGAGCGTGAAACTCAGACCTTCGCTCGAGCGTGAATTACCTCGCTCAAGCAGACTGCAAAACACATGAACTTCTGGGTATATGCATTTCACGCTTGAGCGTAACCATCGACGCTTGAGCAGAAGTGCATGTACTCAGAGTGCACGCTCGAGCATGAAGTTCCTCGCTCGAGCGTGGATCAAGTTTTTGGAATTTCCAGATTTGATCACCAAGCTCAAATTCAACCTCAAATGCATCAAACTCAATTTTCTAGGCCCAAAACTTTGGAAAACACTTAGAAACTCATAAAACAACATGTTTAAAGGATCATAACAAGAAATCATGGCCCAAAAGCATGCCAATTGAGCAAAATTCAACTTGAAACTCAAGATTAATTTATGAACATGACTTGAATGCAATTCTTTGAACCAAAGTTCCCCAAAACATGACCAAATGCAATGTTCAACTCAAAAACATGATCAACTATGACAATATGACATAGAACATGAAGAATTTCTAAAACAAAGCTTGGATTAAGACATGCATGCAAGAATTCCTTAGAAAAACAACCTCAAATGCCATGAATTACACATGCATGTATGCATTGAGCTTCAATTCTCCAATCTTAGCTTAATTGACCACCTAACTTTCTTGAGTTCAATTACTTAATGTCTCAAATACAAAGTTTAAGAGTATAGTTCTTACCTAAGGTTGATTTCAAGTGTGATCCTAACCCAAAGCTTCAAATTGTCTTCAATCTCCTAGTCAACTCTTTACTTGAGCTCAACCTCCCTCTACTCTTCTTCTCTCACGTTTTTCCCCTTAGAATAGGCTCAAGTGCTTTGAAATCAAGGAAAGGAGATGAGTGGAGTGACAAAATGGCCTTATAGGTAGTAATTTATCAAAACTAATCAAATGGCATTATTTTAATCAAATTTAATCGCTCCGAACCAAATTTTAATTAAACCTACCATAAATTCCCATAAATCCTAATTAGCACGTAAATCAAGTCAATTTCTGATTCGGACGCCGTTAAGGTTTTCAATTCGCAAATCGAAACTAAAACATGAACAGATCTTCCTACACCTAACAAATATAAACACAAACAATGTAACACACACATGCATTTTAATTTAGAATTTCACCTTAATTACTAATTAGGCATAATTAATCATGGATTAGCACATAAATCAAGTCAATTTCTGATTCGGACGCCGTTAAGGCTTTCAATTCGCAAATCGAAACTAAAACATGAACAGATCTTCCTACACCTAACAAATATAAACACAAACAATGTAACACACACATGCATTTTAATCAGAATTTCACCTTAATTACTAATTAGGCATAATTAATCATGGATTAACGTTAATCAGAGGTCGGGGTTGTTTCAGAAGGCGAGATGAATGGAATGGAAAACAAGTTCACGGACCTACAAACGGTCGTCAATTTTATGATGCAGAACAACGTCATGCAGCCACCGTTCCCATTACAGTATACGCCAATTCCAACGGCCAAGAAAGATGCTCGAAAAGGGGGGCAAAAAATAATTCTTGCAGTCCCTTAACACGACAGGACCAAGGAACACTCTCACCGGCCTTCAAGGGAGGTCGGGCGAGGAGAGTCAATGAAGGGAGATTCTCGGAGGACGCATCGTGCCAAAGAAGTTGACCCCAAAGAACATCGACATGTTCAAGGGAAGGAACTTTGTTTCGATGCAACGAACGAAGAGAGGTCCGAGAGGACTCACAATGACACTGGAAGTAGCGCACCGAAGAGGCTGAAATCCGGTGATAGCCGAGCTCCTGGACGGACCAAGGAGGATCTAAGGGATTACCTCTAGAGGAAGCGACAAGATGTCGAGGTAACCTCTCCGGTCAAGTCGAGAACGCTGTTCTCGGTAGAGTTGGACAAATTTGAGGCCCCGAAAAGGTTTAACATGCCGAGTATGACGGTAAATCGGACCTCAACTTTCACGTCAGCTTGTACCTTAACTCAATGGCACTATACACCGAGAATGAGTCGTTGCTTTGCAAGGTGTTCCCCTCGTCTTTCGGAGAAATTGCATCGGTCTGGTTTCACAAGTTGTCGAAAGGAATTGTGAAAAGCTAGGAAGGCCTGGCCGAGATGTTCGTGGCCAGGTTTGTGACAAACAAACTACAACCATTAAGGGTGGACTCGCTGATGGCTCTAAAAATCAGCGAGGATGAGAGCCTTAGGGCCTATGCCAACAGGTATTATAAGGTGTTCAACTGAATACCAGGGTGCAACCAAGAGGTGGCGGTCGTGTATTTTAAGAACGGCTTGAACGATGATTGTTTGCTTCGAAAATCATTGGCAAAGACACTACCAAAAAGTATGGAGGAACTGATGGCCAGAATTGAGAAGTATGCGAGGGTCGAGGAAGACACGCCAGGGACAAAGGCGTTGAAACAAGAGAAGATAAACGGCTAGCCGAAGCGAGGTTGAGGTAACACTGGGTACAACAAGCAAGAGACAGGATTAAGGGCTGCTATAGACGTCCCCGAACGTCCCGGGAGGGAATCCCGTTTTGTTCATTGGGGCTTACTACAGTTCATGACTCAATGTCACGGTCCTGTATCTAATCTCGCAGAGTGCAATGCAAGATCGATGAATCATCAAAGAGTCCAAATTCGGCAAATCGTTTTTGAAAACAATTTTTTGAAAGAAGTGCCAAACATGGACTGCTTTGCCAGATACAGAGTCGCCACCTAAATATTTTGTTTTGGGGGAATTTAGGAAACCCTGACTCGTGCCTAAGGCCACGTGTCCGTCATCACCAAAGTTACCTCGGCTCGGGAACTTGGGTACGATTGGGGAAGGTCACTTCGTGAGCACCCCCGCTCGCCCGATCAAAGATCGGTCTCTACTAACCATGATATCGAGTTTTGAAAACATATGTGCTCTTGTTCCGGTTATTAGCCTAGAATTACTATGTGATGCGCACAGCATACAAGTATAGACTGGGTCGCCTGAATTGGAACAAAACATCTCATGTTTGTTTTGAAAAATGGTTTGAAGGTGCTACTCACAAGTAGGCTAAGACGTGGATTTTGCCACCCTCGGGTGGGCTTAGAAAACATGATTTTGCCACTCTCAAGTGGGCTTAAAAAAAAACTCTCAATTGGTGAATTGTTCCAATTCAAATAACCCAACCTTCACCCACAGGCATTCAGGCAGTTATATCACATAAGCAAATAACCTCATGGTAAGCATGCTATCATGGCAGTCACTCACACACATGCAAGGATGCTAAAGTATAAACACTCACCGAGTACTCCAAGCCAAAGAAAGAAGCTAATTAGAAATCATACATGAATCCTAACTATACTGAGATGCTTAATGCAACACATACAGGTATGCAACTAAGATAGACTCGGCTATTCTAAAATGGCATATGAAATGCAACAACTGATACACGTATTCAACTCGGAATTGAAATACAATGCAGTTAGCATGATGCGCCGAGCCCAATGCATGCAATACAGATGAATGAATGCAAACATGCGAACATATAGATGCTAATTGAAACATGCCCTAAAACTAACCATCATAAGCTGGTAAATAAAAGGGAGAAAGACGTGGGGTTGGAAAACATACATCACACACACGCACACTTATTACAACATTGCCCTCCTCGGAGGGTTCGAATAAATAATACACAACCGAATGAATAACGAATTACAGCTAATTATTACACAATCCTAATTAATTAACAAATTAACTAAAATAAATAAGCTAGCATGCAAAACATATGAAATGGACTGCCTCAACTCGGTCTTGAATGATGAGGAATGCATGCATGCTCGAGTCGCTTTGCCGGAAAATCCATCGCGATGTCCCGATTTGTCTCTGTTTGTAACTGGTCCCAGAATACTATACAAAGCTCCAGAAGGCTGAAACTCCACCATGGGAACCTGTAGGGATACTGCCGACCAGTTTTGCTGCTGGTTTCTGGTTTGCTGCAACAGAGAGCAAGAAAGGGGCATGGCAAAGTATTTTCAACATATGTGTGCACGACCACTCTCCCCATCATTGCATAAGCTCTAGGGAGGATAGTCCTCGATCCTCGTGCCACCAATCATGCATCTCGATGCATGATGGCCAAAGAGTCGAATTGCACGACTCAATGTGAAATAAATGCACACATAAACACAACAAGGCCTAAACTCCATCATGGGTAATCCGGAGTGTCGGCGACCGAGAATCGAGACACGTTTCGTCACTTGGAGTATGAAACGTCCCTCGTTTCCCGTGTTTGGACTAAACCTTACTCCAAACACAACGCAATACACATGGCATGCATGAATGCAACTCTAACATGCAACCTAAAAATAATGCCACTAAATGATGCAAACATGCAAATGATGACATGCAAACATGCTACTAGCATACACAATGCTATGAAATAATCAATGGCATACTCAATGCACATGAAAACTATACAGCATACGCAATGCACACATGGAGGCTAACAATGAAATGATCAAGGCATACACAATGCAATGGTCAATCATGCAACAACATGGACTAAATGGCATATACAATGCAAGATGGACTTAAACCAAGATAGGCAAGCCTCAGCCACACCCAAATCAGTGGCCAAACAAGATGAAATTAAGGCAACAACACTTATGCAAACATGCACAAGGTGAGGGACCAAACCTAAGGCACCAAGTGCAACTCTATTAAGGCATGGCAAGGGGTTAAATATGGCATACAATCACACATTTTCCAGCTCTGAAATGTCATGCAAGATGGACCCGAATCATGTAAACACCTCACACAATGCATACTAGATGGCCCGGATACCAAAACTAGTGAAGTGCATTACACTAGAGGTATACAAAGCAATGCTCAAATGACCCAACCAGCCCCAAACAGACCCTAGGTAGGTCCAAGACAGTGGGAAAATGGTCTAAAATGATGGCTCAAAAGGCATGGAAATGAAGCTCATGCAATGGTCCAAAAATGAGGCATTTATGCACAACTCTCAAACGCATTTAAAGAGTGGAAAACATGGGAATATGACATACATATAAGCTCTGAAATATGATGCACAATGGCCCCAAAACATGGAAACACATCAACATAAGCATGCAATAGGCTTCAAAACTCAAAGCTAGGCAAGGGTATTGCACTACAACCATGCATAGCAAGAATCATTCAACCATGAGGCATAAAAATAGAGCTAAGACAGTCCAAAAAATGCACAAAATCAGTTTAAGGCATGGCCAAAAAATGCTAGAATCAAGGACCAAAATAGCATGCAATATAAGCTAGTAAAGAGGATTTATACTACAAGCATATGAGGCATTCAAGGGGTCAGTAAACCAGCACAACTCAGAGGTATGACATGCCAAATAAAGGCCAAAAAACCACTGAAACATGATCTATGCATGGAAGAATGATAGGCTCCTTTGATAGGCTATGAATGGGATTACTCTACACATGCAAGATGGACACCCAATATGATAAAAAAAGCTCTAGACAGAGCTTATTCAGGTCCTAAAACTCACTGAAAAGGGCCTGAAACAAGGCTTGGAAGCATGAAAATAAGGGCTCCTTTGATATGTTATGAAGAGGGTTATTCTACACATGCAAGATGGACACCCAAAATGGCAAAATGGGCTCTGGACAGAGCCTATGCAGGTCCTAAAAACCACCAAAAAAGGTCTGAAACAAGGCTTGGAAGCATGCAAATAAAGGCTCCTTTGATAGGCCAAATGTGCTAGTAAACAAGACAAGGGGTGAGAGGGTCACCCCTCTCTGATTTTGGTGCTCAAAACAGCATAATAACCACTGAAAATCCGCTGGATTTCAGTGGTCAAAAGGGCCAACAAAGCTCAACACAAAGGCCCTAATGCATGGCTCAAAACAAAGGGAAATGAAGCATGCAAGGGGGTAGATGACCCTCAACAGAAAAATGGTCTTAAACAAACATGTTAAGAAGCTCAAAATAAGACTTTTTTCAGTTTATGAAAAAGCCTAAATATGCTTGCAAATATGGCTAAAAGATGAAGCAAAACAATGCTAAGAAAAGGGAAAGAGAGTGTTACCCTTGTAGCCAAAGGGACCAGCAGCTTCTGGACCAAAATAGCACACCTTCAACTTCTGAAAACCAGCTCCAAGGTGCTTAGGTTGATGTTGGAGGTGTTAGGCTAAGAGGTGATATGCAATGGTGCAAGAACAAGGGGCTTTAGAACACCTAATAGAGAGATATAGGGAGAGGTGTATGTATACGCCTTAAACAATTTCTGAACCTTTGCAAAGGAAGGAGAGGCCTTCCTTTATAGAGCCAAGGGTCCAAAGCTTCTCCTAGAAGCTTAGAACCAAGAGTGAAGATCCTCCATACACGTGTATGGAGGATACAGCTTATGCCTCCCAGCTGGCACAGCGGGAAAGCATTCAGGGAGACAAAAAAGGTAGGAGCTGGCTGACCAGTTCAAGTGGTCGGCCGACCACTTGTCCTGGTCGGCCGACCAGGTCAAATGGTCCAAGGTGGTCGGCCATCCCTTATGATGAAGCCCCAGAAGTTAGCTTTCCAATGGCGCCAGCCTTGCATTAAAATTCCAACTGTGCAAAAAGTTATGCCTGTTTTGGTGAAGCCGCGCAGATTCGGTCCAACCGGATTGATGCCCTACTTCAACTAACTATATCTCCCCTGTCCGGACTTGGCTTTAGGAGATTCTTGAGTGCAAAATGAAGCCCCAGAAGTAAGCTTTCCAATGGTGGTGGCCTTATAGCTGAAATCAAATTATGCAAATGAATAGGCCTGATTCAGCGAGGACTGCTCGTCCCTCTCTTAGCGATTCATGTCCATTTCTCCCCTAACTGGGTTTCTTCCCTCTTCTCTTCTTTTTTTCAACTCCAAACCCCTAAACAAGGTGTTTTGAAAGGTTTTTCAGAGATTTCATCTCTCTTTCGTTCATTTCCACTTTGCCCTTGCTCGGTTTATCGAAAAGCGTGACATTTAACAAAATGCGAGCGTCGGAACATCATAGAACTTTATTTTCAAAACATTTTGAAAGAGAGGGTTTCAAGATCTAAAATCTTTTGATCAAGAAATGGGGTGTGAGGTTAGGGTTTGACTCTCCTCTTGCCGAAGAAATCGAACCTTTGCCCTGCTCAACTTTCTCCACCAAGTAAACCATCAGTAGTGCCCAAGTCTTAAGGGCGGTCAAAAATGGGGTGTCTACAGCTGCGCAGGCAATCACAACCGTATTCCGAATCCTGGTTTACAAAGTCTTGGAGAAAATCCGAAATCAGCCCTATTACAGAGCACCAGTAAGGGTTCCTGGTGAATTTATGGGACGAAGCCTTGGCAAGCACTGTGCTTACCACAATGAAGATAGGCATCTGACTTAGGGGTGCAGAGCCCTGAAGGCACATCTGGAAGACCTGGTAAGACAAGGTCATTTAAGGGACCTTGTAGACGAGGCCAGGACAAGGGAAGAACAAGCAAGACTGCCTCAAGCACCAGCAGCACCACCTCCTCCAGCACCACAACCGCAAGCAGGCAGACCTCGAGTGGTCAATGTGATTCACTCAAAGGTCAATGAGAATGAAATGTGTGGGGAGACTCAGAAGGTAAAACACTTGCAGCATGTGTACCAGGTCCGGCAGAAAAGACCTAGGGCAGACGAGTGCCAGGGACCAGTGGTGTCCTTTACTGAAGATGACCTAGAGATAGTGCAACATCCACATAATGATGCCTTGGTAATATCCCTCTAGATTGGAGAATGCCAAGTGAAGTGCATCTTAATCGACCAGGGCAGCTTTTATGACATCATGTATGTCAGGTGTTACAAGGAGCTTGACCTTCACCAAGATGATCTAGAGCAGTCCAATGGCCCAATGGTTGGGTTCAACGGAACGCCAACATGGCCCTTGAGAGCGGTAAGTTTGGAGGTGCAGGCTAGCACCAAGAAGATAAAAACAGAGTTCACAATAATTGACACTCCCTCCCCTTACAATGCTATCCTGGGAAGGCCATGGCTGCATGCAATAGGGGCTGTCCCCTTAACATTGCACCAGCTGTTGCGATTCCCAACAGAGCATGGACTTGAGGAGGTCAGAGGGGATTAAGTGCAGGCAAAGAATTGCTCTATGGCAGCAATGAAATCCACCTGCAACATACTAGAAGCAAAAACAGTAGAGATCAAGGATGAGGACATGGAAGTCCTGGAGGACGTCGGCAAAGAGTTAGCCGAGAAGAGTGAGCAAGCCCTGAAAAAAATCCTTGTCTAGCAAGGGGATGAAAAGCGCTTCTTCCTTCTCGGCTCAAGCTTGGCCGAGGAAGAGGAAAAAGAGCTAAAGGCGTTCTTGAGAGCAAACATTGAGGTGTTTGCCTGGACACCGTACGAGATGCCTAGCATTGACCCCGAGGTCACTTGCCATAAGTTGAATGTGGACAGGTCGGCTAAACCTGTTATCCAGCGACTAGAAGGCCGACGTTGATGCATGTTGAGGCAGTAGAAAAGGAAGTGGATAAACTTCTGGAGGCCAGAGCCATACGAGAGGTAAACTACCCAACATGGCTATCAAACACGGTCGTCATGAAGAAAAAGAATGAAAAGTGGAGGGTCTGTGTGGACTTCACCAGCCTGAACAAGGCTTGTCCCAAAGACAATTTCCCACTCCCCAAAATTGACCAATTGGTGGATGCCACCTCAGGACATGGAAGGATGAACTTCCTGGATGCTTACAGGGGGTACTATCAGATAGCTATGTACCCCCCAGATGAGGAGAAGACTGCATTTATCACCTCAAAACGGTTGTATTGCTACAGAGTGATGCCTTTCGGGTTGAAAAATGCGGGAACAACTTACCAGAGACTGGTGACCAAGATGTTCAGGCACCTAATAGGCAAAACAGTGGAGGTATACATAGATGACATGGTCATGAAGACCAAGGAACCTGAGGATCATCTAGAAGACTTAAAGGTAGTTTTTGACATCCTTAGAACATATCGGCTCCGACTCAATGCATCGAAGTGCGCATTTGGAGTTGGGTCTGGTAAGTTCTTAGGATACTTGGTTACCAAAAGGGGCATTGAGGCTAGCTCGGATCAGATCAAGGCCATCTTAGAATTAAAGAGCCCAACATCGGCAAAGCAAGTGCAGATGTTGACTGGGAGGGCTGCAGCCCTGAATAGATTCATAAGCAGAAGCTCTGACAAATGTAAACCTTTCTTCAGCTTAGTGAAGAAAGCCACAGACTTTTTATGGACAGAAGAGTGCGAAGTTGCCTTGGTCGACTTGAAGAAATATTTGACCACAACTCTAGTTCTCTCAAATCCAGTACCTGGAGAGGAGCTGTTCTTATACTTGGTAGTTTCAGAGCATGCAGTGAGTGCAGTAGTAATCAGAGAAGAAAAGGGAGAGCAAAAGGCAGTTTACTACGTAAGTAAAACCCTAGCTGATGCAGAGACCAGATACCTACCGTTGGAGAAGCTAACACTAGCTTTAGTAATGGCTTCTAAGAAGCTGAATCATTACTTTCAAGCCCACGAAATTGTGGTGTTAACCGAGCATTCCTTGAAGTCCCTGTTGCAGTAGGGAGATCTGACAGGCAAAATAGCTAGATGGGCAGTGGTGTTGGGCCAATACGACCTGGAATTCAGACCCAGAATAACAATCAAAGGCCAAGTTTTGGCCGATTTCGTGGTCGAGTTCACACCAGGCGCCATCATACATCGAGCTCCGTTGAGCCGAGGTATACGGTGTCCAAGTGAACAAGGAGAAACCCAGCTGGGGATAGCAGAACAAAGGAAGGAAGAGAAACTCAGGCTATGCAATATTTACATCGGTGACTCTTTTCGGCTGTTTGTTGATGGGAGTTCAAACCGACAAGGAGCGGGGGCAAGAATAGTGCTAGTATCGCCAGATGGGCAGATATTGGAACAATTCATTCGTTTGGGGTTTAAAGCCTCAAACAATGAAGCAGAGTATGAAGCACTAATCACAGGATTAAAGCTGACAGTAGCAATGGAAGCTGACGAGGTAATAGTCTTCTGTGACTCCCAGCTTATTGTCAACCAGGCAACATGCGAATACGCAACTAGAGATAAAAGGATGTCGGCCTATGTAAAAGAGGTGGGTAGATTGGTAGCCTTATTTCAAAATTGCCGACTACAGCAGGTTAGCCGAGATGACAACAGCCATGCTGATGCTTTGGCCAACCTGGCTAGTGCAATGAAACCAAGAGAGGCAAGGACAATAATGATTGAATACTTGTCAAGTCCAAGTATAAAACCATTGAACACAGAGCATGAAGCAATGTATGTTGATATGGGACCAATTTGGATGGATGCAGTAATAGTATTCCTTAAAGAGGGAAAATTGCCAGATGATCATAAAGAAACACACAAGATCAAACTGAAGTCGGCAAGATTCAGTCTGACAGCCGAGGGTCATCTCTACAGAAGATATTTTACTGGTCCCCTTTTGAGGTGTGTGCATCCTTCACAAGTTGAAGACTTCGTGCATGAGATACATGAAGGAGTATGTGGAAGCCACACTGGGGGCAAGTCACTTGCTCATAGGGCCATTACTCAGGGGTACTGGTGGCCCTATATGCAGAAAGATGCTGAAGTCTATATCAGAAAATGTGAGAAGTGTCAGAGGTTTGCACCTTTGATACACCAACCAGCAATAGATCTGAACCCAGTGTCCAGCCCTTGGCCATTTGCCTAATAGGGCATGGACCTTATTGGACAACTACCTCAAGCGACCAGACAAAGGAAGTTCCTGCTAGTGGCAACAGATTACTTCACCAAGTGGGTTGAAGCTGAACCCCTTGCAAAGATTTAGGACATTGATGTAAAAAACTTCATATGGAAAAATATCATCATTAGGTTTGGGATCCCAAGAGCAATAATAGCAGACAATGGAATGCATTTTGACAGTAAGCTAATCAAGAGCTTCTGTACAAAGTACAAGATCAAGAATTATTACTCTACTCCAAGCTTTCCTCAGAGTAATGGTCAAGCAGAAGCATCCAATAAGGTCATCTTGGATGGGATCAAGAAGAGGCTAGAAGCAGCAAAGGGAAAGTGGGTAGATGAGTTGCCCAGTGTACTCTGGGCATATCGGACTACGCCGAGAAGATCAACTGGGAAATCCCCATTTGCCATGGCTTATGGCACAGAAGCAGTTATTCTACTGGAGGTCGGCATCCTAGGGATCAGAACTCAGGGAGTAGAAAATGGGACCAATGAGGCATTCTTGGCCTGAGATCTAGATCTGCTAGAAGAAAGAAGGGAGAAAACAGAAATTCAGTTGGGGGCATACCAGTAGCAGCTTGCCAGGACTTATAATAAGAAGGTTAACCCATGAGAGTTCCATGTTGGGGACCTCATCCTAAGAAAGGTCGTCAGCAACAAGAAGGATCCTAGAGAGGGCAAGCTTGGCCCAAATTGGGAGGGACCTTATAGAATCATCATGGTTTTGGGTAATGGTGCATATCGGCTTGAAGACAGTGAAGACAAAGAGTTGCCAAGACCTTGGAACACTTACAATCTGAAGGTTTTTTATCATTAGATTTTTTGTTTTTTAAGTTTCTTGTTATTAGCTGAAGTAATAATAAAGTCTTAGCTTGATTTTTAAAACTTGTGTAGTATGACTAACCAGTCACTTGGCGATGTTTCTAATTGAAACATGACGAATAACTTAGACTTATTATATGTCAGAGTTGAATTATACCTGCATATAATAGAGTTGAACTAAGTTGGCGATGTTTCTGATTGAAACATGATGAATAACTTAGACTTATTATATGGCAGAGTTGAATTATACTTGTATATAATAGAGTTGAACTAAGTTGGCGATATTTCTAATTGAAACATGACGAATAAGTTAGACTTATTATATGGTAGAGTTGAATTATACTTGCATATAATAGAGTTGAACTAAGTTGGCGTTGTTTCTGATTGAAACATGACGAATAACTTAGACTTATTATATGGTAGAGTTGAATTATACTTGCATATAATAGAGTTGAACTAAGTTGGCGATGTTTCTGATTGAAACATGTCAAATAACTTAGACTTATTATATGACAGAGTTGAATTATACTTGCATATAATAGAGTGGAACTAAGTTGACGATGTTTCTGATTGAAATATGACGAATAACTTAGACTTATTATATGACAGAGTTGAATTATACTTGCATATAATAGAGTTGAACTAAGTTGGTGATGTTTCTGATTGAAACATGAAGAATAACTTAGACTTATTATATGGCAGAGTTGAATTATATTTGCATATAATAGAGTTGAACTAAGTTGGCAATGTTTCTGATTGAAACATGACGAATAACTTAGACTTATTATATGGCAGAGTTTTTCTACTTGCATATAATAGAGTTGAACTAAGTTGAATTAACCTGGACTTGCCATATCGGCAGAGTCAAACACAGATTGAAACTAAGTATATAGATTAAACAGAGAGACCAAGGTTGGTAACCTCGGCCAGTCTTTATTTGAATCTCACCTCGGCGACGAGGTCAAAACCACATGCTTAATGAGAACCCAAGTGGAACTTAAGTTCACATTAGGGGGCAGAGGGCTGGAAGAATGGTGCTTGGGAGTTGGAATTTACAAGCTAAAGACTGGTTTTAACACTTGTTAAAATTTTAAGAAAAATTTACAAGATGAAGTTAAGCCGAGGTAACGCTAAAGGAAGGTTGGTTTAACACTTGTTGAAATTTTAAAAAATTTACAAGTTGAAGTTAAGCCAAGATTATGTTGAAAGAAGTATCTACGTAGTTGCCAAGATTACCATGTTGCCAAGACTTGGAAGATATTTGAAAATAAAAGTCTTGCTAAGTAAGAGTAAAACGTCAGGTTTTATATAGCACTTGTGAAAATATTTTTTACAATTTTTTCAAGTGTTAAGCCAAGGCCGAGATAAGCAAGATTGGAAGTTTTGTCTGAGGTATGTTAATCCGAGGAGACTATACAAGAAAGGCATAAACTGAAGACATACAAAATATTCTAAGTATGGAATCATACAAGATAGTAAAGAAAAGACAAGCATTCAAACACTTAGTCAAAAAAGAAGACTTGCATTCAGATAAGGAAAGAAGGCATTTCGGCCTGACATTGAAGAATAATTGTTTAGATTAAAAAACGCACATCGGCCAAATAAAGAGCTAAACATTGTTTCAAAAGTGAAAAAAAAAGTACAAGGTGCAAGAAATAAAGAAGAGCATCAAAATGGACTACTTGGCGTCGGCAGCAGACTGTGTCTCGGCTCCAGAAGACAGTTGGGAAGACTTCTTGGCAACCTTCTTAGCCTCGAGCTCGGCGTCGATCTCTTGTAGAGTCTGATCGATACTCCTCTCGGCGATTGGCACCTCGGAGGTTGTCTTCTGAGAGGAGGCACCCTTTGAGATTTCATCTTCCTCATCCTGAGTCAAGTCCAAGACTTGCTCATTCAGAGTTGGGGACTTGGCCCCAGCAGCTTCTTCCGTCTTCTCGGCCTTAGCTTCCTCCTCGGACTCAGCCTCGTCGTCGGATTGGCTTGGAGTAGGGGGGAATGGCAGGACGAGTCGGTTTTCATCTTTAAGAGGAGAATCCTCGGGGACAGCCAGTTCTTTCAAAGCAGCCATCCAGCCAAGGGAGTAACCCTTGTTGTATGCCTTCTTGACCTGCTTCTTGTAGTCCTCGCAGACATCGGCTGCCCCCTCGGAGTAGGCCTTCTCGTCCGCCGCCTTAATCTCGGCCTCTTTTGTGACCAAGGTAGCTTGGTGCTCGGCTTGGGCTTTGGTCGTTTTTGTTTCATCCTCTTTTTTCTTGGCTTCAAGGACCTTGGCAATGGCCTCAGTAGCTCCTGCCCTCTTCTCGGCTTCATCTTGGGCCTGTTTGGCCACCTTAGCCTGATCCGTCAATGTCTTCATCTTGGCCTCGGCTCTGTTGACTGTCTTCAGCAAACTAGCAGCCTCCTTGGTCTTGTTGACCAACTCTTTCTTGATGTCAAAAGCTTGCATCGCGAAGTAGTGAACGTGCTGGATCGCCTAGAAGAAATGGACAGAACAAAAGTTAGTGAAATTCTCTAAGTATGGAAAAATAGAGAATGAAAAGTACCAAGTGTTGGGGGCTTACTTGAATGGAGTGCTACAACATTAGAGCGAAGTTTTAATATTCGCTGACCTCGGTGTTGCGTTCGAGGTCTTTTGAAAGGAGCAAGGCAGTGGAGAGGGCGACGCCGACTTCAAGGTTAGTCGCGCTATCGCCGACCCTAACTGGCTTGTCCTCAATAGTGATTGGAGGGGCCTAGGGGGCATCAGATTTCATGGACCCCGAGGTCGTTGCTGACTCTGACCTCGGCTTCTTTGACCGGGTGGATTCAGAGGGAGCAGCCTCGGCGGGCCTCTTTTCGGGGCGGAGGCACTTTTTTCCGCCTCAGCAATTTTGGAGATCGGCAAGGTATCCTCAGAGTCGATCTGAGTTACCGTTGCCTTAGGTTGGGCTTTCTTCAGTCTTTTTGGCTTTGGCTTTGGCTGAGACTGGGATGGTGAAGGTTGTACGGTGACAGAGTCAGGGATGTCGGCTAGAAGGTCGTCTGCTACAGCCTTCTTACGACCTATCTCGACGGCGGCTACAGTTCGACGTCGGCGTTTGCGTTGAGAATGTGGGATTAGTTGTGGAGCCGAGGTTGATGGCTGTTCTGCTGGATCAGAGGTTGATCCCTGATCTGGCCGAGGTGATGAAGTTGTAGCAGGAGTTGTTGCTGAAGGAGGAGACTTGCTTTTTCTCGGGACGTCAGGTATAACAGATTTGTACGTCGGGATAGTTGAGCAGCAAAGGAGCTTTCCGCTGCTCAACTGGCAGACTCAACAGCTTCTTAAAATCCTTGCTAGGATAAAAGTTTTTGCGGAAGTCCTTTGGAGGCTGAGGAAGAACTGCAAAAATAAAACATACAGACGTTAGAACATATAAAAATATCAAAGTAAAAAGACTTGAGAAACAAGTAAAAGTAAAACACTTGGCTCTTACCATCTCCCTCTCTGAACAATGTACGGCTTAGAGGGTATAGGTGAAGGTCATCATCTGGAAGGAACTTCCAATTGCCCGAGACGATGAAGTAATCGTCCCCTGCACCCTTGTTGGAATCAAGGAGGTCGGCAATGAGTTTGTATTGTGTGGACCTCGACTTAAGGTAATAGACGTAGCCTTTTTCTGACTTAAGGCTATACATGGTGTAGCAGTACTGGATGTCGGCTAGAGTTACCCTAGCATTTTCTCGGCTAGCTAAGGCAATGATACCGTTGATGACTCTGTAAGAGTTAATGGCTAATTGCATTGGGTTGAGTTTATAATAGTGAAGGACTTCTCGAAAAAGGATATCGAGAGGGAGCCTAAGTCCACATTCTACGAAGGCTACGACTGGAAAAGGCATAGAGTCGTCCTTAGGCATGATGGAGTCCTCCTCCCCAGCCAACCTGAGGTGGACATCGGCAGGCATGGCAAACTCCTGCCTGAAGTATTCTAGCTTAATTAGGGTGTCTACCTTCTACCTCCACATACCCATGACGTCGGCTTAAAGGGAAAGTGTTGGATTGCAAAAGGAAGTGGTTTGTTAGGGTTTAAAGAACCTCGGCAAAACCTCAACGAATGCTGGGGGCGAGGGTTTTTGAGGATCTAAAGGGAATTTGTTTCAATTTTTCCTAAAATTTGTAAGTTCTAGAACAAGTCCCAAACCTAAGACTATGGAAACAAGAATTGAGGGCAAGAATCTGGAAAAAGACACAGAAAACAGAAACAAGAACAATGATTCAGAATCAAGAATAGTGATGAGCTATCAAGAACACTGTGACAAAGTGTGTATAAAGGTGCAAGGCCAAAACAATGGCAAAATGAACAAGTGTGTGAGCATGTGTGCATACCCAGAAACAGATGAAACAGAACATGTTTAACCATACAAAGGGTGAAATTTGAAACATAGACAGAAACAGGAGCATATAAATGTATTCATCATAGCAAATAAGCAGAGGCAACAGAGTAGGAAACTAAAGAGGGGAAAAACAATGACTTACCACTGAAAATGATGCCGATATGAGATTCGCCGGAGTCTAACGGTGGAAATAGGTAGAGCAGAGCGGAGAGAGCTTCGCCGGATGAGGTAAACGGAGTAGTTGCAGAGCTTGAGAGCTTGAAACAATGGAGGATTTGGGAGTAGAGAGAGAGAACTTGCACGAAAACGGTGGTGAAAAAAGTGAAAGGACGGAGAGAGAGAGATGATTTTGATCAAACACGCAGAATGGTGGCAAAATGGCAATTAGTGTGCCTAGGATGACATGCTTGTCAGACGGCGCACGCAAATGCGATGCGACTTAATGACGCGTGTCAGGTACGGCTCAGTAGGGGAAAAACGCGTGGCAAAAACGGTTGAAATACTGTGCGTGACAGCTCATACGCGTGTTAAAACTCTTGGAGTTCTTGATTTAATGGAGCAAGACCTCGGCTAGGGGGACGATCTCGGCTGAGAAACTTGAACAAACTTGGTTATTAATTCTGAAGCATTGATGAAAACAAACCAAGTCTTGGTTGTACTGAGTCGACGAATGATGACCTTGATAATGAAGGACAAAGTGAGCTTAATTGACGCACTAAATGGAAGAAACGATATTGGTTCCATCACCTCAGGATGCCGAGGTAATAGAACTTAGGGGGCAGTTGTGGGGACATAATTTTTGAATAATGAACACGTGGCCGAGGTGGCACCGAAGTGCCAATCGAGGTGCCACGTGTCCTTGACTTGGCGCCGAGGTAATCTCGGCTAGGCCGAGCTTATCTGCGGAGATACCGGAATCCGGGATAAGCGGATAAGGGACAAGAGTCCTAGGATAAGAGAGGACTTCAGTTTG
The DNA here is from genome assembly GCA_030407325.1 of Camellia japonica. Lineage (NCBI taxonomy): Eukaryota > Viridiplantae > Streptophyta > Magnoliopsida > Ericales > Theaceae > Camellia > Camellia japonica. The sequence goes on from JAPPVO010000017.1 coordinate 13,339,868, forward strand.
GGTAAAGATAAGACTCTTAGAGAGTTTATCCTAATCTAACTGGGAGTCTAGGATTAGCATTGAGCCAGAGTCCATTGAAGTTAGACTTCTATTAAGATTAGGTTAGTGTTGGCTATAAAAGAGAGGCACCTTCGTGGGTTTAAGGTACGCTTTTTGTATTCTGAATAGTGAGTTAAGCACTTTTGCTATCTTTGAGAGATAACTTACTTGATCGTCGGAGTGCCCCCAGGTGGATGAACCACCGCTGGAATCTTATCTTTCTGTGACAAGTCGTTCGGGCTTAATCTATTCTGCCGGTGTTCTCCAGCTGAGTACCTATTTGGCAGTGTAGTCGGAAATTGACACACACAATAGTGTTGTGCATAGTTCACTTCAATATAATTTAAATTTTAAAATAAAAACTCTAGCTAGTCTATGATATAATTTATTTAATAATCTCACATCGGGAGAAGAAGGAAAAAGTGAGTTGTTTTACTTATATAAAGTAAATCTTATACTCCAATTTAATATTGTAATGTTGTGTATATTTCAGTTCAAGACAGTTTAAATTTTAAAATAAAATTTGAAAGTTTTAATTAATTAATTTTTGTGTAAGTTGATTGATCTTTTGACCTAGCCGATTAGGCTGAATCAATTTTTGTTTGACTGATTCACTAGTTTAACCGCAATTTTAGCAGTTTTATCAAAATATATTCGTTGGATTTGTTTGATTCGAAATAAACTAAAGATTGACCTGATTAAAGATTGAACGACTAATTGTTTGATTAGAAATAAACTTTCCGCTTCAACAATTATAAACTTTTATTTTACAATCTCACATCGAGAAATAAGAAAAAAGTGAGTTGTTTCACTTTTTATAAAAATAAACCTTATGCTCCTATTTATTATTGTAGTGTTATACATGTTTCAGTTCAAGACATTTTAAATTTTAAAATTAAAATAACATTTAAAAGTTTTAATTAGTTAATTTTTATATAAGTTGGTTCGTCTTTTGACCTAACTGATTAAGTTGAACCATTTTTGGTTTAACTGATTCGCTGATTTATCAAAATATATTGGTTAGATTTGTTTGATTCGAAATAAATTTAAAATTGATCTAATTAAAGATTAAATGACTGATATTGTTTGATTCGAAATAAATTTCCCGCCCAAACAATTGTTAATTTTTATTTTATACAATCTCGTATCAAGAAAAGAAGGAAAAAGTGAGTTGTTTCAATTGTATAAAGTAAACATATGTTCCCATTTAATATTATAATATTGTACATGTTTCAGTTGAAAACAGTTTAAATTTTAAAATAAAATAAAATTTAAAATTTTTAATTAATTAATTTTTGTATAAGTTGATTGATCTTTTGATCGATTTTAACAATTTATCAATATATATAGTTTTATTTCTAAAAAGTATGTTTAAGTTTTATGATAAATTTTAACATAGAATAAACTAAAAATAAAAAATTTATAAAATGAAATTTATTTTTATTTTATCATAAATATAAATATTTTAATTAATTTTATTTTTTATCTTTACCAATTAAATTATGACAACTGCAATATTTATTCTAATAAAATGGTTAAAATTTAATTCATTTTAAATTAGTTTTCTATACTTTTTAAATAAATTTTATGTCATTATTTAATTTTAAAATTATTTTTAATTATTTACGGGTTTTTCTGCTAGTATATTATATAAGAAAAAGAGAGTTTCTAGTAAAAAGGCATGTGAGAGTTCCAAAGTCTCATTCCACAATTGCTAATTTTTGTGATTTTAAAAATAATTCTATTTGCTAACAAACTAATTATAGATTAAAGAAAAAAAAAACAAAAAATCACCTAAAATTTGGATTACAAGTTCCTGAAATCTCTCTCCTAATATTTTTCTCCTTCCTAAATCATATCTCATAACAAAGTAATTATACATTAAAAAAACATTGTAAGTAATTATAATTTAAAAAAAAGTTATAAATTAAAAAGAACGTAAAACCACAATTGTTAATTTTTGTAATTTTAAAAATAGTACTATTGGCTAACAAAGCAACTATAGATTATAAATAAATAATAATAAAAAAAAATAACAATCTAAAATTGCTAATTTTTATAATTTTAAAATAATATTATTAGCTAACAAAGTAACTATAGATTTAAAAAATGAAAATGAATAATAATGTCCTAAAATCTCTCCCCTAATATTTATCTCTTTCTTAAATCTCATAATCTATTTATCTATACTATATATTATATCAATGTGACTTTTCATCTTAGAGACTTTAACTGTTTCAATACCTTAAATTTAATTTTTGTATTTTTATAAAGAAAAAATTAAAACATCTGTTGACTATTCCAAAGACATAAATATTAACCTTCAAAATTATTTAATGCAAATATTTTTCCGGTCACCCAAAAAAAAAAAGAAAAAGAAAGAAAAAAAAAGAAAAAGAAAAAAACACACAATTTGCAACCCCCTTCTCCCTCTTAAAATAAATCAAGCCTTTATTGAAAAATAATATAAATCTCATACAATCTTTTTTCTCCTAAAATAAATCTAATAAAAAAGAAACTTTCTCATCTCCTATAAAATGTATACTATCAATATCTTTTACAACTAGTCTGATTTATATAAACTTAAAATTAAGCTTAACATAAAATAAAAATTAAGCCTTATATATAGATTTTCTCTCTATTCCATAATTAAATACAATTTTATTTTCATATGAAATTAAGCATATCTATACTATATATAATTCTTTTTATTATTTATATTTTAATGATTGCATGATTTCTTGTGCACTCTTTGTCCAATCAATTTTTTCTCCTACCCTAAAATCATAACTATCATATATTATACTTTTTTCAAGCTGTTCAAGTCTTCATTGCCTTATAAATATTACATTCATGGAGCGATGAAACTTATTATTTTTTAACTTTCTTTATGAGACAATTTGGAGGTTAGTCTATGTTTAGTCTATTGTATTCTTTAAACAAATTCTTTCATCCTTTAGGTACACTATTTTTTGTTTTTGCATTTTATATTTTGTGTGTCATTTCTCCAACCTCTCTACCAACCATTATCTATTTTTTGTTTATAACTATTTTTTGTTGGTTAATATTGTTTTACTAGAATTTTTATACTAAAATGGCGTGATAGGGTCATTTGTATAATAAAAAGCATGTCACTCATTATAAAGTGATAGATTAAAATCAATACAAAATTATTATTAATAAGTTTTTTGTATTGATTTTATGTTTGTATATTATTACTTTTTGATATTATGATGCGTGTTAATTGACAGTTGGTATAGAGCATTACTTCAAAGCCATATAATAGTTTTTCAAAGCTATTAAGGGTATTAGTCAATTTTTTAATTATTTATCTTTAATATATGTAGCTCCTCTCTTCCTTTATGGTACTTCTCTCCCAATTAATTCTAATCTATCTTTACCTATCCTTATTTATATTATTATATAAACAAAAATATGTACAATAATTAAAGTTGAAAGTCCTAATGTATTTTTTCAAAATTTAAAATTGTTAAAATGCGTATGTTGCAATATCAATAATTTCTTCCTGTTATAAATTTTATTTTAAATATGATAAGATTTGTTCAATGACTAATATTCAATTTTTGTAAAAAATTCCAATATATTCCTTCCAAAAGTTAATATAGCAAGTCTACTGTAACGCCCTCAAAATAATACATAAATCCTATCATTTTAGACATGCAATGGTATAAAGAAATCAACACCTTTCCATTCATCAGAGTAGTTCTTACAACAGTATTACATGTTAACAACAAAAGCAATTGCCCTACAGGCTTACAGCTTTCCAAGTTAACACTTGGTACACAAAAGAAGAGTACTAACTCTATACAAAATAAGCCCTTGGCTTGATATACATGTAATACAAACAAAATAATCAAAAGAAAGTCTTCAACTCTCATATCCAACCAAGCTAAGTCCTTGGAGGTGGCATGCTACCTGTACCTGAAAATAATGTCCCATATAGGGTGAGCCAATGCCCAGTAGAGATATGCTAAACACAGTATGAGCAGTAACTAAGACATTAGCAATTGATAAATGTTTAATTCCCATAAATCAATTCATAACCCATTTCCATTTCATGACCACTATGTTCGTCTTTCATTTCATTTTCCATTTCTCATCATTTTCTCAATTTACATCAACGGCTCAGAACCTAGCCAACCACTTATATGAGGTAATGACTCATATTAAACGCTTACCGTTTTACAATAGATAAACATACTAGTTGTATCAACATCTCAACAGATAAGTATACAAGCTGTATCCACATTTCAACAGATAAGCATATTAGCTGTATCCACACTTCCAAAGATAAGTATATGAGTTGTATCAACACTTTAACTGACAAGCATATTAGCTGTATCAGTGGAGTCCATCCCCTATCTCCTCCCAAACAACATCTGGTTTAGAGGTCCATCCTTTATCTTCCCCTAAACCGTGGAGTACATCCCCTATCTTCTCCTACACACACAACGTATATACACCAAGGTCATATACTCAATCAAACAATACATAACGTTAATGTATTCTATCAACCGTCATACTCTATGGCACATCCAATTGATTAGTTTTAGTTTGCCTAATCATCATGCATTGTCTACAACAATCAAAACTACCCTCCACCGGTAGCCCAAGCAATTATTTCTAAGCAGATAATAAAAGCTCCAACAGATAAAATATCAATGTTTTCAAAAGTGGGCGATTAATAAATCCAACCCCACCATTTTACAACATAATGAGTTAATTTCATTATTTCCAACTCAAATCCATATAACCACAATTATCCCAAATTAATTATACCAATTAATTTATACAACAATTTAGGGTTTTCCTACCCCATTTCCAGATATTGACCCAATGGTCTATATATCAACAACCAACAACAATATCATTATCTTGAAATCCAAAATACACATTTTTGGAATCAAAATAACAAACCCCTTTTCCAACATTTTCATACCCTAACCCCCAAACTCAACCATTTAACAAAATGCCCAAAAATCTATGTCAAAACCCATAGTAGTGAGTAGGAATCCCTACCTCAAATTCGGAGCCCAAGGGAAGAAGATGATAAAAATGAAGATGCTCCAAATCCCGAAATTTTCAGATTAAAAGATAGCCCTCGACGATCAACACAACTTTTACAAAGGCCCAAGGTGAGGAAATCACTCTTACTAGATCAATCCTAAGAGAGAAGTTAGGGTTTTAGTGTGAGGAGCTCTCAAAATAGCTTTTTGGAAAAGTAAGAGAGAGAAAGGATGTGAAAAAGTGATCCAAAAACTCAGATCTCGGAGTCTTAAACCAGTCGCCCTGCTCGAGCGTGAAAACCCTCGCTCGAGCGTCACTCACAGACTCCTGCTCGAGCGTCCAAACCGCCGTTCGAGCGCCGGATACATACTCCCAGCACTTTTGCAGAGCCAGGTCCCGCTCGAGCGTCCAACTCCCCGCTCGAGCGTCACACACAAACTCCGCTCGAGCGTCCAAACTCCCGCTCAAGCGTCCACCACTGCAGGGGAAATACTGGATGGGTGATTATCTCGCTCGAGCGCCAAAACCCCCGCTCGAGCGGAGAAGCAACAACAAAGGCCCCGCTCGAGCGGACAGGCCAAAATCTGGGCAACTAGTTTTGGTTTCTAAGCTCAACCAACCTGTTTCAAACCTGCCCAACACAACCCAATACTCAAATACACGGAGTAAAGGATGTAAACAAGATATACACAACCACCAACTCCACGGAACCTAAGTCCGGATGCAACAATTAAAGGAAGGGAACCGGGATTGCTATATCTACAAAATCATATTTTAAAACTTAAAATTATTAATATTTTATTTATTTTTATTTTTGTTTTAAATAAGCATGGTAAAGTATAAATAGATATCCAAATAAAATTATACTTATTAATAAATATGACAGTAGTTTTAATTGTAATAATATCTTTTCAAAGTCCTAATTCATTTTTTAATTTTTTTTGATATTTTAAATTATATGTTATGATGATTCTTTCTTACTCATTAAGTTTTTAAAATTTCTTTAATTATTTCCCTTTCAAAAACCAATATAACAAAATTTTAAAATTCAAATATTTTTATTCTAAAATAGTGAAGTATTAAAACTATGTTATTATTATTTTTTTTTATAACAAAGCATAATTTTAATTATTAATTGTCAATACAACAATATAATAAAGGAACATTTGAAACAAAACACTTAAACTTATATATAAAATTTTATCTACGAAGGACAAAATACAAAAAAATTAAATATAATTATTATATTTTAATAAATAATATATTATTTTATCTTGGGCATAGCACGAGTAACATGCTAGTATTAATGTATGTTTATTTTGAAGCTTTGCCAAAAAGTTCATAAATTGTTGTTCTGTATTTTCACACATTCTTTTCTAAAGTCTGCTAAGAAATTTTGGACTAGTTGATTTTAAAATCTCACGCTCTAGTCAAATCCATATCGAAGAATCTCGTCGTCTGATTACCTATACTCTTCTTGTTTGGAAGAAAATGAAATATTTTCCGGCTCCATATGCAATAACCCTTTATGTGAGAGTCAGAGCTAAAGTCACAAGTGTCGATTAACAATCCGAGTTACAGAACATTAATCAAGTTTTACCAAATGGGAATCACATGTTTGCGTGAAAGTATAAATTAAGGACTAGCAGTTGATAAATTTGAAACACATTGAACAGGCCAATTAAGGTAATATTAGTAAGCTAAAGAGGCTAAGATGGACAATCCAGAGCTATGAAGTAGGGGTGGGCGCGGGTCGGTTGCGGCCACGAAATCTCCAATCCGCCATCCGTCCGCCAGATTGGCGGATTGGAGAAAATCAATCCGCATCCGTCCGCCAATCCGGCGGATGTGGATTGAGCGGATTGGCAGTTTGGCGGATGGATACGAATCGGTTTGGCGGTTTCAAATTTTATAAATTTTCAACATAATTTAACTTGTGCACTTCCTCAAAAAAAAAAGAGAAGAAAGTATTACAGTCAATGACTTAAAAAAAATATTACATTACTGCATGCCTCATCCAAAGTAAGAAAGTTTGAAACTTTAGAATATCACAATCACTGCATGCCTCATCCACATACTACAATCACAGCATGCCTCATCCACATAACTATACAATCTGTGGTTCTTAAAATATAAAAATAATTCAAACCACCAAAACTATGAACAGAGCAGTAATAAAGATTGTATGTCTCTGTATTGTTACATCTATATTTGTTTTTGGAAACAAAAACCAACCAGTATATCATATTTTCTATTTATTATTTTTAGAGATAGATTTAAAAACCAAAAAATATAGATAACAATACATTTATTTTTTTCAATTCAAAAAGATATTTAAGTTGAAAACTTTTTTTCAACAGAATATTTAAACTCTTTTTTAATTGAAAATACAAACAGAATATTTAAACAAATTGAAAACACAAAGTCTTATAAATTACTAGGGGTGCTCGCGGTTTGGCGGTTCGGTTGCGGCCAAAAGAATCTCAAATCCGCCATCCGTTCGCCAGATTGGCGGATTGGAGAAAATCAATCCGCAACCGTCCGCTCGTCATCACGCATCCGTCCAAAATGTGGCGGATCGGTTTGGTTCGGTCAGTTTTGGCGGATCGGTATATCCGCTGCTCACCCCTACTATGAAGAACACTTAATTGAAAAAAGCAGTAGTTAAATAAAAATAAGAAACACAAAAGTTCAGAAAAGTATTTCGCAAGAACAGTACATAGATAACACACCCAACAAAATCAACATTAATATCAGAATCCTGAATAACTTAGGTCAAGAGGTTCAACACAAGTCCCTTTTAGATACAAGCCATTCCTTGATTGATTGTCCATTGAAAACCTGTGACTTCACGCTTCTGAACCCATTCATCGGCTGATTTTCCATTTGAACATCTGTGAGTTCACGCTTCGCGGTTCTTTCTCCTAGTGATCTGAAATTAGTAATTTCATATCCATTACGTGCACTCAGAAAATGTCAAGGACAATATTACATAAAACAAAAAAATATAAGCAATACTTTTTGAGTTCAAAGAGTTTGACTCACCTGGGAGAGCCATGAACTATAAAATCTTGTACCCTTCAATTTATTGAAGCCTCCTAAGGCCTCTAAAGTCCTCCCACCCTGCCAAGTTAAGATTCGGACATTTACTAATCTCCAAATTCCTCAAGTTGGCTAGCTTCTGCATGGTATTTGGCAGAGAAGTCAAATTGGGACACGCTGCGATGGTCACTGTTGTGAGAGCGGTGAGGAGTTGCATCTCTTCAGGCAAAGATGTAAGGTTTTTACATCCTATAATATGAAAGGATCGGAGAGAGGTCAATCGTTGAATCTCTTTCTCTGGCAAACAACTCTGCTGTGTGGTTAAGTACAAATGCCTGAGACTGATCAAGTTTCCTATTTTTTTGGGCAACTCTCGGATTTTAACACAATTCCAGATTCTCAAAGTCTGCAAATTGTAAAGTTTGCAAATAGCATTAGGAAGTGTCTCGATATTTGCATTTCCACTGAGGTCTAAAAACCTCAAATGCTTCAAATTGCCAATGGAGTCTGGCAACACTTTCAAACATGAGTTGCTGAAATCGAGAACGTGTAGATACTTGAACTTTGAGATGCATCTGTTAACAAAACCCTGATTATCACCGGCTCCCACTCCTTGAAATGGAAATAAAATCGTCCGTAGATTCTCTACTTCGAACAACGATTTTGTGACACCTTCTTTCCCTGAACAATCACAATCAAGAAACGATACATGCTTAACTCTCTCAAAAATCGAACCAGAACGATAATTTGCAGTACTTAAGCATTCTCCATTTGCCATAAATACTGCAAGATCATGAATGATCTCATGCATTCTACAGGTATTTGATAAATTGCCGTGTTGTTTTTCAATATTTTCTAAGAAAAATATGGAAAACAATCGACCCAAATAATCAATACCAGTATCTTCCACTCGCGATTTAGGCCACATGACTTAATGATCCCCTGCGCCATCCACAACTGGATCAATTTATCGATTTCAATTTCATAGCCTTTTGGGAAAATCGAACAATATATGAAGCAGCGTTTCAAGTCAGTTGGTAGTGAGTTGTAGCTTGATTTTAACACGCCCAAAATGTCGTGTTTCTTTTGCGCCAATTCCCATAGTTCTTTATCTTTTAAATCCAACCATTTACTTTCATCGGTCTCCATAAACAGATTGTTACCTAAAGTCTTCGCTGCAAGAGGACATCCGTGGCATTTTTTCACAATTTCCTTTGCAATTTCTGAGAGCTTGGCAATCCCGTCATGTTCTTCCCCCAATTTTTCACGACAACCCGCCCATTTCAAAAGCAATTCATGGCAATCTTCATCCGAAAGCCTCTCTAAATTGTATATAGGAACTGTGCCCACAGTTGTAGCAACCCATTTGCTTCGTGTAGTCACTACGATCTTACTTCCCTTGGCACCCCCACCTCTCAAAAGGTTACAGAACTTAAGCCAATCTCGGTTATCACTATCACATACATCATCCAAGACGAGCAAACAATTCTTACCATGCAATTTTTCTTTGATGAGCTTCTTTATCTTACTCGAATTGAGGCCAGTGCAAGGCGAATTAGAATCAGTTATGCGTTGAATAATTTTTTGCATCACACGTTTAACATTAAGATCTTGTGCTACTGTCACCCAAATCCTCAAGTCGAAATGCCTGACTACGGTTTCGTGATTGAACAACAATTTAACCAGAGTGGTCTTGCCAACGCCTCCGATCCCAACAATGGGGATGACAGATATGTTCTTGTGGTCAACACTAGGGGACATTATAAGTTGTAACAACCTTGCTCTATCGTTGTCCCTCCCAACGAATTCCGACTCATTTGCATTGGAGGAGAGTGACGTGCTGGCCGCCTTATGATCAGTTCCAGTTTGTTTTTGATCCTTTGTGACTATGGGACGAAATTTAGTCCTATCGTCTACGATCATTTCTAATTTTTTTCTGATCTTTTCGATCCTACGACTCATTTTAAATTTAAACCGGAAATCAAGTGTGTGTGAACATGAATAGAATATGCGTACCAGTTTCTGTATTCCAATGCTTCTATGATTCATTATCCTCATTAACTGTACTTTGCGTCGCAAAGCTTCGTAGTGGAATTCATTGAGCACGTTGTCAGCTTCATAGAAAGCAGCTTCGAGTCTTTCCAGCCATAGGCTTATGACAAGGTTGCTGTTCCCTTGCTGCTGCTGCTGCTTCTGATCAGCATCTACGAGTACCGCCTTGATCATCAACACTCTGGCCTCGAGTGTTTTCAACTCATCTTCAAGACTCCATGCCAAGCCAACTTCCCTTAGAGCAGGAGAACCTATCTTCTCCACAACTTTACTTGCTAAGTTGAATAGAATTGCTTCTGCCATGAATGTTCTTGATGATCAAGAAGACCAAATATAAGATTACAAGCAAATAGTTATTCTTATAGCTGAGCACTCACTCACAAGCATCCTAGACTGTTTTCAATCTTGATGAATATTTATAGAGTAAACAAAAAACTGATCTAGAAGTTCTTTTTCAACAAAATACTCAAAAATTGTGTTTATTTTGTGAAGTTTTTAGTATAAATTTTATGTATGAATAGAGTTTTTTATGTTTATATTTCTTATTTATAGAAGGTGACTTTGAATGGGAATTACAAGGATATTTCCAGACATAGAAATATTCGAGTTCAATGATATATTGTTCATTTTTAGTTTAGTTGTCAATATCCAATAAGCCAAGCAGTTGCGGCTTCGCCTAGGCACCAGCCCAAAATGGTCCCATTTAGTTGGGTGTCCGCCTTGTCGTGTTGGTCGTATACGTGTCATGTCAAAATTATATTAACTTTAACATAATTTGTTTGTTTTTTATTTTATTGTGTCATAATATTTTCAGCCCATATTCTGTTCGTGTCGTATTAATGCATCATTAACAAAATTTATTCTTAGTTAAAAATACTTGTGCATATTAAATTTAAAATTTTTTCTTGCAAATTAAATTTCATGAAACTAATCTCAACAGTATGAAATTATTGATAAAATATTTGATTTCAACTCAATTCTAGTTTTCCAATTCAAAAAAAAAAAAAAAAAAAAAAAAACCCTGCTGTTATATATTTTTATTAGATTGGCTTTAAAATAAGTGACAAAAAATACATTATCTTATTAGCCTTAAAATTTTAGTTTATATATATACATATATTTATTTTATGGGGTTGGATAGAGTTACTTAAGAGAGTCATAAATGTATAACACCTCTCAATGAGAATACCTTAAACAATAAATAACCTAATATGAAAATTTTCATTTTGTACTCTTGCACTTTACTTCCTAAGAGGGAGTTTTTATGTGCATTTAGGGCCGAGATAGGCCCAGACATGGTAATAGACCGATCTATGGGCCGTAGTGAAAAGGACTTCGCAATTGGACCTTGCTTCTGTTAGTTTGGTCTAAGTATGGTTACAATTACCTCGGTCGGAATGGTAATAATTATCTTGGTCTTAGTATTCCGAACCGAGGTGTAGTTGAACAGTGACTGAGCTAAGCGTCGCTTGTGGACGCATCGAACTGAGTCTGTCTGAGGACTAGGGATAGTTCGGTTGTTTGTCATATTACTGTGGTAAGACCATCTCACTTGGTTAGACAGTGAGGGGGGTGTAGAAAGATGAGCATTACCTTTCTGATTCTTAGGAGGACTCTATATTGGAGAAAAAGAGTCCTACTAGGATTGTGTCACACAGAATTTATAAAAGGTCATAGCAGGACCTATGTGCAGGTATCACAATTTTCACTCTCAAATACACAGAGCTTTTGTCTATTGTCTATTTGCTGACTTTGGCATTGGAGAGGTATTCGGCACACACCCACCAGCTAGCTCACGTTTGTGTTTTCAGGAAGTAAAGCGACGACGACGTTTGGAGGAATGCAAACTTGATCAACAGGATTATACGAGAAGATTATTTTGTGCTCGTACAATTGGCGCCGTCTGTGGGAAATTCACAAAGAACAAAACCTCTTGATCAAGTTTTCCTCTCTAGTTGAAAGCAATGGCGTACAATGAAGACTTGCCGCAATCTGCTATTGATGGACAAACCTTGGAGGGGGGTGGGAGGCGCGAAGGTTTACCTTCTATCCCACCCATGGTGGATTTAGAACATCAGCAACGAAACTCCCGGAGGGACCCAAGGGAGAGACGGGGCACTAGCCCCTGTTGCTTTCAAAGTCCTGAAAGGCAGAGGCGGAGGCTTGATCCCCAAGTTTTGAGGGATCGCGTGAAGGAGCAAGACGAGTTAATAAGGAGGATGGCGACAGACATGGAGACAATGAAGCGCCAGATAAAAGGAAAATGGGTGGCAACTGGAGAGGGGTGCAAAGGCTACACGCTCCTTCGCCACTCGGAAGATCGTGATAGACATTCCACACCATCGGAAGCAGAAAGCAGGAGCCTTAGAACAGGCGACACTCAATCAAGGACTTCTAGGACTCGTCACTCCAGGTTTGAGAGAACGAGGACTGAAAGGTCATACACAAAGGGAAGCAGCTATCGCCCCTCGCACACGCACCAGAAGACATCTAGGCACACAGAGTTGCCTAGGTCAGCGGACTTACGGACAATGCTCGAGGAGAGGGCCCGATGGAAGGAAGACACCAGGCTCGCGACCCTCGCAGGGTTTCAGCACTACAGCGATTGGCCCTTAGGACACATGGGAGTGTCAAGGTAGGGATGCCAATGCCGCGCCTTGCTTACGAACCAGCAGATAAAGTATTAGCAAGGTTACAAAGCTCGCCGTTCGTTCCGGCAATAGAGAACGCACCACTACCTTCAGGCTTCCACCAGCCCAAATTCACTACTTATGAGGGGAAGTCGGACCCCTACATGCACTTAAGCCACTTTCGCCAGGTTATGGCAGTATATTGGCGAAACGAGGCTCTAATGTGTATCCTATTCCCATCCAGCCTTGGCGACCTAGGTCTAACCTGGTTCGAAAGGCTACTAGAAGGCAGCATTGCCTCATGGGCACAATTGGCAGAGGCGTTTGTGACTAGATTCAAAACAAACACCAAGACACCAGTGAAGATTGATCAGCTACTCTCCATTGACATGGGCGAAAGGGAGATATTGAGGTCTTACAACAGTCGATAGTGGGAGACTTTCAACCAGATTGGGGATTGCCCTACAAACCTTGCCATCGCACAATACAAAAGGGGTCTACCAGTCGGAAACAAATTGAGGGACTTAATTACTATAATGCCACCCCTCATGATGGAGGCATTAATGGAGAGGGTACATCAACATATCCGTGTAAAGGAAGACAGCGCCTGTGCTAAAGCAAAATCTGGCACAACAGTAACGCTAGACAAAAAGACTGCAGCAAAAATCAACACGGTAGAATAACCAAGCAGGAATGGACGAGGCAGGCGTGCAAACAGAGAGGACCTAGAAACAAGGAAGTTAAGAGTCCGCACTACCATCACCACAGTATTCAACAAACCAATCTACCAGATTCTTAGCGAGATACGGGAACAACCCTTCGTTCGGCGGCCAGCCAAGTTGGGGGAAGCACAAAAAGGCTATGATGAGAGATCCCGTTGCACCTTCCATGATGAGAAGGGGCACCACACCGAAAATTGCACACCATTAAGGCAGCATTTGGAAGAGTTAGTAGCTACTGGACACCTAGACCAGTACATAGAAGGGGGAACACAGCCAGCCCCACAGGACCCCAACAAACCAAACGGGATGCTGGTTGATGGTCCAACCCAAGGCATAATCAACGTTATACATGGGATCGTCGAACTTGAGCGGGTGTGTGAACTTAGGGGGATGATAAAAAAGGCAGAGCACTTGAAAGAGGTGTTAAGTGCACAGCCTACCATAAAAAAGGGCAGAACAGAAGCTACGAATGTCATATCATTCTCAGACAAGGATCTAGCAAGGCTACATTGCCCTCACAATGACGCACTGGTGGTGACTTTGCGCGTCAAGAATTTCGACATCAAGCGGATTCTGATTGACCAAGGAAGCTCATGCGAGATAATGTACTAAGAAACCTTTAAACAGCTGAAATTGGAGGACAAAGACTTGGTACCTGCGACATCTCCACTTGTCGGTTTCAACTTAATGCCAGAGTGGCTAGTGGGCAAGATAATCCTCCCAGTTAAGGCAGGAACCATAACAAAACAGGTGGAATTCTGGGTATTGAAGGTCCCTTCCACTTACAACATAATCTTAGGGAGAACATGGTTGCACGCCATGCGATCGGTAGCATCAACCTACCATCAAGCATTGCGGTTCCCCAACGAAGCCGAAGTAATAGAAGAGGTCATGGGAGACCAAATTATGTCAAAACAGTGCTTCGTCACAATAATGGTAGCCGGACTACAAAAGGGTATGTACAGATGGTGGAAGAGCCAGAGAGCAATGAACTATTTGCGGATGTTGGCAAGGCAGCTGAACAGAAGGCAGTGGAAGACTTGGTAGAGGTAAGAATAGATGAAAAGAACCGAGAAAAGTTCTTTTTGCTCAGCTCGTCTTTGTCCAGCACTGAGAGAATAGAGGTCATGAAATTCTTAACCTCTAACATCGAAGTGTTTGCCTGGACACCATACGACATGCCTGGTATTGACCCAAACTTCATCTGTCACTAACTAAATGTCCACCCAACTGCCAGACCAATTATACAACGAACTCGCAGATCGACACTCCACCATGCGGAGATAGTGGCGGAGGAAGTGAGAAACTTGCTGGAGGTAGGAGCCATCAGAGAAGTGCACTATCCCAGGTGGATCTCCAATACTATAGTAATGCCAAAGAAGAACGAAAAATGATGTATCTGCGTGGATTACAAAACAGTCAACAAGGCACGCCCAAAGGAAAGTTTTCCCCTACCACGGATAGACCAACTGGTAGACCTGACGGCAGGACACAATCGACTTAGCTTCCTTGATGCGTATAGAGGTTACCATCAGATTGCTATGTATGAACCAGACCAGGAGGTCATATCATTTACAACGCCTAGAGGATTGTATTGTTACAAGGTCATGCCCTTTGGCCTAAAGAATGTAGGGGCTACATTCCAACGGATGGTCACCAAAATGTTTGAACCATTGTTAGGCAGAACAATGGAGGCTTACATAGATGACATAGTGGTCAAAAGCAAGGATGAGAAGGACCATCTCAAGGACCTAGATGAAATGTTCCAAATTCTGAAGAAGAACAAGTTGCGTCTAAACGCATCCAAGTGTGCATTCAGCGTAGGATCAGGCAAATTCCTAGGCATTTTGGTGACCAACCGAGGGATAGAAGCAGACCCCTCTCAGATCAAAGCAATCCAGGATCTTGAGAGGCCCAACGCAGTCAAAGAGGTGCAGCATCTCACTGGCCTAGCAACCGCACTCAACCGGTTCATAAGTCGGTCATCAGACATATGTCGACCATTTTTCCAAGCATTGAAGGCCAAATTTGAGTGGGATGAAGAATGCGACCGCGCCTTAAAGAGCTTGAAAGACTACATGGCCTCTCCTCCGTTGCTAGTAACCCCAGTGCCTGGAGAAGAGCTCTTTTTGTACTTAGCAGTTTCACAGCATGCAGTCAGCGCAGTGTTGGTCAGAGCAGAAGAAATCCAACACCTGCCTATCTTCTATGTTAGCAAAACCTTGCTGGGCGCTGAAACAAGGTACCTACCATTGGAAAAGCTGGCCTTAGCTTTGATGATGGCCTCAAGGAAGTTGTCACATTATTTCCATGCCCATACCATAATCGTCCTAATGGCTTTTCTCTTAAAAGCTTTGTTTGAGAGTGCAGATTTTTCTGGACGAATCTTGAAGTGGGCGGTGGAATTAGGGCAGTTTGATATCAAGTTTCAACCTAGAACCGCAATAAAAGCCCAAGCTTTAGCAGACTTTGTAGCAGAGTTCACACCAGGAAGTCATCACATCTGCCCAGTTGGCTTGACCGATACAATCGAAATGGGGATGGAAAGTGCCGCGGGAACTGCGTAGCCCCAAAAACAAGATACCCAGCTACATTCTAAGCCATACAGAATTGAAGACAGGAAGGAAGGGGCAAACCATGCTATTCCCAGCAAGGACTCATTGAAAAGTAAAGACTTGGGGCAGTCAGATAGTGAAGATCAAACCCCAACGACAGGCATGGACTTGGAAGAAAACATCAGCAACATCCATGACCCCAAGACATCATCCGACCCCTCTACTTGCTGGAAACTATTCGTCGGAGAGATGTGGAAGCTCTTCATGAATGGAGCATACAATAGGCACGTTGCAGGACTTGGCATAGTCTTCATCTCACCAGATGGCCTAGTAGTGGAACATGCAGTCAACCTTGGCTTCCCAGCATCCAATAATGAGGCGGAGTATGAAGCACTGTTGGCAGGCCTAAAATCAACACTTTTCATGAAGGCCACCGAGCTAATGGTTTACAGTGACTCCCAGCTGGTAGTAAACCAGATTTCAGGCGACTACGAGGCAAAAGATGAGAGGATGGCTAAGTACTAAGAGTTAGTCAGAAAAGAGATCATGAAGTTCGAAGTAGTTCGGATAGAGCAAATCGGCCGAGAAGAGAACAGTAGAGCAAACGAGCTGGCAGGTTTTGCTTCAATGGCAGATACGTCTATCCCACACCCATTACTGATCGACTTCTTACCCAGACCAAGCATTGAAGAACCCGAAGTAGCTGAGGTACGTTGTGCTAAACTAGGCCCGTCATGGATGGATCCTATTACAGCATTCTTAAAAGATGGCATCTTACCTGAAGAGAAGAAAGATGCCAACAAAATAAGAGCAAAGTCACAACGATTTTGGCTCTCTCCATCGTTGGCGTTATACAAAAAATCTTTCACAGGACCATACTTGAAATGTGTCCATCCTAGCAAGATTGAAGCGTTTTTGTTCAAAATACATGAAGGCGTATGCAGAAGCCATCAAGGGGGAAGATCATTGGCTTACAGAGCAATCTCACAAGGATATTGGTGGCCATACATGTAAGCAGATTCTGAGAAATATGTCAAGAGGTGCGAAAAATGTTAGAAGTTCGCACACCAAATACATCAACTAGCCAGAGAGCTTCTACCATTAACTAGCCCATGGCCCTTCGCAATGTGGGGCCTGGACATAGTAGGACCACTTCCAATAGCACCCGACAACAGAAAGTTCTTTCTCGCAGCAGCAGACTACTTCACGAAGTGGGTGGAGGCAAAAGCACTCACATCAATAAAGGAGAAAGATGTTAAGAAGTTCATCTGGCAGAATATCATAACTCGATTCGGCATACCCAAGGCTCTAATATCTGACAACGGCACTCAGTTTGATGGCAAAATATTCAGGGGCTTTTGCGAGAAATACAAGATAGAATTCTACAACTCTACACCAACATACCCCCAAGCGAATGGTCAGGCAGAAGCATCAAACAAAGTCGTTTTAGATGGTTTGAAGAAAGGGTTAGAGAGATCCAAAGGAAAGTGGGCTCAGGAGCTTCCTCATGTTTTATGGGCTTACCGTACTACACCTCGACGATCAACTGGAGAAACGCCTTTTTCCCTAGCCTATGGCATGGAGGCAGTAATCCCATTGGAAGTAGGCCTCCCCACTATTAGAAGTGAAAATTTTGACCCAGACTTGAATGAAGAAGCTATAACCTTGGAACTCGACCTTGCAGAAGAGAGAAAGGAAAAAGCTCTAGTTCACATTGCCTCATACCAGTAGGAGTTATCTAGATAATGCCCCAACATTTAGCTCTCTTCAGCTGAGATCAGGATCTAGGTTGAAGAGGTTGGCAGAAATAACCAACATTTAGCTCTCTTCAGCCGAGATAAGGATCTAAGCTGAAGAAGGTTGGCAGGTATGACCAACATTTATCTCTCTTCAGCCGAGATCAGGATCTAGGCTGAAGAGGGTTGGCAGGAATAACCAACATTTAGCTCTCTTCAGCCGAGATCAGGATCTAGGTTGAAGAGGTTGGCAGGAATAACCAACATTTAGCTCTCTTCAGCTGAGATCAGGATCTAGGCTGAAGAGGTTGGCAGGAATAACCAAACATTTAGCTCTCTTTAGCTGAGATAAGGATCTAGGCTGAAGAGGTTGGCAAGAATAACCAACATTTAGCTCTCTTCAGCCGAGATAAGGATCTAGGCTGAAGAGGTTGGTAGGAATAACCAACATTTAGCTCTCTTCAGCCGAGATCAGGATCTAAGCTGAAGAGGTTGGCAGGAATAACCAACATTTAGCTCTCTTCAGCCGAGATAAGGATCTAAGCTGAAGAAGGTTGGCAGGTATGACCAACATTTATCTCTCTTCAGCCGAGATCAGGATCTAGGCTGAAGAGGGTTGGCAAGAATAACCAACATTTAGCTCTCTTCAGCCGAGATCAGGATCTAGGCTGAAGAGGGTTGGCAAGAATAACCAACATTTAGCTCTCTTCAGCCGAGATCAGGATCTAGGCTGAAGAGGTTAGTAGGAATAACCAACATTTAGCTCTCTTCAGCCGAGATAAGGATCTAAGCTGAAGAAGGTTGGCAGGTATGACCAACATTTATCTCTCTTCAGCCGAGATAAGGATTTAGGCTGAAGAAAGTTGGCACATATGACCAACACAAAGTGAGCAGATTACAAGGCTTTTTGACCAAGATAGCTATCTCGGCCAGAAAATATAAAGACATCGCAACCAAGCAAAGAGTTCAAAGCATCATACAATTAAAATTAAAGGAACACAGGTATGGCGCGAACCGGACAAAAAGATTAGAAAAACAGCAGATTTCATTCAAGATTTAAAAGTACATTACAAGAAGTGGGGCTTCAGCCCGATTACAATTTCAAAAGAAGAAAAATAAGGTCAAGCAAAGAGGTCATCCAAATCTGCATCCAGGTCAACCCGAGCTTCGCCTCTTGGTAGCCCGGTTCCAGCAGGTATGTCGGTCAAAGGCGCATCATCAACCGTGCTTGGCACCAGTGGTTCCACCCGAGCTGTTTGACCGGTTTGGAGACCGCGATCATCGTTGACAGTTGGGGCATTATATGGATCTGGCAATCCTTCTTCCTCCTCCCTTTCTTGGAGAAACTTCGGTTGGATGGCGTTGGCATAATCCGCCATGTAACTTGGGATAAAGTGAGGAGGAGGGTTCTGAAAGACCTCAGTTTCTAGACCCAGGCCCAGCTTCGCAACAGCTGCCTTCCAGTCACATTTGAAGAAGATGTCTTTTGCAGCTTCGCACTGCAAGATATATGTGGCTTTCCCTTCTTTGTAGCCGCGGTCCTCAACGTCTTCCGCGCTCTTTTTTAGCTCGGTAATCTCAGCATTTTTTTTCTTCTCAAGCTTGGCCAGTTCTCGCAAGTAGCGGTCTTTTAGCTTGGCCAAAGCTTTCTGCTTGTCCGCTTTCGCCGCATTGACCAGCTCGGTAAGTCGGGGCAATTTCAGAGGCGAGCTCGGTCATTTTTTGCCTGGCCTCGTTTAGCTCGGCCGTCTTGGTATTGGCATCTGTAATAGCCAGTTGCGCTGTCTTACGCAGCTCTAGCACGTGCTTGTGAGCAACGTGGTTCTTCTGCATGGCCTACAAAAGGAGAGATAACAATTATGATTAAAACCGAGCAAACAGATGTGTGAAATGGAAAACAAACAACGGGAGCACTTACCAGCACCATCGACTTAGTTGCCGAGTGGATAGCCTTGAGCTCGGTTAGGTGATCGTGGTGCTTCATGTCAGCTGGCAGACACATGCTTTTGGCAAGGTTGAAGGCAAGCGTATGGTCCTTGTCTGTAACCACCGAGTCTGTGTTTGAAATAGCCCAGTTCTTGTAGGTTATTTTTGGTGCCCATTTTGAAGGGCTAGCTCGGTCAGTATGGACAGGCTCAGGGCTCGACGGTGTTGTTTCAGGAAACATGCGGTCCTTTTCATCAATCAACCGCTACTGCTCGGTCGAAGAGATACGGGCGCGCTTATTCGGCCAAGATGACAAGGCCCGGGTTATTGGAAGGGCTACCACAGCCTCCTGTGTTTGACCGGCTTGTGGTGTCCCAGTTTGAGCCCTGTCGGCATGAGTTAATGTCGTCTCGGTAATAAGGGCTCAAACAGCTCGACGCTTGGCCATTTCTTGTTCTTCGGTTAAGGGAATGAGGTTGATTTGGGGAAGAGTTGGATCTGGTTCTGGTGATGGTCCGAGAAGGAAGTCCGTTACCCTGGTCTTCCTCCTTCCGTTGTATGTGTATGTTGGTTCAAAGTTCAGTAGTTTGGCCCAACCACGGTGACGGCACTGGAATGCCGCACGAAGGGTGTTCTGATTGACATACTGGTATTGTGATTTTAGTTGGTTTAGATCTACACAGAAGGACAAAGACAACGGTTAGCACGGTGTAAAGTTATAGCCTAAAGTAGCAAAACAAAAAGAGAACCGAGGTATTCTTACCAGCAGTCCCCTTATTCTAGTTAATACTGTAGCCCGGTATCTGAGCTTCCTGATCTTGAAAATTGCCCGAAACCCAGAAGAAATCGTCGTCATTCAGGTCTTTGTTCAGTGTATTTTTAATTATTTTCTCGCGACCTCTTTTTATTCTTAAGTAGTACACCCAACTACCGTCATTTTGGCCGAGCGAGTATTGGTGGAATAGCTCGGCCAATCCGAGGTTGAGACTGAGTCGACGATTTAGCTCGGCAATGCCATTTATTATTCGGTAAGAGTTGGTGCTGAGTTGAGTCAGGCATAATCTAGTTTGCCTGAAGAACTCACATATTAGTGGCTGGACTGGGAATCAGAGACGGGCCTCAACAATGGATATTACGGTGAAGGGAACGAAACCCGGTTTTCCTCAGGGCGTGGTATCTAGTTCGGCTAAAAAGAGATGAACATCGTCAGGGATGTTGTAGTCCTTACGGAACTTGGTAATGGCCCCAGGTGAGTTTACTAAGAACCGGTATTTGCCTATTTAAACTTAAATTATGTATAAATTAGCATGGTGGCCTAGCTTGGTGTTGAGATGACGTTGAATATCTTGGTTGAGCGTGCAAAGGTGTGCCTGGCCAACCTAGTCAAAGTCTGCAAAGTGGAGATAAAAAGTGTTATGCCCAGATCATTGAGTCGGGCTGAAAAAGAAGGATAAATAAAAGAAAACCCTAGTACGGTTGAATGGGATGCAGTCCATTCTTAGTTCGGTTGTAACTCGAGAAGAGGCTCCAAGTTTTTGGCTCATCATTAGGTAGGAAGGTTTTTAGTTCAATCATAACCCAAGGGATGGCTCCAAGTTCTAGCTCGGTCATTGGGTGAGGCCTCTAGCTCGGTCTAATACACACCTATGGCAAACAAGTTTCTATCTCGGTCGTGGTGTTATTTTGGATCGAAAGCATCACATTACGGATTGTTTGTGAATTCAGTTAGAGTGTGATTGTTGTCCAAGAGGTTCTTACCCATTTGTGTGAAAACCATACGAGTGTGTTTTGAAAAACATATGTATACTATACTACATGTTGCTAGACTATACAAACGAAAAGAAAAAAGGATTGAGCTACTTACAGTTTTAAGATAGAAGGATGAAGATCAAGATCGCAAGGATGACGATGAGAACACAAGCTTTGCAGGTGCTATAGTTGTGAAAGTGGAGGCTCAGAGGGCAAGAGAGAGAAGATGAACAGTGTTGTGTTTGGTTCAAAAAGTAGGGTTTTTTGTATAAAGCATAGGTTTGGGCGGGACTGTTCAAAATTTGCGAGGTACAGTGATGACTGTGACAGTTGTACATGACCAGTAGAGGCAAGCCATGTGTCCATGGGAATAGGTAACGATTTAGATATACTTGAGAAATGGAACGGCGTGTAGAGCAATTGACAAGACGTTTCTCAACCGGGCAAAATGATAGCCTGGTAGAACATGAGCTCGGTGGGCCTACTTGGTTTAGCTCGGTCAATTTAGAGCTTCAGCTCGGCTGGTAACAGGTAATCCCAAATCATGCGTTGCAGATGGGATTAAGGGGCAATTGAGAGGGAGTTTTTACGTGCATTTAGGGCCGAGCTAGGCCCAGGCATGGTAATGGACCGATCTATGGGCCGTAGTGAAAAGGACTTCGCAATTGGACCTTGCGTCTGTTAGCTCGGTCTAAGTATGGTTACAATTACCTTGATCGGAATGGTAATAATTATCTCGGTCTTAGTATTCCGAACCGAGGTGTAGTTGAACAGTGACCGAGCTAAGCGTCGCTTGTGGACGCACCGAACTGAGTTTGTCTGAGGGCTAGGGATAGCTCGATTGTTTGTCATATTACCGCGGAAAGACCATCTCACTTGGTTAGGCAGTGAGGAGGTGTAGAAAGATGAGCATTACCTTTCTGATTCCTAGTAGGACTAAAGAGTCCTCCTAGGATTGTGCCACACGGAATCTATAAAAACTCATAGCAGGACCTATGTACAGGTATCACAATTTTGACTCTCAAATATACAGAGCTTTTGTCTATTGTCTATTTGCTGACTTAGGCATCGGAGAGGTATCCGACACACACCCGTTGGCTAGCTCACGTTTGTGTTTTCAGGAAGTAAAGCGACGACGTTTGGAGGAATGCAAACTTGATCAACAGGATTATATGAGAAGATTATTTCATGCTCGTACACTTCCATCTTAGTTTGCCTCCTAATTTTTTGTTTGTTTTAGTCAATCCTCTAAACTTTGAGGTAAGTTGTAATTGGGTCTATTAGTATAACACCATTTCAAAAAACTAAGAACATGTACTTCATAGTATTAATTACACATGGCACCACTACACATTAACCAAAATTCCACTTTAATCCCTTCAATTTAATCCTTAGCAATTCGTACTTTTATCAAAATCTCAATAAATCTCAATTTAGTCTTTTCGTCAATTTTTAAAACCGTATTATAATATCGAGCCCAATTGCAACTTGACTTAAAATCTAAGGATTTGATTGAGATAGTTACAAAGTCAGCCGGAAAAGTAAGATTTGGTATAAAGTGAAATTTGTCCTCACCCAAAATTTCGTTATTATCACACCCTAAATCCGGGCATGACCGGCCGTGGCCCACAGAGACTTAGCCCAAGGCACACATAAGCCTAGACATGAACCCAAAACCATAAAGAATAAATGTGACGATAGCCCAGAAATAAATAAATCAAAACTCAATCCAGTTACATGCCATAAGTGCAAAACAAGCCATAACCAACTTTCTAAAAAATATATATATATATATATACTAAACGGGACACAAACCGCCCACAAAATAAAATAATTCTAAATACAACCCAACCACAATGAATGCACAAAATCCGACATAACAACCTAAAACAAAATAAATGAATGTCCTAGAGGTCTATGCAATTGAGTCCCCGCTATGCCATGAGTCCACTCTAAGTCCTTCTAACACCTAGAAATAATAAACAACTAAGTTAGCTGAAAGCTCACTGAGTAGCAACATGGATAGTAAATACAGCTTTAAAAACAGGGTTCAATTCCAAAATAAGATATACATTATAGAAACTAGATTGGCATACATTTTGGTAAAGACAATCTGTTTTAAAAGAAGGTTCCACAGTTCAACAGTTAAAATACTCATGTATCTCAAGAACATGATAAATGACATTTTCCACTTAAAACATATTACAACATGAACACCAATAATTTTCTGGGTACCAAGAATAACAAGTAACATGCCACACAGTTCTCAAGACTATAAGCCCGTTGGATCCATGTCACAACCCAAACCCGCCCCTATGGGTTTAGCACTACAACCGGCCAGTAATCCGAAATTACCGAAGGCCTGCTTAACAGTAAAACAGTAATACAGAGTACAGGGGCTAGCGGAAGCCAAAACAGTAATTAAAATATGTCTAATGAGCTGTGACAGTTTGTATGCAAAAGACTTTTCATAACATATATACATCCAGAACAAAACAGTATTTACATACATATATAATCATTCAGGACAAGGACCCAATCCCTATTAAGACAGTATAGTGCAAAGATCATTCAGTCTATTCATTATTACAAAACAGAGGCAAAAAGGGGGGGGGGAACTAAAAACACCCCTAAATAGCCTTGGCTTGAACAGTTCTGGAACCTCACAGTGAGGCACAAAGGTTGGCTTAACCAAACAGGAGCTTAACCCAACACCCCTAGCAACGGTCCGGTGCTTGTACACCTACATATATATATATGAGCAGTGAGCTAAAGCCCAGTGAATAACATATGCGTAAAGAGGTTAAGAATGAATGTCCTTTCAGTATTGAAAACAGTCATTTAAACAGTATTTCAGTCATTCAGAACAGTTATTCAGTCATAGTAGTCATATGTGGTACATCCAATAGCAAAGCAGTACAGTAGGTCTTAATAGACCGAACAGTCAGTTGATGGCCATCATATCAGTAAACAGTAGTGGTTCCAACATGGGAACCGACAAAGATCTCTGTGACAGTAGCAGTACAGTATAGTAACGGTAGGTTGCTAAGGATGCCACAATACAGCTCACAATTAGGACATCATTCATTCAGTAACAGTATCATTTCAAAAAATGGTACAGTTCAATTGTTCAGAAGATAATCATTTTTGAACATATCTTTACAACATTGTTACTCACAGAGTTCTGGGCTACAGATAAGCTAGAGCGTCTCCGGAATGCCAACCCTACACAGTTACAGATTGAACACACACTAAGTTGCACAGTTGGGAAATAATAACTTAATCCCTAATTTGCCTCGGCGTGGTTCTACATCAATATCCTCATTAGGATGCCTTAAACTAGGTCTAAGAATGCCTAGAATGAAATGAGGATGCAAAGATGCACTTTAAAAACATTTTCAGAATTTTCAGAAAAACAGGGTCCCGCTCTAGCGTGTCTTTCCCCGCTCGAGCGTACATACAGACAAAGGTTTCCCGCTCGAGCGTCACTTCCCATGCTCGAGCGGACTGCAAAACATGGCAAAAAGTACTGGATGTGTGAAAATCACGCTCGATGGGCACTCGACACCAGCTCGAGCGTGTGATACAAGTACCTGCTCGAGCGTGAATTTCCCCGCTCAAGCGGACTGCAAAACAATGCAAAGTGCTGGGAGCACGAATTTCACGCTCGAGCGCCACTTTCCCCGCTCGAGCGTGAGTCCAAATTCTAGAAATTCCATATTCGAACCTCAAGCTCAAAACCAAGTTTCAATGCACCAAATTCGATCCTCTTGGGCTAATTTTCTGGAAAACACTTGTAAACTCAAAATATAACATGTTTCAAAGATCAATTTGAGAAATCAAAGCCCAAAGGTAGTTCAATTAAACACCATTTTGAGTCAAATTTCATGAACGTGACTTCAATGCAACGTGTATGCATATAACTAGCTTCCAAGCTTCAAACCATGCTCTAATGAGCCAATTCTAAAAAAAAACACATGGTGAATTCATGCACTAGAACTCTAATATGAACATGCATGTGGAATTTCATGAGTAATAACTTCAAAACTCAAGAATGGCAACATGCATGTAGGATATATGCTATAATTCAACATTACAAGACCAAATCTTGACTTTAAACCCCAATATGACAAGAGCCATGCAAGAACTAACTCAATTACATGAACAAGAAGGTGAAGACTCTACCTTAAGTCTTGAATTATAAGAAGGGAAGCTCAATTTGCCAAATTCTCTTCAAAACTACTAAGTTTCCAAGCAATGCAAGATGAAGGCAAGTTTCTCCTAGCTCCCTCTCTCTCTAGTCGGTTGGGTCTAAGGAAATGGCTAAGGAAATGTTTTGCCTAAGTGTATTCAAGCCTCAATATGTGTAAGGAAATGGGCCACTAAGTGGCAAAGTTGCAAATAAGGCCAACTCTTGTAATTTATCAACATTTGATCTAATTTAATCATACCAAATCACATTTCAATTAAATATGCCATAAAATCACATAAATTATGATTAACACATATCACTAATCAATTTCAGATTCGGCCGCCGATAAGGCCTTCAATTTGCAGTTTAAAACATAAAACATGAACAGATAGTTTAACAGTCGAACAGATAGAGATAGGAATGGCAACGGGGCGGGACGGGGCCGGGGATCACCCTCCCCGTCCCCGATCCCCAATGGCAGAACTTCCCCCCGTCCCCGTCCCCATCCCCGACGGGGAACCAACTACCGCCCCCACCCCCGCCCCTAACGGGGATCAGGTTTCCCCGACCCCGAAAATCCCCGGCCAAAAAAACAACATCAACAGAATATTTGGGCTCAAATACAACATCAACAACATCAAAAAAAAAAAAAAAAAAAAAATCAACATCTCAACATCAACAGATCATTAACAACAGATCGAGCACTTGATCATTAACAACAAATCAACAACATCTCAACATCACCAGATCATTAACTACACAAAAAAAAAATAAAAAATTTGATAGAATAAGATAAGACACAGATCTGAAAGAGAGATGAGAGGTAGATGAGTGAGATCGAGCAGATCGAGCAAATCTGCAGTGGTAAAGAGCTAGTGAGGGACGACGGCCACGGCAGAGGCAACGGCGTCGGAAGAGATCGGCACGACGGCAGAGGAAGGCGGTGGAGGAGCTGCGCATGAGCTGTGAGATCGGCGGTGGAGGAGCGGCTGTGAGATCAGCGGAGGAGGGGCGCTGTGCTGTGAGATCGGCGCTGTGAGAGTGAGATCGGCTCTTCTCTCTCTCTCTCTCTCTCCCTCTCCCTCTCTCTCTCTCCTCATTCCTCATTTTTCTCTCACGCGAAATGAAGCCCCATGTGTGTGAATGTGTGAAGGAGAGCAATTAATGACTCAATGAATGAGCATAGCAGGCAAATATATATAGACGGGTAGAAGTATAATTTTATTTCGGGTGGAAAACGGGGCCGGGACGGGTCCGGGGCTGGGACATGTATCCCCGTCCCCGGGCCGAACATCATCGGGGATTTTTTTTTGAATACCATCCCCGGCCCGTAGGGGATATTTTTCGGGGAATAACCGCTTAATTCGGGATCGGGACCGTCGGGCCGGTTTCAGATTGCCATCCCTAGATAGAGATGTACTTAAACAGATACAGACAATCAATCAGTTCCAGATTTCAGTCAGTCAGTCAGTCAATTAACATGTTTAGTCTCAGTTTAGCAGTAATCAGTGGTTAATCAGTAAGCAGTGGTGAGGGTTGTCACAATCCAATACCAAACTAAGAATCATCCTCGGGGTGGCAACCCGGGCCTTTTCTCTAAGACGATCCGATTGAAGGTCACCTAGCCTAGCCTAGGTCTTTTTCTTACAATCGTTGAGCACTAGAGTCATCTCGGCCCAACCCGGATCTGTTCCCTAGTGGCCAGAGTTACCATACATAGTGGAATAATTTCCCTGGACTAAAATACACAGATGGTCCCAACAATCAATACACATCAGTTTCGCAAAACATGGTAGTTCACCATTATAAACATGAGACCACAACAAATAGTTACAGTATGCCAAGTTTACACATGTTTCAGAAATAATTTAATTCCATTGATAATATAATAATTTATCAAAATAGTTTAGTCCAGAAATAACAATTTAATTTTCCAACAGTTCAGGGTAGGGGAACATTTATAAAAATATGTAGCATGCAACTACTCACCTGAACACAATATAATATAATTCTCGAATAAAGTATGAAAGTCCAATTAGTGCTCCGAACAAAGTACTAAAACTATACGTCACTACTAATTCAAACATACTAAAAGGAATAATAAACTAAGTAACCCCAAACTAAAACGCACTAACACAGCTCAACCCAACTCACCGTTACTCTTAAATATTACCTAAACTCATGTTCTTCAAGGTCTAAAATCACCCAAGACATATGTTCAAATCGAAACTATTAAAAGTAACTTTAAGATAAAACAGAATTTTAAACAAGTTTTCCCAATTTATTCGCTAACTTTGAAAATTAAATACCTACTCCACGCTATTTGAAAAATTCCAAAAACCTCCAGATATCAACTAATATATCCTAAGTTTCAAACCCAACTGGTTTTACTTGATTTGCTTATCAAAATAATTATTTACAATTAATTATATCCAAACAGGTTGTTTTCTGCAGCACTTTAAAGAAATTAATGGTTCTCTTAGTATACACGAGCAATCAATGCAAGGCCAAAAATTTAAGAAACTAGACTCGTAACCGGTTCTAATGGTGCTGATTTGAGAATGACACTTCTGAAGTTACTGTTTTAAACCAGTTTTTTGGACAGATTTGAACGCATCAGTTTATATGGATTTTAACTCCCAAAAATTATGAGAAAATTCAGATATGCAATTCAATATGTAATTAATACTATAAAAATTTCATTTCAAAATTCATTCGTTTGATATGATTCCTCAATTTTTAAAGTTTGCGATTCTGTGCAGAATTTTTGAACTAAGAATTACACCCATTCTTTACACATAAATTTAGCTCCTCAGATTTCTTAACAGTATATATATATATATATATATAATACATACACCCACAACCTTTCCATCAATGAATAAAATAATAATAGAATAAGGATAAAAAAAACAAAAGCAAAAGGAAGAAGAAAGCTAGAGAACACACCCAAAAATCTTTCATTGTTTGCAACGATTTGTTTCTCTTCCCTCTCTCACGGCTGCTGCTGGGAAATTGTTAGAAGAGCTAGGGTTTTTCTTTTCTTTTCTTTGTTATACATAACATAAAAGATTCTAAATAATTATCCTTTGTTTTGTTTTATTTTCTCTCTCCATTAATTTAAATAAAATACAACTAGTATTAGATCAAAATATGCTTACTAATTTGTCCCCCCCTTTTTTTAATATAATAAATCTTGCTTCTAAATTAAAGACTTTCACTAAAAATTTATTTCAGGTTTAAAATTGATTAAAAGACCCTCTAATAAAATTTAAATTTGCACTTAAAGATTTACAAACAAAGTATTTGGGATTTATAAAATTATTATTATTTAATTATTCATTTTATTTTCATATTCGGGTTCTCACAGTTATGCCCTCAGAATCTCTTAAAGTAATGAATTTCATATATCTAAAATTATATTAATTAAAAATAAAAAAATTAAATTTTCTCAAAGTTGTGCGTTTAGAAGCTTTTTTACCTTCTCAAAGGTTTTATCTCGGGTGGTGTTTGCGAGGTATGTAATAATGTAATGGAGCTCCAGAATCTGATATACATTGCTTGCTGGATTGATATTTTGCCTCTTGAGGTTTGGAAATTATGTGGATTTCAAGGTTGGGAGACTATCTGAAGAATAGAGGAAAGGTATTTGACTCCGACCCATAAGATGTGTGGATTCCATCCTATATAAGAGAGTTATCCGATTCTGTAATTGGATTCTGTGCACATGGAAGACCAGTTTGTTGTGGTTTTTGGGCTATTTGGAGTGACAGAAATGCAGTAAACTTTGGTGGGTGTGACGTGGCAGAATTTACTGTTAACTACATTTCAAAGCCAGGTGCAATATTAGTTACAGCAGGCTAATTAGTGTAATGTGGGTGATGCTATGGTACATTTAGATATACCATACATTTAGTTATGAACTTATATGATTTTATATCATAACCAATATCATATTAGTCATAACTACTACCATATTAAGTCATAACTTAATTATATTCAATTATTTACTTATACCATATTACTTCATAACCAGGTCATAACTAAGATATTTAAATAATTTGACTCTCAAATTAGGTAACCTGTGTAACCGGTTACCAAACAGAGCAAAAGATCAGAGTAGTCCAACAGTCAGAGTAGTCCATAGCATCACCCAGTTCTCTCTGGCTCGTGCTCTTGCTCTTCTCTTCTCCTCCCTCCTCTCTTCCACCATAGCCGAAGCTTCAGCCATTGCCGAAGACCACCAGCCCCGTCGGCGTCGGGGCCACCATTCTCTCGGTGTAGACATCTTTCTTCATAACCTCTCACTGTCTTGACGTGAAGAACTAGAGTTTCTTCCATTCTAATCGAATATTTCCAAGAGATATTTTCTGTAGCTCAGGTTTGTTTCTAACTCTAAACTTCATTTACATTAGGGCTTTTGATTTGAAAACCCTAACCCTTATTGAATATCTGATATGGATGTTAAACCACCAGCTGAACCGCCTGAGATGATAGCCTGTTCGAACAGAGTTTTAGGAGTAATTAAGAACAAAAACACTATTTCAAATTTTTTTACAATAAGATAATTGAAGATACTTCAAAATTAATATGAATTTTAAAAATAAGTTTAATATAACTCGTATTGGGGAATTTTGTTTAGAAATGATATGGGTATGGTAGATTACTCCCAAAAGTTTGTTTAATGAAGCTGCTTTGAGAAGTGATGATGAAAGGTGAGATTCAATATGAAGGCAAGATGGGAATGTTTATGAGATGATAAGTATGATTAGGGTACTGTTTTTGCAATTGATTCAATCATAGCCTTGTCCATTATGTTATTGCTTCATTTGGTTGTCATAAATGAAAGATCCAAAATCAATCATTTTTTTTTCCTGGTAACCAAACAGAAGTCTGATTATATTTTTCCCCTCCATTTGATTCACAGCAAGAAACATAGAGTAACAACTCCGATATAATAATTTAGTTTTGGTGTTATAGCAGGGGGTGCTTCTCAGGAAGTAATTTGTGCCTTGATGTTGCTTTATTATGATGTTTGGATTCTCTGCTCTGCCTTCTCTGCACTTTATACATCTCAACAAAGTATATAATTCCATGATTTAAAATAAAAATGGAAAAAATATCGCATAACTACCGAATTCAATGGTTTAAATTTAAAATGAAAATAAAATGACAAATTTGTATAACTACCTACCCTAAAACAATGTGGCTTTGCTTTAACTTTAACTGATTACCATTATTATTTCAAAGACATTTTGGATTCGAAATTCTGATATTGTATGTTAATGCACTCAACTCAAAATTAATTGATAATGAGCGGAGGAGCCTCTCAAGTATGTTAACCAAGTTTGGGTGACTTAGAGAGTAGATTTGAGATAAATCTAAACAATGTAACAGAGAGGGAGTGGGACATAGGATTCAGATTCCTTTGCTCCTTACCTCCTCAAGTACTCTCTTCTGTCAGAAAACTATTACTTTCATCTTGTTTGGACCATGCTATGATCACTTTCTGCCGGAAAGGGACTGCTTACTTCACTTATGGTACCAGCAACTTTCATTCGCACCTTTGGTTAGGCCATCCAGTTGGACCCTTATCTATTGTTTACTAGTTGAAATTTTACACTGGCAGCATGATTTTAAATATAATACATACTTTAAAACTCAAGTACGAACAGAGCTAGAGAAGCAATTTAATCAAGTCAAGTAAGCTCCTCTCTCTCTATGTCTATAACAGTTGGGTTTCACCGTTTCTTCAAATCTGAAACTATTGTATTCAATTTCATGATGTTTTATAATAAATCCTTGACGGAGGTATATGCACATTTCGATACATATGTTTCTTGGCACCTCTGTATTACCGAATTC
The DNA here is from genome assembly GCA_030407325.1 of Camellia japonica. Taxonomy (NCBI): domain Eukaryota; kingdom Viridiplantae; phylum Streptophyta; class Magnoliopsida; order Ericales; family Theaceae; genus Camellia; species Camellia japonica. The sequence goes on from JAPPVO010000017.1 coordinate 13,371,404, forward strand.
AATTATTGAATATTTTTCTTAGCATCTCTGTTCTTGATTTCTGATGTTTGCTGGAGAATTCTTGATTTCTTGTTCTTGAATATTTCTCTATTTCCTTATTTTTGAAAGTTCTTGATGGGTGAATTTCAATTCATATATATATACAATTCTCTACATATACATTGTTAGTATGAGATTATCACTGAATAATTCATGCGTTTGGGAATTTTACAAGCTCTGTAAATTCTGGAATCAATCTATCATACATTTACTGAATTTTTTCCCTTTGAATATTCATGACTCTACTTCTTGTAGTTTTCTGCAGAATTTTTGATTTCTTGTTCCTGAGTGTTTTCACTTTCATTAATTTTATATATATATATATATATATTTTCAGTTCTTGATAGATGAATATCAATAGATATACAAATTTCTATATTTACATACACATGTTATTTAAGATGTTATGTTATGTTAATCTGAGATTATCAATCAATAACTTATCTTCTTCTTTTGATAAGCATAATTTCTGGGTTTGGCTTATGTTTTTTGAATATCATGTTACTATCTCCCATTCTCGGGAGGCGAAGCTTTGTGCATCATGGGCTACATATTGACCTAAGCACAGTTGATATTGATAGTTTTATGCTGTCAATGTAATGCATAACCTATTTTGTCCTTGGGCTACATATTGACCTAAGCACAGTTGATATTGATAGTTGCAGCACAGTTACATTGTTAGTTTTATGCTGTCAATGTAATGCGCCTATTTTGTCCTTGGACTATGGTCATATAAGAATCATGCCTCCATTTGTCTGGGACAAAAATATAAATGTTTTCTGCTTTTGAAGCAGACTAGTAGTAGGTCATGAAATGTGCATAATAGTTTCACTCTTTTAATATTTTACTCTAAATTATTGTTTATTATCCAATACAATTTATCCATATATTTACTGTTCAATCTTCTATTTGTTAATTGTTCTTATCCACTCTTTTATCTTACACTATTTCCTAAACTTCCACTTGAAATGGGACACTGCTATCTTCAAAAAATAGGATAGGGACACGGCAGGGATAGGACAAAAAAAAATATTTTTTTATTTACTATGCATATGAATATAGGCATTGATGTATGTAGGAGTGTATTTTTATTTTTGTCTACTCTTGCCCTCTTTCTTTCCATATGTTTTACTTTTACCCCAAATCAACCAAAAAAATAAGATTTGAGATTTCTATTGTTTATCAAATCATAAGACTCAAATGCATGTTTATCCCAAAAAGGTGGTTTTTCTAGATACATAAAACTTTACCTGGCTTCTCACCAAAAATGTTTTTTTATTTTTTATTTTTTAATATATTTATTTATTTATTGTGTGTGCTTTTGAAAACAAATGTATATTAAACATTTTTTTACATTGAATAAAATACATTTTTTTATATTGAATAAAATAATGATGTGAAATCTCCATCGGATATAGAAGAAGGGAAGAAAACAAAAGCCAATATTTGTCCTTTTTTCTTTTCTTCTTGTTCATGGTTTTGCTACTTTGTTGGGACCTTTAATAATGGGGTTCTTCTTACAAAGGTTTTTCTTTGAGTTCTCATTATAAGATTTGCAATTAGTGGCAGAAAATTCTTGGGATTATTGAAATGAATTCTATTGCAGTTTAATTGTTGTTATTTGGACAAATTCATCCCCTGCATTATTTGAATGTGCTGTTTGTGGTCCATCTCAATGAAACTTTTTTTTTTTTTTTTTTGTAATTTGATTTCATGTTTACAGTGTGCTTGTGACTGGGATGATCGCGGTAAGATGTTCATTGAAGTTGAAGGGATACTTCGGAGGCAGATAAAGGTTTCAGTGAATCTGTTTAATTATAAATATTAATGTCTGAAGTAGTTTCCCGTTATTTTTGTTGATTGACTAACAACATTTATCTTCTTCTAGATGTCGGTTATTCCCAGTGTGCAGCCTTTCTATGCTATAGCCTATCCCCTTGATCCAATGCTTGCTCTGGAAATTAGGTGAATTATCAAGTTTGGCACTTTCGACATCAAGTGAAACATTTCATATAATTTTCTAATTGTTTTCTTTGTTCTTATAGTCGTAAATATGCTGCGCACTGCTCTGTGACTGCTGCCCGTTACTCACTTCCTCCCTTCAACCATCCTGCGCCATTACCCATAAGGGGTGGGAATGGCCGTTTAAGGGTTGGGTAAGTTTGAAGCACTGATTTTTTTTTTTCTTTTTTTTCCCCACTTTTTTCTTATACTCGTTTTAGGGGCTTGGTCATAAGTCCAATTCTGGTACTTTTTCCTCAATTAGTCCACGCGCAAAACCTTTCAGGCTCTAAGGACAACCTTTTTCAATGTGACAAAAATACCACCTAACCCTAAATCTCTATTGTGTCGTTGCATTCATCTCTCTCTATCTCGTCTGGCCATGGTTGTCAGAATCCCTATCTGGATCTTACAATCTATTTGGACAAAGTTGATCCGGATCATGTACAAAATCCCTTCTAGGTAAGATCTTTTGATCTTGATAGTTGGATCATGGAATACCGAAATAAGATACTAATCCCTTGTTGTGTCCGATACATGTCGGGAAGTGTTGGCGTCGAACACAAACATGACATGGACATGCACCTTTTTAGAAGTGTCCATGCTTAGATTGTTGTCCAAAACTACTTGTACTAAGCTTTATTCATCCTTTCCGTCCACCTTCTGTCTTTTCTGTCTTCCATTTGTCTGTCAGTTGTGTCGTCGTGCGCCATATATTGTCCTTTGTTGTGTCGTCACGCAAGGTGGGTTTATGACCCATTTTTAATTTTGTTTTTTAAGTAAAAATTAAAAAGCATGTGCTTGACTGGCTGTTTTCCCTGGTTTCAGATATGTCAGCAGTGACTTCGGGAACCATCAATTATCACATCTTGTGGGCTCAGTATTTGGCATGCATAATAGAGAAAATGTTGAGGTTTGCAAATTTAGATTGCTTTCATGTGAAGAAATAATTCTGCTTGAGACTTTTAATTCTGTCTATTTTGTGTCTTATGCTTGGCAAGTAACATAATGTGTTACATCAGGTGTTCTGCTATGCTTTAAGTCCAAATGATGGTACAGAATGGAGGCTGCGTATCCAGACAGAAGCAGAGCACTTCTTAGATGTGTCTTCCATGTCTTCTGATATAATTGCTAGGATGATTAATGATGATCAAATACAAATCCTGGTCAACCTTAATGGTTATACCAAGGTGTCTTATGATATATACATTTTTTCGGGTTTTTTTGCATTATCCTGATTTTATAGAAATTAGAAGTGTATTGAGGTTTGTTTTTTCCCATCTTATTTTCTCATTTTAGATGTATGATTGTATACTACATGAATAGTTTTCGGAACAAATATTATTGTGGTAATTGTGTTCTGTCACTTATCTGAATTCTGGATTAATCTTGTGGCTCTCTACTAATTGTGCAGGGGGCTAGAAATGAAATATTTGCCATGCAGCCTGCTCCTATCCAGGTTTCATACATGGGATTTCCTGGAACAACAGGAGCATCTTACATACACTATTTGGTCACTGATAAGGTTACGAATATATATATATATATATGAAAGCTTGTACATTGTGATCTTTCTTTATCTTCGTATTCTTTTTAACATGTACTTAATGATGTTGGCAGTTTGTTTCGCCTAGTTGTTTCTCACTTATATACTCTGAGAAGCTTGTCCATCTCCCTCATTGCTACTTTGTAAACGATTATAAGCAGGATAGAATCTATCATGTTTTATTCTATTGAAGATTTTTATCATGGAACATCAAGTTTTATTTTATGGTTAACTCAATCTGTCATACAATTTTATTAGAAAAATTGCGATGTATTGGATCCAAAATGCCAACCCAAGCGTTTGGATTATGGATTGCCTGAGGACAAGTTTATATTTTCTGTGTGATACGCCTTATAAATTATCTAACCAAAAGGTTTCATTGTCTCCAGATGTTGCTGCACAAGGTATGCAACCTGACCAAATTATTTTCACAGATGTTGCCATGAAAAGCGAACATATCAGAAGAAGCAGTTTAGCAGATCTATTCCTTGACACGTATATACGATGAACCTGTTTGCTCATATCTAGTTCATTTAACCTGCAGTTCATTGATTTCTACAATTTGCACTTGAACGGTTGCTATTTTGATTTTAGTTATTACAGCCATCACTTCTAGTTTTGCGTAATTTCTTGTTTCTATTCTGAGTATAGGCCATTATGCAATGCCCATACAATGGGCACAGATGTACTTTGGGCTGGTCTGCCAATGGTGACCCTTCCCCTTGAGAAAATGGCAACTAGAGTCGACGGTTCACTTTGTCTGGCCACTGGAGTTGGGGAGGAAATGATTGTCCACAGGTATGGATTTTGGTCACGTGATTACACAAGAATTGTGGGTAGGCTTTCTGTCAGTTGATGCTTTATTGAATCTGTCAATTTCCTTTTACTGGAAAGTGGTGATTGAAATGTAGTAAAAAAACGTTCTACAAGTTCTGACAATCTTGTGATTTTTTTGGGATTTTGTGCTATATTTAAGTTTTGCCATTAGAAAAAACAATTGAACATGATTTATAGTTGGAACAAATTGAAAGGTAAGATTTGTTTATCAATGAGCTTGCGATGGAGAGTTCCCATGATCACTTATGGTTTGGAATGGCAACAAACCTTCCCCATACACCATATAAAGTGGTGTAGGGGTTTATTTATTTGAACCAAATTGCAGTTTGCTGGCTTGATCTATTTTTTCCTAGTTTTCTGTTGATTGCTAACTTGCTGCATTTGGTATACTGAAGTATGAAAGAGTATGAAGAGAAGGCAGTGTCATTGGCACTAAATCCCTTGAAGCTCCAGGATCTTACTAACAGACTTAAAGCATCCCGTTTGACTTGCTCTCTATTTGATACAGCATGCTGGGTGAGTAAATCATATTTTATTTTGTTTTGTTTTGTTTTGTTTTTTTGGAGTACATGGAGGCCAATGGCCATAGCTTGGAGTAGGGGAGTTTTCCTGTGAGAAAAATTGAACTCTTGACCTTTAATGAGAGGAAGGAATTTTGGCCAATTGGGCATACAGCCCAAGTTGGTTAATTATTTCTGGGTTTCAAACATTTGAGTTGTATTGTTTTTAACTTATCTTCAAATGTATCCTTTATTGGTGTTAGGAAGCTCGGGATCTTAATACCATTGTTGAGCTTAATATCATTGTTGAGCTTATGATTTGATCATGTTGATGACAAGTGCATTCTGATTTACTCTTTTTAAATCTGATCCAGGTGAGGAATCTTGATCGAGCATATTTTAGGATGTGGAACCTGTACTGCTCTGGCCAACATCCTCAACCCTTTAAAGTGACTGAGAATGATTCAGAATTTCCATAAGATAGATAGAGAGATATACTATCGAGAGTGACGGAATTGTAGATAAAGTTAAGAGAATGTTATTTTGAAGGTTATACTGGTTGACGGCAGTAGAACATGATTGAGACTCTTGGGTATATGTCATGCATGGCTGTCAGTTAAATTAACTCTTTTGGGTACAAGTAATAGAAGAAATGTGAGTTGTGATGCTTACATCTATACTCAGTGCAATGCTTTTTTTTCTTATTCCGGGGCTGATTGTTGTTTTTTCTTTGCCCTGAGTTGATGAATTCCAGCAATGTGGGAAAATTGCAATGGAACTTCAAACGACCCTAACCCATCGTTAACATGCCTTTGTTTATGAAGTTCAGATCTTTCCACTCAAGTTACCGAAACACAGCCTGGAGATCGTTGTCTGTTTTCCAACGTGACTTCCTGAAGGGATTGTGATGAAATTTTCTAGTTTGGGTTGGGATGAAAATGGCGGCAGCTTTGGCAAATTGCCTTCTGCGATGTCCCTGCTTCAGTTCATTTGACACTTTCGATGCATCTATGCATGATGAATTCCCAATGTGTGTGATCACTCACAAGCCAAAACTATCAGGTAAGTCAATGGTGTTGTAGCTAGTGTTTTTTTTAGGATAAGAACGGGTAGAGAAAATACCTCAAGCCAATGTTTGAGTATCAGGCGCTACCGCACTGAAGTAACAGAGGCCATACTTGCAGGAAAATGCTTTCCAGTTTGCAGGGCATTTCTACACATGAACATTTGAGGCACCAGTATCTTATGCTAAGTTTATTGGGTGGAAAACATTTTTTGAAAAAAGTTTTTTTTTTTGTATTTTCCTAATATTTGTTAAACGGAAAATAAAAGGGAAATTTTTCATGGTCAATGAAAAATAAGTTTATTTTATTAGAATAGATTTTTTATTTGTAAGACAATAATGTTGGTCATTGCACCAAAATACTATCCAAGCCTCCACCACCACCCCACTGAGAAAAACTCCAAGGCATCACGTGATGGCATTGGTCACAATCTTGGCCTAAAAAAGGGCTTCTGTCTGCCCATCCAAAGCACAAAAAAAGATGAAAGAAATAAAGAAAAGAAAGAGGGCCTGTCACCTTTCTCTATCCTTTTCATTGCTGTAAAATAAGGCAACTTTTTAAACATTTAGTAATTCTTGACTTCACTTTACATATCTTCAATGTAGGATAGAAGGCAAAAATTGTTCAGTAGCCACTTTGTGGCGTTACCATAATGGTTGTGGTGGCTAAAATGACAGTTTAGTCATTTTCAAGAGAATATTTTATGGAAAAAAACAATCGAATAATGGCATTCAATTTTCTATATGCACTTATTGCGCATTTGCTTCGAAAATGAGCAAAAACACTAAACAAAATGGCTTCATAGCCTTTGCTAGTGCAACTGTGATCTAAAATTTATATTAAAACCTCACACATATACATCTTAAAGAATTGATCCATCAACGATATTAAAGCCACACATATATACATCTTTAAGTGTCTTTTGATAAACCTAGACGGAAGATCAACAATATTGAAAAGCGAGTTACTACTGCAAGGTAGTGTAGGATTTCTTACAACCTTGTTTGGTGAATGATAATTCCTTACAAAACCAGTAATGCATTATTTTCCATCTCTTCCCTTAACAAAATTCTTTCTTCAAGAAAAAAAAGAAGTGCGCATACAAAATATAAACTTCCATACAACAAAACAAATATCCATCAACCATCATTTAAGAGTATTTATACAAAATACTAATAGATTTAAGTCCTCAAAAAAATTTTTAAAAAAAATCTTAGTTTAGCTCCCAATATCACCCGCTCGATCATATCAGCTATTACCCACAGCAACACCTGCAAAAACAAATTATATTGTCGTTAAGGTTTGTTCACTTGAAATCTATGATTCAAATCATAACAAATTGAATTTTGATATATTGGTTATTACACTCTTTTGTCATTTCAGTCTCTTCTGGACCAGGATCTTGAAAACCTACAGTTGGGTCCACTGGAAGTGCAGGACAGGGACTGTAATTAACAAAAGAAAGAAACTCATTAATTCCTCAAGGGACAGGAAAAAGAGCGAGACTTTTATTTTATTTTTATCAAAAACATACTCTTCATTCATTGGACTGACTCCCGATATAGAAGCATCTTTCAAACCGATTGAATCCCTCAAAATGTCCTACAACAACAGAGAATAATACACTAACCCTTTTTAATTCATGCCGAGGAATGTCATGGCGATTCAGAGGATTAACTTCAAGCGAATTCTGTTTGAAAATACCAAATCAATTTTTATTTTTTATTTTTTATTTTTTTATGTTTTAGTTTTGGTTTTACATACATAAAGAAACTAAAACTAACAGCATGAATTTCATGCCAATTGAGATGATCAATTTCTAGCAAATTATGTTAAAAAATACCATGAAATTACTTCTTTTTTTTTTTTTTGGCAGGACAAAAACAAACTAAAACTAACAACATTAGTAGTAGCAGTAATATTACTAGAAAAAACTTTTTAAAATTAAAAATTAAAAGACCTTGGATTCATTATGGCAATGCCTGCAATCAAATATCTCATCACAACAAGGTGCTCTGATCTTGCATCTCCTTCTGTAATGTGAGACCTAACAATTATATATACACAAATATATATTATCTCCAAATTTTAACCAAAAAAAAAAAAAAAAGGTGAGAGAATCTAAACAAACAAATGGGTTAGAAATTGTAAATATTTAAAAAAAATTAAAAAAATTAAAGAATTACCCAAAACTTCCAGATCCCATCTCCATCAAAGACTCATCTTCCGACCCATGAGAGGTGTTGCTCATCTGGGGATCCAAACCACTCTTCATTTCTGGGTACGCTCAAAATCTACATCAAACCCACATCATAAAAAGCCAAATTAAGATTAGATCTGCATATACAAATACCAGTATAAATCATATATAACACCCAAAATAATAATAATAATAATAAGGGAAAAAAGACATAAAAATCAGACCCAGAAAGCTGAGAAAAAAATGGGATTTTGTGGGAGAGGTGAGGAGTATGAGAGAAACGAAGAGTCCAAGGCTATTAGGTAGACTCCTTTTATGAGAGAAACGAAAGCTGAACCAGTCTCGCCGCCGATTGAAACCCTTTCCCCTTCAACCCCAGTCTCTCTTCAAACCCTCTATCTTCTCTCTATCAGATTAGGTTTGCTCACTGTTTTGAAACAGTGTCGTGAAATTAAGGGCTCTACAAACCTGAAAGGAAATGAAAAAAAGGGAGGAAAAGGCAGAGGGAAAAAAAAAGGGAAGAAATTAAGACGGAAATTTGGGCGGGCCGTCCAGTGAGTCAGTGAAACAAAGAGGAAAATTTGCTTTATTTTTATTTTAATAAATTTTTTTTTTTTATTTTGTAGAAGTAGAGGTAATATTTTAATGAAAAATATTTTTTGTTAAAATAAAATTAATTTTTTACGGTTAATGAAAAAATTAAAATAATGAGAGTCTTATAATAAAATAAATTATTAATTTATAATTTTATCAATTTCTACTTAATTTTTTTTATTTATTTTTAATATAAATTCTTATATATTTTTATTAAGTAAAATTAATAAAAAATATTTTACTCATCAATTACAAAATGTATAATCACACCATAAATTGGCGTAAACATAATAGACAAAATTTTAGAAACTATAAGACAGTGTTTGGTAACGTTTACGTTTTTAATTTATGTTTACAAAAATTTTATAAATTAGTTTTTGTTTATTTTTAGAAAAACATAAATTACAAACGCGTTTGGTTTGAACAAATATTTACAAAATTTTAAAAATATAAACTAAAAAATATGTTTGTTCAGGCCTAAATATTTATATTTATTTTTATTATTTATAACAATGGGATCACACACATTATAATTGAAAAAAGTTAATTAAAAAAATAATTGAAAAAAATAATTGAAAAAAAATTTAATTGGGAAAAAAAATTAATTGAAAAAAAATACATTTGAAAAAAATAATTAATTGAAAAAATAATTGAAAAAAATTTATTTAAAAAAAAAAGTTAATTGAAAAAAAAAATTATTTGGAAAAAAAATTAATTGAAAAATAATAATTTAAAAAATATTTATTTGAAAAAAAAAATTATTTGAAAAAAAATCATTTGAAAAAAATAATTGAAAATAAATTAATTGAAAAAAAAATTGAAAACTGAAAACGTAAACTCATTTTTTGAGTTTACGTTTTTTCCTCAAATTTATAAACTGAGACAATCATTGGTTGTGTTTGGTAACGTTTACGTTTTCAGTTTATATTTACAAAAATTTTATAAACTGGTTTTTGTTTATTTTTAGAAAAACATAAACTACAAACGTGTTTAGAAAGTGGTGACGATGGGTGGGTGGGTGACGGTAGCGGGTGATGGATGGTAGTGGCAGGTGGGTGGCGGATGGTGGGTGGTAGCGGGTGGGTGATGGTGGCGGGTGGTGGGCGGTAGCGAGTGGGTGATGGTGGTGGTGGTAGTGGGTGGTAGGTGGTGATGGCAAGTGGGTGGTGGATGGCGGGTGGTGATGGGTGGTGATGGTGGGTAGGTGGGTGACGGTAGCGAGTAGTGGGTAGTAGCGAGTGGGTGGTGGTGGTGGTGGCAGGTGGGTGGCGGATAGCGGGTAGGTGGCTGGTAGTGGTGGTGGTGGATGGGTGGGTGACGGTGGCGGGTGGTAGGTGGTAGCGAGTGAGTGGTGGGTGGTGGTGGCAAGCGGGTGGCGGGTGGGTGGTGGTGGCGGGTGGTAATGGGTGGTGGTGGCGGGTGAGTAGGTGGCAGGTGGCTAGTAGTGGTGGGTAGTTGATGGTGTCAGGTGGTGGATCGTGGTAGCAGGTAGGTGATGAGTGGTGATGGCAAGTAGGTGCGCGGGTGGTGGTAACGGGCGGTGGATGGTAGTAGCGGATAGTGGGTAGTGGCGGGTGGATGGCAGGTGGGTGGTGGTGGTGAGGGGTGGATGGCAGGTCGGTGGTGGCTGGTGGGTGATGGTGACGGGTGGTGGGTGGTGGTGACAGGTGGGTGGTGAGTGGTGGTGACAGGTGGTGTGGTGGTGGGTGGTGGGTGGTGGTGGTGGAAGACAGTGGTGGAAAATGATGGCGGGTGGTGATTAGTGTTGGGTGGTAAAAAAAAAAAAAAAAACTCAAAACTCAAAACGGAAACATATTTTTTGTATTTTCATTTTTTGGCCAAATTTATAAACTGAGACCATTGATTTATAAATTAAAAATTTTACCAAACAAGTTTTTATTTGAGTTTTTTAAATTTTTGTAAATATAAACAGAAAACTGAAAACGTAAGTGTTACCAAACGACACCTTATAAACCAAAAAAAATTATCAAACAAGTTTTTATGACAGTTTTTAAAAGTTTTATAAATATAAACTGAAAACTAAAAACGGAATACTTACCAAACATACCATAACATTGAAATCAAGTCACAAAGTTTTGTGATATAAAATATAAAATACATAACTGCATCACTAATTGGCGTAACGAAATTGTTTAAAATTCTAGAAAATCACAAATGTCGTAACTAATTTCTAAAATTTCATAACATTAACCAAAAATTATGTAACTATCCACTAATTGGTGTAACAAAGACATCTAAAATTTTTAAATAATTTAATCACCAATCGGGATCTCTAATGATACAGATAAACACAGAATGTAATGACAATAATCAAATAATTTAATCCACGACTTATAGCCATGGAACAGAAAATGAGAGTTAGAGAAAATTAACCAATAGAGCGAAAGGAAAGGGAATATGAGTAAGAGAGACTGAACGGACTTGTCGTCTGTGAAAATAATGTCAAAGATGGTGTTGTTTCCGATAAGGAACATCGGAGATATCTACAGTGACAGTAAGGAATGAGAGAGATGTTTGATAGATGAAGAGAGCTGAGATAGCAAAACAGTACAACAAAATCGTAATATTCATTTTCAACAGTTCTATAAGATATGTACAAATTGATAAAATCATAACTACGGCCAAAGATTTGTATATGTATGAGAGTTTAGAGAGAATGAAAGTTTGAGAGACAAATTTGTTGTGAGAAATAAAATATGAGAGGGGTGGTATTTATAGGACTTGGGAGGGAGGAGTTAACTTATATATATATAAATAAAAAAATAAAATTGATTCTTGGTGGAATTAACGGTTATATGACTCTTTCAAATTGTTTTGATTTAAATTTTTGACCATTGCACTGACAATGGGGGCAGGGGAGCCATTGGGGTCAGGTCGAGCCAGATGGGAAAGAAAATTTCGGGTCGATCTCACGGGATGGGTCACACTCCATAACACACCAGGGTCGGGTCGGGCTCTAGAACACATAGCTCAGGGTCTTAGGTTGGGTTTAGGCTCAAGCCTAGTTAGGCCTACCCAGGGCACGAGCGGACTTGGGGTGTGCCGCGAGCTCATGGGCTAAATTTACACCCCTATATGTGGGTAGTGGTTATGAGATATATGATTAGTAGTTATGATATATGTGATATTGATTATGAAACAAAGGGTGCTGGTTATGAGATGTGGTTATAATATATGTGGGTAAAGGTAATGAGATATATGATTAGTGATTACGAGATATGTGATTTTGGTTATGAGCAGAGTGGTATAGTTATAAGTCAAAGGGTGTTTGGTTACGAGATATGTGATTAGTAGTTATGAGATATATGGGTAATGGTTATGAGTAAAGTGGTGTCAAAGGGTGTTTGGTTATGCTATATGTGTTAGTGGTTATGAGATATGTGGGTAATGGTTATGAGTGGTTATAAGATATGTGGGTAATGGTTATGAGCAAAATGGTGTCAAAAGGTGTTTGGTTATGCTATATGTGTTAGTGGTTATGAGATATGTGGGTAACGGTTATGAGTAAAGTGGTATCAAAGGATGTTTGGTTATGGTATATGTGTTAGTGGTTATGAGATATGTGGATAATAGTTATGAGTGATTATGAGATATGTGGGTAATGGTTATGAGCAAAGTGGTGTCAAAGGGTGTTTGGTTATGCTATATGTGTTAGTGGTTATGAGATATGTGGGTAATGGTTATGAGATATGTGGGTAATGGTTATGAGCAAAGTGGTGTCAAAGGGTGTTCGGTTATGCTATATGTGTTAGTGGTTATGAGATATGTGTGTAATGGTTATGAGTGGTTATGAGATATGTGGGTAATGGTTATGAGTAAAGTGGTGTCAAAGGGTGTTTGGTTATACTATATGTGTTAGTGGTTATAAGATATGTGGGTAATGGTTATGAGTGGTTATGAGATATGTGGATAATGGTTATGAGCAAAGTGGTGTCAAAAGGTATTTGGTTATGCTACATGTGTTAGTGGTTATGAGATATGTGGGTAATAGTTATGAGTGGTTATGAGATATGTGAGTAATGGTTATGAGCAAAGTGGTGTCAAAAGGTATTTGGTTACGCTATATGTGTTAGTAGTTATGAGATATGTGGGTAATGGTTATGAGCAAAGTGGTGTCAAAGGGTATTTGGTTATGCTATATGTGTTAGTGGTTATGAGATATGTGGGTAATGGTTATGAGCAAAGTGGTGTCAAAGGGTGTGGTTATGCTATATGTATTAATGGTTATGAGTTATGAGATATTGGTTATGTGACTAGTGGTTGTGAGATATGTGATGTTAGTTATTAGATATGTGACTAGTAGTTATGAGATGTGTGATGTTGGTTATGATCAAAGTGATGTCGTTATGAGCAAAAAGGTGTTAATTATAAGATATGTGATTAGTGGTTATGAGATATGTGATATTGGTTATGACAAAAAGGTGTTGGTTACGAGATATGTAACTAGTGGTTATGAGATATGTGATGTTGGTTATGACTCAAAGGGATTGGTTATGAGATGTGGTTATGATGTATGTGATCAATAGTTATGAGATATGTGATATTTGTTATGATCAAAATAGTGTTGGTTATGAGATATGTGATTATGATTATGAAATATGTGATATTAGTTATGAACAAAATGGTGTTGGTTATGAGATGTAGTTATAGCTAAGTTATGATCAATTTGATTGTAGTTATGAAGAAATATGATTTTAGCTCATAACTATAAAAAGTGACCTAGTAGTTATGAGATATGTGATGTTGGTTATGATCAAAGTGATGTGGTTATGAGCAAAAAGGTGTTAATTATAAGATATGTGATTAGTGGTTATGAGATATGTGATATTAGTTATGACAAAAAGGTGTTGGTTACGAGATATGTAACTAGTGGTTATGAGATATGTGATGTTGGTTATGACTCAAAGGGATTGGTTATGAGATGTGGTTATGATGTATGTGGGTAGTAGTTATGAGATGTGTGATTAGTGGTTATGAGATATGTGATATTAGTTATGACAAAAAAGTGTTGGTTACGAGATATGTGACTAGTAGTTATGAGATATGTGATGTTGGTTATGACTCAAAGGGATTGGTTATGAGATGTGGTTATGAGATATGTGATCAATAGTTATGAGATATGTGATATTTGTTATGATCAAAGTGATGTTAGTTATGAGATATGTGATTATGATTATGAAATATGTGATATTAGTTATGAACAAAATGGTGTTGGTTATGAGATGTGGTTATGAAATATGTGGTATTAGTTATGAACAAAATGGTGTTGGTTATGAGATGTAGTTATACCTAAGTTATGATCAATTTGATTGTAGTTATGAAGAAATATGATTTTAGCTCATAACTATAAAAAGTGACCTGTTTAGCAGGTCACTTTTAATGATGTGGTTCAATCCTAACCATTGATTTTGTATGTACCGTACATTTTTTATACAAAATGTACTATAGACTTATATGGAGGCAGAGACGGACAATTCAGAGCCATTAGGAAATTTTACCCAATATTTTGTTTTGCCCTCAGGATCTCTTAAGGTAATGAATTTCATATATCTAAAATTATATTAATTAAAAATAAAAAATTAAATTTTCTCAAAGTTCTGTGTTTTGAAGCTTTTTTACCTTCTCAAAGGTTTTATCTCGGGCAGTGTTTGCGAGGTATGTAATAATGTAATGGAGCTCCTGTGTCTGATATACATTGCTTGCTGGATTGATATTTTGCCCCTTGAGGTTTGGAAATTATGTGGATTTCAAGATTGGGAGACTATCTAAAGAATAGAGGATCGGTGTTTGACTCTGACCCATTAAATGTGTGGATTCCACTCTATATAAGAGAGTTATCTGATTCTGTGATCGGATTTTGTGCACATAGAAGACCTGTTTGTTGTGGTTTTTGGGATATTTGGAGCGTCAGAAATACAGTAAAATTTGGTGGGCTTAACGTGGCAGAATTTACTGTTAGCTACATTTCAAAGCCAGGTCCAATATCAGTTACTGTAGGCTAATTAGTGTAATGTTAGTCAATCTATGGAGGCAGAGACGGACAATTCAGAGCCATTAGGAACTTTACTAAAAAGCAGTAGTTCTATAACAACAATAATGAGAAACACAATGTTTAGAAAAGTATTTCACAAGAACACTACATAGACAACATACCCAACAAAACAACATTAGTAGCAGAATCCTAAATGCAGCTAAGTTCACACCCAACAAAACAACATTAATGGAAGAATCCTAGAGGCAGCTAAGGTCAAGTGCTTCTGATGGAGATAACAACTCCTTCCTCCTCCCTTTCAGATACAATCCATTCATCGGTTGGTTTTCCATCGAACACCTGTCACTTCATGCTTCATCGGTTGGTTCTCTTACTGATATGAATTTCCAGTACATGCACTAAGACAATGTCAAGAAGCCCATCAGAAGCAGCAGTTAATGCTAGAAAGAATAAAAATATGAGCAATACTTTTAAGTTCAAAGAAATTGACTCACTTGGGACAGCCACATACTCATATAATCTTGTAGCCTTCAATTTATTGAAGCCTCCTAAGGCCTTTAAACTCCTCCCACCCTGCCAGGTTAAGATTCGGACAATTACTAATCTCAAGATTCCTCAAGTTGGCTAGGTTCTTCATGGTACTTGGTAGAGAGGTCAATTTGGGACACGCTGCGATGGTCACTGTTGTGAGTGCAGTGAGATGTTGCATCCCTTCAGGCAAAGATGTTAGGTTTCCACATCCTATAATTCGAAAGGATTGAAGGGAGGTCAAGCATCGAATCTGTCTATCTGGCAAACAACTCTGTTGTGTGGTTAAGTTCAAATTCCTGAGACTGATCAAGTTTCCTATGTTCTTAGGCAACTCTCGAATTTTCACACAGTACTCGATTCTCAAAGTTTGCAAATTGTACAGTTTGCAAATGGCATTAGGGAGAGTCTCAATATTTGCATTCCCACTGAAGTCTAAAAATCTCAAATGCTTCAAATTCCCAATAGAATGAGGCAACTTTCGAAAAGATGAGTTACTCAAATCAAACACGCGCAGATACTTGAACCTTGAGATGACTTCATCAACAAAGCCTTCGTCACTGGCTCCCACTGCATGAAATGGAAAGAGAACAGTCCGCAATTTCTCTAATTCAAACAATGACTTTGTGAGCTCTTTTTCTCCTGAACAATCGGAATCATGAAATGATACATGGCTAACCGACTTGGAAATTCGTCCAAAATGATAATTTGTACTTACGGACTCTTCATTCGCCATATATACTGCAAGATCATGAATGATCTCAGGCATTCTACACGTGTTTGATAAATTGCCATGTTGTTCAATCTTTTCAAAGAAAAATATGGAACACAATTGATTCAAATAATCAGCTCCAATATCTTCCAATTTATGATTTAAACCAGATGATTGAATGAGCCCCTGCGCCATCCACAACTGAATCAATTTATCAATTTCGATTTCATAGTTTTTTGGAAAAATCGAACAATATATGAAACAACGTTTCAAGTCAGTTGGTAACGGGTTGTACTTCAATCGTAACATGGGCAAAATGTCGTGTTTGTTGTTCTGCTCCAATTCCCATAGTTCTTTGCCTTTTAAATACAACCATTCATTTTCATGGTTCTTCATAAACAGTAAGTTGCCTAAAGTCTTTATTGCAAGAGGATATCCATGGCACTTTTCCAAAATTTCCTTCCCAATTTCTGAGAAGTTTTGATGTTGTTCCCCATCGTTTTTACGAAATGCCCAACTCCACAGCAATTTACGGCAATCATCGTCAGGAAGACCCGTTAAATTGTGCATGGGGACTGTGCCCACGGTTGAAGCGACTGACTTGTAACGTGTAGTCACTATGATCTTACTTCCTTTGTTACCATGTCTTAAAAAATTTAACAACTTTACCCAATCTCGGTTATCACAATTACAAACATCATCCAAGACGAGTAGAAATCTCCTACCCTGTAATTTTTCTGCAAGGATTGCCTTGGACTGTTTTGGACTGAAGTCAACAGAAGGAGAATCAGTGATGCATTGAATAATTTTTTGCACCACGTGTTTAACATTAAAATCTTGTGCTACTTTCACCCAAATCCTCATCCCAAAATGCTCGACTACCCTTTCATCATTGTACATGATTTTAACGAAAGCGGTCTTGCCAACCCCTGCAATGCCAACAATGGGGATGACAGATATGTAATCATAATCAGCATGTGGGGTCATTAATAGTAGTAATATCCTTAGTCTATCATTTGCCCTTCCAAAAAATTCCGCCTCATTTACGTCGGAGGAGACTGATGTGCTGCCTGCGCTATTATGATGAGTCTGTTTACTTTCTGTTGTTGTGCCGATGGGATAAAATCTATTTCTATCTTCCCTAATCATGTCTAATCTCTTTTTGATCTTTCCAATTCTATTACCCATTTCAAATTTGAATCGGAAATCATTCGAGTGCGAACAACATGAAAAGAATTTACGTACCAGCTTCTGTATTCGAATGCTGCTCCTGCTCCTGCTATGATGATGATGATGATTTGATTTCATTGACTGTACTTGACGCCGCAAAGCTTCGTATTGGAATTCGTCAAGCAGGTTATCTGCTTCATAGAAAGTAGCTTGGAGTCTCTCATACCATATTTTCACCACATGGTTTTTCCCCTGCGTCTCCTCAGCATATGAAAGAGCCTCTTTGATGGTGGACAAGGTGCCTTCCAGTGTTTTGAACTCCTCATCAAGATCCCATCCCAATCCAACTTCATTGATAGCAAGTGAGCCTAAGCTCCCCAGCACTTTACTTGCTATGTTGAAAACAATTGTTTCTGCCATGAATGTTCTTGATCAAGAACAACAAGATGAAGAAGAAGAAGAAAGATTAAGAGATAGTTATGAGGGTGGGTCATTTCAATTTCAGATCACTATTTATCTTTATTTATAGAAGGATATTTCAATTTCAACTTCAGTGGTCCAACGCATTTTGGGTAAATGGCCCACATGTCTTTTTCTTTCATTTAAATTTTTTTTTAATTCCTAAAATGATATTTGCATATATACATAAAAAATAAAAAAGGGACAAATTTATGGTGGACACCTTAAAAAAATGACACAATCCAGAGTCATTAGGAACATATATAGTAAAAAGCAGTAGCTCTAACAAGAATAATGAGAAACACAATGTGTAGGAAAGTATTCAACAAGAACATAACATTGCATATCATAACATACCCAATAAAAAAAAAAAAATGGGAACGGTTAATGAAAGGATTATTAGCGTGAGAATTATTAGTGATGAGACTATTAATGTAAGGGTTTATCAGTGAGAGGACTAAAAAAAATTATGTTTGTTTGTGATATATTTTAGTAAGGGGATTAACTATATAAAATATCATAAATACCCTTTGATATTTTTGATATATTTTAATATTAAAAAAATATATTTTATAAATATTTTTTTATATTATATTATTTTAATATATATAATGACATAATACCAAAAAAAAAAAAAAAACCAAATACACAACACACGACATAGGCAACACACAATATTTTGGTCTTTTCCTCTTTCTCCTTCTTATTTTATTATTTGAGAAAAACATGCAATTACTGGGATATTGTCTGCATACACATGGGTCCACACGGTTTTTCACTTTCAGACTTTCTTCGAAACGGGGTAGGTGCTGTCACAGCACCATGCTGTGACAGCAAAACGGGGTCGTTTAATTTATTTATAAAAAAAAAAAAAAAATTCGATCACACACGGCGCCTCCTTTTGCTGTAGAACCACATGTAGTTTAGATTGACTTTAGCAAAAGGTTTAAAAAAAATTATAAAAAAATAAAAATAAATGAAGTTTGAATCACACGCAGGCTGCTGTAACTATATATTTTTTTATTTTGTCTCAATTTAATTTAATTTATTATAATTTTTATTTTTTATTATTTATAAAAAATATGCATACGAGCGATATGTACCACGTAAGGACAAATTTTATTAATTTACTGAGTTAACATTAACCAACTTAGTAATTATTTTTTGTCAGTGACGGAATTAAAAGAAGACCATGGAGGGTCATGGCCCCCTATTTCTATGGAAAATATTATTTGTCATAGCACTTTAAAAATATATATATTAATTTATACATAAAATGACCCCCCAATATAAAAAATATATATATCATTTTTCTTCCAACTTGTATTATCTTTCTATTTTGCACCAAAAAAACTTATTCATCCAATTAGAGATTGCTTTTACGGTATTTAATTTTTTTTCTATGTATATATAATTAATATATCATATTCTATATACATGTGTGTTTGTGTATATGGTGAAAAAAAATTATGAGTTAGGATTGGCGATGAAGGTTGATGATGAATTACTGTGACAATGGTAAAAAAATCTTCTTCGTAGATGTTAAGTTTTTTCTTTTTCTCTAAAGTGAATCCTAAGTCTAAAATTATAATTTTATGCTAAATAGAAACCCTATTAAGTCTAAAATTATAATTTTATGCTAAATTGAAAAAGTGAACCCTAAGTCTAAAATTTTAAATTTATGCTAAATTAAAATGATGAGTTTTTATTTTTATTTTATTTAATTTTTTTTTTAAGCTTTTCCTAAAGTAAAATCTAAACCTACATGTTCTACAGCAAAGGGAGGCGCCTTGCGTGTGATCGAAATGTTTTTTTTTTTTTTTTTTCAATAAATTAAACGACCTCGTTTTGCTGTCACAGCATGGTGCTGTGACAACACCTACCCCGTTCCCCGACTTTCTTGTGGTGCGGTTCAAGCTTATTACGTTTTTTTAGAAAAATGATTAAAAGTTAATTTTTTAATTTTATTTAATTTTTTTATAAAAAAATATGTAAAAAATGTGAAAGATAATGTGACTTAAAATAAGTTAAAAAGTGAAAGATAACTTTTAATTATCTTCTCAAATTTTGTAATTTTTTTATTTATAACAATTTCTATTTAGAATAAATTATAATATTCACTTATAAAATTCAGAGAAAATATAATAAGTTATATAATTTTAATATAACTATACCAACTTTTATTATACTAAGGTTAAATGAACCAAAACTAATGTAGATAGTGTAGAATAAAACTGTAAGGGCTCTTTTATTTTAGGAGTTAGGTTGGATGTGATTATTAGTGTGAGGACTATTAGTGAAGGAACTATTAATGTGAGAGATTATTAGTGAGAAGACTCAAAAAAATTTGTGTTTGTTTGTCATATATTTTAGTGAAGGGATTAACTATATAAAATACCATAAATACCTTTTGATGTTTTTTGATATAATTTCATATAAAAAAAATATATTTTATAAATATTTTTTTGTGCTATATAGTTTTAATATATATATATATATATATATAATGACATAATACCAAAAAAAAAAAAAAAAAAACACACACACACACACAAAAATACACGACATACAACAATAGAAAAATAGTCTTTTTCTCAACTAATTCCCCCACTAATTTTGAAAAGGCCTCTAGTAACCCTCTCCTCCAAGGCCTATCATAATCTCAAGGCCTGTTGCGTGAGTCTTAACTTAAATGCGGTTTGTGTTGAGGGATTGGTATGAGTTCTCAAGTGATAGTTTCTCATCCGAAACTGACAACAAGACACCTTGGTGATCTCGTCACGAGCGCTCCCTTGCACCTACAGGAAGATGTGAGGATTTTCCTGTAACAAAAAAATAATAATAAGGGACTATGAATCCCATTCCCTATTTTGTAAACAAGCATCATTATAATGAGTCCCACATCTATCCTAGTCCAATCCTCTCTTCTCTCACCCAAAACAAACGGACCCTGAAGATAATATAATTACACTTTTATACCGTTAATTTTATTTGTATCTCCTAAACTATTACTATTTTTACTATTTTTACACTATTTTTATTTAGTATAGTTGTAGAAGAGGTGAGATTAAAAAAATAATCCGGGGATTAGAGTGTATCGGACGTCCAGTTGGTTGAACAGAATAGTGGTTTTTTTTTTTTTTTTTTTTTTTTTAAGGGTGTGGTATGTTATTTCTGATTTTTTTTATATTCGTTCTAGATATTTTTTTTACATAAAAATATATATTTTATTTTATATAAAAATAATTTAACAATCTCCTCACTAACAACTATCATTAAAATAAATACACTTTTACTTAATCTTCTCATTAACAATCCTCACACTAACAAATCTCTCACTAACCATCATTTACTAACAATCATATCCAACCTAATCCGCCAAACAAATGTGGACCTAATCTTTAACTGTAACCACTATCATCGACGACTGCTATCTCTCTTGTTATTGCCCCCTTCCTAGCGTCCTCTTTTTTCTTCTCCAGCGCTATCACCTTATCTCAATTAACAATTTTTAATGATGTCAAACATATATTACAATTAATAATTCAGATAATTTTATTATTGTATAGAAGAGTAGTTAGAAGATTTATTTTTTCTGTTAAATAACAAATTCTGGCAAATGGATATTTCTTAATTTTCAAAACCACAAGAAATACTTCGTATTTTAACAAATTTCACTGGTGTATTTATAATTTACCATTTTTTATTTGTTTATACAATAATGTTGTAACAACCCCAACCTGTAATTAGCCAATAAACTATGATTAAGAATGCGTAATAAGTAATTAAGAGGAATTCTGAGTTAATTGTATGTGCTATGTGTTAATTGTGTTTGAATTGTTGGTCGTAGAAATATCTGTCTGTGTTTCTATTTCATTATGCGAATTGAAAGCCTTATCAGCGTCCAAACGCGAAATTGATTCCGTTTATGTGTTATTTAGAATTTTTAGAATTTTATGAAAGGTTTAATTAGAATTCGATTCGGAATCAAATAATCAGAATAAAATAAGGACAATGGATTAGCTTTGACTAAACTTAATTAACTAATGCTAATTGAGCCTATATAAGACTAATTTGATGCTAGACTATCCCACTGCACCCTCATCTCATCATCTTTGAGACTAAAACCGTGAGAGAGAGAGAGAGAAAGAGAAGAGGAGGGAGGGAATGAAGACCAAGCAAAGGAATTTAAGGGAATTTGGAAGAATTAACTTGGGAATTCAAAGTGTTGACCCCTCTAGACTCTAATTGAAGATTTGAGGTAAGAATCCAACCCACAAACTAAGTGCATAAGCCAACAAGAGTATGAATTCAAGTGAGTTAGGTGGTTTAATGTAAGAATAAAGCTAGGATTGAAGAATTTAAGCTTAATCCATACATGCATGTACATATCATGGAATTTTGAAGTTGTTCTTAAAGAATTCTCACATGGATGTCCTTATCTTGGTTATGTTTTAAAAATTCATCACATTTCATGACATTCTATTCAAATTGATCATGTTTTGGAAGCTTGGAGTTCAATCCATTTCATGCATGTAAAGTATTTGGAGTTTCAAGTTTGATTTTGACCAATTGGCATGCTTTTGGGTTTCGATTTTGCGAAATGGTTTTTAATTCATGGAATACTATGAGTTTACACTTGTTTTCTCAAGGTTTGGCCCAAAAGAATGTGTTTTGAAGCATTAGAATTGAGTTTTGGAGCTTGAAGAGCAATTTGGAAATTTCAAAATTTGCACTATTCGCTCGAGTGGTGGAGTTTGCGCTCGAGCGAAGAATACGAGCTCCCAATAGTTTTGTAAAGTTTGGGGGTTGGCTCGAGCGGAACAAGTTGCACTCGAGCGACCACTCTTATTTTTGAATCTTAGCTTGAGTGTAGGAAGTTGAGCTCGAGCGTAATATTTGAGCTTTCAGAAGTTTTGCAGACAATTACACGGTGGCTCGAGTGACAAAATGTGCGCTCGAGCGATCGTCAAGCGTAAAAATCGCACAGCCAATACTTTTGTAGAGTTTTGCAGACTGCTCGAACGACCAAAGTTGCGCTCGAGCGAAGATCATGTTTTCAGCAAATTTGACTAAGCGTTTCAAATTACATTTTGGCATTCTCATTGCATGTTAGGCATTCCTAAGCTTTAATTAAAACATAATAATGAGGATAAGGATTAGAAACACACCAAGATAGAAAAGAAATGAGTTAAATGCTTTTCGAGCGTGTGTTTCATTGTGTATCTGTTACATGTTTGTGTAGGTTACGCGCCATAGTCCATCTGAACTGTCTGATCCGTCTGTTCTGCGTTTGGAGCTATCTGTGAGTAATAACTTTGTAAAGTTATGTTTGACTTTAATTATTTTCTAATGATATGAAATGATCAATTTTCTGAAATGCTATGTTTTGTATGAATGAATGATTGTTCAAGTTTCTGAAATGTATTCGTGGCATTCTTAGCGTCATGTGATATCTTACGTCCCTTTATGGGTCATCAGCTATGAATGTCTCTGTGCACATGAGTCATCAGAACCACGTCCCATAAATCATGGGTGATCAAATTTGTTAGCGCTAATGGATGTACCACATATGATCATATGTGAATTCTGAGTATGAATATAAATAGGAATCTATTTTTGATTTGAATTCTGATTTCTGAATCTATTATGGACATCATTTATTAAACCCTTTTCCCTGTTATTATTCACTAGGCCCCAATTCACTGTATTATTTATGTATGTAGGTGATTATTTATGCATGTAAGTGATTAGGCGCGTGATTAGGCTCAGTGATGATTGCTTGGAGATTTGTTCGGTCAACCAACCATAGTGCCTCCCGAGGAGGTTCCTGTTTTGAAGTGATCAAGTTTTTATGCAAAATGTTTAAGACCATTTCATGTTTCTTTTGTTAAAGTCTAAACATGTCTTTTATTTATCTGTACATATGGTGACGCGAGAATGTTGTCATAATTATGTTTTATATAAATAAAGTATTAAATTTTCTATCCCATATATGTTTGCACAGCTCTATAGACGTTGTATGTCTGTATTCGTTTCCACTAGCCTCTTAATTTGTTTAAGCTGGTCAGAGGCCTTTGGCAATCTCAGGATTACTGGCCAGTTACGACGCAAAACCTACAGGGGTGGGTTTAGGTTGTGACAAATGTGCTGCCCATCGTTAGATTTTTATTTAGGCAAATTACAGTGATTTTCTCTAAATTTGAAAAAATATATAATAAATGTCATAATTTTGACGTAATTATATTTATATTTGTTTTAATAAGATTAAATAGATTGAACTTAATGTAGATAGTGCGAAAATATAAAAATAAATAACATAAAATTTATAATTCATTTTAAAAAGATGATAGTATCATTTTTCATATATATATATATATAACTAATAAATTATTAAAATTTCAGAATAATTCAACATAACTATCTTAAAACCATAAAGCATATTGCATTTTTTTTAAAAATATGAAGGAAAATTAGTATAATTTAGACTTTTCTTATTATTGTTATTATTTGAGAAAAACATGCAATTACTAGGATGTTGTATTGTCTACACATGGGTCCACACGGTTTTTCACTTTCAGACTTTCTTGTCGAGCGGTTCAAGCTTATTGTAATTTTTATTTTTTATTTATTTATTTATAACAATTTCTATTTAGGATAAATTATAATATTCACTCAAAAAATTCAGACAAAATATAATAAATTATATAATTTTAATATTAGTATACTAACTTATTGCGATCCAGGTTTTACCTCGACTTTATTGTGTTCCGGACTCGGGTTGTAACGCTCCGAAAATTGAGCAGGGTATATCTATTTATGCAACAAAACCCACCTGATAGACATACACACACATATATATAGCTAACTAATCCATACACCCATTTCCATTAAATCTCAAATGCCAAATACATGTTGTTTACATCTTAATGCCCTAGTTCCAATCCCAAACATGTATTTTACAACAAATATGAAAATGGAAACCAAACAGATAATAAGTGCCTTATAGGCTTACAAATTTAACCAAGAACATTCTTGGTTACATAAAATGGAGTTTCAACTCAACACAAATACAACTCTTGACTTACAAAATAGAGTCACGCAAAATGAGAGAATTGTATTCTCAACACACATACTTCTATGCTCCTAGTTGGGTGGAATCACCGCATCTTTTCCTGCACAAAAATCCCGTAGGGTGAGCATAAAGCCCAGTAGAAAATTCTTAACAGAGTGTATACATTTTATACAAGTCTCAAGAGATGAAATGCACATGCCATGTTATGCCCTTTTTGAAGATAAATTACATTTTTCATCTTTTGAAAATCATCATGCTTAATGATGTCATGCAATTTCAATTGTTCAAAACTTAACAATTTATTTCAAGGGCAGTAAATACGTCTCTGGTAATTCCTAGGCTGGTGTCTGCAAGTAGACTATACGAGTACTACCAAATTGTCCTTTTTACCGGTATTAACCAGAAGGCTCGACATCTATCGGCGCAGATTTTTCGGTCTTTTACCTCGGACCCGCAGGCCAACTTATTCAATATCATCTACACCACCTATCAAGACTTACCAACATATTTATCCCAAAACCATTTCATGAAAACTTATTTCTTAACATTCTTTTCTCAATGCAAGTTTTCAAATCAACCTTCAAAGTCTAATGTAATGAAATGAAATGATATGCCAATTTCACAAGATGAACACAAATACTTTTATTCCAATTTATCATCACAATTTCCTCTTCTTAAGTATTCTCAACAATTTAGTCACTTCAAGACTATATCAACATTCTGAATAATCATTTCTAAAATGAACAGTAATTCTCGTTATCCACAAAATTAATCATTTATACAAATATAAATAATAAATTTTCTAAACATCATTTATTTTGGCACACAAAAATAAATATAACAATATTACCCATTGATTTTCAATCTCTTTTAAAATCCCAAATTTCTAGATTTTCTCACTAAAACCAACAATTTTTAAATATTTGAGAAGATCTCACCACAAACATCTTTCTTTTACCAACATAGTCAAAAACCCTCAATTTCTATTTTAAAAGAAACAAGAAAGTAAATCCGCTTTCAAAATCACTCATCTTCTTGAATCAACAAAATCCATTTTCTAAAAAAGAACAAATCAAAGAATGATTTCGAAAATCATCAAGATCTTGCAAAAATATAAATATAACTCAAAGAAAATCCCTACCTCAAGCTAGAAGCTTTCAAATTTTTTCGGTAACAGAAATTAAATTTTCTTGGAGCCAAACGACATCTTTTCCGCCCTCTACGTTTTGATCCAAAGCACTTCAATTTATGACCCCAGCAGGACCTTTTTCTTAAGAAATTCTAGGGGATGATGTTGCGTATATACATCATTGCTTGCACATTAAAATCACCTTCTCAGTTCCCTTGATAATAAAATACCCTTCAGGATCAAGTGGCACTCACCGAGGTGGTGTTTGGGATGTTGGGTTTGGGCTAAATTAGCCACAAAATGACAAAAGTGGCTAATTTAGCCACAAACGGACAAAAGCTGCACAGGAGCATGGCTGCAACAATTTTACAAGTAAATTTACCATATTACCCCCAGATGAACCAAGGGCGGCGTCAGCCCGTAAAAAAAAAAAAAAAAAAAAAAAATCAATGATGGCTTTTTACCTGGGAAAACAAAGAAAGTAGAAAAAAAAATATTAAAAACATTTTTTTTTGTTAAAATATTTTATGAAAATAAATTTAAATTGAAAATTTGATAAAATTATTTTTAAATAATTTTTTTTTGTTATGTATTTGGTTATGATTTGAGTGTAGAGTTGTGAAAATAATATGAAATTTCGAGTTATGTGTTTGGTTGTGAGTTAACTCAATAATTTATTAATTGAGTTTCATTTTATGTGTTTGGTTACGACTTGAGTGTAGAGTTGTTTTTAAATTTAAAATATTAACATTTTAAATTATTTAAATTTTTTGAATATTTAAATTATTTAAATTTTTTGAATATTTAAATTATTTAAATTTTGTTGTTAAAATAAATTTTTTATTATTTAAATTGATTAAATTTTTACGATTTACATATTTTGAATATTTAATTTAAATTTTTTCGCATTAAATTTTTTAGATTATTTACATTATTTAAATATTAAAAATAAAAATAAAATTAAAATTAAAATTAAAAATGTGGAAATATAAGGAAACGGAAAAGGAAAAAAAGGGAAAAAAATAGAAATTAACATTTGTCACGTAATTTACAAATACATAAAACACATGAAAATCCATTTTTGAAATATAAAAACAAATTAATGTGGGTGAATAAAAAAAAGACAAAATCGTAAATTAAAAAAAAATAACGACAAAAATACGGCTCATTGAATTTTTTTTAAAAAAAAAAAAAACATGAAAACATAAATTACCATTCGCCACGTAATTAAATAAGGCAATAAATATAAAAATAA
Source organism: Camellia japonica (assembly GCA_030407325.1). Lineage (NCBI taxonomy): Eukaryota > Viridiplantae > Streptophyta > Magnoliopsida > Ericales > Theaceae > Camellia > Camellia japonica. The sequence goes on from JAPPVO010000017.1 coordinate 13,398,526, forward strand.
ATAAGGCAAAAAATAAATAATTAATGTATAAAAACATAAATAAAAATAAATATGGCAAAAAAATAAATAAATAAGGCAAAAAAAAAATATTACGATTTAAATTTAAAAAAAAGAACCACAAAAATAAGTCTCATCACACACAAAAAAAAAACACGTAATTTAAATTTTTTGAATATTTAAATTATTTAAATTTTTACGATTTAGAGTTGTTTTTGAATATTTATTTTAAAATTTTGCCAATGTAAATTTTTTAGATTATTTACATTATTTAAATATTTAAAATAAAATAAAAATTAAAATAAAATAAAAATTAAAAATTAATTAAGTTTCGTTTTATGTGTTTGGTTACGAGTATAGAGTTGTTTTTAAATTAAAAATATTAATTTTTAAAATTATTTAAATTGAACTTTATTTTTTTAAATTATCCAATATTAACATTATTTAAATTATTTAAAATAAAATAAAAAAAAAAGAAAAAAAATATCCAAATTCGGTCCTCCACGGAGGCTGACGTGGAGGACCACTTGCATTGCCTCATAGGTACAATTTGTTAATAAGGGCAGTTTGATAATTTAACAGCAAGACACATCACCAAAAAGTCAAAAAAGTTAAAAAGTCATTCCCAAATCAAACTTTTAAGCCCAGACTAAAATAGCCAAAAAAATTAAAAAGTTAAAAAGTCAACCCACTTCCCAAACGGAGGCCAAGTCTATTTTGGGTTCTAAAGTTATAACTTGCTTGGCTAATATACAGGTATGTGAGAAATAAAATTCCCAAGCCAACACCCGGTGCAAAATTCAATAATTGACAATTGAAAAAGTAAAGGCCCAAATCAAGGGACAAGCATCTAATTTCACATGGAATACATAGATAAGTTTCATCAATCACCAAACACACAAGGTGTTTAACCAAACATGTACCAGATTGAATATCCTTTTCCAGTACTTGTGGAGTAACAAAGAAAACACGTTTATCTTTCCAAAGGCACGCTCCATATAATGCCCTTGTGCAACAATCCGATCGAACAACTCGCCTCCCTCACACAACTCCATCACCAAATGAACCGCATTATCATCCTCACAAGCCTCCTTCCAGCTCACAATACTCGAATCTTTCGGCAAATGCTTCGTAATTGCCACCTCTCTCCTCACATCCTCCACATCCACCGCCGTCCGAAGCTTCCGCTTCGAAATCGACTTGCAAGCCAACAACTCCTTCGTGTCGCGTTCAATGCAGAGGTACGTGACTCCGAACTTGCCTCGATCGAGCTCTCTATCGACAAAGTACTTCTCCTCGATGTTCTCCTCTGAAACGTCAGTGAGGACAGTGATCGTCTTCTTCGCTGTGGCTCCGCCGGAGCGATCCTTCCGGGCGTCGCCGTGGCTGGAGAAGTTTGAAGACTTGACGTCCTACCTAGTGACTGTGGCCAGAGATCTGCTGCAGTTTCCCATGGAATCGATTCCAGATTTGGAACCAAGATCGAATCTTCGCAAAGCCATCTAACCTTAACCTAACTGGGTCTGCACATGATAACAGTGAGAATCAGCATTTGTAGAGAGAGAAAGTGATCTGGAGCTGTAGCGTAAGGGGGTAGAGTAGTAGACTGAATGTGATTTGCAGAGAGAGAGAGAGAGATGTTGTGGTTTAGGGAGAATCTGCATGTGCAGAAAGAAACAACATGTGGGTGTGAGGTAGAGAGAGAGAGAGAGCACTAGATGATATATATAAATTTTCAAATCCCTCCTCCTACTCATCCTGCCCCACGGGAGATAAGAAAAATACATTACATTCTCTTTAATCGTTCTCTTCTACCAACTATGAACCACCACCTGAGCATATAAATATATATATAATTAAACATATATTTTAGAAACATTATAATATTTTGTATCATAAAAAAAAATAAAATGATACAATTATTTTCTCACCAAACCCATCTGACTATCTTTTCATTTGGCAAAAAAAATAAAAATATATAGGGTCATTACAAGGGTTTCGTGGTTGCATGTTGTGTCTATGTCTTGTTTCCTCTCTTTAATTCTTTGAAATTGAGTTTTGGGACTTGTTGGATGAGTTTGGAACAGGTTGGTTGCTAGTTGGTCTAGAACCTTATTGCTTAGAATTTTGATCTTCCGCTCGAGCGGGCCTTATTGCGCTTGAGCGGGGTTTGTAATCATTCAGTACTTTGTGCGTCTGCAAGAAATGTTGTAGAAGTGTTTTTCATGTTTGAGCTGCGTTTCTTACGCTTGAGCGGGTCTGGGCTTGAGCGGCCTTCCTTGCGCTCGAGCGACTATCTGAGATTTGTAAAATACTGGACGGGTGTATTCTACGCTCGAGCGGACCTTATTGAGCTTGAGCGGGTAGTGCCTTGATGTTGTGCCTTGGCGCTCAAGCGACCCTTTTTGCTCTCGAGCGGCATGAATTTTTGTGTTTAACACTTGTAGACATCCCATTTTTGATCGTCCTCAAGACTTGAACGTTATCGTTTGAACACTCGATGATAATCCATGTTCCTGTTCGTTTTGAGTTATCGGAGGTCTCGGCCGCGCGCCTTGCCTCAAGATCTCTCAACTTGTCTGTTTTGTGCTTGGTTGTGGACGAAGCACTTGTGTTTTTGCTTCTGAGGGAAGAGGGTGGCTTGTTTGCCATCCCCTCAACCCATCGGCCAAGGCTTGAAGCCATCGGCCTTATTTTCTTGCCATCGGCCAAAATTGTTGGCCGATCGGCACATTATTTAGTCGGTTGGCCCTTGTGTTGGTCGATCAGCCATATTTTCTGGCCGAGCCCTGTTCATCTGCTTTATGCAGATATTTTATGCTAGCTGTCACAGCTAGCATGCACAATTCACACCCTCCATACACGTGTATGGAGGGATTTGTCCCTTGATTAGCTTGCTTAGGAAGCTTTAGAATTTGGATTTCTATAAGAAGGGAGCTCCTCCTCCCTTCTCAGGGGTTCTGAAAAATAGGGTTAGAAAAGTTGTATCTATCTATCTCTATATTTCTCTCTCTTTACATCTTTGTGTGTGTATTTGTGCTCAAAAGTGTAGTATTGTCTTACTATTGCTCACAAACACCTACTAGAACACCATCCTTGGTTACTGAGGTGCTAGGGAGTTGGTGTCAGAGTTCTTGAGGTGGTTTTGATTAGAGAAAGGTGCTGGAGCCTTGTTCTTGAAGGTGTTCTTCAAGGGTGAGCATTCTTGCTTTAGATACCCCATTTTGGCTTAAGCTTTTAGCCCCTTTTGCTTATTGTTTTAAGCTTAACTATAAACTACAATAAGTTCTATTTTTGCATGCTTTAGATCTTTGATTTAGGTCATTTTTGTGTTTGAGGTTGTTTACCCCCTCTTAGGCCTTGTTTTTGAGCCTTTTTTGTGAGCTTCGGAACCAACTTGTATTGGCCTTCTTACCACTGAAATCCCTTCAGTGGTGGGGATGGTGTTTTAAGGTCCTAAGAAGGGGAGGGCCATCCCCTCTCCTTGCATCTTTAATACATGCCTTAATATGCCTCATGTTTGAGCATCTTTACTAAGTGTATGTTGACCATATCTTAGCTTGTATTTGTGGCTATCTTGCTGTGGCATACCACTGTTTTTGCTTAGTTTGGTCACTCCATGCATGGTTAATACACTTGTAGTGTAAATCTCTTAAACTAGCTTTGTATGCTTCATGAGGTAGCATGTCATTCTAGCTTGTTTTCTTTCCATTGCAGCATGCTTTTGGTGATGTTTTAGCATGCCATGGGTTTGTTGGCTCCTTGCATGCTCCATACACTTGTAATGTAATGCCATGAAATTGCCTAACATGCATCATGTTGTAACATGTCATTTTAGCATGCTTTTGGCTTAGCTTAAAGAAGATTTTGTTCATGTTTTATCATGTTTAAGGTCTGATTTTGGTTATATTGGCCATATATACCATGCTTTGTATAGCTACCATGCAATCTAGCTTGTTAGCTTTGAGTGACCAAGTCACTAGCATGCTTTACTTGGGTCATTTTAGTGATTTGGCATCACTAGTTATGTTATTTCAGTCCATATAGTATGCTCAAACACTTGCACTTATCACTCCTTTAATGCTTTAAAGAGTTGATGTTTTGCGCCTCATGAATGGACCATTGTGCATGCCTCCATGCTTAGGTCTTTGAGATGCCATCTAAGTGGGTTTGGGGGCTTACTTTGACATGTCATAACTCTGATTTTATTGGTTTAAGTCATGCCATGTTTGATTTTGATAGGTGTAGTGTAACACCCCTTTTATAGCCTTGCATGCCTCATGCTTTTGGCCCTTTATTCTAGCTTATTTTGGCTTTGGTCCTTGCATGTTTTAGGCTCATTTTGACATAATCTAGAACTGTTTTGGATTATACTTGCCATTTGCTTCATGTTTTGCATAGCCATGGTTTGAGCTCCTTGGCTAGCCTTAAGTTTTAGGCTTTCTTGTATGCCTTGCTTGGCTTGTTTGTGTGATTTGGCATCATTCCTAGCATCATTTCTGAGCTTGTAGTATTGTCATACTTGCATGCTTTGTCCCCTTTTAAGTGTTCTTGAAAGTTGCTCTCCTATGCTTAGGTGATTGGCCAATTGGCATGCATGTTTGTATGTACCTTTGTCTTCATTTCCATAGCATTTTGGCCACTGATTTGGGCATGTTTGAGAGCTGTCCATTTTAGTTTAAGCCCATCTTCGCATGTTGTTGCATGCTTGCCTTGTATGTTGTTGCATGTTTGTTGCATACTAGGTACATTGCATGTTGTTACATGCTAATTCCATTACATGTTGTTGCATGCTAGTTCCATTGCATCATACTTGCATGTTTGTATAGCATCATGTGTGCATGCCTTACCTCTTGATCAAACATGATAGAGGTTGAGGTCTCTTATGTGATTTTGTGCATTCATTTCACATTGAATTGCACACTTGGCTCCTTTGGCCATCATGCATTGGAATGTGTGATTGGTGGCTTGAGGGTCGAGAACTACACACTTTTGAGTCTCAAACATGATAAGGGGTGTAGTTGCAAACATTGTCTTGCAAATATATTGCCATACCTCTGTTTGTCCTCTGCTGCAGCAAAACAACATTTTGCAGGAAAAGATGGCCGATCGGCTATCTGGTGTGTCGATCGGCTAAAAGTGTTTGGCCGATGACCTCATAAATGGTCGATGACACCTTTCCTTTGGCCGATGGCTTCTCAGCATGTCCATGAAGTGGTTCTAGAGCATCACAGGACTTTTTACAGTTTTCAGAGGTGCAAAACAGTGCAAACAGAGGCAACATGAGGCATGGCAACGGATTTTCGAGCGAAGCCGATCGAGCGTGCATTTGTCCCTCTTATCGAGGCCGTTTTACTGTTTTTATAGCTTAATTAATTTGTTTAATTAGTTAAGGGTTGTGTAATAATTAATTAGCTTGTTAGTTGATTAATTAGTTAATTTGTATTATTCTTTCGGACCCTCCGTCAAGAGGGCATAATTTTGTAATACGCGTGCGTGTGTGTGATGCATGTCTTCCAACCCCACGTCCTTCTTCCTTTTACTTAACCGCTTACGATGGTTAGTCTTAGGGCATATTTCATTTAGCATCTTTATGCTATGCATGTTTGCATCATTCATCTGTACTGCATGCATCGGGCTCGGCGCATCATACTAACTGCATCGTATTTCAATTCCAAGTTGAATACATGTATCGAATTGTTGCATCTCATATGCCATCTTAGAATAGCCGAGCCTATTTCTAGTTGCATTTTGCATGTGTTGCATTATCCATTTTAAACATAGCTAGGATCATGCATGATTACTAACTAGCTATTATTTTGGCTCGGAGTACACTGTAAGTGTTTATGCTTTAGCATCCTTGCATGAGTGTGTAAGTGTTGCCATGATAGCATGCTTACCATGAGGCTATTTGCTTATATGATATAACTGCCTGAATGCCTGTGGGTGAAGGTTGGATTACATGAATTGGAACGATTCATTGAAATCCGTGTTTTAGCCTACTTGCGAGTAGCAAACTTCAAATCATTTCCAAACAAACGGATATGAGATGCTTTGTTCCAAATTAGGCGATCTAGTCTATACTTGTGTGTTGTGCGCATCACATAGTAAGATTAGCTAATTAACTGGAATAATGACGCATGTGTTTTCAAAAAACAAGATATCATGTTTAGTACAGGCCGATCTTTGATCGGGCGAGTGGGGGTGCTTATAGATGACCTTCCCCAATCGTACCCAAGTTCCCGAGCCGAGGCAACTTTGGTGATGACGGATACGTGGCCTTAGGCACGAGTCAGGGTTTCCTGAATTCCCCCAAAACAAAATATTTAGGTGGCGACTCTATATCTGGCAAAGCAGTCCATGTCTGGCACTTCTTTCTTAAAAATTAGTTTTCCAAAATGATTTGCCGGATTTATACTCTTTGGTGATTTATCGATCTTGCATTGCACTTTGCGGGACTAGATTCAGAACCGTGACATTTGAGTCCGAACTGTAGTAGCAAAGCCTAAGGGCGCGTCTACAACGCTCGAGCGTTAAACTCTTCGCTCGAGCGGACTGTACGTATATCAGATCGCGATAGTGACATTTTACATCACTTTTTTCTGTCTTTTCTCTCTCCAAAACTTTCCAAAATCCTAAGTTAAGAGCCTCTTTCTCTAGAATACTCTCTCTCTCTCTCTTTACCTTTAGACCTAGATCCATTGATCTCCTCACCTTACTCCCTTTGAGAAAAAGGTGGAGCTTCTCAAGACCTCCATTTTCATCCGAGTGGAAGTTGGTTTTGTCACTTTCGAGGTTCCACTCTTGCTTGGCTCTTCTCCTTTGAGCTTCTCCATTTGGGGTAGGGATAATCTACTCTTTAATATGAGCTTTGACATAAATATTAGTCATTTTGTATAAATGGTGGGATTTGGAAATTTGGGTGAAGTTAGGGTTTGAGTTTGAAATTATAAAAGAGGGGTTTTCTATTTTTGAGTTCCATGTGTATAGGGAGTCTTAAGCATGGTATGACTTGGGTTTAATTGATAAAATTTGATCTTTGTTATAATGTTTGGGAAATGAGAGAGATTGCCCTAATTTGACTTGAATGACCTATTTTGTATGAATAGTGGAATTAATGTGGAAATATGAAATTGGTTTGGGAATTATGAAATTGGAGAAAATTGTTATTAAATGATGTGGTTGGACTGATAAGTCACTCATCTATGGAAAAATTGATAAAATTATCTATTTGATAGATTTATTTATCTGTTTAGAAATAACTGTTTTGGATTATCGGTGGAGGATAGCCATGATTGTTGTAAAAACTGCATGATGATTAGGTAAATTGAAACTAATCAATTGGATGATGTCATTGAATATGACGGTTGGATTAACACATTGAATATGTGATTTAATTGGTCATTGTATATGACAACATGTTCAAATACATTGTATATGTATCTTTATTTGGGAGGAGATATGAGATGTACTCCATTGTTTGGGAGGAGATAGGGGATGGACTACATTGATATTTAAGTTGGCCGGAGTGTCTAGGGTGAAAGTCTCAAAATCTTATATATGTTTGGGTGCTGGCTCCCTCGAACGTGGTTCCGTAAAATGGCAAGAAATGGAAGTGTGTGGCTAATGTTTATAATTGAAGTGTTGATGAATGGGTTGTAGTCTCACTTTGAATTGCTTAGATGATAATGAACTATGTCAATGAATGGTTTTGGATAAGAAAATGCAAGTGAACTGATATGTGGGGTTCAATGTTGATTGATTATGGAACGAACGTAAGTTGGGTTACAAGTGTTAAATATTTATCGGATGCTAATGTTTTAGTTTATTCTCATTTATTGTTTAACAGATCTCTACTGGGCTTTGGCTCACCGTACCTGGGACACCATTTTCAGGTACAAGTGACATGCCGTCACCAAGGTCTTAGCCTGGGAGGTTTAGGAGTTGAAGACTCCCTGTTGTTATTTTGTTTAATGTTAAATGTATATCCAAGCCAAGGGCTTCCTATGTATGGAGCTAGGACTCTCTTTTGTTGTAACCAAGTTTTCACTTGGGAGATGTAAGCCCGTAGGGCACTCATTTTGTTAATAGAAGTTAAAGTTACATGTAACATCTTTTGTAAAGGAAACTTTGGTGAATGAAGTATAACTTTTCTATTATGTTTATGAATCTTATGAATGGTTGTTTCATGTTATATTTTGGGGGTAAATTAATAAATTATATAATAAATTATATAATTTTAATATTAGTATACTAACTTTTATCATAAGGTCAAGGACGAATTACACTAACGGTCTCTATAGTTTGACTCTTGTGTCATTTTGGTTCTTGACTTTTCAAATGTGACATATTGGACCCTGAATTTGAATGTTATTTCAAATAAGGACAATTAAAGATATTATTGCTCAATTTTAAGGGCAAAGTCGTCAATTTAATAAAATATAGACTAATTTGACAAAAATAAATGTCAAAAAACTATTTTTGAATTTTTAAAAATTATTTCTACCTACTAAAGATAAAATTATGTAAAATTGATAAATTTTTTAGACATTTTTTTTACCAAATTAATTTTTATTATATGTTTGGATGATGGTAATGTAATGGGTGTTTGTTTTTATTTTCATTAAATTAGTTTCTATTTTTCTAAAAGTCAAATATGGCGATAACTTTGATATCATTATTAAACCAATCTATTAAATCAAAAAAATCCAAACCTAAAAACATTTCATATATTAAATATATCAATTACACATTAAAAGCCTAATAATTACTTATTACATGATAGGTAGAAATTATTTTTAAAAATTTAAAAATATTTTTTTGATATTTATTTTTGTCAAATTAATTTATATTTTATCAAATTGATGACTTTATTCTTGAAATTGAGTAATGATATCTTTAATTGTCCTTATTTGGAACAAGATTCAAAATTCAGAGTCAAATGTGTCACAATTGAAAAGTCAGGGGCTAAAATGACACTAGCCCCAAACTATAGGGACTATTAGTGTAATTCGCCCTAAGGTCAAATAAATCAAAACTAATGTAGATAGTGTAGAGTAAAATTGAAAGGGCTCTTTTATTTTAGGAGTTAAGTTGGATATGATTATTAGTGTGAGGACTGTTAGTGAGGAGACTATTAGTGTGAGGGATTATTAGTGAGAGGACTAAAAAAAATTGTGTCTATTTGTGATATATTTTAATAAAGGGATTAGCTATATAAAATACCATAAATACCCTTTGATGTTCTTGATATAATTTAATATTAAAAAATATATTTTATAAATATTTTTTGTACTATATTATTTTAATATATATATATATATATATAAATGACATAATATCAAAACACACACACACACACACACACACACACACACACACACACAAACATACACAAAATAGTCTTTTTCTAAACTAATCCTCTCACTGTTTTTGAAACCCAACACTTGGAGACCTCTTAGGCCCGTTGCGCAAGTCATGAGGTAAATGGGGCTTGTGTTGAAGGGTCAATGTAAATTCCTAGGTTATAGTCTCTCATCCGAAACAGACAACATGACACCTTGGTGATCTCGTCACGAGTGCTGCCTTGGACCTGCGAGAAGATGTGAGGATTTTCCTCCAAAATAATAATAATAATAATAATCCTAAGGGATTATGAATCCCTTTCCCTATTTTGTAAACAAAAACCATTATAATGAGTCCTACATCAATCATAGTCCAATCTCCTCCGCTATCACCAAAAACAAACGGACCTTGAGAGATGATGGGTGTGTTTGGGTTTATGTTTTGAGATAAATTTTCAAAAAAATTTTGGGGAGAGAATTTAGAATTTTTTTTTGATTTGTTTGGTGTATACACCCCATTTTTGACCGCCCCTAAGACTTGGATATTTCACTCTGAACACTCAATGATGAAATGTTACGTTGTATAATCATTCGATTTCTTCAGCAAAAGGCTTTGGTTTCAAGCTTTAAAGCCTAAACCTTGCGCCCCTTTGGACCAAAACCTTATTTTTTTTCTAGCCTAACCACTCAAGAAGAGCTAGCCAACAAGTGGCTGGTAGACCATTTTTGATGGGTCGGCCGTACCTTTTCATGGCCGGCCAGCCATGTTCAGTGCAGTAGATATTTTAATAGCTGCCAGCTGTCCCCATGTGCATGCCTTGCACCAGCTGTCTCTTTACAGATATTTCTGACGTGAGATGGTATTTTTCAATAAATATGTTAGGTTTCCACATGCTATAATTCTAAAGGATTGAAGAGAGGTCAAGTGTCAAATCTGTCTATCTGGAAAACAACTTTGTTACATGGTTAAGTACAAATTCTTGAGACTGATCAGGTTTCCTATGTTTTTAAGAAACTCTCGAATTTTCACATAGTACTGGATTCGCAGAGTTTGCATATTGTATAGTTTGCAAATGGAATTAGGGAGAGTCTCAATATTTGCATTCCCACTAAGGTCTAAAAATCTCAAATGCTTTAGATTCCCAATAAAATGAGGCAACTTTCGAAAAGTTGAGTTACTCAAATCAAACACGCGTAAATACTTAAATCTCGATATGCGTTCATCAACAAAGCCTTCATCACTGGCTTCCACTGCATGAAATAGAAATAGAACAGTTCGCATTTTCTCTAATTTGAACAATAACTTTGCGAGCTCTTTTTCCCCTGAACAATCAAAATCATGAAATGATACATGGCTAACTGTAGCTTGAATTTTCGTGCTCCTTTTGGATACGACTAGCCTTACAGTTCGGACTCTTGTGGTTCTAAATCTGATTCCACAAGTGTAATGTGAAATAGATAAACACAAAAGAGTCCAAATCTGGCAAATCTTTTGGAAAATCAATTTTGAATCAAAATGTCAAAAATGGACTGGTTTGCCAGATTATAGAGTCGCCACCTAAATATTTTTGAGAAATTTAGGAAACTCGTGACTCGTGCCAAAGGCCACTTATCCGTCATCACCAAAGTGTCTTGGCTAGGGAACTTAGGTACTGTAGACGTGCCCCGAGAACTCTCCGAGCTCCGTGCGTGAAGGCGCGAAAATTCGTTTGCTCTCTAGCTACTACAAGTTCGGACTCATGTCACGGTTCTAAATCTAATCTCACAATGTGCGATGTAAGATCGATAAATCACCAAAGAGTCCAAATCCGGCAAATCGTTTTAAAAAACTGATTTTAATAAAGAAGTGCCAAACATGGACTGTTTTTCCAGATACAGAGTCGCCACCTAAATATTTTAATTTGGGGGAATTTAGGAAACCCTGACTCGTGCCTAAGGCCACGTGTCCGTCATCACCAAAGTTGTCTCGGCTCGGGAACTTGGGTACGAGAGGGGAAGGTCATGTAATGAGCACTCCCGCTCGCCCGATCAAAGATCGGCCTTTACTAAACATGATATGTTGTTTTTGAAAACACATGTGTTCTTATTCTGGTTATTAACCTAGAATTACTATGTGATGCGCACAGCATACAAGTATAGACTAGATCGCCTAAGTTGGAACAAAACATTGCATGTTCGTTTGAAAAATGATTTGAAGTTTGTTACTCGCAAGTAGGCTAAAACGCGGATTTTGATGAATTGTTCCAATTCAAGCAATCCAACCTTCACCCACAGGCATTCAGGCAGTTATAGCAAATAAGCAATTAGCCTCATGGCAAGCATGCTTTCATGACAACATTAACACACATGCAGTATGCTAAAGCGTAAACACTCACAGCGTACTCCGAGCCAAAACAGAGAACTAGTTAGAAATCATGCATGATCCTAGTTCATGTTAAGATGGCTAATGCAACACATGCAAAAATGCAGTGTAGATAGGCTTGACTATTCTAAAATGTCATGTGAAATGCAACTTAATAACATGCTGTTGAACACGTATTCAAGTAAATGTATTGAAAATACAATGCAATTAGTATGATGCGCCGAGCCCGGTGCATGCAAGACAGATGAATGGATGCACGCATGTGAAGCATAAGGTGTGCTAAACAAAATATGCCCTAAAACCAACCATCGTAAGTGGTTAAGTAAAAGGGAGAAAGAAATGGGGGTTGGAAGACATGCATCACACACACGTACGCTTATTACAACATTGCGCCCTCTCGACGAAGGGACCGAATAAGAAGCTAACTAGCTAATCTAAGCTAATTAAACTAATTATTACATCACCAAACTAATTAATTAACAAGCTAATTAATTATTACAAAACAAATTGAAATAGCTAAATGCATTAACTATTAAAGTATAAAACGAATGCCTAATCTAGCTAAGTAAAGAAGCTAAATAAAGCAGTAAAATAGGAGGTTCTCAGAGGGAGAAGACTAGATACATGCTCGGTCGCCTCGTTCGGAAATCCGTCGCGATGCCCTAATTTGCCTCTGTTTGCAATTGTCCTCAGAACCTTGCACCAAGCTCCAGAAAGCTTAAACTCCACCATGGGGACTTGTGGGAGGGTGGCCGACCACCTAGGGATGCCACCAGCCATGGCCGACCACCTATCTTTGTTGCATGCCAGAAAAAGTGGTCGGCCAGCTAGTTTTTCTGGCTGGCCGACCAGTTGTTGCTGCCAGACTGTAATTTGCTGCAACAGAGAACAATAAAGGGCATGGCAATGTATTTGCAAGATATGTGTGCACAACCACCCTCCCTATCATTTCATGAGCTTAAGGGAGTGTAGTTCTCGACCCTCGGGCCACCAATCGCGCATTTCAATGCGTGATGGCCGAGAAGTCAAATTGCACAATTCAATATAAAATGAATGCACAAGTAAACACATAAAGCCTAAAACTCTATCATGCTTGATCAAGAGCGTCGGCGACCGAGAATTGAGGCACGTTTCATCACTTCAAGTATGAAACATCCCTTGTTTCTCGTGCTCGAATTAACACTTAATCTAAACAACAATGCAACAACATGGCTACATAACGCAAACAACAACATTGCATACTCAATGCAATGTGACATGATCAACTTAGCAAAGCTAATGACATGCGAACAATGCTAATGCATGCATGCACAATGCAATGCTACAAGGGCAACTTAGCAATGTTAGGAACATGCATACTCAATGCAAAGAAACAACTTGGCATGCACAATGCAAATAACCACATGGCATGCACAATGCAATGTAAGATGGCATACTTAATGCAATGAACAATAAGCATGCGGACAACATGTAAATAAACATGCTAAATGGACTCAAACCAAAAGGGGGTAGACCTCAGTCATGACAAAATCAGTGGCCAATAGTGATAAAATTAAGGCACATGAAGCATATACAAGCATGCACATGCAATGGCCCATCAAAGAGGCCTAAGAGCACAACTCTCAAGAGTGCTCAAAGAGTGACAAACATGGAAGTGTAACAACACCAAGTGCACTAAAATAAGGTAAGAAATGATGCCAAATCATTCAAACAACACAAGCAAAGCATGCAATGGTCCTTAAAGCATTAAAGCTAACAAAGAGGACCACAAAAGGGGCATGCAATACATGGCACAAATGCATGAACCAATCATGGACAGAGCTTAAATAGGTCAAAACAAAGACCTAAACATGCTGAGATAGGGGCTCAAAGACGAAGACATGCGAGCATACAAGCTAAGCCATAAAAGAGGCAATAATGCACAACACTCAAAGGCACTTAAAGAGTGAATGAAGTGGGAACATGACAATGTGATAAGCTCTAAAATGTCATGAAAAATGATTCCAAATCAAGTACATGATACAAATGAAGCATGTTATGAGGCCCAAAGCTTGAAGCTAGCAAGAGCACTTGTACTATAACTGTGCAAAACATGAAGCATATGGCTAAGGCAACCCAAAATAGTCCTAGAACATGTCAAAATGAGTCTAAAACATCCATGGAAGAAAGCCAAAATAAGCTAGCATGAAGGGCATGAAGCATGGTGAATGCAAGGCAAATAAGGTGGATTACACTACACCTATTAAGACCAAGCATGGAATGACTTAAACAACAAAAATTAGAGTTATATCATGGCAAATAACCCCAAATAAACACTGAAATGATAGCTCGCAAGCTTAGGCATGAAGGCATACACAATGACTCATGTTTAAGGCATAAAGGACCAACCCTCCAACGCATTGAATAAGTGAAAGATGCAAGTGTATGGCCATGAAACATGCACTGAAATAACATAACAAATGATGCCAAATTATTTAAATAGGCCAAGCAATGCATGCTAGTGGACTTGATACACAAAGCTAACAAGCTATAATGCATTATAGCTATACAAAGCATGGTATGCATGACCAAAACAACACAAATCAGAGCTAGAGCATGCTAAAACATGGACAAAAGCTTCTTAGAGTTAAGCCAAAAGCATGCTAGAATGACATGTTAAAGCATGATGCATGTTAGGCTATTTCATGGAATTGCACTACAAGTGCATGAGGCATGCAATAGGTGACCAAACCAAACCTTAATAGAGTTATGTCATGGCAAAACATCACCAAAAACATGCTGAAATGGAAACAAAACAAGCTAGAATGACATGCTACTTCATGAAGCATACAAGACTAGTTTGTGAGATTTACACTACAAGTGTATTAGGCATGCATGGAGTGACAAAACCGAGTAAAAATAGTGGCATGCCATGCTAAAATAAGCCCAAATACAAGCTAAGATATGTCCAACATAAGCTTAACAAACATGCTCACACATAAGGCATTTAAAGCAAGTATTGAAGACACAAGGAGAGGGGATGACCCTCTTCTATTTAGGACCCCAAAACCACCTTTCCACCATTGAAAATTCTCTGGATTTCAGTGGTAGAAAGGTCATGCAAAGGCTACAATAAGAGCCTAGAGGGATGGCTCAAAACAAGGCCTAACAAGGCTTAAGAGGGGGTAGATCACCCCCAACAAAACGTGACCTTAAACAAACATTTAAAGCATGCAAAAACAAAACTCTTTGTAGTAGAAAGTTAAGCTTAAATCAACATGCAAATAAGGCTAAAAGCTTAAGCAAAAATGGGGGATTTAAGGGTTAGAAACTCACCCTTGAAGACCACCTTTAAAGCTGCAACTCCAGTAGGTTTTTCAAGATCAAACCAACCCAAGAACACCAAAATCAGCTCCTAAGCACCTCAGGAACAAAAGGATGGTGTTTGAGTGTGTGTTTGTGTGCAAAAGTGAGACAAAATGACACTTTAAGGCACAAAACAAGAGCAAAAGAGAGATATAGATACAAGTGTGTATGTACGTAGACATCCCATTTTTGACCATCCTCAAGACTTTGTTGTGCTTGCAGGTACATCCAGCCACAAGTTCAATTGCTCGTCCAGTACTCGACCTTTGCAGCGGAACGTCACAGGTTTGAGCTTTTCAAACCCTGTATCCTTTTTACCCCATTTTTGGACCATGTGTTGGTCATTTCAACATGATTCTCATGATGCTTTGCCGGCCACTCTCTGCCACTGTCGGCCATGCATTTGCCCCTGCCTGCTATTGATGAAGCCTGCCGGCCATCAATGAGGCACTGCCGGCCACAGATGATGGCCGGCAGAACACTTTGTCTCAGCAGATTTCACTCCAGATCTTTTGAGTCAGCTGGTTTTCACTCATCCCTCCTCCATAGTGTATGGAGGGATGGAGCTCTTTTCAAGCTTGTTTAACAAGCTTTGCATTGCATTCTTGTATATAAGGAGAGGCCCCTCCTCCCTTACAGAGGTACAACATATTTGGAAGAGATACATCTCTGTCTCTCTCTCTCTCTCTCTATATATATATATTTCTCATTCTCTCTATATTGTTGTTGGTTTGTGCCTTAAAGTCCATTTTCCTCTCACTTTTGCACTATAACACATAGTGATACACCACCATCTTTGAGCTGAGGTTCTTGGGGTTGTTGTTTAAGCTCTGAAAGTTGGTTTTTGGCCTCAGATATTGTTGGTTTCGAAGTTGTGCTTCAAGGGTGAGTGTATTCCCCTTTTAAGCTTTTGTTTGTATATCATTTTGGCCATCCTTGCATATTGTTTTAGGACTTGATTTCAACTGAAAAAGTTCTTTTTTTAAGTGCTTTTGATGATTGTTTAAGGCCTCTTTGGTGTTGAGGGTGTTCTACTCTCTTGTATGCCTTGTTTGGCCTTGGTTTGAACCATATCTCAAGGCCTTTGAGTTAGTATTTGTTTGGCCTTTTAGCCACTGAAATCTAGTGGATTTTTAGTGGTAGGAATGTGGCTTTGAGGCCTCAAATCAAAGGGGGTGATCCCCTCTCTTTTTGTTTTTGTTTGCTTGAGTTATTGGCCTATCAAAGGAGCATGTATCTCTATACTTTGGAGGCTTAGTTCAGACACTTTTTTGTGACTTTTAGGACCTTCCTTAACTCTGTCCATGGTTGGTTTGGTCACCCCTTACATGCTTCTTGTATGTGTAGTGTAATCCCATTTGTGGCTCATCAAAGTAGCATGTCTTTCTAGCATCTATTGGCTCCATTTCAGTAGGTTTTTGGCCATCATTTGGCATGTCATAACTCTGATTTGGGCTGGTTTGGTTGTCTCTTGAGTGGCTCATGTACTTGTAGTGCAAATCTTGCTTACTAGCCTTGTATGCATGATGTTTTGGCTCATTATTCTAGCATATTTTGGCTATGTTCTAGCATGATTTTATGCATATTTTGGGCTGTTGTAGGACTGTTTTGGACTGCCATGGTCATATGACTCATGCTTTGTATAGATGTAGTGCAATTGGCCTTGTTAGCTTTGTGTTTTGTTGACTCATGCATGCTATCTTTGAGCTATTTAGATGATTTGGCATCATTTAATACTTCATTTCAAAGCTTATAGCATTGCCATGTTCCCATTTCTTGCACCCTTTGAGTGCCTCTAAGGGTCATGCATTATTGCCTTGTTTGTAGCCTAGCTTGTATGCATGCTTGTCTAGACTTGTGAGCCTTTATCTCAGCATGATTAGGTCTTTGTTTAGACCTATGTAACCTCTGTCCATGTTTGGTTCAATCATTTGTGCCATGTATTGCATGCCCTTTGTGTAGTCCCTTTAATGGCTTTATGCCTTAGGTCCTCTTGCATGCTTTACTTGTGTTGTTTGAATGATTTGGCATCATTTCACACTTGATTTCAGAGCCTTTGGTGTTGTTACACTTCCATGTTTATCACTTCTTTATCATGCTTGAGGTTTGTGTTCTGAGGCCTAGTTGTTAGGCCATTGCATTGTGCATGCTTGCCTTGCCCTTTTTGTGCCCTTATTTTGGTGTTATTGGCCACTGATTTGGGCATGACTGAGGTCTATCCATTTTGGTTTAAGTCCATTAAACATTGTGCATGCCATGTAGTTCATAGCATTGAGTACGCCATGTTGTTTGCATGTTGATTCATTGCATTGTGTATGCCATGTTGTTTGCATGTTTAGGTCACATTACATTGAGTATGCCACCATTTGCATTGTGTATGCTAGTTGTGCATGCCATTAGCCTTGTTAGGTTATTCATGTTGCATTGCATGTTTGCATGCTTGAGTCGCATTGTGTATGCCATGCTTGTGTTGCATTTCGTTTGGAATAGGTGTTAGTCCAAACACGAGAAACGAATGACGTTTCATACTTGAAGTGATGAAACATGCCTCAATTCTCGGTCACCGACACTCTTGATCATGCATGATAGAGTTCCAGGCATTTATGTGTTTCTTGTGCATTCATTTTACATTGAATTGCACAAGTTGGATCTTTGGCCATCACGCATCGAGATGCGCGATTGATGGTCTTGGATCCGATTATGCCTCTCCCTTGATATTTTGAGGTGATATGGAGTGGCATAGTGCGTACATACCCTTGGGAGACCCTCCCTTTTCTCTATTTTGTGCTCTACTGCAGCTTGGTGTCACAGCACACCAGTGGCCGGCACCCCCCTTATTGTTGGTCGGCAGTGCATTGTTGATGGCCGGCAGTGTGCATCTCTGGCCGGCAGGATGGTCGGTAGTAGCTCCTATTGGCTGGTAGGCCACTAGTGCATTCCTCAACATGGTTTTGGTAAGATCCAACAGCAAGTTCTCAAGGACACCCTACAAACAGAGCCTCAAGAGAGCAACCAGAGAGCTTTTCGGGGCGGCAACCGAGCTTGCATCCTCTCCTTCTTCGAACAAAGCTGGAGCAGCTTAGTTTTATGCTTACTTGTTAGTTAGCATTGAATTTGTAATTAATTAATTAATTAATTTGTTGATTAGTTAAATGTTGTAATAATTAGTAAGTAGATTGCTTATTATTTAATTTGGTTTGTAATAATTAGTGTAATTAGCTTAATTAGATTAGTTGATTAGCTTAGCTTAGATTAGCTTAGCTCATTCATTCAGACCCTTCGTCGAGAGGGCGAACTTTGTAATAAGCGTGCGTGCGTGTGATGCATGTCTTCCAATCCCCATTTCTTTCTCCCTTTTACTTAACTGCTTACGATGGTTATTTTTAGGGCATATTTCGATTAGCATACCTTATGCTTTGCATACGTACATCCATTCATCTGTATTGCATCCACCGGGCTCGGCGCATCATACTAACTGCATTGTATTTCAATTCCAATTTGAATACATATACCAAGTTGCATTTCATATGCCATCTTAGAATAGCCGAGCCTATTTTAGGTGCATTTTCGCGTGTGTTGCATTAGCTATCTTAACATGAACTAGGATCATGCATGATTTCTAACTAGTTCTTTGTTTCGGCTCGGAGTACACTGTGAGTGTTTACACTTTAGCATACTGCATTTGTGTTATTGATTGCCATGAAAGCATGCTTGCCATGAGGCTAATTTGTGAAGCCCCCGAAATATGCATTTACTTTTAAGACCCTAATGATGAATTATTTTCTTAAAGCCCTCGATTACTTGAATTATTTCGAATCTTGTCGGTTAGCAATTTTATTTTCTTTTTTCAAAACAGAAATTTTCCTAGCCGGATTAGGTTCCCTAACCTAATTTAATTCTACATAAATTACATGTATTTAACACCAAGCCCTTACTTCTTTATTAAATTCAAAATAAACCACAAAAACTAGTACATGCACCCTAATATTATTAGTACCATCAATCTTGTAATATATATATACATATATACACCTAGAGAAGTGTGCCTAGACATAAAATAATTTAAAAAATTTCCCTTCACCCTTCCCTATGCCTAGCCTTCCTAGAAAAAAAGTGAGAAATCAATTTCCAAGAAACATCATCATGAACTTCTAGGAAAAACCACCAACCTATGACCTAGACCTAGGGTGCAAGTTTCAAAACTAGTTCCCTTTTAACTAAGTGTTACCTAAATCATTGACCAAGCCTCCCAAATCCCTTCCTTTTCCTTAGAATCCAAACAAAACCCACCCTTTCCATCCATTTCCAACTAAGGGGCTTTTAGGACTTTTTGCCTCAAAAGTTTGCCTATAAATATCAACACACCTCCCTAGCTTGCAAACACACATAACACTCTCATCCACACACACATTTGGTTAGAGAGAGGGAGGAGAGAAAGAGAGAGAAGTCTAGAGAAGGAGAGGGAGGAAGAAGAGAGCCTTCTTATGCAAACTTAGTAGGTAAGCCACAACACAACTTCTTTTTCATTTTCCTTCTTCAATACATGTTTCTACATAATGTTTTTTTTAGATATGTTATTAAAGAGTTCTTATGTTAAAAATGCTAAGATTTGAGTATTGACTCCATCTCTCTTGTATTTTTCCCTTTTTGGCACAAAACCATCTCCTTTTATTACCAATCTCTCAAGTTTTCAAGGGCACTCTTTCAAACAAATTTTCTGAGTTAAACATGTGATAGTTAGCATATTTTCTTCACAAAAGAAATGAAACTTTCCCATGGTGGAACCCCCTTTTTATAAATTTTCTTGTTTTGGGCATTCTACCTTAAAACCTATTTTTGCAGTCAACTTTCAAAAATTCCAGAAAAATGTATAAAAATATTATGAACCTCTATTTTATGTCAAAACCTTCCTTTAGAAATTAGCTTTCAAGTAAAATTGGTTTCATCGAAAAACATTGAGCGGTTTGCAAGAAAATCAAGTTTTCATAACGGTCGACGGATCTGGACAGATTCTGGACAGCGCTGGACTATTTTCTAAATAACTTAAAATCTGGAAAAGCAAACCCATTTCCGAAAAATGTTCTAGAAACTAGATCAAATTCTCTACGAACCATAGGAAGACCGAGTTCGGTGGATGATCTAAAGTAGTCCTTTCGTATTAATCTTCACGTGATGTTAAATCTGGAAATTTGTTATGTATGGATGTTTTGTGCCCTTGTATTCATGAAAATGTTTAATGGCTTATGATCATATCTTGGCAAGATGTTGTATGTGCATGTTATGTTATTTATCTTTCTTATCTTGAGGATGCATGCTTATGTGGATGTTATTATATTGTTTAGTTGGACTAACCTTGACTTAAAACACTTAATTCAACGGGAAACCTAATTGGGTGGGTATTGGGTTTTCGAACACTTGAGTAATGAAAAGATGGGAAATGTGATATATGGATTGTTGGGATGCGTTCCCTATTTGAAAGTTAAAGTCTTGTGCAAGTGGTTTTCGGAACCCTTGAACGGAGCGGTTGTATTCGGACCCTAGGTGGTTTGGTGTAAGGAGGGATTTCGGGCAAGGCCCTATTTTACTGTCTCTTTTGAGGCCCTGCGGTTGGCGCTACGCGGTATATAACCGTTGGTAGGCATCCGAGGTTAGTTTTGCAACAAAGCAGCAAAAGAGGGGGCATACCGAATAATCTGCGTCCGATTCTTGTGGTTGGGAGGACGAAATCTCTTTGGGGGATTTCTAGTTTACTAACATCTAACTTAACCCTTTATTTATTTATTTGAGAATCATGATTTACTACTTGGTGCAATCATTGTGATTGTGTATTGGACTAGGAAAAAGGGGTGGGGTGTGTGTGTGTGTTTACTGGGCATTCAAAGCTCACGGCGTATCATGCCAGGTGAAGAAGCGGAACTCATAGCTGGAGACGACGAGCCCGAAACCTTCGAGGACTTTTGGCTATCTTAGGAATAATAGAAATTTCCTTTTTGTTATTTTGTAAGAACTCATGTAGAGTTTAAACTTTCTATTGGGATGTAATGTAATGAAACAATCTTTTGAATTAAGTATAAATGTGGTTGTTATGTATTTATATTCTATGTATGAACCTTATCGTTGCTTATGAGACCTTGTGTCAATGCCTGGTAAGATCTGTCAAAAAGATAGTGCGCTGCCTAAGAAAGCTAGACTTAGAAGGGAGGCTATTTTGACTCCTCCGGCGATCTGGGATCTTACTTGGTTATTGACCATAGGACTCACTATGACTCTCCCTTGACTGCAACCTATAGTGTAGAATCGGGGCGTCACATAATTGCTTAGTTGATATAAACTGCCTGAATGCCTGTGGGTGAAGGTTGGATTACTTGAATTGGAACAATTCATTGAAATCCTCGATTTAGCCTACTTGCGAGTAGCAAACTTCAAACCATTTTCAAACAAACGGATATTCAATGTTTTGTTCCAAATTAGGCGATCTAGTCTATACTTGTTTACTGTGCGCATCACATAGTAAAATTAGCTAATTAACCGGAATAAGAGCACATGTGTTTTCAAAAACAATATATCATACTTAGTACAGGCCGATCTTTGATCGGGCGAGCGGGGGTGCTCATTGCACGACCTTCCCCTCTCATACCCAAGTTCCCGAGTCGAGGCAACTTTGGTGATGACGGACACGTGGCCTTAGGCACGAGTCAGGGTTTCCTAAATTCCCCCAGAACAAAATATTTAGGTGGCGACTTTGTATCTGGTAAAGCAGTCCACGTTTGACACTTCTTTATTAAAATCAGTTTTCCAAAATGATTTGCCGGATTTGGACTCTTTGGTGATTTATCGGTCTTGCATGGCACTTTGCGAGATCAGATTCAGAATCGTGACATTAAGTCCGAACTGTAGTAAGCCTAATGAACAAAACAGGATTTCACGCCCATTATTTCGTACGCGGAGCCCCGGGACATTCGGGCGCGTCTATAGTTTCTGGCGACTCTGCTGGGGAGTTAGAGAACTTGACTCGAACTCATGATATCTTGTTTTGATTACACTTATGTGTTTCTTTGCATTGCATTTGCATTGGTGTGACTAGGACACCGTGTTTGCCGTATGCTATTCCTGAACGATTTGCTGGAGGCTGGCTTTGAGAAGCGTGCCATAAGGCTGACCGGTTGCGGGCTCTGCCACGACGGGAACACAAACCTTGATTTTTACCGGGGCACCCTTTTTTGACCATTCGACCTAGTGCATATTGGAATGCATAGTGACTATTCCAAACTAGGACATGTTGCTTACCCGAATGTAGGTTGTTTGAAACCGCTGTGTGCATAGTGAAACCCTAGTTCTTGACAAAACTTGGACAGGGAAACCCTACCTCAACATAGGGGTGTTTTGGCTCTCATTTGCTTGCAATGTGCTTTTAGAGTGTGCCTCTACAGGAATGCACGTATCAGTTTGCAAATCTGGGTATCAGGCCTACGGGCATCAGTATCTGGGAATCAGTTTTACCTGTGGGTATCAGATTCAAATTTGGGGCAGTGATTTGGGAACAGTGATCAGTGGTTGAGAACAGTTCATTCAGCTTGTGTTTGCCAACTGTGTGTTGTGTTAATTTAAGCCGTTATGCTGTCCGTTTTTCTGTTCATTGTTTCCTTATTATGCTTTACTTATCTTTTTGCAAGGTAGTTTAGCACCATTGCATTCGACCAGGTAGATATTCCTCGAGCACTCTGGGTTAGAGGTCGTAGACTTAATCGATCCAGGGATCTGATAGACGGACAAGTAGTGTTCCTTTTTTTACCCCCGGTTACAAGACGGAGGTCAAAAAGGCGCAGTGTATCGGTACAACGGTCGTCAGATCAGTTGTCTACCCCACCAGTAAACAGTCAGTTGAGGTCTCAGTTTTTACTCCAGGGACAGATATACCGGTTGTTCAGTTAGACCAACATCCTATGGTAGAAATGTAAGAGATGATGCGTCAGCTCCAGGAGAGTATGAAAGCTATGCAGCAGGATGTTGCCCGTCAAGCAGAATTTGCCGCACGTCAGGCCAAGGTTATGGCCCAACAGGCAGAGTTAATTGCCAGGCTGCAGCAGCAAACCAGAGCATCTGCTTCACACCAAGCTCCTCCCCCACCAAGAGTTCCAATACTCGGGGAGACAGCTAACGTCCAGGAAGATACGGACGCTCCAACAGGGCCAGCTCCGCCCCTAATCCTATCCCAGCTATCCAAAGCACCTACCAACCTACCGGATTCTCCCTTTGAGCTCGAGGTGGACCCCACAGCGTTAAAAGTGAGCAAGCTGGAAAAGCTGTTCAAGAAGTCTCAGGGCATGAAGTCCATTCCAGATATTGAGGATGGGTACACCGACTCGGCCGTAACTCTGCCATATCAGTTTAAAATGCCGCACATAGACCGTTTCGACGGGTTTGGAGATCCTATGGTGCATTTACGATTGTTCTCAGACATATTAAGGCCGATGGGCCTCTCCAGATTGCAGAAACTTTCCCTGTTTGGCCGGACCCTGTCGGGTGTAGTGGCTATTTGGTACGCAAAATTGGAGGACTCTGTAAAGAGAAGCTGGGAGGAGATGACTGAGGCCTTTATAGCTCAATACTCCTACAATACTCAGATCGAGGTCACAACTCGTGATCTTGAAACAACTAGGCAAGAGCCGAAGGAGAGCTTTTCCGATTTTGTAACCCGCTGGAGGGCTAAGGCCTTGATGATGACCATCAGGCCGGTTGACAAGGACCAAATACGGATGGTTGTGCGCAACCTCCAACCCAAACTCATGCAGAAGATGATCGTTCTCCCCCTCCCCACCTTTGCAGATCTATACGAGATAGGGGTGCAAATTGAGGACGCAATGAAACAGGGCCTCATTAATCATGAGAGAGAACAGCCCAAGAGGGCATTCAACCGCAGTACAAATGCAGGCACAAGCAGTGCTACAGCTGCCAGATCTTTGGATGTGGGTATGGTCACCACCACCACCACTCCAAGAACCCTTACAGCTACACCATTCACCGGCGCGTCCGGAAGTGGCTCACAAACAACCAAGTATCCCCCCTGAGGCCAAAGAACCTTCACTCCACTATACATGCCCCCGTCCAAAGCTCTGGGGGTTTTGATCAAGAAAGGGCACTTGAAGCCCCTAGAGCCGCGGCCACTACCAGACAGACTCCCTGCTTCCTATAACCCAGCCAAGTATTGCGCCTTTCACCAACAGCATGGTCATGACACCGACCAGTGCTTTCGATTGCGTCATGAGATTCAGGATCTCATTGATAACAGGGTGATTGTGCCTCCGGAGAAACCGAATGTCACAACCAACCCTCTCCCACCTCATAACCAAGCTCCACCTCCCAAACGCATCAATCTAATCCAAACTGGGGTTATGTCATACGACCCTAGCATATATATCACCCCTTCCCACCTACCCAAGCAGGAGGTGTTCATTCCTGACAGTACTAACTTGTGCATGTTGGACATCTCCCAAACCCAACCTGAAACGGCGGTGGTGGCTATCGAAGATAGAATTGGGTCAATTGTGCAGGCAGATGGGAATGATCAAACAGAGCCTGAGGGGTCTACGAGCTTCAGGTACAACCCGAGTGGTTACATTACATCAGCAGGCTAGGCTAGGCCAAATGTGGAATTGCCAGTGGAGGCAGAGATTTGTGTAGTAGAATGGACTTAATCAGGGGCTGGATGACCTGGCAGAACTGGAGAAGGACATCGTGAACCTTCAATTCTTCAACGAACAGGACTCAGGGGACATGACAGTCAATTGGTTTGATTTAGATGGGTCAGCAGAGTCTACTAGCTGGCTTGACGACCAACCAGATGTTGTTGAACAACCTCAACCAGAACAGGGTCCGTCAGGGATGGGGACATCAGCTGTGGCCGGGAGGGCCAAGAATCAGATTGCACCACCGGAGAGCACCGGTGTAAAGAATTTTGCTCAGAACACGGGCAGTCTGGGTACGGAAGATACTAAACAACAGGCTACGCTGAAGCAGTTTGAGCAGGAAATGATCGAAGATTCTGAAAGGGCCAAAAAGGCCAAGGCCCCTATGGGGATAGAACGTGCTGTGTGCATAGGAATGGAAGGTGCTGCGGGCGTAGGAATAGTTGTAATGGAGCTGGACAGGTGTCTGTCGGCTGCCGATGGCATGTGGTAGAAAGATGATGACCTATGTCTGGCCCACACCGATGAAGACTGGGGGCAAAACCAGCCGGATGATACCTGGTACATTGGCGAGGTTGACCACATGACTAGGAGTGGGCGGTATTTTAAACCCCCATATTTAGATCAACCAGAAGCATCCGGGAAGGACAAGGAGGCGGAGAAGCAAAAAGAAAAGTTACTTGAAGAGGAGGTTGTGCTGAAACAGTTGAAGAAGATACAGGCAGACATCTCCATCTGGGGATTGCTTATGGCTTCAAGAGTTCATAGACAAGCTGTCCTTTTTGCAATGGACAAGGCCAAACTTTCAATCGACACTACACCTGAACAACTGGTAGGGCTGGTCTTTCCGGGAGGAGCTTTCCCAACGTTGACCTTTTCTGACAAGGAACTACTGCCTGAGGGCTCGGATCACAATAAGCCACTCTACATCTCTGTGGAGTGCAGAGTCAAATGGGTACCAGTGGTCCTTGTTGACACGGGATCTGCCATTAACGTGTGCCCATCAAGGACGGTATATGCAATCGGGTTGAAGCCCGCGGACTTTGTGCCAACTGCCCAGGTGATACGGGCGTATGACAACACCAGTAGAGAGGTGATGGGCACTGTACAGATACGGACTAAGGTTGGTCCAGGACAACACAAGATTGACTTTCATGTCTTGGACGTTCCCGCAACTTTTAATCTACTCTTGGGGTGGCCGTGGCTGCACCAGGTGAAGGCAGTCTCTTCTACCCTACACCAGATATTGAAGTACCCCCACGGGAAGGGGGTGGCTATAGTTTTTGGGAATTCTTTAATCCATCCGCTGCCAGAAGTGTCTACACTGGTTCTGGAAATCGACCACGGCGCGGAGGATGTGTTCCTATCAGGATTTACCCTAGCCGAGGCCCGGGTTGTACAGAACATCTTAGCTGTTGATGAGGGGTTGTATGTTAGCGCACAGTCGGTGTACCTCATGAACAAGCTTCAGCACATCCCTGGGATGGGACTAGGAAAAAGTGGCCAGAAGGGCATTATTGTATCGGCCGAAGTGCCGTACAACCCGCATACCTTTGGCTTAGGCTATCTGCCTACCAAGGAAGACTGGGTGAGGAAAGGCAAAGAGATGGCCAGAAGAGCCAGAGCCAAGCAGATCGGGAAGCATTTTGAGTTGATGCATCGGCCTATCCAAGGCACCTTGAACGGACGCTTCGTCCGGGAAGGGGAAGACTTTCTGTCACGACCTCCAACCCGCCCCTATGGGTTAAGGCCATAACCGGCCAGTAATCAAGAGATTACCTACGGCCTCTATCCAATTACAACAAAACTCATCAGAGTAAAGGGGCCAAACGGAAGCAAATTTAAAACTTTGTCCATAGAGCTGTGCTTATATGTACACCACAACATTCCAAACATTTATATGTCAATAACTCACATCAAACCATGAACTAACACAGAACACTGTACAAACAGGATCATACACGTTTCAGTCAGTCGAACGCAAGACTTATATACAAAAATAGTCTAATGCTTTTGCCATCATAACAAAACTATCAACAAAGGACGAAGGCGAAGACAGTCTCGTGCGTGAGACGTTTGGGCTGACTCCTTAAAACTTTGACTGTTTCTCATAATTTCACCGAGGCTGGTTCTGGACGTCCCTTGGCTCACCTACATGTACATGAATGAGCATGAGCGAAAGCCCAGTGAATAATATCAAATAAGGAAGATACATAAGCAATCTTTGAAACAGTTACAGCAGATGGCCTTTGGCCCCAATCACTTGTATCAATCAGCCTTCGGCCCAATCGTTTATGTCAATCGGCCTTCGGCCCAATCATTTATGTCAATTGGCCTTTGGCCCAATCATTTATGTCAATCGGCCTTCGGCCCAATCATTCATGTCAATCGGCCTTTGGCCTAATCATTCGTGTCAATCGTTGTCCACCATTCAAATTAATGAACTTATAGAACTTACATAGAAGTAAACAGTTGGACAACAACATAATTGAAATATCTTGTTAAGATATTACTCACAGTGATCGGCTTATGGATTTGCCCTGGAGCTTGACCTTACACATCACATAAGACATATGGGTCACAAATAATTCAATCCATTCTTTAATTCACATATTTCTCTTTAGGCTTCATTCTTATCTCTTTAATTCAATTACAATGCTCAATGTATGCCTAAGAGTGCTTAGAAGTGAAAGGGAACGGAAAACAGAACACATAATGCATTTTCAAAATTTCAGAAAATAGGGTCCCCGCTCGAGCGTGGACTTCCCCGCTCGAGCGGACCCTTGAGGCCTAAAAAAGTATTGGATATGTCATTTTTACACTCGATCGTGCACTCTGGCGCTCGAGCGGAAGGCCTCTCTACATGGCTCCCCGCTCGAGCGTGAACTTCCCCGCTCGAGCAGACACAATGTCTGCAAAAAGTGCTGGATGTATCATTTTTACACTCGAGCGTGAACTCGAACGCTCGAGCGGAAGTTCATCTTACATAGCTCCCTGCTCGAGCGTGGACTTACCCGCTCGAGCGGACATCATGGTCTGCAGAAAATACTGGGAGCACGAAATTCATGCTCGAGCGGCGGTTTCCCCGCTCGAGCGGACATCAAATTTCTGGGTTTTCCAGAGTGTGTTCTTGAGCTCAAAACTACCTCCAGAGGTTCCAAACTGATAATCTCAGCTCAAACTTCACATATTTATGTACTAACATTGTACAAACACCAAAACACATCATCATGGAGCTCAATTTCATGAATCAAACACATGCATGTCCCAATTAACACTAAATTTATTTCCAACATGCAAATTCATGCATTCAAGGTTCCTATTCTTATAATTTGTACATGCATGTGATGTATTACCCTTATTCTCAACCTAGATGATGCAAATAGTGTCTATTCTCATAAAGCACCACAAAACCAAGCTTGCATGTATGATCAAGGTTCCAATCTTGTTTAATTGGCATGCTACATGCTAGATTATGCAAACTTATGGCAATTGATAGCAATTCTATGCATGCATGACCATATCTCATCAAAATCAACACAACTCATGATTTAGCTCACCAATTAGTCTTGAATTCACAAAACCACAACTAGAATCCATGAAATACTCACCTAGGGGCCTTGATTCTCACAATCTATAACAAATTCTTGGGAAATCTTCAAGGTTTCCAAGCTTTGAGCCAAAATTGCACAATTTCTCTCTCTTTCTCTCTCTATGGCCGGCCCTCTCTCTCTCACAATTGTATAACTCAGATTTTTGAGTTCAAAAGAATTAAAGGAGAGTGTATATGGCCTCTCACATAAAGCCCCACTAACTATTATTTAATAATATTAAATAATTGAGCACTAAAGCACCAAATTAATTTGTTTATTTTGATCTGAATCAATTTCTAATTAAATTTCACCGTAGGCTCTAAAAATTATGCTAATCACAAAGGCATAATCAATTTTGGGTTCTGTGGCCGATAAGGCCTTCAATTTAATTTCCAAAGCAGGTAATCAAACAGATATTCCTACGGTGAACAGATAGAAATTCAAAATCACATATTTTCACCTAATGGCACATAAAATCATATTAAACACATAATCATACTCATATTAAGGACCAATTAACATATTACGGAACAGGGATATCACACTTTCCCTTCTGCGGCTTCCTAGAGCCATGGCTGAATGCTGAGAAGAGGCACCTGTCGGGTTTCGAGATCTTTTTTGACTTGCAGTTGTCTGGGGATGATGTTGCTGAAGAGCAGGTAGACCCATCAGCTGAGGTTGAACAGTGTAAGGAAGTGGATTCCGAGAGCACCGAGATTGAAATGGGGGTAGCACTGGCTTGTCTACTATCAGATCCTCTGATCGTACATGAGTGCTTAGGGGATGATCTCTCAGTGTCTATGATCGGGAATGAAACGGTTGCGAGCCCATCTTCAAACATTTTGGATGCATCCATCGCATCCTCCCTCGTCTTGCGGTATGAGGAGAAATTCTTATCGAACAGCACCGGGTTAGGTAGTGAGTCGGAATCTGATTCCATCGAGTCTGTGGAGTCAGAATCAGGTTCCAACTCGTCTAAGTCTGAGTCCGGTATTGTTGGGGGTGACAACCCGGATGCCACAGTCCAGTCTAGGTCGTCTTTTTCTTTTTCCTTTGAGTCTATTGTAACAGAGGAATCAGGCGACTTGAAAGTGATTAATGAGAATGAAATGGCTGTGGCCTTCGAGTACTTTTCTGTGCCTTTGATTTATTGCATTAATCAGGACTTTCAAATTTCGATGAAAACGACGAGGAAGAAATTCCTACGGTTTTGAAATATTTGCTAGAACAAGAGCAGGAGCGGTTTGTAAAACCCTTGGTTGATGAAATCACCCAAATTAATGTTGGTACTGAGAAGGACCCGCGGCTGGTCCAGATCGGGTTCACGTTGTCTTCAGAGGAGCGCGAGCGTTTAGTCACTTTATTAAAAGATTTCAAAGATGTTTTCGCGTGGTCCTACGAAGACATGCCTGGAATCGATCCTGAGATTGTACAGCACCGGATTCCTCTTGACCCAGAGGCCCGACCTGTCAAGCAAAAGCTCAGAAGGATTCGCCCTGATTGGGGGTCACCAAGCAAATTGATGCAGGGTCCCTGCTGGTATCTGAATACCCAACTTGGTTGGCCAACATAGTTCCAGTGCCAAAGAAGGACGACATAATTCGGGTATGTATGGACTTCAGGGATTTGAACAAAGCCAGTCCGAAGGACGACTTTCCACTTCTGCATATTGACGAATTAGTGGACTTCACTACTGGGCATGTGTTGCTCTCATTCATGGACGGCTTTTTAGGTTACAACCAGATTGTGATGGCACTCGAAGACCAGGAGAAGACTGCTTTTACCACCCCGTGGGGGACCTATTGTTATAGGGTGATGCTGTTTGGGCTGAAGAATGCTGGAGCTACATATCAACGGGCCGCGACCACGATTTTGCATGACATGATCCACAAAGAGGTTGAGGTGTACGTGGACGACATGATTGTCAAGTCCAAGGAAAGAGAGGGCCACTACACCGCCTTGCAAAAGTTCTTCCAAAGGATCAGAGAATTTCGGTTGCGGCTGAATCTTCAGAAATGTACGTTTGGTGTTACAGTAGGGAAAATACTGGGGTTCTTGATTACACGGAGAGGTATCGAAGTCGACCCTTCCAAAATCAAGGCCATCTTAGAAATGCCACCACCGAGGACTAAAAAGGAGATGTGAGGCTTTCTGGGTAAAGTGCAATTCATAAGACGGTTTATTGCTAAATTAACCTTGACTTGTGAACCACTCTTTGGTCTCCTGAAGAAAGGAACGAAGTTCCAATCGGACGGCCGATGCCAAGCTGCTTTTGAACAGATTAAGCAATATTTACAGAACCCACCTGTGTTGTCACCGCCTGAGCCTGGGAAACCGTTGATTTTGTACCTTTCAGTGACTGAAACTACAATGGGCTGCATGCTTGCACAGGAGTCTGAGGACAAAGTGGAGAGAGCTATCTACTACCTGAGCAAGAAGATGTTGGGTTACGAGACCCGCTACACTCCACTGGAGAAGGCCTGTTTGGCCTTGGTATGGGCTACCAAGAAGCTGCGGCACTACCTGTTAGCTCACTCTTTAATACTGGTTTCTAGATTGGATCCCATCAAAGATCTCTTCGAGAAACCAGCACTTATGGGTAGGCTAGCCCGTTGGTTGCTTCTACTTTCCGAATTCGATCTTAAGTATGTGACGCGCAAGTCAGTGAAAGGGAGAGCAGTAGCGGAGTTCCTAGCCGATCACCTAGTCGAAGGGGATGAAGCAGTCGAGTATCTATTCCTAGACGAGGCCATTCTGCATGTCGACAAAGAGACCTGGACTATGTACTTTGACGGAGCGTCAAACCAATACGGGTATGGGATAGGGGTGTTGCTGATAGCACCCGACAATTCCCTCATACCTTTAGCATTCAAACTCCGGTTCAAAGTATCGAACAATGAACCAGAATACGAGGCATGCAATGCTGGGTTAGAAGCGGCCCTAGAACTAGGGGCAAAACGGTTGGACGTCATTGGGGACTCGAACCTTGTTGTATCTCAAGCTAAAGGAGATTGGAAAGTCAAGGAAGAAAAGATGAGAATCTACCACCAGACCTTGGACGTACTGATTCCTCGATTTGAGAAGCTGAATTTCGTTCATCTGTTAAGAGAGAACAACAGGTTCGTAGATTCATTAGCAACTCTATCTTCCATGATAGACATCCCTTTTGGAGTCCGGATGCGTCCGATCATAATTGAACAGAAATTTGTGCCGGCCTACGAGCTGATTGCTGCCATAGATGAGGTATAAGATGAGAACCCCTGGTATTACGATGTCTGGAACTTCTTGGAAAAAGAGGTGTATCCACCAGGGGCAAATGCCAAAGATAAGAGGGCAATTCGAAGAATGGCTGCTCAGTTCATCGTCTGCGGGGGTAAACTGTACAAGAGAGGTCATCTCGGGATGTATAAACTGTGTGTTGATGATGAAGAGTCCAAGCGCCTGATGGAGGCCATCCATGGAGGAGAGTGCGGAGCGCACATGAACGGGGTGATGCTAGCCTGGAAGATCCTTAGACAGGTTTACTACTAGTCCACCATGGAGGAGGATTGTATTGGCTTTGTCCGGCGATGCCACAAATGCCAGATCCATGCTAATCGCATGAACATTCCGCCATCGAAGCTGTACAACACGACTTCGCCATGGCCGTTTTCAGTCTGGGGGATTGATGTGATTGGGGCTGTCACTCCAAAGGGGTCCAATGGGCATGAGTTCATTCTGGTCGCGATAGACTATTTCACGAAGTGGGTTGAGGCCCAATCTTATGCGGTGTTGAAGGCTTCGCATGTTGCTAAGTTCATCAGGAACAACATCATCTGTCGCTTCGGGGTCTCGAACGAGATTATTTCAGATAATGGTTCCCACTTCAAGAAGGAAGTGATCGACTTGTTGGACAAGTACAATGTGGCTTTTCATAAGTCGTCTACATATCGACCGCAGACCAACGGAGCAGTTGAGGCCGCCAACAAGAACATCAAACACATTCTGCAGAAGATGGTGGAAACCTACTGGGACTGGCCAGATAAGCTGCCATTTGCTCTGTGGGGCTACCGGACTTCAATTCGAACTTCTACCGGAGCAGCTCCGTATTCCTTGGTTTATGGGATGGAGGTTATTCTTCCTATCGAAGTTGAGGTTCCGTCATTGCGAGTATTGGCTGAGTATCAGATAGCTGAGGCAGATTGGCAGCAAAGCAGGTTCGAAGAACTCATGCTCTTTGACGAGAGAAGGCTGAAAGCACTGTACCATGTTCAGGGTTATCAACGAAGAATTGCCAGGGCTTTCAACAAGAAGGTTAAGTCCAGGAATTTGAAGGAAGGGGATCTAGTGCTCAAAGACAACCGAGCTCCCATTCACGACCCTAAGGGCAAGTTCAGATCCAATTGGACTGGTCCTTATATCATCAAGTCTATCTAGTCGGGTGAAGCTGTCGTTTTGATGGACCGAGATGGCCTAGAGTTCTCCCAGCTAATCAACATGGACAAGTTGAAGAAATATTATCCCTGAGTGGCTCGCTAGGCCAAAAACCCGAAAGGACGACCTAGGCAAAAGTTAGACCATGAAAAATTTGAAATTATAAAAAAAGGTTGAAAACCTAGAAAGGGCGGCCTTGGCAAAACTTAGAGCGCAAAAGGAGAGAGTTAATACACAAGTGAACCCGAGCCGAACTATGTAAGGCTTGATTCCCATCTTTGGGATACGTAGGCAACTTCATCCTGAAGTCCAGCCATAAATACTTCCTCGATCAACTTTGTCCATGTGATCATGTTTGGTCATCTTTGTCTATCCTGCATTCAAGAGCTCGGTTGTGATCTCCAATGCAGGGCTGTTCAGACTAGGGGCAACTTTCCAGTTGCTGGGGATCCGGGGTTGTACATCTCAGTGATAGATCTCGGGTGTGTCCAGTTGTGATCCATAGTGAAAATGGTTTTGAAAAGTTTTAATAAAAGTTGATTTTGCTCAAAATAATCTTTTTACAACTTAGACCATTTTTGGACCAAACGAAAAATTTTCAGTACCCACAACCTTCAATTACATTGATTTCAGTACAGAGTTCTCCTACTCTTGAATACAAATTGAAGTTGCTTTTATTACATTCATAAAGAAAACTTAAAAGTTCTGATTAAAGCAAATAAATCTGGGGCATAGTCAGGTGTTCTTGTGTCCCCTTCCAGAGCTTGTGGAAGCCTCTGATGCCAAAGTGGGCCCAACCTGTGTCTCCTCATCAAGCCAAGCTGTGCACTTATCAGAGAGGGTGCAACTGAAAATAGGAGCGGGGGCAAGAAGCTCTCTCGTCCTCTAGGCTGTGGCATACCGAGCTAGCTGTGTGCCTCGGACCAGAAATGTAGTAGGATACTCTACCACCTCTGCCGGGCAAGTCTGATCATGGCCGAACTGGCTCCGGAATCGAAACGGGAAGTAAAAGACACAGTGTGTCAAGCCAATCAACTGAATCCCGGGCTGGCGGGTCATGCTGTAACTCATTGCTGGTAGATTGAGCCAAGGGTAGCGCTAGGCAATGTCGAGAGAAGACAAACTGCACATCCAGTTGTACCACCATCCCTCATCCGGGGCATCGACTAGCCGGCGTCGGAAGAAATAGCGGCGAGTTGAATATGCCGGGCATGAGTCCACCACTCTCAACTTGTCCATCAACCATACCTGTGGAGGGATGAAAAATGAGAGATTAAAGAATAGAGAGGTGTATGTTGAGAGAAAAGTGAGAAAGAGGTTTTGAGAGAAAAAAACGAGCCTGAGGGCCGAGTGATGTGAGAAATATATGTGAGATGGGATGGGAAACATTACCTGCAATAGTAGTGGACTCCCTGCAAATCTAGTCGTCTCCCGGCAATGAAAAGCATCTAAACCCATCAGTGTCTCAGCTAATGACATGGCGATGCAGCTCTTACCCTCTTTTAAGCCCTCTGCAACCTCAACCAAATGAGTGCTAAACCCTCCGGAGCCTGGGGCAAGCAAGAAATGAGACAACATGCACAAGCAAAGCGCATGTCGCCGATAACCCTGCCAATGATGATTGTCGCGGTCACCGGCATCAGAAAACCGATGAATCAAGCTCAGAATCTCTAGCTCTCTGTCGTGAATCAATGACCGAGCATCATGCAAAGTGAGGCCGCACATCCATCTTAAGGCTTGGACGTGGCCGAACTAGAGCTGAGGCAAGATTTCTTCATCACGCTCGGATTCCATTAAAGCTTCGAAATCTTTGAAAGTGGGACACATCTCTTGTCCGCTAAAGTTAAAGACGTGTGTCACCGGGTTCCAAAACCTTGCTGTGGCATGGAGGAACGGAAAACGCAGCGGGGTGCGACTCAACATGAATAGTGCATTTATGCCGAAGCCCCGGAAATTTAGCTTTTCCGAGCCATCCAAGTTGGCAATCCAATTTGTGAGATTTTGGACAAGAATTGCTTCCATTTGGTGCAAAAATTGAGCTAGAATGAGGAAATCCCGAAGCTGGAACTCATATAGAAGATAAGGCAGTGAGTGGAGAACAAATGTCGACGTTTCGGAGAGTCTGCCATC
Source organism: Camellia japonica (assembly GCA_030407325.1). Taxonomy (NCBI): domain Eukaryota; kingdom Viridiplantae; phylum Streptophyta; class Magnoliopsida; order Ericales; family Theaceae; genus Camellia; species Camellia japonica. The sequence goes on from JAPPVO010000017.1 coordinate 13,433,396, forward strand.
GATGGCCGGCACCTACTTGTAGATGGCCGGCAGTGGCTCATCAATGGCCGGCAGTGGCACACTGATGGCCGGCAGGATTTCCCCTGTGGCCAGCAGCCTCCCCCTCATGCTCACTGACCTCCTTGGTGAAGTCCAGTTGTTTGTTGCAGTGGAGTCCTGTTATTCCTGTCTTTTAAGGTCTTGTTTTTGTGCTGTTGGACTCTGTTATGTCTTGTTTAAGACGTATTAGTTTTCATTTTTGTATCGAGTTGTAATCATCTTCCTTTCTTTTATCGAATTGTTGTAACTTGCTTATCGAGTTATAAACTTGTTAAGGCTTTGTTTTGCTTATTGAGTTGTTTTGTTCTTAGTCGGTTCACTACCTGATTAATACAATTCGAGAGTTTAGTTTTCAAAAAAAAGTTCAATCTCATTTACATTGTTGTGTAAAGTGATGCGATGCGATGTGATGCATAGAATGTACAAATGTAACACTTTTTCAACAAAAAGAGCTGTTTCATTCCATCATATTTTCTTTTGCAAAAAGTACATAGTTTTGAAGAAAATAAAACCTGCCTGATGCAGTACAAGGTGCTAAAACTACTAGTGAAAAGAGAAATAAAGCAAAAACAGAGCATCTGGATCGGCGCCGGTAGCCTCAAGTGTGGGAATTCGTCCTGGTCCTCTTCTTGGACGAAGGTCCAGGATCTCCACCGTTAGAGTCTGAACCTGAACCATCCCCAGCCTCATTTCCATCCTGAGACGACTCTGACTGTGGACTCACTGCCTCCTCGTCAGACTTATCATCATCTGGGGCAGGCCCCCGTGAACTACTCCCGGTGTGAGCATGCCCAACTCCGCTACGGCTATGTGCTGGAATCCCTCGTCCGCTCCCCCTGCTGCTCGGGGAGGTGCTGAAGGACCCGCCCCTGCTCTTGCTGGGGCATCCGATGGGCCTGGCATCAGGAAAGGAATCTGAAAAAAGGGCAATTCGCCAAAATGCATTAGTATCAAATGTATCAGATGCAAAGAATAATGTGCTGTAAGCAGTGAGTGATTTGCAATGTATGTGTGCCGTGAGCAGTGTATGGGAGCAATGTATCATATCAGTGCAGTGTGGAACTGTGCAAATGATGGCGTGTCAAACAAAGACTTTGTGGCATGAAGTGTAGTTTGAAAGAACTTACCGGAATACTATAAATACTGAGCAGGTCCATGCTCGTCTGCAGCATCCCTATCACCGAGGCCGTCAGCTCCAGAGACTGACTAGTGTACTCAATGGAAGCCTGCAAAGTGTTGAGATAATTAGTAATCTGCGGGATATCAAATGAAATGAAATGACTGTACAGAATGAAAAGTATTGTACATACCCAGGTCGAGCCGTGAACTCCGACAAGCTCATGACCAGCTAGAGGAGGAGTGATGGGAATCTGATAAGTCTTTCCAGTCTGCCCTCAGCATGTCATAGTAGTAAGCAGCGCTGGCCATACAGTCCCCTGTCTCCCCTCAGGACCTTTTCTCCTACGAGATCTGGTCGCTCCGCCTCTCCCTCCCGCAACTGGAGCCCTCGCTCCTTCTCCTCCTCGGACATCGGACAAAGGTGGCATCAGATGTGTCTGAATAAAGGCCGCGTAGTCACCCTCTGCACGGAAGTAATCCGTCTCCCGTCCTACCATGAACTGGATCACCTGGTCGACGGACAGCCTGTGTGTCTCCCTCATCGATGGTGGAGGTGCCGTCGATACAAATGGAGCAGGCAATCCCAAGGTTTGGCGTACGAAGCGCTCACTCAAAAACCAGGCATGACAAATTAGTCCCTTGAAGAGGATGTGGTAGCAGGAGACAGTCCGGGCAGTGTGGTACTGATCTCGGAGTCCTGACGGAATCGCATCCCATGGCTGCCACGTGATCTGAGAAAGGAGAATGAACAAGATGATCAGTCGTCAAATAACTAATGTGGGCGCATCAGGTTAATCGAAATAACCTCATTGCAGAATTACCTCACGCGCCGTGACCGAGTCGAAATACTGCCGGAAGAACATAAAGCTCTCTCGGGTCCTACGACGAAGCTGGCCGTTATATACATCAGAAATGGGACTGTCGCTGGGGTCTCCTCTACAGGCTCTGGAGCAAGTGTCGGGAAGTATGCGTACACCCATAGCTATGAGAAAAATGTGATCAGTACAGTGTATGAACAGAGTATAGAACATGCAGAAAGCAGAATGCAGTACAATGCATAAGGAGTGCAGGTCTAGAGCAGATATTAGATTTTGTGTGTGCAGCGTATGGTGTGTAGTGTGCAGTATGTATGGTGTACAGAAAATGTGAAGTAGAAAGCATACAGTGCAAAAGCAGATACAGAGAATGCATAAAGTACAAGTGTTGAATAAAGCAAAAGCAGGAAATACTAAGCGAAATAATGGAAAGGGGGAAACTAAGCTGTGTACCTCTCATGCTCGCCAGTAGCCGCCGATCAATCTCCCACACATCCGAGAGGTCGAGCTCATATATCCATAGAGAGTGGTAAGGCCGGCTGCACCCCAGTCATAGAAATGAACCCGCTGGAGCACCACCAGAGCGCCTAGGAAGTATAAACCCACGGTATTCCACCTGTTCGAAAACAAGGTGGTACCGAAAAAGAACAAGAGGAAGCCCATAGCGTACTGCTCCACCTCCTCATCAGTCTCGGGATCCTCCCCTCTGTAATGCTCCTCGAACCAGGTATATCTAACCATGCCCGCTCGAAGTGTCGGTGGACGTGCTCTAAGTAATATATCCCATGCGGCCACCCACTCTCCCATGTCAGGATCAAGAGGATCATCGAAGTCGAAAGGAGTCAGGAGAAGTGGAAGGAGTTAGTGGTGTCCCACCACCTCTCCACAAGAGCCCCTAGGAGAGGGCGACTCGCTGTGACCTGTGTCAAGCTGGAGCAAAATAGGTCGAAGCTGGTCCCGTTAATGATTTGGCGGAGCCTCGCGGGAAGCACATCATACCAATCCCGAGTGGTCGTCGCACCATAACCTCTGAAGGAGCGGGATCTGTCCTGTGGCAGAGCAGTGATGTAATCAGGTCAAATGATGAAAGTACAATTGGAAATACAGTTGCATGCAGATCAGTGATGTATCGAAGATACAGTTGAATTCAGAATAGTGACGCATGAGGTGCGATCGTATACAGTACATACAGGGCAGTGATGTGTGAAGTACAGTTAAATGCAACACGATAAAGTATGAAATACAACCAGATCCAAGCATGTGATGCAATTAGATCAAAACAGTGCGAGAAATGCAAATAGTTGAAAGTAATACTGCAGAAAAGCAGAGTTGGTACCTCCACAGCAATGGCCGACAAATGAGACCTGGGCTCTCTCAGTAAGAGGTCGTCTGGCACGTCCTCATCGAAATCAGTGAAAGTGTGGATGCCTCCCGCCACTGGTATAATGTGAGTCTTCGGGTGATACCTCACGGGGTCAAAGGGACGTATGCTCAGTGGTAAAGGCTGAGGCTCAACCCTCGGCTCAACCGCAAAGTCCGCAGCAGGCTCCACTGGAGGGAGTACGGAGAAACCCCCATCATATGAGATATCGTCAGCCATCTGAAATAGATGCAAAAATGAGCAAAAATGAGCAAAATGGTGAAGTTTTGAACAAATCAAACCCTAAGAGAGAGAAAAATTCAAATAAAGTTGAAAACTCGGGAAAAGTGAACTAACCTTGAGAGAAACTCGAGGGAAATGATCCTTGAATGGGGGAAATGACGAAAGACGCCTTAGATTCAAATTCTGATTGGTTCAAATCGAAGAGAACAAAGGGGTTTTAACGATTCAAGGTTGTTTAGGGTGTTGGAAAACGCGTAGAATGCGCGAATCTAGGGAGAAGGCGCACCTAGAGAGCAAGGGAAATGATTCTTGTGCAAGGGATGTGGGGGAAATGAAGTGATTTTGGGTGTATTTGAAGAGCCACGGGTCAAAAGACCAAAATGGCCAAATCTGCCAGTGGTGGCCGGCATCCCCCTCGGTGGTCGGCACCCCTTTATTGATGGCCGGCAGGGGGCCGTCACCCTCCTATCATGATCGGCATGCCTCCTCTAGATTCTACTATCTGTTTTTACCATGGAATGTGTCCTTGGGTTCCAACAATTCCGAGGAGTGTTCAAAATTTGATTCAAAATGCCCCCGTGGAAGCCCGGAATCATGTTTTCAATGTACAGTGGTCATCGCCCATCAAACGCGCAGAAGGTGTATCCTTTAAACGCATCACAACCCTTCCGGGAGGTAAGCCGGAAGTTACCTTCAAAGGTGTCTTTATCAAGCATGCTTTTGTTTTCACCTAGCGTGTGCTTGTCATATTAAACGTCCATTCTATGTTACTTGCATTGTTTTGCATATCTATCTTGCACTGTCACGCATGTTACTTGCATTGTTTTGCATATCTATCTTGCGCTGTCATGCATGCCACTTGCATTGTTTTGCATATCTATCTTGCACTGTCGCGCATGTTACTTGCATTGTTTTGCATATCTATCTTGTGCTGTCACGCATGTTACTTGCATTGTTTTGCATATCTATCTTGCGCTGTCACGCATGCCACTTGCATTGTTTTGCATATCTATCTTGCGCTGTCACGCATGTTACTTGCATTGTTTTGCATATCTATCTTGCGCTGTCACGCAGGTCACTTGCATTGTTTTGCATATCTATCTTGCGCTGTCACGCATGTTACTTGCATTGTTTTGCATATCTATCTTACGTTGTCACGCATGCCACTTGCATTGTTTTGCATGTCTATCTTGTGCTGTCACGCATGTTACTTGTATTCTTTTGCATATCTATCTTGCGCTGTCACGCAGGTCACTTGCATTGTTTTGCATATCTATCTTGCGCTGTCACACGTGTCACTTGCATTGTTTTGCATATCTATCTTGCGCTGTCACACATGTTACTTGCATTGTTTTGCATATCTATCTTTCGTTGTCATGCATGTCACTTGCATTGTTTTGCATATATCTTGCGCTGTCACGCATGTTACTCGCATTGTTTTGCACCTCATTTATCTCGCGTTGTCTCGCACCCTTAGGTTGCATTGTCTTGCAACCTTCCACCCGCGTTGTCTCGCACCCTTAGGTTGCATTGTCTTGCACCCCTTCACCCGCATTGTCTCGCACCCTTAGATTGCATTGTCTTGCACCCTTCCACCCGTGTTGTCTCGCACCCTTAGGTTGCATTGTCTTGCACCCTTCCACCCACGTTGTCTCGCACCCTTGGGGTTACATTGTCTTGCACCCTTCCACCCGCGTTGTCTTGCACCCTTAGGTTGCATTGTCTTGCACCCTTTCACCCGCGTTGTCTCGCACCCTTAGGTTGCATTGTCTTACACCCCTCCACCCACGTTGTCTCGCACCTTTAGGTTGCATTGTCTTGCACCCCTCCACCCGCGTTGTCTCGCACCCTTAGGTTGCATTGTCTTGCACCCTTCTACCCGCGTTGCCTCACACCCTTAGGTTGCATTGTCATGCACCTCTCTACTTGCGTTGTCACGCACTTTTCACTTGCATTGCTATGCATGTTTCTAACGATATTGTACCTGTTGAGTCTCTTTCTTTTGCAGGCACGATATTGTATGTACGGTTCATTTGAAGCTGGCGCGACCAGACGAACCGAACGGTATTGTATGTACTCCGTATGAGATGCAGCGAGAATTGTATAATTCTCTTACATCCTTTCTGCATATAATGTAGTTTGATTTGTATTGGCTTGCTTAAAACTGTTGCATTTATTTTGCATAAATGTTTCATTACAGCTCTCTTTGCATAATTGTAAGTTATGCTCTTGCATCGTGAATGTCATTTGCATTTTGCCCCAGCATGCGGGTGCATCTCCGTATGGCTATATTGAATGTTTTCCTGAGTCTTCGGCCTTCTCAAAAATGGGTCGTCTCTGGGCTTTGACATTCACTCTCGTCACTTATGACTTTCGAGTTCTGTCAAAGAGGGGCAACTGTAGACACCCTATTTTTGACCGTCCTCAAGACTCGGTTGTGCTTGCAAGTACATCCAGCCACAAGTTCGATTTCTCGTCCAGTACTCGACCTTCGTAGTGGAACGTGACAGGTTTGAGCTTTTCAAACCTTGTATCATTTCTGCCCCATTTTTGGACCATGTGTTGGTCCTTTCAGCATAATTCTCATGATGCACTGCCGGCCACTCTCTGCCACTGCCAGCCATGCCCTTGCCTGCTATTGATGAAGCCTGCTGGCCATCAATGAGGCACTGCCGGCCACAGATGATGGTCGGCAGAATACTTTGTCTCAGCAGATTTCACTCCAGATCTTTTGAGCCAGCTGGTTTTCACTCATCCCTCCTCCATAGTGTATGGAGGAATGGAGCTCTTTTCAAGCTCGTTTAACAAGCTTTGCATTGCATTCTTGTATATAAAGAGAGGCCCCTCCTCCCTTATACAGGTTCAACATATTTGGAAGAGATACATCTGTCTCTCTCTCTCTCTATATATATATTTCTCATTCTCTCTCTATATTGTTGTTGGTTTGTGCCTTAAAGTCCATTTTTCTCTCACTTTTGCACTACAACACATAGTGATACACCACCATCTTTGAGCTGAGGTTCTTGGGTTTGTTGTTTGAGCTCTGAAAGTTGGTTTTTGGCCTTAGAGATTGCTGGTTTTGAAGTTGTGCTTCAAGGGTGAGTGTATTCCCCTTTTAAGCTTTTGTTTGTATATCATTTTGGCCATCCTTGCATATTGTTTTAGGCCTTGCTTTCAACTGAAAAAAGTTCTGTTTTTAAGTGCTTTTGATGATTGTTCAAGGCCTCTTTGGTGTTGAGGGTGTTCTACCCTCTTGTATGCCTTGTTTGGCCTTGGTTTGAACCATATCTTAAGGCCTTTGAGTTAGTCTTTGTTTGGCCTTTTAGCCACTGAAATCTAGTGAATTTTCAGTGGTAGGCATGTGGTTTTGAGGCCTCAAATTAGAGGGGGTGATCCCCTTTCTTTTTGTTTTTGTTTGCTTGAGTTATTGACCTATCAAAGGAGCATGTATCTCTATACTTTGGAGGCTTAGTTCAGGCCCTTTTTTATGACTTTTAGGACCTACCTTAACTCTGTCTATGGTTGTTTTGGTCACCCCTTGCATGCTTCTTGTATGTGTAGTGTAATCCCATTTGTGGCTCATCAAAGTAGCATGTCTTTTTAGCATCTATTGGCTCCATTTCAGTAGGTTTTTGGCCATCATTTGTCTGATTTGGGCTGGTTTGGTTGTCTCTTGAGTGGCTCATGTACTTGTAGTGCAAATCTTGCTTACGAGCCTTGTATGCATGATGTTTTGGCTAATTATTCTAGCATATTTTGGCTATGTTCTAGCATGATTTTATGCATATTTTGGGTTGTTCTAGGACTGTTTTGGACTGCCATGGTCATATGACTCATGCTTTGTATAGCTGTAGTGCAATTGGTCTTGCTAGCTTTGTGTTTTGTTGACTCATGCATGCTATCTTTGAGCTATTTAGATGATTTGACATCATTTAATACTTCATTTTAGAGCTTATAGCATTGCCATGTTCCCATTTCTTGCACCCTTTGAGTGCCTCTAAGGGTCATGCATTATTGCCTTGTTTGTAGCCTAGCTTGTATGCATGCTTGTCTAGACTTGTGAGCCTTTATCTCAGCATGATTAGGTCTTTGTTTAGACCTATTTGACCTCTGTCCATGTTTGGTTCAATCATTTGTGCCATGTATTGCATGCCCTTTGTGTAGTCCCTTTAATGGCTTTATGCCTTAGGTCCTCTTGCATGCTTTACTTGTGTTATTTGAATGATTTGGCATCATTTCGCACTTGATTTCAGAGCCTTTGGTGTTGTTACACTTCCATGTTTATCGCTTCTTTATCATGCTTGAGGTTTGTGTTCTGAGGCCTAGTTGTTAGGCCATTGCATTGTGCATGCTTGCCTTGCCCTTTTTGTGCCCTTATTTTGGTGTTATTGGCCACTGATTTGGGCATGACTAAGGTCTATCCATTTTGGCTTAAGTCCATTAAACATTGTGCATGCCATGTAGTTCATAGCAGTGAGTACGCCATGTTGTTTGCATGTTGATTCATTGCATTGTGTATGCCATGTTGTTTGCATGCTTAGGTCACATTACATTGAGTATGCCACCATTTGCATTGTGTATGCTAGTTGTGCGTGCCATTAGCCTTGTTAGGTTATTCATGTTGCATTGTATGTTTGCATGCTTGAGTCGCATTGTATATGCCATGCTTGTGTTGTATTTCGTTTGGAATAGGTGTTAGTCCAAACATGAGAAACGAAAGACGTTTCATACTTGAAGTGATGAAACGTGCCTCAATTCTCGATCGCCGACGCTCTTGATCATGGATGATAGAATTCTAGGCATTTATGTGTTTCTTGTGCATTCATTTTACATTGAATTGCACAAGTTGGATCTTTGGCCATCACGCATCGAGATGCGCGATTGATGGTCTTGGATCCGATTATGCCTCTCCCTTGATGTTTTGAGGTGATATGGAGTGGCATAGTGCGTACATACCCTTGGAAGACCCTCCATTTTCTCTATTTTGTGCTCTACTGCAGCTTGGTGTCACAGCACACCAGTGGCCGGCACCCCCCTTATTGTTGGCCGGCAGTGCATTGTTGATGGCCGGCAGTGTGCATCTCTGGCCGGCAGGATGGTCAGTAGTAGCTCCTATTGGCCGGCAGGCCACTGGTGCATTCCTCAGCAAGGTTTTGGTAAGATCCAACAGCAAGTTCTCAAGGACACCCTGCATACAGAGCTTCAAGAGAGCAACCGGAGAGCTTTTCAGGGAGGCAACCCAGCATGCATCCTCTCATTCTGCGAACAAAGCTGGAGCAGCTTAGTTTTATGCTTACTTGTTAGTTAGCATTGAATTTGTAATTAATTAATTAATTAATTTGTTGATTAGTTAAATGTTGTAATAATTAGTAAGTAGATTGCTTATTATTCAATTTGGTTTGTAATAATTAGTCTAATTAGCTTAATTAGATTAGTTGATTAGCTTAGCTTAGATTAGCTTAGCTCATTCATTCGGACCCTCCGTCGAGAGGGCGAACTTTGTAATAAGCGTGTGTGCGTGCGTGTGATGCATGTCTTCCAATCCCCATTTCTTTCTCACCTTTTACTTAACCGCTTACGATGGTTATTTTTAGGGCATATTTCGATTAGCATACCTTATGCTTTGCATGCGTGCATCCATTCATCTGTATTGCATGCGCCGGGCTCAGCACATCATACTAACTGCATTGTATTTCAATTCCAATTTGAATACATATACCAAGTAGCATTTCATATGCTATTTTAGAATAGCCGAGCCTATTTTAGGTGCATTTTCGCATGTGTTGCATTAGCCATCTTAACATGAACTAGGATCATGCATGATTTCTAACTAGTTCTTTGTTTTGGCTTGGAGTACACTGTGAGTGTTTAAGCTTTAGCATACTGCAGGTGTGTTATTGATTGCCATAAAAGCATGCTTGCCATGAGGCTAATTGCTTAGTTGATATAAATTGCCTGAATGCCTGTGGGTGAAGGTTGGATTACTTGAATTGGAACAATTCATTGAAATCCTCGATTTAGCCTACTTGCGAGTAGCAAACTTCAAACCATTTTCAAACAAACGGATATGCAATGTTTTGTTCCAAATTAGGCGATCTAGTCTATACTTGTTTGCTGTGTGCATCACGTAGTAAGATTAGCTAATTAACCGGAATAAGAGCACATGTGTTTTCAAAAACAATATATCATGCTTAGTACAGGCCGATCTTTGATTGGGCGAGCGGCGGTGCTCATTGCATGACCTTCCCCTCTCGTACCCAAGTTCCTGAGCCGAGGCAACTTTGGTGATGACGGACACGTGGCCTTAGGCACAAGTCAGGGTTTCCTAAATTCCCCCAGAACAAAATATTTAGGTGGCGACTCTGTATCTAGCAAAGCAGTTCCTGTTTGGCACTTCTTTATTAAAATCAGTTTTCCAAAACGATTTGCCGGATTTAGACTCTTTGGTGATTTATCGGTTTTGCATGGCACTTTGCGAGATCAGATTCAGAACCGTGACATTGAGTCCGAACTGTAGTAAGCCTAATGAACAAAACGGGATTTCGCGCCCATTATTTCACGCGCGGAGCCCCGGGACGTTCGGGCGCGTCTATAGTGTATAACTCAAACCACAAATTTTTGAACCTAGAGGAGGGAGTAGGAGCCTCCCTCTTATAGAGAACAAAAGCTAAAGCTTCTCAAGGAAGCTAAGCTTCAAGGCCATCCCTCCATACAAGTGTATGGGGGATGGTTCTGGTCCCTTCCAGTTGTGCCAGTTGGAAGAAAATATCTCCAAAAGGGTGACAAAAAGCAGCCGACCACTTGAAGTGGTCGGCCAGCTACTAAAAGTGGTCGGCCGACTACTACAAGTGGTCTCCAACAACAAAAACTGGTCGGCCAGGGGTAGGAGAAGTCTAAACATTGAAAACAAGCAAGTGGTGTGGTGGCCGACCAGAAAAGGTGGCCGAAAGACCAAGAAAGCCAGTTATCCGACCAGAAAACTGGCTGGCAGGAGGAAAAGTGGTCTCCAAGGGGAAAAAATGGTCTCCCATCCTTGTACCACCTTCCAAACAAGGAAAACAAGGTTTGTACCAAAAACAAACCAAAACGGATGTAAGACGAGAAATTGGGAAGCAAAGCACGCGGCCGAAAGCCTCGAAAACTAGTCTACTGGCATCAAAAGTGTTATACGACCACAAAAGTGGTCTCCCGGACCACAGTGTTCCTCTAGGCAGAGGCAAGAAGTCATGGTTCAAAAACCACGCCAAACGGAGAATGTTAACCGGTCCCGAGACAAGGCGCGCGACCGAAGGCTCCAAAAACCGGAAACTAGTCTCCAAACGGGAAAAGTGGCCTACGACCACAAAAAGTGGTCTACGACCACAAAGAGATGGTCTACAAGACCTCTCCCTCCCTCCGGGAAGAGAAAACAAGATTCGGTCCACAAACTGAGCCAAAGCACAAAGAGTTCAGAGGCTCAAAGGCAAGGCTCTCAGCCAAAAACTCCGAAACCTCAGAACGAGCACAACATGCGCAATCACCGAGCAGTCAATCGATGACGTCTGAGTCTTAAGGTCGGTCAAAAATGGGGTGTCTACCGTTGCCCCTCTTTGACAGAACTTAGAAGTCATAAGTGGCGGGAGTGAATGTCAAAGCCCAGAGACGACCCAATTTTGACAAGGCCAAAGACTTAGACACACAGGCAAGATAACAAAGAGATATGCCCGCAGGCAGGGGCAAAATGCAAATGACATGCACAAAGCCGAGCATAACTTATGATCATGCAAAGAAAACTGTAATGAAGCAGTTATACACAATAAATGCAACAATTTAAGCAAGCGAATTCAAACCAAACTACATTACATGCAGAAAGGATGTAAGAGAATTATACAATTCTCGCTACGTCTCACGCGGAGTAAATACAATACCGTCTGGTCGCACCAGCCTCAAATGAATCATACATACAATATCGTGCCTACAAAAGAAAGAAACTTAACAGGTACAATATAGTTAGCAACACATGTTCAACGCTATATCAAACGCGGACACATATGATGCCGATGGAAAAGTGCATAGCAATGCAAGTGAAAAGTGCATGACAACGCAAGCAAAGTGTGCGCATAACAATGCGGAAAGGGGTGCATGATAATGCAACCTAAGTGTGACGCATAACAATGCGAGTGGAAGGGGTGCATGACAATGCAACCTCACCTAAGTGTGACGCATACCAATGCGAGTGGAAGGGGTGCATGACAATGCAACCTAGGTGTGACGCATAACAATGCGGGTGGAAGGGGTGCATGAATATGCAACCTAAGTGTGACGCATAACAATGCGAGGGGAAGGGGGTGCATGACAATGCAGCCTAAGTGTGACGCATAACAATGCGGTGCACTAACAAGTGCAGATGAGGTGTGCAAGAAAGTGCGAACAATGCAATGCACTAACAGGTGCAAGAAAGGTGCGCAAGATAGCGCGAATGAAATGCATGCACAATGCAAGTGAGGTGCACAAAATAGTGCGATGCGCAAAATAGCGCGATAAAATGCATGCATAATGCAAGTAAGGTGCACAAAACAGTGCAATGCGCAAAATAGCGCAATAAAATGCATGCACAATGCAAGTAAGGTGCATAAAACAGTGCGATGCGCAAAATAGCACGATATAATGCATACACAATGCAAGTAAGGTGCACAAAATAGTGCGATGCGCAAAATAGCGTGATAAAATGCATGCACAATGCAAGTAACAGACAGTAAAGTAGATGCAAAGGGTGACATACTCCAACCATGCTAGAATCATGAGAGAAGGTCCAAAAACAACCTGCCCAGGTGTGTGCACGACACAACCTGAGATAAATTCCAAACACGTTGAAATCGTGTGAGGAGAGGGAGAGAGGGAGAAACATAGGGACATATCCCCGTGTTTCGGAAAGGAGGAGAAACATAGGGACATATCCCTATGTTTCAGAAAGGAAGATAAACATAGGGACATATCCCCGTGTTTCGGAAAGAAGAAGAAACATAGGGACATATCTCCGTATTTCGGAAAGAAGGAGTGTGCATAACAATGCAACAAGTGGTGAGGTATACCTCTCAGCGTATCACATGCGAGAAGAAAGTGAAAACCTCTCAGCGTATCACACGTGAGAGAGGAAAGAGAAAAACCTCTCAGCGTATCACACGCGAGAGAGGAAAGGGAAAACCTCTCAGCGTATCACACGCGAGAGAGGAAAGAGAAAAATCTCCCAGCATATCACACGCCAGAGAGGAAAGGGAAAACCTCTCAGCGTATCACACGCGAGAGAGGAAAGAGAAAAACCTCTCAGAAATTGGTCCAAAACGATAATTTGCTGTACTTATGCATTCTTCATTCGCCATATACAGCAAGATGATGAATGATCTTCTCTACATATTTGATAAATTGTTATGTTGTTCAATCTTTTCTAAGAAAAATATGGAACATAATCGATTCAAATAATCAGCTCCAATATCTTCCAATTCATGATTTAAATCAGATGATTGAATAAGCCCTTGCGCCATCCACAACAAAATCAATTTATCAATTTCGATTTCTTAGTTTTTTGGAAAAATCGAACAATATATGAAACAACATTTCAAGTTAGTAAATAAAGGGTTGTACTTAAATCGTAACATGGGCAAAATGTCGTGTTTGTTGTTTTGCTCCGATTCCTATAGTTCTTGGTCTTTTAAATACAACCATTCATTTTCTGTTGAAAATTATGATTTTTATAGGCTTATTTTGGGCCAACTTTGAGCCCAAATTTGAGTGGGGCCCACATGTCTTTTGGGATAGGTACAAAGAGGTGACTTGTTCCTTGCCGCATGGCAAATCACACGGTGCAAACGGTTCATCAAAACCATTTATGAGTGAATGGAAACTTGATGTCATTTTCGGGTTCGTGAAAAGGGAAATTAAAAAGTCAAATGTGGGTTACCTTAAAATGGTTGTCCCATATTGAAACTTAAAGAAAGCTTACGTAAGTATATAAGCTCTAGGTGGACAAACTAGGATTGGGCCCCAAGGGGCACCCCAAGTTTGTAAAAGGGGATGAGTTATGGACAAAGTGAGCTTTGACTCAAACCACCACACACGCGCTGCAGCTCGACCTTCTTCGCGCCCCCCCTTTTGGAGAAGCTCGAATTGGTCCCTACAGTTCGGACTCCTGTCACGATTCTGAATCTAATCTCACAAAGTGCAATGTGAGACTGATAAACACCAAAGAGTCCAAATCCGGCAAATCGTTTTGGAAAATTGATTTTGAATCAAAAAGCGCAAAAAATGGACTGCTTTGCCAGATTACAGAGTCGCCACCTAAATATTTCATTTTTGGCAAAATTTAGGAAACCCTGACTTGTGCCAAAGGCCACGTGTCCGTCATCACCAAAGTTGCCTCGGCTCAGGAACTTGAATACGAGGGGGGAAGGTCCTGAAATGAGCACCTCCGCTTGCCTGATCAAAGATCGGCCTCTAGTAAGCATGATATGTTGTTTTATAAACACATGTATTCTTATTCCGGTTATTAGCTAATTTTACTACATGGCGCACAAGCAAGCAAATATAGACTAAATCGCAAGAATTGTAAAAACTCAATTCATGTTTGTTTTCGACAAATGGTTTGAAGTTGCCACCCTCAAGTGGGCTTAGAAATGCGGATTTGCCACCTCAAGTGGGCTTAAACTATGATTTTGCCACTTCGCAAAGTGGGCTTAAAACTCACATTTATCGAATTGTTCCAATTCAAGTAATAAAGCCTTCATCCATAGGCATTCATGCAGTTAATTAAGTAAGCACATCGCCTCATGGCAAGCATGCTATCATGGCAACACTCACACTCATGCAAGTATGCTAAAGTGAAAAAGCTTACCAAGTACTCCAAGCCAAAACAAAAAAAACTAATTAGAAACAATGCATGATCCTAACTATACAAGATGCCTAATGCAACACATGCAATAATGCAACTAAATAGGCTCGGCTACCTAATCATGGTATTTGCAACACTTTGATAACATGCTTTGAAACACGTATTCAAGTAAGTGTATTGAAATTGCGATGCAATTTGAAAGATGCGCCGAGCCCGGTGCATGCAAGACAAATGAATGATGCAAACATGCAAGCATAAGGTATGCTAATTAAAAATAATCCCTAATCTAACCATCGAAAACGGGTAAATAAAAGGGAGAAAGACGTGGGGTAGGAAGACATGCACACATGCATGCACACTTATTACAACATAATGCCCTCGCGAAGGAGGGTCCGAATGAATAAGCTAACTAGCTATGCCAAACTAAATATTACAAACCAACTAATTAACTATTCTAGCTAATTAATTATTACAACACAATTGAATAACTAGCTATGCTAAGCTAACAGATTAAACTAATTAATTACAACACATGTAATAATTAGCTACAACTAGCTAATAAAGCAATAAAGTGGCCTCGCGAGCGAGGGAGACATGCATGCTCGGTTGGCTTCCTCCCGAAAATCCATCACCTTGCCACCGGTTGCCTGTGTTTGCCCTCTCCTTGATCTCTGAACATTGCACCAACTTCCAGACTACTTCTGCTCCTACACAGGGACACTTTTGCACAAAAATGGATAGGTGGCTGGTAGGCCATAGAAGATGGCTGTCGGCCACCTTAACTGGCCGGTCGGCTACTTCAGGTGGCCGGTCGGCCACTGATTTTTCCAGACTCCTGCTTTTGCTACAACAGAGAGCAACAGAGGCAAAACAATGCATCTTTCAAGGAATGTGTATACTGCCACCCTCCTTATAATTTCTCAAGCTCAAATGAGTATGGCACTTGGCTCTCAAGCCACCAATCAAGCATTTTCAATGCATGATGGCCAAAGAACCAAGCTCGTACAAGCTTAATGAATGCACAAATAAGACTCAAAGGGGCCACCACCCTATCATGCGTGATCAAGGGTGACGGCGACTAAGAAAAGTGGCACGTTTCATCACTTTGAGTATGAAACGTCTCACATTTCTTGTGTTTGGATTAACGTCCGATCCAAACACATGCAATGCAACACAAATATGCTTATCTTGCATAAGTGTTACTTGGTTCATTTTGTTTACATATTTTAGCATTACCAAGCCATTCTTTAATCGGTTAAGTCCGAGGTGAGTGTCCTCTAATGAGAGAGGGGTCAACCAAGGGATGACTTAAGACATGAGAGAGATCATGTCGTTGGTTAGTAGAAACCCTCAATAGAGGATTAAAACCATTAAGCACAAGCTCTATCTCAAGCTTAAACATAACCCTAAGGTTAACCAACCCTCAAAGCAAATGGAAAAATGATGAAATGAGGGAGGGTGCAGATATTTCAGTGCTGAAATGACATAAAAAAATGATACTACAACATGCAAGAAACTCATGCACAACATGTTCAAAAGACAAAACACCAAACTAGTGAAGAGCACTACACTAGAGGCATGCAATATCAAGCTCAAATGACCAAACCAACTCAAAACAGAGCTTAAACATGCCAAAATAGTAGCTAAAACATGCTAAGATTAAAGCATACAAAGCAAGAAAAACATGCTCATTTGTTAGCTCGCAAGCAAGACTCAAAACACAACTCTCAAAAGCAATGAAAGAGTGAAATAAGTGAGAGTGTGACAGAGCTATATGCACTAAAATCTCATGTAAAATGATGCTACAACATGCAACCATCTCATGCAAAACATGTTAGAGGCCTTAAAACACTAAGCTAGTGAAGGCATTTGCACTATAGCTATGCAATACAAAGCTCACAAGGGACAAACACTTCAAAATAGTCCTAAAACAACTTAAATGAAGTTCTAAAACATGCTTGAAGTAGGCTAGAAAGAGCTAGAATAAGAAGCTAATACATAGCATAAACTAAACTAGCAAGCACAATTGCACTTCAAGCATACAAAGCAAGCCCCAAGTGACTTAACCAGCCCCAAACAGAGGCAAAACAAGTTAAAAAAGTAGCAAAAACATGCTGAGATCAAGTCATAAAATGGTAGAAAAACATGCTCACATGTTGGGCTATCTACACTTGCAAAGAAGACACAAGGAGGGGAGACCACCCCCTACTATTTGGGACCTCAAAACCAAGTTTTTGCCACTGAAATTTCCCTAGAATTCAATGGTTGAAAGGCCAAAAAAAAGTTGTTTTAAAAGCTTTGAAAAAGGCACAACACTTTAGCAAACAAGCTACAAAAGAGGGTGGACCACCCCTAACTCCAAAAAGGCCTTAAACCACCATTTTTAAACCTTAAAAACAAAGGTTTTTGTAGTTAAAAACTTGGCCAAAAACAGCATGCAAAGGTGGCTAAACAAGTAACTAAAATAAAGCTTAAAAGAGGTAAGCCTTATACCTTTGAAGCATAGCAACAATTTTGTGCTAAAACCAGGCTTAAGAGCTCAAACAAGGCCTCCAAGAACCTCAGCTCCAAGATGAAGGTGTTTGGTCAAGGGCCTTAGAACAAAAGTGTAGAGAATTCCCACTTTCAAGCACAAAATAAGGAGAGAGAGAATTCTAGAGAGAGAGAGAGAGAGGAAAATTTTGCTCACAAAATTCTATAACCTCAAAAATGGGGGAGAGACCTCCCTTTATATAGAAAAACAAGCTACAAGCTTGTATTCATCCTTCCATACACGTGTATGTATAGACGCGCCCTTGGGCCTCGCTACAGTTCGGACTCGATTTGTGTCACGGTCTTGTATCTAATCTCGCAGAGTGCAATGCAAGACCGATGAATCATCAAAGAGTCCAAATCCGGCAAATCGTTTTTGAAAACAGATTTTTTGAAAGAAGTGCCAAACATGGACTGCTTTGCCAGGTACAGAGTCGCCACCTAAATATTTTATTTTTGGGGAAATTTAGGAAACCCTGACTCATTTGCCTAAGGCCACGTGTTCGTCATCACCAAAGTTGCCTTGGCTCGGGAACTTGGGTACGATTGGGGAAGGTCACTTCGTGAGCACCCCCGCTCGCCTGATCAAAGATCAGCCTCTACTAACCATGATATCGAGTTTTGAAAACCTTATGCATTCTTATTCCGGTTATTAGCCTAGATTTACTATGTGATGCGCACAGCATACAAGTATAGACCGGGTCGCTTGAATTGGAACAAAACATTTCATGTTTGTTTACGAAAGCGGTTTGCTACTCACAAGTAGGCTTAAAAATGCAGATTTTGCCACCCTCGGGTGGGCTTAGAAGAAGATAGTTTTGCCACTATCTAGTGGGCTTAAAACTCACAGTCGATGATTTGTTCCAATCCAAATAACCCAACCTTCACCCACAAGCATTCAGGCAGTTATATCACATAAGCAAATAGCCTCATGGTAAGCATGCTATCATGGCAACACTCACACGCATGCAAGATGCTAAAGCATAAAACTTACCGAGTACTCCAAGCCAAAACAGAAGCTATGTTAGAAATCCATGCATGATCCTAACTATACAGAAGTGCCTAATGCAACACATGCAAAAATGCAACTATAGCAGGCTCGACTATTCTAAAGATGGCATATGAGATGCAACAACTAACAAGTATTCAACTTGAAATTGAAATACAAATGCAATTAGTATGATGCGACGAGCCCGGTGCATGCAAAACAGATGAATGAATGCAAACATGCTATCATACTGTATGCTAATTGAAACATGCCCTAATCTAACCATCATAAGCTGGTAAATAAAAGGGAGAAAGATGTGGGGTTGGAAGACATACATCACACTCACGCACACTTATTACAACATTGCCCTCACTCGGAGGGTCCAAATAAATAATATACAGTCCCGAATAAATAATTACAGTCCGAATAAATACATAATCCTAATTAATTAACAAATTAACTACGAAATGAAATGAATAGCACGCAAATCCATGGACTGCCTCAGCTCTGTTCCGAATGATGAATGATGCATGCTTGGGTTGCCTTGCGCGGAAATCCATTGCGATGCCCCAATTAGCCTCTGTTTACAATTAAGCCCGGAATATTGCACGAAGCTCCAAAAGACTGCCGGTTTTTGATTTGCTACAACAGAGAGCAAGAAAGGGGCATGGCAAAGTATTTTCACATATGTATGCATACCTCGATCCTCGTGCCACCAATCGCGCATCTCGATGCATGATGGCCGAGGAGTCGAATTGTACGACTCAATGTGAAATGAATGCACATATAAACACAACAAGGCCTAGACTCCATCATGGATAATCCGGAGTGTCGGCGACTGGGAATTGAGACACGTTCCGTCACTTGGAGTACGAAACGTCTCTCGTTTCCCGTGCTTGGGCTAACTCCTATCCCAAACACGATGCAAATGAGATGGTATGCATGAATACAATCCTAACATGCGACCTAGCATACGCAATGCTATGAAATGGCATACACAATGCTCGATGTAACATGGCATACACAATGCTCTAACGTACAACCTAGCATACACAATGCAATATGGGCTTACACCAATATGAGTGGACCTCAGCCACACTCACATCAGCGGCCATTAGATGAAAATGAGACAACCGAAATGCGTGCACACATGCACGCAAATCGAGGACCGAACCTAAGGCATAACATGCAACTCTAACAAGGCATGGCAAGGATGAAGCATGGCATTTAATAGCATAAATTACAGCTCTGAAACAGTATGCAAAGTGGTCCCGAAACATGGAAACATGGCAACCGATGCATGAAGTAAACCCCGAAACTCAAAACTAGGCACATGTATTGAACTACAAGTATACAAAGCAAGCATTATTTGATCATGAAGTCTAAAGACAGAGCCAAGGCAGTCCCAAAACATGCACATTTCCAGTTTAAAGCATGGCCAAAAGGGGTTCGCATGAAGGGCTAAGGCAACATGCAAGATTGGCTAGTAAGCATGAGTTGTATGGCATGTATATGAAGCACATGAAATCTTGCCAAACCAGCCAAAATCAGTGAATAAAACATGTCAAAATATGCCTAAATAACCTCTGAAATGCAGCCAACACATGCACAAATAATGGGTTCCTTTAGAGGGCCATATAAGGGGTTATTAAGCACATACAAGATAGACAATGAACAAGACCAAACCAACTCTGGAAATGGGTTATGACAGCCCTAGAACCCACCAAATAGGCCCTGGAATCAGTCAACAAAGCATGTAAGATAGGGCCTCTTTGGAAGGCCAAAAAGAGGGTTGTTCCACACATGCATGATGGACACTTAGCATAGCAAAAGCAACTCTGAAAATGAGTTAGGAGGGTCCCAAAACTCGCTAAAAATGCCCTGGAATGTGGCTAGGAAGCATGAAAATAGGGGTCTCTTTGGAAGGCCAAAAAGACCATCAAGTAAAACAATGTAAGAGGGGGTCACCCCCCTCTGATTTTGAGGCTCAAAATAGTATGCTAGCCACTAAAAATCCACTGGATTTCAGTGGCTAGAAGGCCAAACAAAGCATGCAACAAGCGCTTAGTTGTAAGGCTCAAAATAAGAGGCAATCAAGCATACGAGGAAGCATATGACCTCAACAAAAAATTTCCCTTAATCAAACATCAAGAGGGACTCAAAAAAGACTTTTTCCAGTTTATAAAAAATCTTGAAAATGTTCACAAGTAAGGCTAAAATATGATGCAAAAATAGCCCTAAAAGAGAGATAGAGGACAAGGGGCAGTAGATGGCCTCAAACAGCAAAGAGCCCTTCAACAAAGTTTAAGAGAGGCTCAAAATAAGACACTTTACAGTTTATCTTGAAGCCCAGAAATGCTCACAAATGAGGCTAATATATCATGCAAAATAAGCCCTAAAAGAGAGATAAAGCACAAAGGGGGAGTAGATGACTTCAAACAGTAAAGTGTCCTTAATCAAAGTTGAAGAGAGGCTCAAAATAAGACACTTTACAGTTTGGGTCGGAGTCCAGAAATGCTTTCAAATAAGGCTAACCAATGGAGCAAAAAAATGCAAGTTTAAGGGAAATAGGTACTTACCCTTGAAGAGCAGCAAAGCAGCAGCTTTTGGTCCAAGAAAATGAGCTCTCTACCTCTGCAAATGACCTTCAAGGTGCTGGAATGGAGTGTGGAGGTGGTAGGCTATGAGTTGGTGTGTAAAGGGGCCAAGAACCAAGCAATTTGGAGCTAAAATGGAGGAGATATGGAGAGAGATATATGTATGGAGCCTTAGACCAAATCTTGGAACCCTTGCAATAGAAGAGAAGCTCTTCTTTTATAGAGGAACAAGGGTGCAAGCTTCTCTTAGAAGCTTGGAGCAAAGGGGCCAAGCTTCTAAGAGAAGCTAACCAAAAAGGGTTAAAGGGGGCAAGCTTCCAAGGGAAGCTAAGTCAAAGGGCCAAGCTTCTTGGAGAAGCTAGGTAAAGGGGTCAAGCTTCTTGGAGAAGCTAGACAAAAGGGCCAAGCTTCTCTTAGAAGCTTGGAGCAAAGGGTTCAAGCTTCTTGGAGAAGCTAAAACCAAGGGCTCGAAAGGTTCAAGCTTCCTCGAGAAGCTAAAACCAAGGGTTCGAAAGGTTCAAGCTTCCTCGAGAAGCTAAAACCGAGGGTTCGAAATGTTCAAGCTTCCTCGAGAAGCTGAAACAGGGGTTCAAAAGGTTCAAGCTTCCTCAAGAAGCTGAAATAGGGGTTCAAAAGGGTCAAGTTCCCTAAGAAGCTGAAACAGGGGTTCAAAAGGGTCAAGCTTCCTCAAAAAGCTGAAACAGGGGTTCAAAAGGGTCAAGTTCCCTCAAGAAGCTGAAACAGGGGTTCAAAAGGGTCAAGTTCCCTCAAGAAAAGGTCTCGGCCAGAAAAAAAGCCAATCAGCCAACAAAGATGGCCGACCGACCACAAAAAAATGCCGACTGGCCACCAAAGGTGCCGACCGACCACCAATAGTGCCGACCGGCCATCACTAATGGCCGATGGCAGTAAAACAGGGCCGGTGGCCTCAAGCCATGGCCGGTGAGATGTGGGGATGTCCAATCAAGCCATTCCCTGCCCTCAGAAGCAAAAACACAAGTCGAGAGGTCTTGAGGCAAGGCACGCGGCCGAAACCTCTGAGAACTCAAGACGAACACGAACATGGATGATCACCGAGTGTTCAAACGGTGACGTCCAAGTCTTGAGGACGGTCAAAAATGGGGTGTCTACAGTTGCCCCTCTTTGACAGAACTCGAAAGTCATAAGAATGACGGGAGTGAATGTCAAAGTCCAAAGACGACCCATTTTTGACAAGGCCGAAGACTTAGACAGAGCATACAAGCCACAAATAAAGATATGCGCCCGAAGGCAGGGGCAAAATGCAACTGACAATGCACAAAGCCGAGCATGACTTATGATCATGCAAAGAAAGCTGTAACGAAGCATAACATGCAACAGTTTTAAGCTAGCATCAACCAAACTACATTACAATGCAGAAAGGATGTAAGAGAATCATTCAATTCTCACTACGTTTCACGCGGAGAATATAATAACTGTGCGGTTCGTCTGGTCGCGCCAGCCTCAAATGAACCGTAAATACAATATCGTGCCTCATGCTGCTGGGGATCTCTCGCTTCTTTCTTGGTCGAACCACAGGTACTACTTTTCTCCCTGACTATGGTCGCAGCTTTCCCTATTCTCCAACAGGGTGACAGACTAGGTTGATTCAGTATCCAGAATTGAGGCGCATACATATGCTATCTCAATCTATGGGGCTGCCATACAGATTTCAAGCCGAGGATATACCCCTGGGTATTTAAACCAGACTTTAGTCTCGGAAATCCCGAACCTTTGCGCTCTAGGCATGAGCCATTCAAACTCTAGTTTCCACCGTCTCAGTTGATCTCCTAGAAACTCACCGCTAACACAGGCAGGTGGCTATAACAGACCACCGGAAGTCGTTCGGGCACGACAAACACCAAAGGAATTGCACCTTTAGAGGATTTAAGGTCTCTTAGACCGGCGTAGGGGCACAAGATAGTGCGATGAGATGCAAGTAAAATGCAAGTACGATGCGCAAAACAGTGCGAATGATGATGCAGGATTTAAGGTCTCCTTAGACCGGAGGATTTAAGGTCCCTTAGACCAGAGAGTGCACAAGACAGTGCAAGCTAGAGGTGCACAAAACAGTGCGAGTAGGGTGAATGCCTAAAGCGGTGTGATACGGGTAAGGTGCGCAAGATAGCGCGATGCAATGCACTAACAAGTGCAGGTAAGGTGCGCAAGATAGCGTGAGTATAAATTGCGCCAAACAGCGCGACGCGCAAAATAGCGCGATAAAATGCATGCACAATGCAATTCTTGGCGCACAGCTTACGACATAGCATTCCATTCATTTGGCACACAGCTCACAACACAACACTTTGTTCGTTTGGCGCGCAGCTCACAACACAATATTCTGTTCGTTTGCAGCTCGAAACACAACACTCTGTTTAATCTGGGCACACAGCTCTTTGGGGCACACAGCTCACTTTTCGGGCACACAGCGCGTTTTCGGGCACGCAGCTCATTTTCGGGCACACAGCTCATTCTTCGGGCACGCAGTTCATTTTTGGGCATACAGCTCATTTTCAGGCACACAGCTCTTTTTCAGGCACACAGCTCATTTTTCGGGCACACGGCTCATTTTCGGGCACACGGCTCATTTCGGGCACATAGCTCGTTTCGGGCACACAGCTCATTCTTCGGGCACATAGCTCGTTTCTTTGGGCACACAGCTCATTCTTCGGGCACACAACTCGTTTCGGGCACACAGCTCATTCTTCGGGCACACAGCTCGGTTCGGGCACACAGCTTATTTCGGGGGCACACAGCTCATTCTTCGGGCACACAGCTCGTTTTGGGCACATAGCTCATTCTTCGGGCAAACAGCTCGTTTCAGGCACACAACTCATTCTTCGGGCGCACAGCTCGTTTCTTCGGGCACAGAGCTCGTTTCGGGCACACAGCTCATTCTTCGGGCACACAGCTCGGTTCGGGCACACAGCTCGTTTCTTTGGGCACACAGCTCGTTTCTTCAGGCACACAGCTCATTTCGGGGGCACACAGCTCATTCTTTGGGCACACAGCTCGTTTTGGGCACATAGCTCATTCTTCGGGCACACAGCTCGTTTCGGGCACACAGCTCATTCTTCGGGCACACAGCTCGTTCTTCGGGCACACAACTCGTTTCTTCGGGCACATAGCTCGTTTTGGGCACACAGCTCATTTTGGGCACATAGTTCATTCTTCGGGCACACAGCTCGTTTCGGGCACACTGCTCATTCTTCGGGCCCACAGCTCGTTTCGGGCACACAGCTCATTCTTCAGGCACACAGCTCAGTTCGGGCACATAGCTCATTCTTCGGGCACACAGCTCGGTTCGGGCACACAGCTCATTCTTCGGGCACACAGCTCGTTCTTCGGGCACACAACTCGTTTTGGGCACATAGCTCATTCTTCGGCCACACAGCTCGTTTCGGGCACACAGCTCATTCTTCGGGCACACAGCTCGTTCTTCGGGCACACAGCTCGTTTCTTCGGGCACACAGCTCGTTTCGGGCACACAACTCATTCTTCGGGCACACAGCTCGGTTCGGGCACACAGCTCATTCTTCGGGCACACAGCTCGTTTCTTCGGGCACACAGCTCGTTTCGGGCACACAGCTCATTCTTCGGGCACACAGCTCGTTTCTTCGGGCACACAACTTGTTTCGGGCACACAGCTCTTTCTTCGGGCACACAGCTCATGCACTTGAATTTTTGAACACGCAGCTCATACTTTTTGTCGTGAACACACAGCCCACACTTTTTGAAATCTGAACACACAGCTCAAACTTTTTGTTGTGAACACGCAGCACACATTGATTGAAGGTTGAACACGCAGCGCAAACTTTTAAATTTTTGAACAGGCAGCCCAATTTGATTGTGAACACGCAGCATACACTGATTGAAAGTTGAACACGCAGCCCAAACTTTGAATTTCTGAACGCGCAGCACAAATTTTGAGGTGAACACACAGCACACACTGATTGAAAGTTGAACACGCAGCCCAGACTTTTGAGATGAACACATAGCCCACTGTTTTTGAAGTCTGAACACATAGCTCAAACACTTGATGTTGAACACACAGCTCACACTTTGAAAGTTGAACACGTAGCCCACTATTTCTGAAATCTGAACACACAACTCAAACACTTGATGTTGAACACGTAGCTCACACACTTCAATTCTGAACACAGAGCTCATATACTTCATGTTGAACATGCAGCTCACACACTTCAATTCTGAACACACAGCTCATATACTTCATGTTGAACACGCAGCTCACACATTTCTCTTCTGAACACGCAGCTCATGTACTTCATGTTGAACACGCAGCTCACACACTTCAATTCTGAACACACAGCTCATATACTTCATGTTGAACATGCAGCTCACGCATTCCTCTTCTGAACACGCAGCTCATATACTTCATGTTGAACACGCAGCTCATACATTTCTCTTCTGAACACGCAGCTCATATACTTCATGTTGAACACGCAGCTCACACACTTCAATTCTGAACACACAGCTCATATACTTCTCTTCTGAACACGCAGCTCATTAATTTCATTTGCACGCAGCTTATGTTGAACACACAGTTCATACACTTCACTTTTGAACACACAGCTCATTCATCTCATTTGCACGCAGCTTCTATATTTCATTTTTGAACACGCAGCTCATTCATCTCAATTTTGAACACGCAGCTCATATCACAACTCTGCTCGATCTGAACACACGGCTCATAACACAGTATTCCTTTAATTTTGAACACACAGCTCATTCTGAGCATACAGGACGCGACGACGGAACTTGCAGAAGTTGAAACAAACTCAGATGCCCGACATTTTTCCTTTTTCTTTTGCTTCGAAGTCTGGAACCTATATAGCTTCAGATAGGCCCTGCTTTTACTATTCTCACATGACCTAGGTTGAACCTTACGGTTTTTGAAAGAACGAAATCTTGTTTTGCACAAATGTGGAGAACGGCACGGCACTCTGAGCACAAAATGATTTTTTTGAAATTGAGAGCGAGAATAAGTTCGCAACTGGGTATTGAACCTACGACTGAACACAACACACCACGACTCAACAACAAAGGGAAAGACAAGGTAAGACAACCTAAACAGATCTATAGGCATCTGAAACGACTCAAAACAAGAATCGAGACAAACAAAACGACTGACATGACACACAGACGTGTTCCAATGGTGAGAGACCTCTTAGTTCGCGAGGAGCCAGTTTCTTCGGGTATTGTTTCCTACCCTTTCTCATTTGTGATTCTCACACACTCGACCCTTAGGCTCTGTTTTTCTCTAAAAAAAACCCTTTTCTCACTTTTTCTCTCCACGCGCATCTCTCTATTCTTCAATCTCTCAGATTTTTTTTTTTTTTATATCCCTCCCCTGGGTGGTTGATGGATAAACAGGAAGTTGTGGGTTCATGCCCAACATTATCAGCTCACAGCTATTTCCTCCGATGACGTTTAGTCGATGCCTCGAATAAGGGAGTGGAATATATTGATCCATTCCAATTCGTGCCTCGCACTTGGCTTGATACCTCGTTGCTCGGAGGGTGAGAGGGCTTTCAGCCCTTCGTTATTAACCTCAGTTTGCCCTTCCTGGCAGGTATGATGCCCTTCCTGGCAAGTGCGTTGATAAAGGGAAAAGATAGAAAACCTGACTCAACTGTGCCCCTAGTTCATTCTTTTGACCATTTTTTGTTTTTGACGTTCTGTTAAAACAATTTTGACCAACATGAGAGTTAGATTAACATGCTTGTTCAATTTTCTGATTTAAAATCATGCAAGTCAGGCTATGAGCACTGAAAATTTTCCTTTTTTAGGTCCAAGAAATGGTCTAGTTTTGGAAAATGAAATAATTTTTGAGAAATTAGTCAACCTCAGTAAAAATTCTCAAAAACTATTTTTGCAAACAGTCACTGCTCAACGAGCACATAACCTACTCTTGAGATGCACAACCTCAGATATGAAGGAAAATTGCCCCTTGCTTGAAGGACACTGTATGGCAACGGAAAGTTGCCCCTTGTTTGAATGACACCGAGGCGTTTTGTATGGCAACGGAAAGTTGCCCCTTGTCTGAATGGCACCGCAGCGCATTGTAATCAGTCTTCACTGTGAAGGTCACAACCAAACTCTCGGATACAGAGAAAGCAAAGATGATCAAAACCATTACACGGACATAATTGATTTAGAAGTGTTTGTGGCTGGACTTCAGAATGAAGTTGCCTATGTATCCCAAAGATGGGAATCAAGCCTTACGTAGTTCGGGATTAAGGTACACTCGGGTATTAACCTCTCCTTTTGCGCTCTAACTTTTGCCAAGGCCGCCCTTTCTAGGTTTTCAACCTTGTGAGCTTTGTTCTTCTTTTCTTTTCAATTCTTTTCATTTCATTTCTTTTTTTATCTTTGCATTTCTTCTCTCTTTTTTTTTTCTTCTTTTTTTCTTCATTGCTTTTCTTTGCTCTAACTTTTGCCTGGGTCACCCTTCCGGGTTTTCGACCCAGCGAGCCTCTCAAGGGTAAAAGTGTAGCTTTGTCCATGTCAAATGGTTTTGAGATCCTGAAGTCATCTGAATCTAGGAGAATGGATGCTGTTCGCTGACAATGCAAGAGTCCATCCAATGGAGGGTGAATTTGCCCCTAGTGTTGTGGATAGGAAGTCAGTTGTCCTTCAACAGTATTTTCTTCTTTCCTCCCTTCTGGGGTTTGGCGTTCTTGCCGATCTTGAGAAACATCCCACTTTTTGACTCTTCGAGCGCATCTGACATTTTTTGCCCCTAGTTGGAGGGATGCTTCTGATCTGGCTCTGTAAGCTTCCTTTGATTACATCTGATATTCTCGCCCCTAGTTCATGGGCTGCTTCTGATCTGGCCACACAGGCCTCATGTTGTAGTTGACCGTTGGACATTCTGAATTCAAGTTCAAGGTTCGAAATTGAGGGGTTGAGTCTCGGGGCTGAGAGCGATCCTAAGCTGCACAATCTCAAGAGCGATTCCATACATGTCTTCGCAGGACCGCGCAAAACATTTTTTGAAAGTTTTTAAGAAAGCGACAAATCGCTCGCGCTGAAGACAGTGCAAAACCGATCTGGATCAAAGCTAGGGTCTTTCTCAGTACTCACACTAACAAGCATGATTTCATTCATTAAGGGCTTAGCAGGCCTCTCTTTCTCTTAGTTGATCAAAGTTTTGTAAAACCCGAAATTCCTTCCTCTTCGTTTTCACCACAGTGTTCAAAAAGTTTTGAAAAACCTAGGTCAATACAATGAGTTTAGAGCACAGAAGAGCAGGTGAGATGCTCCACCATTTCATTCTAGAATTGTTGGCATAACAAGCTCAAAGTAGCAATAAGCACAATAATATGACAGCCACGGCCGTTCTATTCGGATTTCCTGGTTGCAACTGGCTCCACAGCAGAGACAGACTCAAGAGAAAGCAAAAGGATAATTACAAAACAAAAACGGTGTTCGAGGCAACAACCCCGGAATCACCTGACATTCTACACAATGGGACTGACTCGATACAGTAAGACAGACCCTTAATCAAAAGACTGACTCAAAACAAAGAGGCAGACTCAAAACAAAACCGACAAAACTGACTCAACACCCAAGCCAGAAATCACAAAATTAGCATACGCAGATGCTCAACATAGTGCGTGCCAAACGCCACATCTGAAATACACCGAGCGCCGCCTGCGGGTGGTCCAGCCCCTGATCACATACTTGCAGTATCCTCGAAATCCAACAACTCAGCAGTGACAGACTTTGCTGAGATAGGTGGGAGGATGACCTCATTATCGATCAAATCTTGCACTTCATGGCGAAGACGGAAGCAGTTATCAGTGCTATGACCAGTTTGCTGGTGGTACGCGCAGTACAAGGTAGCATCATGTGAGAGAGGGAGATTCTTCGGGAGAGGCCGAGGCTCGAGGGGTTTAAGATGCTCCTTGTTAACCAAAATCTGAAATGCCCTAGACAGAGGCATGTAGAGAGCGTGAAAGACTCTGCGTCCTTGAGGTAGGTACTCGAAGTTTGCTGACTTTTGCCGGACGCACTGGCAAAAGGATCGGCAGGTGCCGCCTTGGCTTTCTGATCTTTTCCCGGTGCAGGGTTAGAATTGGAGGGAACTGTTCTGGCATGACGGGGCCTATCCCGATTTTCTGTCCGACTGGAACTCCCCTCGGTTGGAGTGGGGAAAGCATCATCCACAGTTTTAGCCACCACTGCGAATATTTGCTGTTTACTCAATCCTCCGGCTTTCAAAGCCTCGACTGCCCACAGCAGTTGTTCAACGGGATTGGCATCTGTTCCCATCTTATTCTTACCTCTGGCCTCAGCTTGATCGAGGGTTTGGGTTGCTATATCAGAGCGAAACCCAGTTGCTGTTGACACGTCATTGCTATAGCTTGAGACAGCCTCAGGTTGGCTGAGCTCGATCACAATTCGCCCAAATAGCGGGGGCTCCTGCGGTACGCAATTCCCGGTGTAGGATGGGGTTGGTGGCGAAGCCGACATTCCGTAGGCGAGATCAGCCACAGATCACTAAAGATCGTCGATCATTCCCATTAATTCAAACGTGGTGGGCTCACGAGCTTGACACAGCTGTGGCGTCCAGACCGGGCGCGCGGCAGGCGACCTGGACGGATGCGGTACATCAACATTGGTTTCATCCTGCAAGATAATTCCTTGGTCTAATGCGGCTGCCATAACCACAATTTCCTCTGAACTTTGCGTCATCATAAGTCCACTGAACTGAATGGTGACTGACGGATCAGATGTCTATCGTGCCTCAACAAAGGAGAACACTGGCTATTCTGTACTAAATCTCTGAACCCCTCCTGAAAGAGAAAACACGCATCATTTCGGCCCAATCAGAACAGACACAAGCATAGCTGAATAACTGTACTCTACTACTGATCACTGTTCCCCAAAATCACTGCTCCCCCAAAACTGAATCGGATACCCGCAGATAACTGATTCCCAAAATACTGAACTGGTGCCCGCAGGCCTGATACCCAAACTTGCGAACTGATACATGCATTCCCTGTAGAGACGCACTCTAAAAGCACATAACAGATAAGTGAGAGCCAAAATACCCCTATGTTGGGGTAGGGTTTCCCTGTCCTATTTTGTCAGGAACTAGGGTTTCACTACGCACGCAGCGGTTTCAAACAACCTATATCGGGTAAGCAACCTGTCCTAGTTTGGAATGGTCACTATGGATTCCGAATATGCACTAGGTCGAATGGTCGAAAAGGGTGCCCCGGTAAAACCAGGGTTTGTGTTCCCATATTGTCAGAGCCCATAACCGGTCAGCCTTATAGTCATACCTTGACAAGACAAGCCTCCGGCAAACCGTTCAGGAATGGCAGATGGCAAACACGGTGTCCTAGGCGCACCAATGCACATGTAATGCAAAGAGACACATAAATGAAATCAAAGCAGGATATCACGAGTTCGAGTCAAGCTCTCTAACTCCCCAGCGGAGTCGCCAGAAACTGTAGACGCGCCCTTGGGCCTCGCTACAGTTCGGACTCGATTTGTGTCACGGTCCTGTATCTAATCTCGCAGAGTGCAATGCAAGACCGATGAATTATCAAAGAGTCCAAATTCGGCAAATCGTTTTTGAAAACAGATTTTTTGAAAGAAGTGCCAAACATGGACTGCTTTGCCAGATACAGAGTCGCCACCTAAATATTTTATTTTAGGGGAAATTTAGGAAACCCTGACTCGTTTGCCTAAGGCCACGTGTCCGTCATCACCAAAGTTGCCTCGGCTCGGGAACTTGGGTACGATTGCGGAAGGTCACTTCGTGAGCACCCCCGCTCGCCCGATCAAAGATCGGCCTTTACTAACCATGATATCAAGTTTTGAAAACCTTATGCATTCTTATTCCGATTATTAGCCTAGATTTACTATGTGCTGCGCACAGCATACAAGTATAGACTAGGTCGCTTGAATTGGAACAAAACATTTCATGTTTGTTTACGAAAGCGGTTTGCTACTCACAAGTAGGCTTAAAAATGCAGATTTTGCCACCCTCGGGTGGGCTTAGAAGAAGATGGTTTTGCCACTATCTAGTGGGCTTAAAACTCACAGTCGATGATTTGTTCCAATCCAAATAACCCAACCTTCACCCACAGGCACTCAGGCAGTTATATCACATAAGCAAATAGCCTCATGGTAAGCATGCTATCATGGCAACACTCACACGCATGCAAGATGCTAAAGCATAAAACTTACCGAGTACTCCAAGCCAAAATAGAAGCTTTGTTAGAAATCCATGCATGATCCTAACTATACAGAAGTGCCTAATGCAACACATGCAAAAATGCAACTATAGCAGGCTCGGCTATTCTAAAGATGGCATATGAGATGCAACAGCTAACAAGTATTCAACTTGAAATTGAAATACAAATGCAATTAGTATGATGCGCCGAGCCCGGTGCATGCAAAACAGATGAATGAATGCAAACATGCTATCATACTGTATGCTAATTGAAACATGCCCTAATCTAACCATCATAAGCTGGTAAATAAAAGGGAGAAAGACGTGGGGTTGGAAGACATACATCACACTCACGCACACTTATTACAACATTGCCCTCACTCGGAGGGTCCAAATAAATAATATACAGTCCCGAATAAATAATTACAGTCCGAATAAATACATAATCCTAATTAATTAACAAATTAACTACGAAATGAAATGAATAGCACGTAAATCCGTGGACTGCCTCAGCTCTGTTCCGAATGATGAATGATGCATGCTCGGGTTGCCTTGCGCGAAAATCCATTGCGATGCCCCAATTAGCCTCTGTTTACAATTAAGCCCGGAATATTGCACGAAGCTCCAAAAGACTGCCGGTTTCTGATTTGCTGCAACAGAGAGCAAGAAAGGGGCATGGCAAAGTATTTTCACATATGTATGCATACCTCGATCCTCGTGCCACCAATCGCGCATCTCGATGCATGATGGCCGAGGAGTCGAATTGCACGACTCAATGTGAAATGAATGCACATATAAACACAACAAGGCCTAGACTCCATCATGGATAATCCGGAGTGTCGGCGACTGGGAATTGAGACGCGTTCCGTCGCTTGGAGTACGAAACGTCTCTCGTTTCCCGTGCTTGGGCTAACTCCTATCCCAAACACGATGCAAATGAGATGGTATGCATGAATGCAATCCTAACATGTGACCTAGCATACGCAATGCTATGAAATGGCATACACAATGCTCGATGTAACATGGCATACACAATGCTCTAACGTACAACCTAGCATACACAATGCTATGGACTAAGATGGCATACACAATGCAATATGGGCTTACACCAATATGAGTGGACCTCAGCCACACTCACATCAGCGGCCATTAGATGAAAATGAGACAACCGAAATGCGTGCACACATGCACGCAAACCGAGGACCGAACCTAAGGCATAACATGCAACTCTAACAAGGCATGGCAAGGATGAAGCATGGCATTTAATAGCATAAATTACAGCTCTGAAACAGCATGCAAAGTGGTCCCGAAACATGGAAACATGGCACCCGATGCATGAAGTAAACCCCGAAACTTAAAACTAGGCACATGTATTGAACTACAAGTATACAAAGCAAGCATTATTTGATCATGAAGTCTAAAGACAGAGCCAAGGCAGTCCCAAAACATGCACATTTCTAGTTTAAAGCATGGCCGAAAGGGGTTGGCATGAAGGGCTAAGGCAACATGCAAGATTGGCTAGTAAGCATGAGTTGTATGGCATGTATATGAAGCACATGAAATATCGCCAAACCAGCCAAAATCAGTGAATAAAACATGTCAAAATATGCCCAAATAACCTCTGAAATGCAGCCAACACATGCACAAATGATGGGTTCCTTTAGAGGGCCATATAAGGGGTTATTAAGCACATACAAGATAGACAATGAACAAGACCAAACCAACTCTGGAAATGGGTTATGACAGCCCTAGAACCCACCAAATAGGCTCTGGAATCAGTCAACAAAGCATGTAAGATAGGGCCTCTTTGGAAGGCCAAAAAGAGGGTTGTTCCACACATGCATGATGGACACTTAGCATAGCAAAAGAAACTCTGAAAATGAGTTAGGAGGGTCCCAAAACTCACTAAAAATGCCTTGGAATGTGGCTAGGAAGCATGAAAATAGGGGTCTCTTTGGAAGGCCAAAAAGACCATCAAGCAAAACAAGGTGAGAGGGGGTCACCCCCCTCTGATTTTGAGGCTCAAAACAGTATGCTAGCCACTAAAAATCCACTGGATTTCGGTGGCTAGAAGGCCAAACAAAGCATGCAACAAGCGCTTAGTTGTAAGGCTCAAAATAAGAGGCAATCAAGCATACGAGGAAGCATATGACCTCAACAAAAAATTTCCCTTAATCAAACATCAAGAGGGACTCAAAACAAGACTTTTTCCAGTTTATAAAAAATCTTGAAAATGTTCACAAGTAAGGCTAAAATATGATGCAAAAATAGCCCTAAAAGAGAGATAGAGGACAAGGGGCAGTAGATGGACTCAAACAGCAAAGAGCCCTTCAACAAAGTTTAAGAGGGACTCAAAATAAGACACTTTACAGTTTATCTTGAAGCCCAGAAATGCTCACAAATGAGGCTAATATATCATGCAAAATAAGCCCTAAAAGAGAGATAAAGCACAAAGGGGGAGTATATGACTTCAAACAGTAAAGTGTCCTTAATCAAAGTTGAAGAGGGGCTCAAAATAAGATACTTTACAGTTTGGGTCGGAGTCCAAAAATGCTTTCAAATAAGGCTAACCAATGGAGCAAAAAAATGCAAGTTTAAGGGAAATAGGTACTTACCCTTGAAGAGCAGCAAAGCAGCAGCTTTTGGTCCAAGAAAATGAGCTCTCTACCTCTGCAAATGACCTTCAAGGTGCTGGAATGGAGTGTGGAGGTGGTAGGCTATGAGTTGGTGTGTAAAGGGGCCAAGAACCAAGCAATTTGGAGCTAAAATGGAGGAGATATGGAGAGAGATATATGTATGGAGCCTTAGACCAAATCTTGGAACCCTTGCAATAGAAGAGAAGCTCTTCTTTTATAGAGGAACAAGGGTGCAAGCTTCTCTTAGAAGCTTGGAGCAAAGGGGCCAAGCTTCTAAGAGAAGCTAACCAAAAAGGGTGAAAGGGGGCAAGCTTCCAAGGGAAGCTAAGTTAAAGGGCCAAGCTTCTTGGAGAAGCTAGGCAAAGGGGTCAAGCTTCTTGGAGAAGCTAGACAAAAGGGCCAAGCTTCTCTTAGAAGCTTGGAGCAAAGGGTTCAAGCTTCTAGAAGAAGCTAGGCAAGGGTTCAAGCTTCTTGGAGAAGCTAGAGAAAAGGGTTCAAGCTTCTTGGAGAAGCTAAAACCAAGGGCTCTAAAGGTCCAAGCTTCCTCGAGAAGCTAAAACCGAGGGTTCGAAAGGTTCAGGCTTCCTCGAGAAGCTAAAACCGAGGGTTCGAAAGGTTCAAGCTTCCTCAAGAAGCTGAAACAGGGGTTCAAAAGGTTCAAACTTCCTCAAGAAGCTGAAACAGGGGTTCGAAAGGGTCAAGTTCCCTCAAGAAGCTGAAACAGGGGCTCAAAAGGGTCAAGCTTCCTCAAGAAGCTGAAACAGGGGTTCAAAAGGGTCAAGTTCCCTCAAGAAGCTGAAACAGGGGTGCAAAAGGGTCAAGTTCCCTCAAGAAAATGTCTCGGCCAGAAAAAGAGCCAATCGGCCAACAAAGATGGCCGACCGACCACAAAAAAATGCCGACTGGCCACCAAAGGTGCCGACCGACCACCAATAGTGCCGACCGGCCATCACTAATGGCCGGTGGCAATAAAACAGGACCGGTGGCCTCAAGCCATGGCCGGTGAGATGTGGGGATGTCCAATCAAGCCATTCCTGCCCTCAGAAGCAAAAACACAAGTCGAGAGGTCTTGAGGCAAGGCACGCGGCCGAAACCTCTGAGAACTCAAGACTAACACGAACATGGATGATCACCGAGTATTCAAACGGTGACATCCAAGTCTTGAGGACGGTCAAAAATGGGGTGTCTACAGTATGGAGATGAGCATCAGTGATCAATAGTTGGCACAGCTAGCAAACAAATATCAGAAAAAAGAGAAAAAAATGGCCGTTGGCCACCATCAGTGGCCGACCGGCCATCAAGGTAGCCGACTAGCCATCAGTGTAGTTGATCGGCCACCACTGATGGCCGGCAGGCACAAGCCATGGCCGATGGGCACTGGGGATGGCTGACAAGCCACCCTCTCTTCCAGATTGAAAAAAACAAGCTCTTGGTCCACAACCAAGCACAAAACAGACTAGTTGAGAGGCTCGAAGGCAAGGCACTCCGCCAAGAACTTCAGGGAACCAAAACGAACACGAGCGTGCGAAATCATCGGGTGTTCAAACGATGATGTCGAAGTCTTGAGGACGGTAAAAAATGGGGTGTCTACAGTTGCCCCTCTTTGACAGAACTCGGGAGTCATGAAATGACAGGAGTGAATGTCAAAGCCCAGAGACGACCCATTTTTGACAAGGCCGAAGACTTAGACAAACAAGCAGTCAAAACAAAGGACGGTTGCTCTCACAGGCTGCCGACGTATTCTTTTGCAAGGAATCAAACTAGCGTAGTTTTGGGGCAAGATGCAAATGACATGCATGATGCAGAACATAACTTATGATCATGCAATGAGACTGTAACGAAACATCTAGATGCAAATGTTATGAAAAGAAACGCTACAGCAAAACTCATACATAAGCAAGTTAACATGAACCAAACCACATTTCGTGTAGAAAGGATGTAAGAAAATTATGCAAGCTTAACTACGCATCACGCAGGAAAGATAAAGAACAACATTATTCTCGGGCACACCCGAGCCGGCAAACAAGATCCCAATGCGTGGCACACGCGAGGAAAGAAGCAGTGATAACAAGTGAAACACATCCAATCGCTATGCAACCAAAACAAAGAGCGGTATAAGCATCGGAAACTGTCCAAATGCATTTAACCAAAGCATCCTAATGCACCACGCGTGAGAGGGAAAAGAGAGCGGTGCAAACACCGGAGGGTGGTATAAACATCAGAGCACGTTCCAATGTTTCTAACCAAAACAAAGAGGTATAAGTGTCGGGAGACGGTCCAAACGCTTCTAACCGACATAGGAGGTATAAGCGTCAGGCACACGGTCCAAACGCTTCTAACCGGAAGGTGGTATAAACATCGGGCACATAACCCAATGCTTCTAACCAAAGGGGTGGTATAAACATTAGGCACGCAACCCAATGCTTCTAACCAAAGGGGTGGTATAAGCATCGGACACACATCCCAAATGCTTCTAACCGGAGGGGTGGTATAAACACTAGGCGTACCCGAGTGTTTCTAACCAACGGGGTTGTATAAACGTCGGACACACGTCCAAAAAGCTTATAACCGGAGGGGTGGTATAAACACCGAGCATACCCAAGTGTTTCTAACCAAAGGGGTGGTGTAAACACTGGGCATACCCGAATGTTTCTAACCAACAAAGGAGTGGTGTAAACACTGGGCGTACTCGAATGTTTCTAACCAACAAAGGAGTGGTGTAAGCATTGGGCGTACTCGAGTAGTTCTAACCAAAACAAGGAGTTCGAGGGATTGGAATGATCTTACCTGGAATTCCTCTGAATGAATCGTACATACAATACCGTCCGGTTGTACCAGCTTTGAATGAACCGTACATACAATACCGTGCCTGCATAAGGAAGAAACTTGACAGGTACAGCAAGATAGGAATGCATACAATGTTAGAGGCATCCTCTATGCTAATGTGAGAAGTGCATATTCTATGCAAACATGGGAAGTGCATATTCTATGAAAATATGACAAATGCATGCTCCATGCAAGATTAACAAATGCATGCTCTATGCGGAAACACAAGATACGTGCTCCATATAACATCAAGATGCACATTTCATGCCATACTAACAAACTCATGCTCTATACAACGAACTCAAACATTTTCATGCGAATGTGAGAGCATATACAATGTGATTCCATGCGAGCATTTCCGATGCGAGATGATGACAATACATGTCTTATGACAAGCATGTTACGCACTAAAGCTCAAAACACGTGTTTAATGCCCAAGTCGAAGTATGCTTCATGTTAAAGAATAAGATGCATGCTCTATGCGAACAAGAAACAATGCTAAAACCTCAAGTGAAAGGCATGTTCCATGCAATGACAAAGAGACATGCGCTTTATGCAATGACAAAAACAATGCATGGTAAAAATGACTCGATTGCAATCTCCAACCTACCTCTCAGAGGAGTAGCAAGAATTCAAAAGAATACACCTCGTTCGTGTTGAGCCTCACACACTGAAAACACAATTCAGAGCTTCCGCAGAGGCCACTTAAGCTTAAAAATGTTGCACTTTCTTGATGGATCAAGGCACAAAACAACAGAAAAACATCCAAGGAGAGCACTAGAGGCCTGACGGCCACTCTTGGAAACCACCGGCCACCCATCGGCCACAAAATAATGCCATCGGCCCCAAATGTGGCCGGTCGGCCAACACTGGTGGCCGGTCGGCCATCAGTGACAGATTCGGGGCAATTTTGGCATTTCACCATGGGTCTTTAAATATAGGGTTCCAAACCCTATTTATTCACTTCTCCCTTGCCGAAAAACACTTCTTTTTTTGCTTTAGACCAATTTCCCCTTCCGATCCGCACTTTATACGCATTTTCGAACATCCCACAAACATCCGATTCGTTAAACCCTTATAGAGTACAACACTTTGAACCGATTAAAAAGTGATTTCGGTGCTCTCTTCTTGATTTCCATCACTTGGAGTTTGTTTCCCCCAAGTTACCCTTGATTTCAATGCCCTCTTCCGAGCCCTGACCTTTTCTTCCATTTTTCTCCCTCGGAGTTGACTTTTTGTTGACTTTTGGCATCCCCACCCATTTTCCACATTTTCGACCATTCTCTTATCCTTCCTCGAGATGGCAGACGACATCCCACACGACGGAGCTTCTCCAGGGATGGAGATGGATCCAGAGTTTGAGCCTTTGCCGCTCAGCATTCGACTGTTCGACCCGGCGACGTACCATCCTGAGGTACACGTGTTACCTCCCGATATCATCCGCTAGTTCAGGGGATTCGCGCGAGGTGCACCGGAGGACCTCCTGCTACGCGAGCCGAAGTCACATTTATCCCATGGCGCCTCTGAGGTATACACTTTCTCTTTATCATTCGCAATGTAGGTTGTATTTCTTGTGTAGCTCACACTGCCTTCAATCTGTTCATCCCAAACACATTTTTGCACTGCATTTCTTGTATTGCCTTTCATCTGCTTGTTCTAAACATACCCTTGCACTGTATTTCTTACACTGCCTTGCATCTGTTTGTCCTGCTTACAGGGGGATTCACATGCCATCCGTGGATACGGGACCACCTCTGCGAGGGAGTGGTATATGGAGCTTCCCGACACTGTCCGTCATATCATCGACGAGGCCGACTTTGGCGCATTTTGCATGGGGCTCTCACATCTCACTGCAAGCCAACCTATACTGGGCGCTTTAGTAGAGAGGTGGTGGGATACCACCGATTCCCTCCACTTCTCTATAGCAGGGGAGATGGTGATGACTCCCTTTGACTTCTCTATGCTCACCGGCATGGCAGTAGGGGGTCATCCGATTCCTTACGACACAGACATGGCCGAGTGGGAGGCCGCTCAGATCTACTTGCTGGGGATTCGCCCACCCATCTCCTAATCAGGGATGGTGCGATATACATGGTTCGTTGATCATTTCAGAGGGACAACGCCGACGGCCCGTGAGGAGATCGAGTACTACGCCTAGGGTTTCCTTATGTTTCTTTTTGGCACTGCTCTGTTCACTGACTGGGCGAACATCGTTGGGCTCTACCTCATGAGTACTCTGGTGGACCTGTCTCGTGTTCGATTCTACGACTGGGGTGGCGCAGGCTTGGCCACATTATATGGGTACATGAGCTCCACCTCCCATTGGAGCGGGTTTTTACTAGGAGGCTACTGGAGGGCCTGAGAGGTACACCCTACCCTTCTGCTTTACATTTCTTCTTCACATTTCCTTTATACTATACACACCGTACACTGCATCGCACATAATCTGCTTTCTACTTTACATTATTTGTACACTACACACACAGTACGCTTTCTGCATTACATTCTCTGTATATTGCAAACACTGTATGCTTTCTGCATTACATTCTTTGTATTCATCTGATATATACTCACTGTTATCCTTCCACCTTCTGCAGCTATGGGAGTACGCCTATTTTTTGAGGCTCGCCCCAGAGTCAGAGGTAGAGATACCACCTATGGTGCTGTACTCGCACAGGTACGACGGGAGACGCCAGCGGAGGCCCCGAGAGTCATTCTCATTTTTTCGCCTATACTTCGATACCGTGGTAGCAACAGAGGTAAATCAAACCTTACAATTATTTCAGCTCTACATCATATTGCATATACAATGGCCGCTAACAACTTGTATATTCACTATTTGCAAATCACTTGGCAGCTGTGGGCAGTGATGCTTGACGGGGTCAGAGATTAGTTTGCCGGTGCTTGGGAGGCTTCCCAATTTTGAATTTTGCTCGAGGGCCCAATGTGCCGGGCGTGGTTCTTAGAGGAGCGATTCCTGCGACAGAGCCTTGGCTTGCCTGAGCCAGTAGTCCCGATGCCGCCTCTTGCATACATGAGGATCACAGAGAGATAGACGATGCAGGAGATGATTGATTTCACCAGAGGTTGGGACGCCGACTTATTCAAACTTGACGGCGATTATACTGCCTTCATCTAGACATACCTCATGCCACCGTTGACTGGTGCTCGCGAGGGTGAGAGAGCTAGAGCTCCAGCAGCGGGAGGAAGAGCTGCGGGATCCAAGGCGACTCATGCCCATGACAGGAGAGGCTCCCGGACGAGGCAGAGGGTGGGATGGCCAGAGTTGCCCACCACACTGACTTGTTGGGGACATTCTGGGGAGACTTATCAGATTCCCATCGAGCCTGCACCAGCTAGTCACGAGCTTGTCGGAGTTCGAGGCCCGACCACGGTATGTACTATACCTTACATTTTGCACATTCAATTCATTTCAGTTATGCTTTATAGACCACTGATCATCTCAACACATTTACATGCGTCCATAGAGTACACCGGGCAGGCTCTTGAGCTATCGGCTTCTCTGATGGAGATGGTCCAGACGTGCATGAACCTGCTCAGCCTCTATAGGATTCCGGTAAGTTCCCTTTAGTTTGCACTTTATGTCATTAAATTTTTTGCTGATTCATTAGCGCTTCAACTATTGCACATTACACTGATCTGATACATTGCACTAAAACATTGCATTGATACACTGCTCTCACACACTGCATTCAATACTACACTCATCTTTGCACCCAGTATATACCACAACTGATGTATTTAACAAACTGTCCTTTTCAGGTCCTTTTTCAGATGCCAGCCCCATCGGGTGCCCCAGTAGGAGCTGCAGCAGGACCTTCAGTGCCTCCCCCAATAGTAGGGAGAGTGAGATGAGGGACTCCGACACACAGCCGATGCAGAGCTAGGTGTACTTATGATGTGAGCGGTCCACTAGAGCCTATCCCGAATGATGATGGGACAGATGAGGACGAGAAGCCAGCGAGTCCCCAGTCAGAGTCATCAGAGGGCGGAGATGACGGCACCGGCTCGGGTTCTGAAGGTGGTGACGATGCTGGGGATGGCTCTGAGGAGAGGAGTGGTGATGGTTTTGGATCAGGCTCCGGCTCAGATTCGGACAGCTACGCTGATGGTGATTTTTCTGAGTCCATGCCCAAGAAGAGGATGAAGAGGGCCTCTCGATCCTGAGGTGGCTGGCGCCGATTCGGATGTTCTTTTTCTTAGTTTTCTTTTTGCTAGTAGTGTTTAGCACATTGTACAACCTTAGGCAGTTTTATTTTTCTTTAGAAATTTGTACTGTTTTGCAAAAAAAAAGTGACCATGATTGGAATGAAAATAGCTTTTGATTAAAAAAGTGTTATATTTTGCATTCTGAGCATCGATCACATCACACCATTTTACACAAAAACGGGATTTGATGGAAATTGAATATTGTATTGGCAACTGCTTAATCAGGTAATGAACCAATCGACATATAACAAACAGAGTAAAACAACTCAATGAACAAAACAACAACTCGACAATCAAAACAAATACAACTCAATAAGCAAATTGCGACAACTCGATAAACAAATTGCGATAACTCGATAAGCAATTCAAAAAAATTCTTAAAGAGAGACAGAAGAAATGCACCAATAGTGGAACAAAAGACAAGTTCTTAGCCTTTTCAACACATGGATGGCCCAGAGGGCAAAATAGGAGGCCATCGGCCATAAAAAGATGCTGTCGGCCATCAAAAGTGGTTATCGGCCACTAGTACTAGTCGGTCGGCTACAAAGGTGGCCGGTCGGCCACCAACACTGGCCGGTCGGCCACCGGTGCAGGGAACCCCCAGATTGCTGCCACCTGTCTTCCACTCAGCACCTTATCTTCCACAAAAACTCCAGCTTCGTGGTTTCTTCAATTCAACTCTATTTTTGCCACAAATGGAGCCATTCTTTGCCCAAAAACTCTCGACTTAGATTGCAACTTTAGATGGCTCGGAAAAGATGAATTTCTGGGGTTTCAGGGTAAATGCACTATTCCCGCTAAGTCGTACTCCACTGTGTTTTCCGTTCCTCCACGCCGCGGCTAGATGTTGGAACCCGGTTACTCATGTTTTCAGCTTCGGAGGGCAAGAGATGTGCCCCATAATCAAAGAATTCTGAGCGTTGACGGAATCCTGGCGTAACGAGGAAATTTTGCCCCAGTCACGCTTTGGCCACATCCAAGCTTTAGGACGGATGTGTGGGCTTACTTTATATGATGCCAGATCTTTGATTCACAACGGAGAGTTGGACATTCCCAGCCTCATCCATCAATTTTCTGATGCCGGTGACCGCGGCGATCGTCTTTGGCAAAGTTTTCGGCAACATGCCCTCTGCTTGTGTATGTTGGCTCATTTTCTGCTTGCCCCTGGCTTCAGAGGGTCTAGTATTTGCTTAATCGAAGTAGCTCAAGGTTTAAAAGAGGGCAAGAGCTGCATTGGCTTGACACTAGCCGAGACCTTGATGGGCTTGGACGCCTTCCATCGCTGGGAGACAACCAAGTTTGCAGGAAGTTCACTACTCTTGCAGGTAATGTTTTCCCACCCTATCTCATATGTATTTCTCACATCACCTGGCACTCATGCTCTGTTTTTCTATCAAAACCCTTTCTCACTTTTCTCTCCACATACACCTCTCTATTCTTTAATCTCTCTTATTTTTCATCCCTCCCCAGATATGGCTCATGGACAGTGAAAGTAGTGGACTCTTGCCCCGCATATTCAGCGCGCAGCTATTTCTTTCACCCACAGCTAGTTGATTTCCCGAACGAGGGGTGGTGGTGCCACTAGATGTGCAACAGATCTGCTGTTGACATCGCTTGGCGTTGCCCCTGGTTTGACCTGCCCGAGATGAGCTACAGCATGGCCCGGCAGCCCGGCATTCAGTTGATCAGCTTGACACACTGTGTCTTCTATTTTCCATTCCGGTTCAGGCGTCAGTTCGGACACGACCAGACTTGCCCAGAAGAGAGAGTAGAGTACCCAGCTTCATTTCCCATCAGAGGTTCGCCACTGGTTCGATATCCTTCTGCATGGAGGACAAGAGAACTTCTGGCTCCCACCCCCAATTTCAGTTGCGCCCTTTTTGGCGAATGCATAGCTTGGCTCGAGGATGAGGCGCAAACTGGGCCTACTTTAGCATTTGAAGCTTCCACAAGCTCTGGGAGGGGGCGCAGGAACACTTGACTTATCAATGCCCCAAGTTTATTGCTTTGATCTAACTTTCAAGTTTTCCTTTTGAATGTAATAAAAAGTAACTTTGATTTGTATCAAGAGGTAGAGAACTCTATATTGAAATCAATGAAATTGAAGGTTGTGGGTACTGAAAATTTTACGTTTGGTCCAAAAATGGTCTAAGTTGTAAAAAGATTAATTTGAACAAAATCAACTTTTATTAAAACTTTTCAAAACCATTTTCGATAAGAATCACAAATGGACACACCCGGAATCTATCCTAGAAAAGTACAACCCCGAATCCAGCAAATGGAAAGTTGCCCCTTGTCTGAATGGCACTGCACTGTACTGGAGATCACAACTGAACTCTTGGATGCAGAAAAGACAAAGATGACTAGAACAATCACATGGACATAGTTGATTTGAAAGTGTTTATGGCTGGACTTCAAAATGAAGTTGCCTACGTATCTCGAAGATGGGAATCAAGCCTTACGTAGTTCGGTTTGGGTTCACTCGGGTTTTAACGCTGTCCTTTTACGCTCTAACTTTTGCTAAGACCGCCCTTTCTGGGTTTTCAACCTTGTGAGCTCAGTTTTTCTTATTTCCAATTTTTTGTACTCTAACTTTTGCCTAGGTCGCCCTTCCGGGTTTTCGACCTAGTGAGCCTCTCAGGGGTAATATTTCTTCAACTTGTCCATGTTGATTGGTTGGGAGAATTCAAGGCCATCTAGGTCCATAAGAATGACAGCTCCATCCGACCAGATTGATTTGATGATGTAAGGGCCAGTCCAATTAGGTATGAACTTGCCCCTAGGGTTGTGGATGGGAGCTCGGTTGTCTTTGAGAACCAAATCCCCTTCTTTCAGATTCTGAGACTTAACTTTCTTGTTAAAAGCCCTGGCAATTCTACGTTGATAACCTTGGACATGGTACAGTGCTTTCAGCCTCCTCTCGTCAAACAACATTAGTTCCTCGAACCTGCTCTGCTGCCCATCTACTTCTACTATTTGGCACTCAGCCATAACCCACAGTGACGGAACCTTAACTTCAATCGACAGAACAGCTTCCATCCCATAAACCAAGGAATACCGAGTTGCCCTAGTAGATGTCCGAATTGATGTTCTATAGCCCCAAAGAGCAAATGGCAGCTTATCTGGCCAATCCCTGTAAGTTTCCACCATCTTCTGTAGAATGTGCTTGATGTTCTTGTTGGCGGCCTTAACAGCTCCGTTGGTTTGCGACCGATATGTGGACGACTTATGAAACGCCACGTTGTACTTCTCCAACAAGTCAATCACTTCTTTCTTGAAGTGGGAACCATTATCCGAGATGATCTCATTCGGGACCCCATAACGGCAGACGATATTATTCCTGATGAACTTGGCTACATGTGACGCTTTCAGCACCGCATAGGATTGGGCCTCAACCCACTTTGTGAAGTAGTCTATCACTACCAGG
The DNA here is from genome assembly GCA_030407325.1 of Camellia japonica. Classification (NCBI taxonomy): domain Eukaryota; kingdom Viridiplantae; phylum Streptophyta; class Magnoliopsida; order Ericales; family Theaceae; genus Camellia; species Camellia japonica. The sequence goes on from JAPPVO010000017.1 coordinate 13,477,303, forward strand.
ATATAATCATGCCCGTTTGAACCTTTTGGCGTAACTTCCCCAATAACATCAATTCCCCAGACTGAAAAAGGCCACGAAGAAGTCATGTTGTACAGCATCGACGGCGGAATATTCATGCGATTTGCATGGATTTGGCATTTGTGGCATCGCCGAACAAAATCGATACAATCCTCCTCGATGGTTGACCAGTAGTAGCCCTGACTGAGAATCTTCTGGGCTAGAATTACTCCACTCATGTGCAGTTCGCACTCTCCCCCATGGATGGCCTCCATTAGGCGCTTTGACTCTTCTGCATCGACACACAGCTTGTGCATTCCCAGATGGCCTCGTTTGTACAATTTACCCCTGCAGATGATAAACTGAGTAGCCATTCGCCATATTGCCCTTTTATCTTTGGCATTTGCCCCTGGTGGATAAGCCTCTTTTTCCAAGAAGTTCCAGACATCATAATACCAGGGGTTCTGATCTTGTACTTCATCAATTGCGGCGATCAACTTGTAGGCTGGCACATATCTTTGTTCAACAATGATCAGACGCATTCGGACTCCAAAAGGGATGCCTATCATGGAAGATAGAGTTGATAAAGCATTAGCGAACCTGTTGTTCTCTCTTAACAGATGAGTGAAGGTCAGCTTCTCAAACCGAGGAATTAGGATGTCCAAGATCTGGTGATAGGTTTTCATTCTTTCTTCTTTAACTTTCCAAGCTCCTTTTGCTTGAGATACAACCAGGTTCGAGTCCCCAATGACGTCCAACCGTTTTGCCCCTAGTTCCAAGGCGGCTTCCAATCCAGTAATACATGCTTTGTATTCTGCTTCATTGTTTGATATCTTGAACTAGAGTTTGAAGGCTAAGGGTATGTAGGAATTGTTGGGTGCTATTAGCAAAACCCTATCCCATACCCGTACTGGTTTGACGCTCCGTCAAAGTACATAGTCCAAGTCTCTTCTTCGACATGCAAAATAGCCTTATCTGGGAACATATACTCTACTGCTTTGTCTCATTCCAATGGGTAATCAGCTAGGAACTTTGCTACCACTCTCTCCTTCATAGACTTGCGCGTCACATACTTCAAACCAAATTCGGAGAGAAGAAGCAACCAACGGGCTAGCCTACCTGTAAGTGCTGGTTTCTCGAAGAGATATTTGATGTGATCTAATCTCGAAACCAGTATTACAGAGTGGGCGAACAGGTAGTGCCTCAACTTCCTGGTGGCCCATACCAAAGCTAAACAGGCCTTTTCTAGCGGCGTGTAGCGGGTCTCATATTCCAGCATTTTCTTGCTCACGTAATAGTTGGCTCTCTCCACTCTATCTTCAGATTCCTGTGCAAGCATGCAGCCTATTGTCGTGTCGGTTACTGACAGATACAAAATCAATGCCTTCCTCGGCTCTGGCGGTGACAACACGGGTGGGTTCTGTAGATACTGCTTGATCTACTCGAAAGCAACTTGGCATCGGTCATCCCATTAGAATTTCTTTCCTTTCTTCAGGAGACCAAATACTGGTTCACAAGTCAAGGTTAATTTTGCAATAAACCGTCTTATGAATTGCACTTTACCCAGAAAGCCACGCACCTCCTTTTCAGTCCTTGGTGGTGGCATTTCTAAGATGGCCTTGATTTCGGAAGGATCAACCTCAATACCTCTTTGTGTAATCAAGAGCCCCAGCATTTTCCTTGCTGTGACACCAAAAGTGCATTTTTGAGGATTCAGTCGCAACCGATACTCTCTAATCCGTTGGAAGAATTTCTTTAAGGCGGTGTAGTGGCCCTCTCTTTCCTTGGACTTGACAATCATGTCGTCCACGTACACCTTAACCTCTTTGTGAATCATGTCATGCAAGATAGTGGTTGCAGCCCGTTGATAAGTAGCCCTCGCATTCTTCAAACTGAACGGCATTACCCTATAGCAATAGGTTCTCTACGGCGTGGTGAAGGCAGTCTTCTCCCTATCCTCGGGTGCCATCAAGATCTGGTTGTACCTGGAAAATCCATCCATAAAGGAGAGCAATGCATGCCCTGCTGTGAAGCCCACTAATTCGTCAATATGCGGTAGAGGAAAGTCATCCTTCGGACTAGCCTTGTTCAGATCTCTGAAATCCATACATACCCGAATTTTGTCATCTTTCTTTGGCACAGGAACAATGTTAGCCAACCAAGTCGGATATTCAGATACTAGCAAGAACCCTGCACCTATCTACTTGGTGACCTCTTCCTTAATCTTCAAGGCCTAATCCGGGCGTATTCTCCGAAGCTTCTGCTTAATAGGTCGGACCTTAGGGTCAAGAGGGATCCGGTGCTATACAATCTAAGGATTGATTCTAGGCATGTCTTCGTAGGACCACGCGAAAACATCTTTGAAATCTTTTAATAAAGCAACTAAGCGCTCGCGTTCCTCCGAAGACAACGTGGACCCGATCTGGACCAAGCGTGGATCCTTCTCAGTACCCACGTTAATTGAAATGATTTCATCAACCAAAGGTTTTATAAACCACTCCTCCTCTCGATCAATCAAATGTTTTAAAATCAGAGGAATTCCTTCCTCGTCGTTTTCAACAAAGTTTTGAAAGTCATGATCAATGCAATATACTAAAGGCACAGAAAAGTACTCAGAAACAGCAGTGGTACCATTCTCATTCACAACTTCCAGCTCGTCCAAATCTTCGGTTACAACCGGCTCAAAGGAGAAAGAAAAAGACAACCTGGACAACAAAACGACATCCGAGTTATCAACCCCAGGAATACCGGACTCCGACTCAAAAGAACTGGAATATGATTCTGACTCCACAGACTCTGTGGAATCAGATCCTGACTCACTACCTGATTTAGAGTTGCCAGACAAAAAGCCCTCATCGAACTGCCAAACGAGGGAGGGTGCGATAGATACATCCAGAATGTCGGCAGAAGGGTCCACACCTGGGTCTACCCCAATCATGGAAACGGTGAAGTTATCCCCCAAGCTCTCTAGTTCGATCTGAGGATCTGACAGGAGACACGCCAGCGCTGCTCCCATCTCAAGTTCTGTACCGTTGGACTCATCCTTTATACATTGTTCAACCTCAGCTGGCAGGTCGGTCTGCTCTTCTGCAATTTCATCCCCTTGCAACTGTAGGTCGAAGAAGGTATCAAAGTCGAGCAAGCGCCGCTTCTTAGAATTTGGCCATGGCTCTAGAAAGCCGGAAAATGGGAAATCCTCCCTTTCCCGGACAAAGCGGCCATTCAGGGTTCCTTGAATTGGTTTATGCACTAGCTCGTAGTGCTTCCCACTCTGCCTTGCCTTGGCTTTTCTGGCCATTTGCTTTCCCTTCCTTATGCAATCCTCTTTGGTAGGCGTGTAACCTAAACCAAAGGTATGAGGGTTGTGTGGCACTTCAGCCAATGCAGCGTCACCCTTTCGGCCACTCCTTCCCAATCCCATTCCGGGTACATGATGTAGTTTATTCATGAGGTAGACTGATTGAGCACTGATGTACAGACCCTCATCAACAGCCAGAATATCTTGCACCACTCGGGCCTCAGCCAAGGTGAATCTAGACAAAAAGACATCCTCCTCGCCGTGTGCAATTTCCAGTACTGGTGTAGAGACTTCCGGTGGAGGATGTATGGAAGAATTCCCAAAAACAATAACTACTCCCTTCCCATGGGGGTATTTTAGCATCTGATGTAGCGTGGAAGAGACAGCCTTCACTTGGTGCAGCCACGGTCGTCCAAGAAGTAGGTTAAAGGTGGCTGGAACATCTAGGACATGAAGAATTTAAGCTTAATCCATACATGCATGTACATATCATGGAATTTTGAAGTTGTTCTTAAAGAATTCTCACATGCATGTCCTTATCTTGGTTATGTTTTAAAAATTCATCACATTTCATGACATTCTATTCAAATTGATCATGTTTTGGAAGCTTGGAGTTCAATCCATTTCATGCATGTAAAGTTTTTGGAGTTTCAAGTTTGATTTTGACCAATTGGCATGCTTTTGGGTTTCAATTTTGCGAAATGGTTTTTAATTCATGAAATATTATGAGTTTACACTTGTTTTCTCAAGTTTTGGCCCAAAAGAATGTTTTTTGAAGCATTAGAATTGAGTTTTGGAGCTTGAAGAGCAATTTGGAAATTTCAAAATTTGCACTATTTGCTCGAGCGGTGGAGTCTGCGCTCGGGCGAAGAATACGAGCTCCCAGTAGTTTTGTAAAGTTTGGGGGTTGGCTCGAGCATAACAAGTTGCACTCGAGCGACCACCCTTATTTTTGCATCTTAGCTTGAGCGTAGGAAGTTGAGCTCGAGCATAATATTTGAGCTTTCGGACGTTTTGCAGACAATTACACGGTGGCTCGAGTGACAAAGTGTGAGCTCGAGCGACCGTCGAGCGTAAAAATCACACAGCCAATACTTTTGCAGAGTTTTGTACACCGCTCGAACGACCAAAGTTGCACTCGAGCGAAGACCATGTTTTCAGCAAATTTGACTAAGCGTTTCAAATTACATTTTGGCATCCTCATTGCATGTTAGGCATTCCTAAGCTTTAATTAAAACATAATAATGAGGATAAGGATTGGAAACACACCAAGATAGAAAGGAAATGAGTTAAGTGCTTTTCAGGCGTGTGTTTCATTGTGTATCTGTTACATGTTTGTGTAGGTCACGCGCCATAGTCCATCTGAACTGTCTGATCCGTCTGTTCTGCGTTTGGAGCTATCTGTGAGTAATAACGTTGTAAAGTTATGTTTGACTTTAATTATTTTCTAATGATATGAAATGATCAATTTTTTGAAATGCTATGTTTTGTATGAATGAATGATTGTCCAAGTTTCTGAAATGTATTCGTGGCATCCTTAGCGTCATGTGATATCTTACGTCCCTTTATGGGTCATCAGCTATGAATGTCTTTGTGCACATGAGTCATCAGAACCACGTCCCATAAATCATGGGTCATCAAATTTGTTAGCGCTAATAGATGTACCACGTATGATCATATGTGAATTTTGAGTATGAATATGAATAGGAATCTATTTTTGATTTGAATTCTGATTTCTGAATCTGTTATGGACATCATTTATTAAACCATTTTCTCTGTTATTAGTCACTGGGCTCCAGCTCACTGTATTATTTTTGTATGTAGGTGATCAGGCACGTGATCAGGCTCAGTGATGATTGCTTGGAGATCTATTCGGTCAACCAACCATAGTGCCTCCCGAGGAGGTTCTCGTTTTGAAGTGATCAAGTTTTTATGAAAAATGTTTAAGACCTTTTCATATTTCTTTTGTTAAAGTCTGAACATGTCTTTTGTTTATCTGTACATATGGTGACGCGAGAATGTTGTCATAATTATGTTTTATGTAAATAAAGGATTAAATTTTCTATCCCATTTATGTTTGCACAGCTCTATAGACGTTGTATGTTTGTATTCATTTCCGCTAGCCTCTTAATTTGTTTAAGCTGGTCAGAGGCCTTTGGCAATCTCAGGATTACTGGCCGGTTACGACGCTAAATCTACAGGGGTGGGTTTAGGTTGTGACAAATGTGCTGTCCATTGTTAGATTTTTATTAAGGCAAACTACAGTGATTTTCTCTAAATTTGAAAAAATATATAATAAATGTCATAATTTTGACGTAATTATATTTATATTTGTTTTAATAAGATTAAATAGATTGAACTTAATGTAGACAGTGTGAAAATATAAAAATAAATAACATAAAATTTATAATTTCATTTTAAAAAGATGATAGAATCATTTTCTCATATATATATAACTAATATATTATTAAAATTTCGGAATAATTCAAGATAACTATCTTAAAACCGTAAAGCATATTGCATTTTTTTAAAAATATGAAGGAAAATTAGTATAATTTAGACTTTTCTTATTATTGTTATTATCTGAGAAACACATACAATTACTAGGATGTTGTATTGTCTACACATGGGCACACACGGTTTTTCACTTTCATACTTTCTTGTCGAGCGGTTCAAGCTTATTGTAATTTTTATTTATTTTTTATTTATAACAATTTCTATTTAGGATAAATTATAATATTCACTCAAAAAATTCAGAGAAAATATAATAAATTATATAATTTTAATATTAGTATACTAACTTATAGCGATCCAGGTTTTACCCCGACCTTTATTGTGTTCCGGACTCGGGTTCCGTGGTTGTATGTTGTGTCTATGCCTTGTTTCCTCCCTTTAATTTTTTGAAATTGAGTTTTGGGACTTGTTGGGTGAGTTTGGAACATGTTGGTTGCTAGTTGGTCTAGAACCTTATTGCCCAGAATTTTGATCTTCCGCTCGAGCGGGCCTTATTGCGCTCGAGTGGGGTTTGCAATCATTCAGTACTTTGTGAGTCTGCAAGAAATGTTGTAGAAGTGTTTTTCACGCTCGAGTTGTGTTTCTTACGCTCGAGCGGGTTTGGGCTTGAGCGGCCTTCCTTGCGCTCAAGCGACTGTCTGAGATTTGTAAAATACTGGACGGGTGTATTCTACGCCCGAGTGGACCTTCTTGAGCTCGAGCAGGTAGTGCCTTGATGTTGTGCCTTGGCGCTCGAGCGGCCCTTTTTGCGCTCGAACGGGATGAATTTTTGTGTCTGACGCTCGAGCGTCAAACTCTCCGCTCGAGCGCATTGTACGTATATCAAATCGCGATAGTGACATTTTACATCACTTTTTCTGTCCTTTCTTCCTCCAAAACTTTCCAAAACCCTAAGTTGAGAGCCTCTTTCTATAGAATACTCTCTCTCTCTCTCTTCCTTTAGACCTAGATCCATTGATCTCCCCACCCTACTCCCTTTGAGAAAAAGGTGGAGCTTCTCAAGACCTCCATTTTCATCTGAGTGGAAGTTGAGTTTGTCGCTTTCAAGGTTCCACTCTTGCTTGGCTCTTCTCCTTTGAGCTTCTCCATTTGAGGTAGGGATAATCTACTCTTTAATATGAGCTTTGACATAAATATTAGTCATTTTGTATAAATGGTGGGATTTGAAAATTTGGGTGAAGTTAGGGTTTGAGTTTGAAATTATAAAAGAGGGGTTTCTATTTTTGAGTTCCATGTGTATAGGGAGTCTTGAGCATGGTATGACTTGGGTTTAATTGATAAAATTTGATCTTTGTTATAATGTTTGGGAAATGAGAGAGATTGCCCTAATTTGACTTGAATGACCTGTTTTGTATGAATAGTGGAATTAATGTGGAAATATGAAATTGGTTTGGGAATTATGAAATTGGAGAAAATTGTTATTAAATGATGTGGTTGGACTGATAAGTCACTCATCTACAGAAAAATTGATAAAATTATCTGTTTGATAGATTTATTTATCTGTTTAGAAATAACTATTTTGGGTTATTGGTGAAGGATATCCATGATTGTTGTAGAAACTACATGACGATCAGGTAAATTGAAACTAATCAATTGGATGATGTCATTGAATATGACGGTTGGATTAACACATTGAATATGTGATTTAATTGGTCATTGTATATAACAACGTGTTTAAATACATTGTATATGTATCTTTATTTGGGAGGAGATAGGAGATGTATCCGTTGTTTGGGAGGAGATAAGGGATGGACTCCATTGATATTTAAGTTGGCCGGAGTGTCTAGGGTGAGAGTCCTAAAATCTTATATATGTTTGGGTGCCGGTTCCCTCGGATGCGGTTCCGTAAAATGGCCAGAAATGGAAGTGTGTGGATAATGTTTATAATTGAAGTGTTGATGAATGGGTTGTAGTCTCACTTTGAATTGCTTAGATGATAATGAACTATGTCAATGAGTGGTTTTGGATAAGAAAATGCAAGTGAACTGATATGCGGGGTTCAATGTTGATTGATTATGGAACGAATGTAAGTTGGGTTACAAGTGTTAAATATTTATCTGATACTAATGTTTTAGTTAATTCTCATATATTGTTTAGCATATCTCTACTGGGCTTTGGCTCACCCTAGTTGGGACACCATTTTTAGGTACAGGTGACATGCCACGACCAAGGTTTTAGCCTGGGAGGTTTAGGAGTTGAAGACTCCCTGTTGTTATTTTGTTTGATGTTAAATGTATATCCAAGCCAAGGGCTTCTTATGTATAGAGCTAGGACTCTCTTTTGTTGTAACCAAGTTTTCACTTGGGAAGATGTAAGCCCGTAGGGCACTCATTTTGTTAATAGAAGTTAGAGTTACATGTAACATCTTTTGTAAAGGAAACTTTGGTGAATGAAGTATAACTTTTCTATTATGTTTATGGATCTTATGAATGATTGTTTCATGTTATATTTTGGGGGCATTACAAATTGGTATCAGAACGTACCGGGTTTGAATACGTTGGGTACGTGGGAAGTGGTTAGTACCACAATGGGTTTGTCTCGCTTGTTAGAGACTTAAGTGTAATGTTATCTACTTATATGATAACTTGTTTATGTGACTATATGGGTATGGGATTTAGTTTCTCAGATGTTGATCGGGTCCATGGGTTTCTGGGAATCCTGTTGGAAAGACACTTGATCACTGCCATTTCTAACTGGAACTCTAGCGACGCCACGGGATGGTCATTATCTAGAAATGAAATTCGTATGTGTTTATGTGATTATGTGCTTATATGGAGTGAATTACAGTTGTCTATGTATTAGGACGCGAGTGAAATAGCTTCGGCACATTTGCGAATGTGCTAATTTCTTTGTTACCTTTATTAGGATGTCAGGACGAAGTCGTTGTGGTTGGCTTGGTAGGCCTAGGAGAGGCAGGATGAGATTTCGGCGTAGGAGGAGGGAGTTGGTCAGGCCAACGTGGCCAAGCCAGTAGGTCAACAGGCCATGAGCGCCTTAGCCCGTGAAATGGCAGGAGCATTGAGGGAATCTATGGACATTCTCAGGGCTGAGAATCAAGCCGAAGCCCAAGTAGCTGAGGCAGGATCGTCTTTTCTGAAGAGGGAGTTCTTCCGATTGAATCCGGATGAATTTTTAGGTGATCCTAAGGAGCCACTGAAGGCTAATGAGTGGCTAGAGCAGATGACAAAGACGTTTGAGATGCTCGGCATCGAAGATGGAGGTTTGAGAGTGACCTTAGCGTATTTCCAGCTAAAGGAAGATGCGGGTCAGTGGGATCAGTTTTCTCAGCTCAAGCAGTTGAATATACCTGTGGCGGAGTTTGAGGCCACATTTACTAGCTTGTCTAGGTTTGCACCGGAGTTAGTGGCGGCCGAAGAATGCCGATGTCTGGAGTTCGAGAAGAGATTGAGGACTGGACTCATGTTTAGAGTTGTTGGGTCCATGATTAGGGAATATGGGCGCCTTGTGGAGGCTGCAACCCATCTGGAGACTATCATGCATGCAGAGGAGGAGAGAATAAGGGGCTCTAGAAGGAGTCAGGACGGTCAGGGGGATGGTAAGAGGTAGAGGGGTCCTAACCCTCAATAGTCCCAAGGAGCGCACTCGAGATCTACCTTCCCAATGCTGAGTTTGGCTTCCAGGAGAGGCGGTCAGGGAGACATTACTTGTTTCAAATGTGGTCTGTTGGGCCACAAGTCTCCAGCTTGCCCACAGAGGGGAGGAGGGCAGTGAGCAGCATCATCTTTGGTCCGTCCTCATGGCCAGAGTCAGGGCACAGGCTAGCCGCTCACTTGTTATTAGTGTGGGCAGGCGAGGCATCTGAAGAGGTTTTGCCCATAGTTGGGTGGCACACCTGGTGCGTCTGGTTCGAGGCAGACATAGAGTCACCAGCCAGCGCAGTCAGTACATGCCTTGAGGGCCAATCAGGGAGCCTCTTCGGCTCAGTCTGTGCAGCAATCTTATGCTCCGAGAGGTGAACAGGTGGATCAAAGGCCTACAGGGCGAGTGTATGCTGTTACAGCATTGGATCTTGTACCTGCTCCATCCGTTGTGAGAGGTACCTTTTTGTTTTGCAACTCGGTTGCTAATGTGTTGATTGATATGGGTGCATCTCATTCCTTTATATCTTCTGCATTTGCATCTGTTTTGGGGTTGGAGTTGGCACAGTTAGCATCTCCTTTATGTGTTGTATCACCTATTGGGGGTGAAATGATTTTGAAACAGAGGTGTCGGGGTTGTGATATAGAGGTCGCCGATCGTCAGCTTCCCTTTTCTTTTGTGTTGATGGTTATGTCTGGTTTTGATGTTATTTTGGGTATGGGCTGGTTATCGTCATACCGGCTTGTTATAGATTGCTACTACCAGAGGGTTACTGTATACCTTGAGCGGCGAGTGTTTTCATTTCTTGGGGGATCGGGTTAGCAGAGTCTTGCCACCAGTATATGATCCATGAGGGCGGATTGAACTTAGCTGTCTTCTCGCTAGCGTTATGAGTAGTGAGTGTGATGAGGCCCAGGTTGAGTTGCCAAGAGTGGTTTGTGAGTACTCGGACGTTTTTCCCAAGGATCTTGTTAGTTTACCACCTCATCGAAAGATTGAGTTCTCTATTGATTTAGTGCCTAGCATGACACCGGTTTCCATGGCACCATATCGTTTTGCACCAGTTGAGTTAAGTGAGCTGAAGGTTCAGCTCCAGGAATTGCTAGATAAGGGTTTTATTCGCCCTAGTCCTTTGCCTTGGGGAGCACCGAGCCTCTTTGCTAAAAAAAAAGATACGGCCTTGAGACTTTGCATCGATTACCGAAAATTGAACCGGGTTATGGTTATGAATAAATACCCTATGCCTCATATAGATGATTTGTTTGATTAGTTGAAAGGATCCCGCTGTTTTCTTAAGATAGACTTGAGATCGGGTTACCATCAGTTGAGGGTCAGGGAGGAGGATATCCCGAAGACGGCATTCTGTACGCAGTATGGTCATTATGAATTTCTGGTGATGCCTTTTGGGCTTACCAATGCCCCAGCTATGTTTATGGACTTGATGAACCGGATTTTTTGGAAGTTCTTAGATCGCTTCGTAGTCGTCTTTGTGGACGACATTCTAATTTATTCACCTTTTGAGGAGGAGCATGAGGAACACTTGCGAGTGGTGCTGGAGTTGCTTAGAGCCCATAAGCTATATGCTAAGTTTGGGAAGTGTGAGTTCTGGCTAAGAGAGGTTAAGTTCTTAGGCCATGTGTTATCCGGGGAAGGGGTGACTGTAGATTCATCCAAGATAGAGGCAGTACAGGATTGAGCACAACCTACGAATGTTTTTGAGATCCGTAGTTTTCTGGGATTGGCCGGGTATTATCGTCGGTTTGTGAAGGACTTCTCCTGATTAGCTTTACCTTTGATTAGATTGACGCAGAAATGGGTCAAATTTGTATGGAGTGAGACTTGTGAAAAGTCGTTCCAGGAGCTTAAAGTTAGACTTACCATTGCTCCAGTTTTGATTATTCTGGAGAGGGGTTCTGGCTATTCGGTGTATTGTGATTCCTCACGAGAGGGTTTGGTTGTGTATTGATGCAAGAGGGGAAATTAGTAGCCTATGGCTCGTGGCAGTTGAAAACATACGAGAGGAACTACCCTACTCAAGACCTAGAGTTAGCAGCTGTGATATTTGCCTTAAAAATTTAGAGGCACTATCTTTATGGTGAGAGATTCGAGGTGTTCTCAGATCATAAGAGTCTGAAGTATCTATTTACACAGAAAGACTTGAATTTGAGGCAGAGAAGGTGGATGGAGTTCATAGAAGATTATGACTTCGAGTTGCATTATCATCCGGGGAAGGCCAATGTTGTGGCCGATGCCCTAAGTAGGAAGTCCATCAGTGGTATGGCTTGTATTGCTATCCGGGAATGGGAGATGTTGGATGCTCTTGGTGAGTTTGACTTGCATCTGGGTGAGTCTGTTGAATCTACAGCCTTGTTCTCTGTGGTTGCACAACCTACGCTTGTGAATCGAGTGTTAGAAGCACAGAAGGGTGACTTTGAGGTAGAATCCCTCCTGGAGAAGATCTCTAGTGGGAAGGTAGAGAGGGGTTTGACTGTGTGTCCCGACCTGAGTGTGAGGTACCGAGACCGCTTGTTTGTGCCGGAGTCTTGCCGAGAGGAAGTACTTTGAGAGTTTCACCATTCACGCCTTGCGGTGCATCCAGGAGGCACAAAGATGTATCATGATCTGAGTCGCCAATTTTGGTGGAGGAGTATGAAGAAGGATGTGGCAGCGTTTGTGTCAAAGTGCCTTACTTGTCAGCAAGTGAAGGCTGAGCATCAGAGGCCAGCGGGTTTGTTGCAACCCTTGCCCATAGCCGAGTGGAAATGGGAGCACATCGCGATGGATTTTATCGTGGGCTTTTCGAGGACTCAATGAGGTAGTGATGCCATTTGGGTGGTAGTTGACCAGTTGACTAAATCAGCGTATTTTATTCCTATACGTGTAAGAGATTCGGTAGATTATCTTGCCGACTTGTATATTCGAGACATAGTGAGGTTGCATGGGGTCTCAGTGTCGATTGTCTCAGATAGAGACCCGCATTTTACTGCTCGATTATGGCAGAGTTTGCAGAGTGCCTTGGGCACTAGATTGACTTTTAGCACGGCTTACCATCCTCAGACTGACGGGCAGTCCGAGCGAACTATTCAGATCCTTGAGGACATGCTTAGAGGCTGAGTCCTTGATTATAAGGGGTCGTGGGAGAGACACCTATCCTTGGTGGAGTTTGCCTACAATAACAATTTCCAATCGAGTATTGGTATGGCACCGTTTGAGGCCTTGTATGGCCGACCGTGTAGGTCACCAGTGTGTTAGGCCGAGGTGGGTGATGCACCTTTATTAGGTTGCCAGTGAGTTGGTTTGGGAGACGACGGAGAAAGTGGCACTTATCCGTAAGAGGTTGGTTACAGCCCAGAGTCGCCAAAAGAGTTATGTCGACCGTAGGAGGAGACCTTTGTGGTGATCATGTCTTTTTGAAAATATCACCCAAACGGGGCCTGATGAGGTTTGGCAAGAGTGGGAAGTTGTCCCCTCGATTTATTGGTCCTTTTGAGATCCTTGAACGAATTGGGGAGGTTGCTTACCATTTAGCGTTGGCGCCGCAACTTTCCGGAGTACATGACGTGTTTCATGTTAGTATGCTTCGGAAGTATGAACCGAATCCATCGCATGTGTTGGATTGAACTGACTTAGAGGTAGATGAGGATGTTTCATATGAGGAGAGACCGGTGAGGGTCCTAGATAGACGGGAACAAGTCTTACGAGGTAAGACGATTCCCTTGGTCAAGGTATTGTGGAAACATCACGGGATTGAGGAAGTAACTTGGGAACGTGAATTGGAGGTCCGAGAGAAATATCCAGACTTATTTGTTGATGCTTGAGTATAAGTTGAGATTTTAGTTTTTTATAAGAACTATACAAGCATTATATATGTTTTGAGATCGTAACACATTGTGAATGTTGAGTACGTTTCTGAAACACAGCTTAAATTTGAACATTGCATATGTTATTTATGTTTCGGAAATGTAAGCTTGTTATAAGCATTGAATATGTTGGAAACATGAGATATATGTGCTGAAATTTGTAAAATCTCAGAATATGACTATTGATAATAAATGATGAGTTGTATATGTTGTGGATTTGTTCTCTTGTGAAGAGTTGGAATGAGCGATGGATGGGTCAGGATGGTGAGTGTTGAATTATAATTATGTTGAGAATTGAATAATCACAATTTTGAAACTTGTATAAAAATTTCGGGGATGGAATTCTTTAAGGGGGGAAGGTTATAGTGATCTAGGTTTTACCCCGACCTTTATTGTGTTTCGGACTCGGGTTCCGTGGTTGTATGTTGTGTCTATGCCTTGTTTCCTCCCTTTAATTCTTTGAAATTGAGTTTTGGGACTTGCTGGGTGAGTTTGGAACAGGTTGGTTGCTAGTTGGTCTAAAACCTTATTGCCCAGAATTTTGATCTTTCGCTCGAGCAGGCCTTATTGTGCTTGAGCGGGGTTTGCAATCATTCAGTACTTTGTGTGTCTGCAAGAAATGCTGTAGAAGTGTTTTTCACGCTCGAGCTGCGTTTCTTACGCTCGAGCAGGATTGGGCTCGAGCGGCTTTCCTTGCGATCGAGCGACTGTCTGAGATCTGTAAAATACTGGACGGGTGCATTCTAAGCTCGAGCGGACCTTATTGAGCTTGAGTGGGTAGTGCCTTGATGTTGTGCCTTGGCGCTCAAGCGGCCCTTTTTCCGCTCTAGCGGGACGAATTTTTGTGTCTGACGCTTGAGCGTCAAACTCTCCGCTCGAGCAGACTGTACGTATATCAGATCGCGATAGTGACATTTTACATCACTTTTTCTGTCCTTTCTCTCTTCAAAACTTTTCAAAACCCTAAGTTGAGAGCCTCTTTCTCTAGAATACTCTCTCTCTCTCTGCCTTCAGACCTAGATCCATTAATCTCCTCACCCTACTCCCTTTGAGAAAAAGGTGGAGCTTTTCAAGACCTCCATTTTCATCCGAGTGGAAGTTGGGTTTGCCACTTTCGAGGTTCCACTCTTGCTTGGCTCTTCTCCTTTGAGCTTCTCTATTTGAGGTAGGGATAATCTACTCTTTAATATGAGCTTTGACATAAATATTAGTCATTTTGTATAAATGGTGGGATTTGGAAATTTGGGTGAAGTTAGGGTTTGAGTTTGAAATTATAAAAGAGGGGTTTTCTATTTTTGGATTCCATGTGTATAAGGAGTCTTGAGCATGGTATGACTTGGGTTTAATTGATAAAATTTGATCTTTGTTATAATGTTTGGGAAAGGAGGGAGATTGTCCTAATTTGACTTGAATGACCTATTTTGTATGAATGGTGGAATTAATGTGGAAATATGAAATTGGAGAAAATTGTTATTAAATGATGTGGTTGGACTGATAAGTCACTCATCTATGGAAAAATTGATAAAATTATCTGTTTGATAGATTTATTTATCTGTTTAGAAATAACTGTTTTGGGCTATCAGTGGAGGATATCCATGATTGTTGTAGAAATTGCATGATGATTAGGTAAATTGAAACTAATCAATTGTATGATGTCATTGAATATGACGGTTGGATTAACACATTGAATATGTGATTTAATTGGTCATTGTATATGACAACGTGTTTAAATACGTTGTATATGTATCTTTATTTGGGAGGAGATAGGGGATGGACTCCATTGATGTTTAAGTTGGCCGGAGTGTCCAGGGTGAAAGTCCTGAAATCTTATATATGTTTGGGTGCCAGTTCCCTCGGACGCGGTTCCGTAAAATGGCAAGAAATGGAAGTGTGTAGATAATGTTTATAATTGAAGTGTTGATGAATGGGTTGTAGTCCCACTTTGAATTGCTTAAATGATAATGAACTATGTCAATGAATGGTTTTGGATAAGAAAATGCAAGTGAACTGATATGTGGGGTTCAATGTTGATTGATTATGGAACGAATGTAAGTTGGGTTACAAGTGTTAAATATTTATCGGATGCTAATGTTTAGCATATCTCTACTGGGTTTTGGCTCACCCTACATGGGACACCATTTTTAGGTACATGTGATATGCCGCCACCAAGGTCTTAGCCTGGGAGGTTTAGGAGTTGAAGACTCCCTGTTGTTATTTTGTTTGATGTTAAATGTATATCCAAGCTAAGGGCTTCTTATGTATAGAGCTAGGACTCTCTTTTGTTGTAACCAAGTTTTCACTTGGGAGATGTAAGCCCGTAGGGCACTCATTTTGTTAATAGAAGTTAGAGTTACATGTAACAACTTTTGTAAAGGAAACTTTGGTGAATGAAGTGTAACTTTTCTATTATGTTTATGGATTTTATGAATGATTGTTTCATGTTATATTTTGGGGGCAAATTAATAAATTATATAATTTTAGTATTAGTATACTAACTTTTATCATAAGGTCAAGGACGAATTACATTAACGGTCTCTATAGTTTGACTCTTGTGTCACTTTGGTCTTTGGCTTTTCAAATGTGACATATTGGACCATGAATTTGAATGTTATTTCAAATAAGGACAATTAAAGATATTATTGCTCAATTTTAAGGGCAAAGTCGTCAATTTAATAAAATATAGACTAATTTGACAAAAATAAATGTCAAAAACTTTTTCCAAATTTTTAAAAATTATTTCTACCTACTAAAGATAAAATTATGTAAAATTGATAAATTTTTTAGACATTTATTTTTTTTTACCAAATTAATTTTTATTATATGTTTGGATGATGATAATGTAATGGGTGTTTGTTTTTATTTTCATTAAATTAGTTTCTATTTTTCTAAAAGTCAAATATGGCAACAACTTTGATATTATTATTAAACCAATCCATTAAATCAAAAAATCCAAACCTAAAAACCTTTCACATATTAAATATATCAATTACACATTAAAATCCTAATAATTACTCATTACATGATGGGTGGAAATTATTTTTAAAAATTTAAAAACATTTTTTTGACATTTATTTTTGTCAAATTAATTTATATTTTATCAAATTGATGACTTTATTCTTGAAATTGAGCAATGATATCTTTAATTGTCCTTATTTGGAACATGATTCAAAATTCAGGGTCAAATGTGTCACAATTGAAAAGTCAAGGACTAAAATGACACTAGTCCCAAACTATAGGGACTATTAGTGTAATTCGCCCTAAGGTCAAATCAATCAAAACTAATGTAGATAGTGTAGAGTAAAATTGTAAGGGCTCTTTTATTTTAGGAGTTACGTTGGATGTGATTATTAGTGTGGGAACTGTTAGTGAGGGGACTATTAGTGTGAGGGATTATTAGTGAGAGGACTAAAAAAAATTATGTCTATTTGTGATATATTTTAATAAAGGGATTAACTATATAAAATACCATAAATACCCTTTGATGTTTTTGATATAATTTAATATTAAAAAATATATTTTATAAATATTTTTTGTACTATGTTATTTTAACATATATATATATATATATAATGACATAATATCAAAACACACACACACATACACAAAACATACACAAAATAGTCTTTTTCTAAACTAATCCTCTCACTAGTTTTGAAACCCAACACTTGGAGACCTCTTAGGCTCGTTGCGCAAGTCTTGACTTAAATGGGGCTTGTGTCGAAGGGTCAATGTAAATTCCTAGGTTATAGTCTCTCATCCAAAACAGACAACATGACATCTTGGTGATCTCCTCACGAGCTCTGCCTTGGACCTGCGAGAAGATGTGAGGATTTTCCTCCAAAATAATAATAATAATAATAATAATAATAATAATAATAATAATCCTAAGGGATTATGAATCCTTTTCCCTATTTTGTAAACAAAAACCATTATAATGAGTCCCACATCAATAATAGTCCAATCTCCTCCTCTATCACCCAAAACAAACGGACCTTGAGAGATGATGGGTGTGTTTGGGTTTGTGTTTTGAGATGAATTTTCAAAAAAAATTTTGGGGAGAGAGTTTATAATTTTTTTTTTTTTTGATTTGTTTGGTGTATACACCCCATTTTTGACGGCCTCTAAGACTTGGATACTTCACTCTGAACACTCAATGATGAAATGTTACGTTGTGTAATCGTTCGATTTCTTCAGCAAAAGGCTTCGGTTTCAAGCTTTAAAACCTAAACCTTGCACCCCTTTGGACCAAAACCTTATTTTTTTCTAGCCTAACCACTCAGAGAAGAGCTGGCCAACAAGTGGCCGGCAGACCATTTTTGACGGGCCGGCCGTACCTTTTCATGGCCGGCCGGCCATGTTCAGTGCAGTGGATATTTTAATAGCTGCTAGTTGTCCCCATGTGCATGCCTTGTACCAGCTGTCTCTTTACAGATATTTCTGACGTGAGATGGTATTTTTCAATAAATATGTTAGGTTTCCACATGCTATAATTCTAAAGGATTGAAGAGAGGTCAAGTGTCGAATCTGCCTATTTGGAAAACAACTTTGTTGTATGGTTAAGTACAAATTCCTGAGACTGATCAGGTTTCCTATGTTTTTAAGAAACTCTCGAATTTTCACATAGTACTGGATTCGCAGAGTTTGCATATTGTACAGTTTGCAAATGGAATTAGGGAGAGTCTCAATATTTGCATTCCCACTGAGGTCTAAAAATCTCAAATGCTTCAGATTCCCAATAGAATGAGGCAACTTTCGAAAAGTTGAGTTACTCAAATCAAACACCCATAAATACTTAAATCTCGATATGCGTTCATCAACAAAGCCTTCATCACTGGCTTCCACTGCATGAAATAGAAATAGAACAGTTCGCATTTTCTCTAATTTGAACAATAACTTTGCGAGCTCTTTTTCCCCTGAACAATCAGAATCATGAAATGATACATGGCTAACTGTAGCTTGAATTTGGATGCTCCTTTTGGATACGACTAGCCTTATAGTTCGGACTCTTATGGTTCTAAATCTGATTCCACAAGTGCAATGTGAAATAGATAAATACAAAAGAGTCAAAATTTGGCAAATCTTTTGGAAAATCAATTTTGCATCAAAATGTCAAAAATGTACTGGTTTGCCAGATTACAGAGTCACCACCTAAATATTTTTGAGAAATTTAGGAAATTCGTGACTCGTGCCAAAGGCCACTTATCCGTCATCACCAAAGTGTCTCGGCTTGGGAACTTAGGTACGAGAGGGGAAGGTCATGAGTTGAGCACCCTCGCTCGCCCGATCAAAGATCAGCCTCTACTAATCATTATGTGATTCTTATTTACATTATATGCTCTTGTTCCAATTATTAGGCTAACTTACTTTGTGATGCATACAAGTATAGACTAATTTGCAAAAATTGAAACATTTTGATTTCATGTATGTTTGAAAATTGTTTTGAATATGTACCACTTGAAAAAGTGATCTCATATGTACATTTATCAAATTATCCCAATTCAAGCAATTAGTCTTCATCCACAGGCATTCAAATAGATATATCAAGTAAGCATTTAGCCTCATGGTAATCATGTTTGACATGGCAACACTAACACTCATGCAATATGCTAAAGTAAAAAATGCTCACCTAGTACTCCAAGGCAAGCCAAACAAAGCAAAAGAATTAGAAAACATGCATGCTCCTAACTAATGTAACATGCTTAATGCAACACATACACAATGCAACTAATAGGCTCAGCTACTAGCTATGACATGTGAACCAATTTGATAACATGTGGTTTTAAGCACGTATTCAAAGAAGTAACAACTAACAATGCGAGTTAGAGTGATGAGCCAAACACTATGCATGCAAGACAAATGGATGCAAATCATAGAAAATGCTAAGTAAATATGATGCTCTATTCTACCATCATAAGTGGGTAAATAAAAGGGAGAAAGACGTGGGGTTGGAAGACATACACATTATTACATTGTTACCCTCGCGCAGGAGGGTCCAAATGAACTAATTAGCTAGCTAATTACTACAAATTAACTTAACTATTACAAACCAAATGAAATGAATTAACTACACTAGCTAATTATTACAACACCGCATTTAACTAATTATTCTAGCTAATTAAATAATTACAACATAATTAATCTAACTAATTAATTAATTACAACACCAAGTTCATTAGCTATTCTAACTAATTAATACAAATCAACTAATTAAAGTAATTAATTACAAGTTCACTAACAACATATTATTATTCACAAAACAAATGTAACGGCCCCTGAGGAGCCAGGAAATGGCTTATGTATGCACATGAATTTCTCCCCCCAAGAATGCCTCTGCACTATTTTTGCACCTCTGCTGGAAAAAGTGGCCGGTAGGCCAAAAGTGGTGGCCAGCCGACCACAAATAATGGTCGTCCGCCCACTAAAAGTGGCCAGCCAGCCACTAATGTTGGGTTTCTCCTGCTGCAACAGATCACAAACAGAGTACAAACAGAGCATTCTCAGGGGATGTCTGTCCACCCTGCCTCTCCTTATCCTCAAACAGGTCAAAGGAGGGGTAGGCTCGACTCACAAGCCATCAATTGGCGCAATTTTATTGCATGATGACTTATGAATCAAGGGATATAATTTCAATAAATTGTAAGGAAAGACCAACAAAACCTCCTCCTTATCATGGATTGATCAAAAGAAGGGGTTGACATTGACTCTTGAACCGTTTTCATCACTAACAAGTATGAAACAACTCAAGACTTAATGGGTTCAATTAACGTCCGATTGAACCCAAACGATTTTATTATCTTGTTCCATTTTTAAATCATTCCCCTTTTAAATTACCTTCTATTCATTAATTAATTAAGTCCAATAATGCGCTTTAAGTCCATTAAAGGAGGGAAGTACCAAACCAAGTGTTGTTTTAGGCATGAGAGAGATGCCATGCTGTTGGTAATGAACTTCGAGGAGATTAAACCATTAAGCACAACAATCTCAATCTCAAGCTTAAACAAGCAATCGGTTGAAACAACTCTCAAAACAAATAAAAAGCCAAGAAATGAGGGAGGTTGCAAAGGTGATTAGAGGTGAACACAAGTATGGAAAATACTAAATAAATGCTATCAACTCAAATAAGTTGGTGGTTAAAACAACAAACCTATGAGGACCATTACACTATAAGCATACTGGACAAAGCATAAATGAAGCAAACACATAAAAACAGTCCTATATGAAGCTAAAACAGTGCTAGAAATGAAGTGAAAATAGCTAAAAGAGTAAGCTAAAATAATAAAGAAATTGAGCTAGTAAACAAGCATAAGGAGGGAAGGCTAACCGCTCCATTTTTGGGACCTCAAAACTGCATTTTTAGCCTCTAAAAATCTCTGAAAATCAGTGGTAAAAAGCTCAAAAAAATTTGATGAAAAGATGGAAAACACAAGGGTAAGAGCTTAGAAGACAAGGTTCAAAGAAGGGTAGTTAACCCCTCTACCTTTAATGGCTTTAAACCACAAGCCCATAAAAATAATTGAAAAATAGCCCAAAAACAACAAGAAAAGATAGGGAAGAAGTAGTGAGAGATGCTCAAAATAATACCTCTTGAAGCAAGGCAACTCTTTTGTTAACAAACCCACAAGTTCTCATTCTCAAAGGCTGAAATTTGAGCTCAAAAACCTCAGCAAGAAGAGCTAAATTTTTGGTTTAAGAAGTGTAGAGAGAGAGTGTGTAGGTTGAAAGACACACACACAGAGAGAGAGAGAGAGAGAGAGAGAGAGAGAGAGAGAGAGTGCTATGCAAGTTTTGGAGTTTTTGGAATTTTTTCTAACCTAATTTCAAAAGGGGTGGTCACCTATATATAGAAAAATATGAGCCTAGGTTGGAAATATCTATATACATACAACTGGTATCATGCATGAACATGTCGAGGAAAGCTGGCAGAAAATATCTAGTTTTGACATAAGTGGGCGGCATGCCACTAGTGAACGGCCAGCCAAAAATCTGTTTTCAAGCCCGACTTCAAATGGGCATATCTCATTCATCTGGATTCAATTTTAGGTCATTCTTGAGTCTAAATTGAAGCCTTGGAAGTCTACTTTCCAATGGAGGGGCCTCACATCTAAATTCTAAGTGTGAAAAGAGATACATCTATTTGAGTGAAGGTTGCTCATTTCTAACTCAACGGATTGATGCCTAACTTGTTCCCTAACTAGTTTTCTTCCCTCCCCTCCTATTTTCTTCAACTCCAAACCTATAAATAAGATGTTTTAAAGATTTTTCAAAGAGTTCACCTCCCTTCCATTTATTTCCACTTTGTCCTTGCTCGGTTTACCGAAAAGTGCAATATTTTAAATGAAATGCGAGCCTTGGAATATCATAGAAGCATTTGGAAAAATATTTTGGAAAAGAGGGTCTTAAGGTCTAAAATAATTTGGTCTAAAATAGTTTTGGTCAAAAATGGGGTGTAAGGTTGGGATTTAGAAGCTCTTCTTGTTGAAGAAATCGAACGTTTGTGCAGTGTCACTTTCATCATCAAGTGATCAACTTGAGGCGCCCAAGTCTTAAGGGCGGTTAAAAATGGGGTGTCTACACTAACTGTCATAGAAATTGGTCCAAAATGATAATTTGCTGTACTTATGCACTCTTCATTTGCCATATATACAGCAAGATCATGAAGGATTTTCTACACATATTTGATAAATTGCTATGTTGTTCAATCTTTTCTAAGAAAAATATGGAACATAATCGATTCAAATAATCAGCTCCAATATCTTCCAATTCATGATTTAAATCAGATGATTGAATAAGACCCTGCGCTATCCACAACTGAATCAATTTATCAATTTCGATTTCTTAGTTTTTTGGAAAAATCGAACAATATATGAAACAACGTTTCAAGTTAGTAAATAATGGGTTGTACTTAAATCGTAACATGGGCAAAATGTCATGTTTGTTGTTTTGCTCCAATTCCTATAGTTCTTTGTCTTTTAAATACAACCATTCATTTTTTGTTGAAAATTATGATTTTTATAGGCTTATTTTGGGCCAACTTTGAGCCCAAATTTCAGTAGGGCCCACATGTCTTTTGGGATAGGTGCAAAGAGGTGACGTGTTCCTTGCCGCATGGCAAATCACACGGTGCAAACAGTTCATCAAAACCATTTATGAGTGAATGGAAACTTGATGTCATTTTCGGGTTCGTGGAAAGGGAAATTAAAGAGTCAAATGTGGGTTACCTTAAAATGGTTGTCCCACATTGAAACTTGAAGAAAGCTTATGTAAGTATATAAGCTCTAGGTGGACAAACTAGGATTGGGCCCCAAAGGGCACCCCAAGTTTTTAAAAGGGGATGAGTTATGGACAAAGTGAGCTTTGACTCAAACCACCACACGCGCGCTGTAGCTCGACTTTCTTCGCGCCCCCCCTCCCTTTTGGAGAAGCTCGAATTGGTCCTACAGTTCGGACTCTTGTCACGGTTCTGAATCAAATCTCACAAAATGCAATGTGAGACTGATAAACACCAAAGAGTCCAAATCCGGCAAATCGTTTTAGAAAATTGATTTTGAATCAAAAAGCGCCAAAAAATGGACTGCTTTGCCAGATTACAGAGTCTTCACCTAAATATTTTGTTTTTGGAGAAATTTAGGAAACCCTGACTCATGCCAAAGGCCACGTGTCCATCATCACCAAAGTTGCCTTGGGTCAGGAACTTGGGTACGTGGGGGAAAGGTCATGAAATGAGCACCTCCACTTGCCCGATCAAAGATCGGCCTCTACTAAACAAGATATGTTGTTTTATAAACACATGTGTTCTTATTCCGGTTGTTAGCTAATTTTACTACATGGTGCACACGCATGCAAATATAGACTAAATCGCAAGAATTGTAACAACTCAATTCATGTTTGTTTTCGACAAATGGTTTGAAGTTGCCACCCTCAAGTGGGCTTAGAAATGCTAATTTGCCACCTCAAGTGGGCTTAAAATATGATTTTGCCACTTCGCAAAGTGGGCTTAAAACTCATATTTATTGAATTGTTCCAATTCAAGTAATAAAGCCTTCATCCATAGGCATTCATGCAGTTAATCAAGTAAGCACATAGCCTCATGGCAAGCATGCTATCATGGCAACACTCACACTCATGCAAGTATGCTAAAGTGAAAAAGCTTACCGAGCACTCCAAGCCAAAACAAAAAAAACTAATTAGAAACAATGCATGATCCTAACTATACAAGATGCCTAATGCAATACATGCAATAATGCAACTAAATAGGCTCAGCTACCTAATCATGGTATTTGCAACACTTTGATAACATGCTTTGAAACACGTGTTCAAGTAAGTGTATTGAAATTACGATGCAGTTCGAATGATGCGCTGAGCCCGGTGCATGCAAGACAAATGAGTGACACAAACATGCAAGCATAAGGTATGCTAATTAAAAATGATCCCTAATCTAACCATCGAAAGCTGTTAAATAAAACGGAGAAAGACGTGGGGTTGGAAGACATGCACACATGCACGCACACTTATTACAACATAATGCCCTCGTGAAGAAGGGTCTGAATGAATAAGCTAACTAGCTATGCTAAGCTAATTATTACAAACCAACTAATTAACTATTCTAGCTAATTAATTATTACAACACAATTGAGTAACTAGCTATGCTAAGCTAACAGATTAAACTAATTAATTACAACACATGTAATAATTAGCTACAACTAGCTAATAAAGCAATAAAGTGGCCTCGCGGGTGAGGGAGACATGCATGCTCTGTTGGCTTCCTCCCGAAAATCCATCGCATTGCCAACGGTTGCCTCTGTTTGTACTCTCCTTGATCTCTGAACATTGCACCAACTTCCAGACTACTTCTGCTCCTACACAGGGACACTTTTGCACAAAAATGGACTGGTGGCTGGTCGGCCACAGAAGATGGTTGTCGGCCACCTTAACTGGTCGGTCAGCTAGTTTAAGTGGCCGGTAGGCTACTTCAGGTGGCCGGTCGGCCACTAATTTTTCTAGACTCCTGCTTTTGCTACAACAGAGAGCAACAGAGGCAAAGCAATGCATCTTTCAAGGAATGTGTGCACTGCCACCCTCCTTATCATTTCTCAAGCTCAAAAGAATATGGCACTTGGCTCTCAAGCCACCAATCAAGCATTTTCAATGCATGATAGCCAAAAAACCAAGCTCGTACAAGCTTAATGAATGCACAAATAAGACTCAAAGGGTCCACCACTCTATCATGCGTGATCAAGGGTGACGGCGACTAAGAAAAGTGGCACATTTCATCACTTTGAGTATGAAACGTCTCACATTTCTTATGTTTAGATTAACGTCCGATCCAAACACATGCAATGCAACACGAACATGCTTATCTTGCATAAGTTTTACTTGGTTCATCTTGTTTACATATTTTAGCATTACCAAGCCATTCTTTAACCGGTTAAGTCCAAGGTGAGTGTCCTCAAATGAGAGAGGGGTCAACCAAAGGATGACTTAAGACATGAGAGAGATCATGCCGTTGGTTAATAGAAACCCTCAATAGAGGATTAAAACCATTAAGCACAAGCTCTATCTCAAGCTTAAACACAACCCTAAGGTTAACCAACCCTCAAAGCAAATGGAAAAATGATGAAATGAAAGAGGGTGCAAATATTTCAGTGCTGAAATGGCATGAAAAATGATACTACAACATGCAAGCAACTCATGCACAACATGTTCAAAAGACAAAACACTAAACTAGTGAAGAGCACTACACTAGAGGCATGCAATATCAAGCTCAAATGACCAAACCAACTCAAAACAGAGCTTAAACATGCTAAAATAGTAGCTAAAACATGCTGAGATTAAAGCATAGAAAGCAAGAAAAACATGCTCATTTGTTAGCTCGCAAGCAAAACTCAAAACACAACTCTCAAAAGCAATGAAAGAGTGAAATAAGTAAGGGTGTGACAGAGCTATATACATTGAAATCTCATGTAAAATGATGCTACAACATGCAACCATCTCATGCAAAACATGTTAGAGGCCTTAAAACACTAAGCTAGTGAAGGCATTTGCACTATAGCTATGCAATACAAAGCTCACAAGGGACAAACACTTCAAAAAAGTCCTAATACAACTTAAATGAAGTTCTAAAACATGCTTGAAGTAGGCTAGAAAGAGCTAGAATAAGAGGCTAATACATATCATAAACTAAACTAGTAAGCATAATTGCACTACAAGCATACAAAGCAAGCCCCAAGTGACTTAACCAGCTCCAAAAAGAGGCAAAACAAGTTAAAAAAGTAGCAAAAACATGCTGAGATCAAGTCATAAAATGGTAGAAAAACATGCTCACATGTTGGGCTATCTACACTTGCGAAGAAGACATAAGGAGGGGAGGCCACCCCCTCCTATTTGGGACCTCAAAACCAAGTTTTTGCCACTGAAATTCCTCTAGAATTCAGTGGTTGAAAGGCCAAAAAAAAGTTGTCTTAAAAGCTTTGAAAAAGGCACAACACTTTAGCAAACAAGCTAAAAAAGAGGGTGGACCACCCCTAACTCCAAAAAGGCCTTAAACCACCATTTTTAAACCTTAAAAATAGAGGTTTTTATAGTTGAAAACTTGGCCAAAAATAGCATGCAAAGGTGGCTAAGAAAGTAACTAAAATAAAACTTAAAAGGGGTAAGCCTTATTCCTTTGAAGCATAGCAACAAAAGCAACGATTCTGAGCTAAAACTAGCCTTAAGAGCTCAAACAAGGCCTCCAAGAACCTCAGCCCCAAGATGAAGGTGTTTGGTCAAGGGCCTTAGAACAAAAGTCTAGAGAATTCCCATTTTCAAGCACAAAATAAGAAGAGAGAGAATTCTAGAGAGAGAGAGAGAAAGGAAGGAAAATTTTGCTCACAAAATTCTATAACCTCAAAAATGGGGAAGAGACCTCCCCTTATATAGAAAAACAAGCTACAAGCTTGTATTCATCCTTCCATACACGTGTATGGAGATGAGCATTAGTGATCAATAGTTGGCACAGCTGGCAAACAAATATCTGAAAAAAGGAGAAAAAAATGGCCGTCGGCCATCATCAGTGGCCGACCGGCCATCAGTGTAGTCGACCGGCCACCACTGATGGCCGGCAGGCACAAGCCATGGCAGATGGACACTGGGGATGGTCGACAAGCCACCCTTTTTCCCAGATTGAAAGAAACAAGCTCTTGGTCCACAACCAAGCACAAAATGGACAAGTTGAGAGGCCTGAAGGCAAGACACTCTGCCAAGAACTTCAGGGAACCAAAACAAACATGAGCGTGCGAAATCATCGGGTGTTCAAACGATGACGTCCAAGTCTTGAGGATAGTCAAAATGGGGTGTCTACACGCGCGTGCCGCCGTCCGTCCGGACGGGCCGGATCGGGTGTGGGTTGTGGGTCCTAACATTAATTTTTGGACAAAAATCATTTAAATTTTTTCAAATTCTTACGGGAAAATTATTGGAATTTGTGAACAAAATTAATTCAAATTTTGCACCAAATTTGAATTCAAATTTTCTGTCCAAACAGTGCTGCTTCTAGTCCATTTTCTAGCAGATTCAAACAGATTTTTCAAACTGTTTAAACAGATTGCACTGGACAGATTAAATTTCTTTCCCAAATAGATTCAAATTTGGTTCAACAGATTGCACTAGTTCAATTCAAAATCAGACTTGTTTAGTTTGAAACCATACTGGTTCGGCCTTTCCAAAGAGTCACCGTTTAGCCTATAAATACAAGAACTCTTTCCAACAGTCTAATCAATCTGAAATTTCTCTGGTTCCATTTTGCTTTCTTGCATAGATATATTCTTTATATTAGTTTTAGTCAAAATTGTGAGAGTATAGAACATAAGTTCTAGTTCGCCGAAACAGATTGTTTTTAGTGCTAATACAGTCTGTGTAAGATCATTGTATCTTGGGAGATAGACGCCATTATTTCGTAAGCACCTGAGTGGGGTAAATCTGTCTTAAGAACAAAGTGTCACACACTCGACTTGATCATTTTTGTTCTTAAGGTGTTTTGGTAAATAAATTCTGTAAGTAATTTATTTTATTTATTTGATTTGTTTCAAGTTAATTTTATTATACATAGAAGATTTTTCCAACAATCTTAAGACATATTCGAATTATTCTGTTTATATAGAATTTTTCGTTTGTTTCATTTTCTTCCTTTTCTTCTTATAGAAATTATTTTCTGTCCTTATACAAAGTAATATTCTGGTTGAAAAATACAAATAGTAGTAATATACTGCTTATTTTCTTTGACAAATAGTAGTAATATATTGTTTATCATTAACAATTTCAGAATATTAATTTGTGAAGTTGGTTAGAAATTAATTTTGGGTTTCAGAAATAATTTTTGAGGTTTCATTAATTAAAATTATGTTTTCAGTATTTTAATTTTTGAAATGTTACAATTTTTTTTTTCTGTGTGGAATTAATTTGTTTAAATAAAATTTTATTTTCAAATTAGATGGAAATAAAAGATATAATTCTTGTTTCTTTTATTTTTACTGAATTAAATTCTGTGTTTATGGTTTAAATTTCTATGTAGCATAAAATTCTAATTATAATTTTGTTTTATAATTTATAAGTCATGACTACTGAAACTAGTCAAACTAATGTTCAAACCAGTACTGGTATGGTGACTACAATTGCTCTAACCCCTCCTCCTATTGTGATTGTGCTAGTTAATCACGGTGAAAAGCCAGAGAAGTTCTTAGGAACTGATTTTAAAAGATGGCAGTAGAAAATGCTATTCTATCGTACTACTCTCCACCTGGTACGTTTTCTTTTTGAAAATGCTCCTACTCTAAAAGAGGATGAAACCGACCGACAAGTGGTTGATGCGGTCGATGCCTGGAAACATGCTGATTTCCTTTGCCGGAACTACATCTTGAACGAACTTGATAACACATTGTACAACATCTATAGTCCTATCAAGACGGTTAAAGAACTTTGGAAGTCCTAGGAGAAAAAGTATAAAACAGAAGATACTAGCTCAAAGAAATTTGTGATTGGCAAGTTTTTGGATTTTAAAATGATTGATTCAAAAAATGTGATTAGCCAAGTTCAAGATCTCCAACTTATTCTACATTACATTCATACAGAAGGCATGTCTTTCAGTGAGTTGTAACGCCCCGAAATAAACCCAACATGAATACTACATCAATCATGCACATTCCTCAATTATAATCATTCTCCATTCTCTGTCTAAAAAATATCCAAGGTTTATACAAAGGTTCCACATGCAATAATACATTCAAAGATATGAAAACACCTGAATCTATAGCATGTGAAACATATGAACTTCCATGTGAAAGTAAAATAAAAGAAATGCCCTTATGGGCTTACATCTTCCAAGGCAATAGCCTGGTTACACAAAAGTGGTCTCTCGGACCCATACCAAAAATAACCCTTGGCTTTACAAATATTCACGACAAAATAAAGAGCACACTACTCTTCTCAAAACATTTCCACGCCCTCAATTCGGCAGGATCACCACATCTTTACCTGCACCAAATCCCATAGGGGTGAGCATAAAGCTGTAGACACCCCATTTTTGACCGTCCTCAAGACTTGGACGTCATCGTCTGAACACTCGATGATCATCCATGCTCGTGTTCGTTTTGAGTTCCCGAAGGTCTTGGCTGCGCGCCTTGTCAGAGGATCTCTTAACTTGTTTGTTTTGTGCTTGGTTGTGGACCAAGGACTTGTGGTTTTGCTCCTGAGGGAAGAGGGTGGCTTGTTGGCCATCCCTACAACCCATCGGCTAAGGCCTTGTGCCATCGGCCTTGTTTTCTTGCCATCAGCCATAAGTGTTGGCCGATCGGCACTCTTTTTGGTCGATCAGCCATATTTCTTAGCCAAGACCTTTCCACTTGCTTTTACAGATATTTTTGTGCCAGCTGTGACAGCTGGTGATTCTCATCCTCCATACACGTGTATGGAGGGATTGAATCAAGACTCAAGCTTGTTCAACAAGCTTGAGAATTGATTTTCTATAAGAAGGGAGGCCCCTTTCCCTTTCCAGAGGTTCTGAAAAGTTGATATACAAAACATATATCACTCTCTCTCTCTCTCTCTATATTTTACCTCTCTCTCCATATTTGCCCTAATTTGTGCTCAAAAGTGTATTTTCTTCATACTTTTGCACTAATGCACCTACTAGAACACCATCCTTTTGTTGCTGAGGTACTCAGGAGCTAGTGTTAGTGTTTTTGGACTGGTTTTGGTCAGAAAAGAGTGCTAGAGTTGCGTTCTTGAAGGTGTTTTTCAAGGGTGAGTCAACTAGCCTTTAAACCCTTGTTTTGGTTTAAGCTTTTGGATCTATTTGCATACTGATTTAAGCTTAACTTTCTGCTGTAAAAAGTTTTGATTTTTCAAGCTTGTAATGTTTGTTTAAGGTCACTTTTGTGTTGGGGGTAGTTTACCCCCTCTTAGGCCTTATTTGGCCTTGTTTGGTGCTTTCATTTTTGAGTTATTGGGACTACCTTGTTTTGGCCTTCTCACCACTGAAACTCAAATGATTTTTAGTGGTGGAAAGGTGGTTTTGAGATCCCAAATAGGAGAGGATCATCCCCTCTCCTTGTGTCTTGTATGCTTGCATTGATGGCTCATAAAAGCAACATGTTTATTAAGCTTGTTTTGGCTCCATCTTAGCATGTATTAGGCCTTATTTCAGCATGTTATACCTTTGTCTAAGGTTGGTTTGATAGCCTCTTGCATGCACCATGCACTTGTAGTGCAATCCTCTCTATTGCCTTAACATGCATCTTGTGTTTGGACCATCATTCTTGCATATTTTGGCTCAACTCCAAGAAGCTTTTAGCCTTGTTTTACCATGCTTAAGTTCTAATTTGTGTTGTTGTGGTCATGCATGCCATGCTTTGTATAGCCATAGTGCATTCTAGCTTGTTAGCTTTGAGTTTCCAAGTCACTAGCATGCGTTGGCGACTTTCATGATTTGGCATCACTTGTTGTATAATTTTAGAGCATGTTCCATTACCATGCCCTCAAATTTGTCATTCTTTCAATGCTTTGAAGAGTTGGTGTTTTATGCCTTAAGAGTGGGTCATTGTGCATGCCTCTATGCTTAGGCCTTTGGGCTATCTGTAACACGTCCGCGGGGGACCTCGAATGCTACAGTTCGGACTCTCGATTGTGTCGCGGTTCTAAATCTGAACCAAAGAGTCTAAATCCGGCATATCGTTTTGAAGAAAAACAGATTTTTGAAAAAGTAGTGCCAAACATGGACTGCTTTGCCAGATTACAGAGTCGCCACCTAAATATTTTTAAAATGGGGAATTTAGGAAACCCTGACTCGGTGCCGAAGGCCACGTGTCCGTCATCACCAAAGTGATCTTGGCTCGGGAGCTTGGGTACGATCGGGGAAGGTCAGCTATGAGCACCCCCTTTCGCCCGGTCCGAAGACCGGCCTCTACTAACCGTGATATCCAATTTTGAAAACTTTATGCGTTCTTATTCCGGTTATTAGCCTAGAATTACTATGTTGTGCGCACAGCAAACAAGTATAGACTAGATCGCCTAATTTGGAAGTAAGCATTGCATATCCGTCTTGTTTGGAAAACAGTTTGAAATTGCTACTCGCGAGTAGGCTAAAACACGGATTTCAATGAGTATTCCCAACTCAAGTAATCCAATCTCCACCCACAGGCATTCAAGCAGTTTATCACATAAGCACTTAGCCGCATGGCAAGCATACTGTCATGTTAGCATTCACACGCATGCGATATGCTAAAGCGTAAAAACTTACATCGTACTCCGTGCCAAAAAAACAATGACCCGGTTAGCAAACATGCATGACCTAGTTCATGTTAAGTGGCTAATGCATCGCATACAGGGATGTAATCTAGACAGGCTCGGCTACCCTAAGCATGGCACATGAGATGAAACAACTATCACGTATTCAATTTGGAATTGAAATACAATGCAGTTTGCATGATGTGCCGAGCCCGATGCATGTAAACAAATGCATGAATGCACGCATGCATTGCATAAGGTATGCTAAAAATAAGTATGCCCTAATCTACCATCGAAAGCGGGTAAATAAAAGGGATAGAAAGAAATGGGGGTTGGAAGACATACACCCACTCACACACACTTATTACAATTCGCCCTCGCACGGAGGGACCAAAATAATAATACAAAACCGAATAAATAACTAACTACTCTAGCTAATTAAATATTACAAATTAATTAAATTAACAAAATAAATTAATTAATCTAATTAAGCATTAAACCGCCTCGGGATGAGGGCCGGATGCAGCGCGTGTTCGGGGCTGGCTCGGAATCGCACCGCCATGCAAGGATTGCCTCTGTTTCCTCTGCTCTCCTCCACAGAAACTTACCAAAGTCCTAGAAGTACCTCTCAGGGCACTGGGGGACATCATCGGCTAGGTATAACTTCCACCGGCTGAAGGAGGAGGCCACCGGCACTGAATTGTTCCATCGGCTGGAAAATGGGTGCCGGTCGGCACTAAAAAGTGCCGGTCGGCACAAAATGTTCTGCAGAACCTGCAACTCATAGCAGCAGAGGACAAACTATGCATGGCAATACAATTTAAGCCATTTATGCACCAAAACACATTCCCTATCATGTTATTGACTCAAGGGGGTATGTGCCTCGGTTCCCGGACCACCAATCACGCATTTCCATGCATGATGGCCCTAAGAACCAAGAATGCAACTTCACTTTCAAATGTATGCAAATCACATAGACACAAAAGGGGTGCCAAACCTCTATCATACTTCACTTCAAGAGGCCTAGCATGCATGCCAATGCAATGGGGTCCTAAGCATGTTACCTACTATGCCGTATGGACAATGCAAGGCACTTATGCAAGCATACAAGTAGGCATACAAGGCAAGTATGCAAACTAAGCAATGGGATGGACTTATACATGAATTGGGCAGCTCTAACAAGGCTCAAAACAGTGGCCAAAGTGCTAAGCTAAGGGGGCCAAACACACATGCACACATGCAAGCATTCATGGTCCTACACTTAGGCATAACAAACAACATTCAAGCACACTTGAAATGAGTTAATCATGGACTACTAGCATGCAACTTAGGCTCTGAAATTCATGCAAAACATGATGCCAAATCATGCAATCAAGTAAGCCAAACAAAGCATGCAAAAGGCCTTAGGCTAAGGCAAGCTAATAGGGCATTAACCCACACTTTGCACAAACATTCATGGCATGCACTAATCAACCTAAAACAAGTTTCTAGCATGTCAAAACAAAGCCAAATGGCTACTTAGATGGCATCTAAGAGTCATTAAATCAAGGGCATGCATTAAAGCCAAAACAAAGGGCATACAACACATGCTCCTAAAGCATTAACAAGGCCATTAAGGCAAGCATACAAGCACACCAAGGGGACTGAAATTGCATGTCAAGTGGCCCCAAACCACCAAAATAATGCAAACAACACATGCTACACATGCACACATTTGAGGCCAACAAGCCACAATACAAAGGAGCTATATTAAGCATGCTAAAATCAAACCAAATAACTATGGTCAGACCTAGAACATGTTAAAGTAAGCACAAAAGCTTCACAAATGTAAGCCTAAAACATGTTAGAAATAGAGGCACACCACCTAGGCATGTTAAGGCATAAAGGGGGTATTACAAGGCAACCATACTAAGCATGCATGGGAGGCCTAGACCAACTTGAAATCATGTTATAACATGGCAATATAAGCATGGAAAACAAGTTAAACATGCTCAACACACACTCAAGCATGGAGCTCCATAAGGAAGCAAAACTTGCCCTTTTCAAGGACACCAAGGAGAGGGGGTGGCCCTCTCCTTCTTGAGACTTCAAGGCATGCTCTTCACCACTGAAATCCCTCAAGATTTCAGTGGTGAAGAGATCCTATCACCAAAATCTCGGATCTCTCCAAAATAGCACAAAATGGGGCCTTTTCAAAGCCTAAAGGGGGGTCAAACTTCCCCAAACCTCACAACACTCTTAATGAACAATAAAGAGGACTTAAAAACAGAGATTTTATGTGCCAAACACTAAGCTCAAAAACTACTTTAAAGCAAGTAAAAATAGAGTGCAAAAATGGGGGAAAAAGGGGTTAGTATCTCACCCTTGTAGACCTCTTCACAAAGGTTGTGGTTGATGCTTCCTTGAGCTCAAAATCAGTCAAGAACTCCAAGAACCAGCCCTTAGAATCTCAGTTGCAAGGAGGAGGTGGAACACTAGGTGTTTTAGTGCAATAGTGTGAACTAAAGCACCTAGTGTACTAAACAAGCAAGGAAAGAGAGAGATAGGATAGATACAACTATTCTAACCTAAAACCAGACCTTGGCTCTCTCTAACAATGGTTAAGTCTCTCAAGAAGCCAACCCTTGAGCAAAGGGAAGAGCTTTCCCTCTTATAGGCAAAAAGCTTACAAGCTTAGTCCCTAAGCAAGCTCATCCCTCCATACACGTGTATGGAGGGGAAACCAATTGCACACAGCTGTCTGAAAATATCTCAGAAAGCAAGTGCACAGTGGTCGGCAGGGCAAAATGGTCATTTCGCCCAAAAGAGTGCCGACCGGCACAAAATAGTGCCGACCGGCACAATATAGTGCCGATAGACAAACTAGCCAGCCGGTGGCCTCTAGCCCCAGCCGGTGGTGTGTAGGGATGCCTCACAAAGCATTCCCTCCCCTTCCAAGGCAAAACACAAGTGTTTGGTGCAAAACCAAACACAAACGGTCGGGTCCGGAGGTCCTGAGGCACGGCGCGCGCAGCCGAGAACTCCGGGAACTCCAAACGAACACAAACATGGATAATCACCGAGTGTTCCAACGGTGACGTCCAAGTCTTGAGGACGGTCAAAAATGGGGTGTCTACACTATCATTTCAGTGTATTTTTGGTCTCATTTTACCATGATGTAACTCTGATTTTTGTTGTCAAATTCATGCCATGTTTGGTTTTGATTGGTGTAGTGTAATACCCCTTATTAGCCTTGCATGCTTCATGCTTTTGGTCTTTTGTTCTAGCTTGTGTTGGCTAGGTCCAAGCATATTTGGGTCTTATCTTGATCTGCCTTGGGACTATTTTGGTTGCCCTTGGCCCTTTGGGGCTTGCTTTGCATGTCCATGGTGTAAGTCCCTTTGCTAGTTTCAAGCTTTGAGCTTTCTTGCATGCTATGCTTGACTTGTTTGAGTGGTTTGGCACCATTCAATACATGATTTCAGGGCCTACAGTGTTGTCACACATCCATGCTTTTCATTCATTGCTCTTGCTTGAGAGTTGTTATCTCCATGCCTTGTTTGTGAACCAAAGTGTATGCATGTTTGTATGTGCTTTCATACTTCATTTCCATAGCATTTTGGCCACTGATTTGGGCATGATTGAGGTCTATCCATTTTAGTTTAAGTCCATCTTGCATATTGTTGCATGCTTGTCGCATTGCATGTTGTCGCATGCTTGCCGCATTTCATGATTCTTGCATGTTGTTTACATGTTTAGGTTGCATTACATGGTGCTTGCATGCTCATGTTGCATTACATTGTTTGCATGCCATTAGCTTTGTTAAGTTATGCTTGCATTGCATTGCATTTGGCATGCTCATGTTGCATTGCATTTCCATGTTGTGTGCATTGCATTGTGTTTGGTTTGGGTGTTAAGCCAAACACGAGGAACGAGGGACGTTTCATACTTGAAGTGATGAAACGTGCCTCAATTCTCGGTCGTCGACCCTCTTGATCATGCATGATAGAGGTCAAGGCACTTACGTGATTTTGTGCATTTCATCCACATTGAATTGTGCAACTCGGCCTCTTTGGCCATCATGCATCGTAATGCGTGATTGATGGCTCGAGAGCCGAGCACGACACACCTTTGAGCCTTAGACATGATAAGGGGTGTAGTTGCACAACATTTTCTTGCAAATACATTGGCATGCCTCTGTTTGTGCTTTGTTGCAGCCAAAGGAGCAGTTTGTAGGAAGAGATGGCCGATCGGCTAACAATATTTGGCCGATAGTCTCCAAATTGACCGATGACCATTATCCATTGGTCGATGGCCACCCCTCTTGGCCAATGACCTCTCAGAGTGTCCATGAGGTAGGCCAGAAGCATCACAGAAGTTGGCATAATTTTCAGAGGTGCAGAACAGTGCAAACAGAGGCAACATGAGGCATGGTAACAGATTTCCGAGTGAAGTCGATCGAGCATGCATATGCCCCTCTTCTCGAGGCCATTTTAACTGCTTTGTATAGTTAGTTAATTTGTAATTAATTAGTTAATGTGTTAGCTAATTTAATTCATTGTTGTAAATTCTTAATTAGCTTAGTATAGCTAATTTCCAATTTGATCTTGTAATAATTAGTCTAATTGGATTATTAGATTAGTTATAATAGCTTAGCATAGCTAGCTTGTATTATTCATTTGGACCCTCCGTCGAGAGGGCCAACTGTAACAACGCCCGCGGGAGACCTCGCTACAGTTCGGACTCCCTTTTGTTTTTTGTGTGTTGCGGTTCTAAATCTGAACCAAAGAGTCCAACTCTGGCAAATCGTTTTGAAGAAAAACATATTTTTTGAAAAGTAGTGCCAAACATGGACTGCTTTGCCAGATTACAGAGTCGCCACCTAAATATTTTAAAATGGGAAATTTAGGAAACCCTGACTCGGTGCCAAAGGCCACGTGTCCGTCATCACCAAATGTCTTGGCTCGGGAGCTTGGGTACGATCGGGGAAGGTCAGCTATGAGCACCCCCTTTCGCCCGGTCCGAAGACCGGCCTCTACTAACCGTGATATCCGTTTTTGAAAACATTACATGCTCTTATTCCAATTATTAACCTAGAATTACTATGTTATGCGCACAGCAAAACAAGTATAGACTAGATTGCCTAATTTGGAAATAAGCATTGCATATTCGTTTGTTTTGAAAATGCTTTGGAATTTGCTACTCGCAAGTAGGCTAAAACACGGATTTCAACGAGTTCTTCCAACTCAGACAATCCAACCTTCACCCACAGGCAATCAAGCAGTTATATCACATAAGCAGCTAGCCTCATGGTAATCATGCTGTCATGTTTAACATTCACACGCATGTGAGGTGCTAAAGCATAAAATACTCACATCGTACTCCGTGCCAAAACAAGGAACTAGTTAGCAAATATGCGTGTCCTAGCTCATGTTAAGATGACTAATGCGACGCATACAGAGTGCAATTAGACAGGCTCGGCTATCCTAAAATGGCATGTGAAATGCGATCATTCGATGCACGTATTCAATTTGGAAATTGAGAGTACGATGCAGTTTGTATGATGTACCGAGCCTGGTGTATGTCAACAAATGCATAGATGCACGCATGCATTGCATAAGGTATGCTAAAAATAAACGTGCCCTAATCTACCATCAAAGCAGGTAAATAAAAGGGAAGAAAGAAGTGGGGGTTGGAAGACATGCACACCACTCACCCACACTTATTACAGATTCACCCTCGCTCGGAGGGATCGAAAGAATAATACAGATAATTAACTACGCAAGCTAATTAAATATTACAAATTAATCAAATTAACAAATTAATTAATCTAAGGAAAAACAGTAAACGCCTCGGGAGGAGAGCCAAATGCAGCACGTGCTCGGGTCCTGCTCGGAATTACACTGCCATGCCTAGCCTGCCTCTGTTTCCCCTGCTATACTCCTCTGAAGACTGCCAAAGTCTTAGGAATACTTCCTTGGGAACTGGAGATCATCACCGGCTGCACAGAACTTCCACCGGCAGTGGATTGAGCTCATCGGCACTGAATTGATCCATCGGCTGCAAATTGACTGCCGGTCGGCACTAAACACTGCCGGCCGGCACAAAATACCTGCAGAACCTGCAACTCACAGCAGCAGAGGGCAAAACTTGCATGGCAATGCAATTCAAGCAATTTATGCACCAAACACATTCCTTATCATGTTTATGACTCAAAGGAGGATGTGCCTCGATTCTCGGGCCACCAATCACGCATTTCCATGCATGATGGCCCAAAGAACCAAGTATGCAACTTTCAATTTCAAATGCATGCAAACCATATAAACAAACAAGGGTGCCAAACCTCTATCATGTTTATCTCAAGAGGCCTAGCATGCACGTGAATGCAATGAAATCCTAAACATATTGGCTAGCATGCAACATGGACAATGTAATGTAAGGATGTTAATATGCAAACATGCCTACAAGACAAACATGTAAACCAAACAATGGGGTGGACTTAAACATGATCTAGGCAACTCAAACTAGGCCTAAAATCAGTAGCCAAAATGCTAAGTATGAGAGCTAAACACACATGCACATACACACATGTTAAGGCACACAACTTAGGTATTAAACAAACTACTCTCAAGCACACTTGAAAGGAGATAACATGGATGATTAGCACGCAACATGAGCTCTAAAATCATGTCAAAGCGTGGTACTAAACCAACTCAAGATAGGCCAAACAAAGCATGCAAACGGCCCAAGACTTAAAGCAAGTCAATGAGGCATTGAACTATACTTATGCAAGACAATTATGGCACGCATTAAACAACTAAAAACAGGTTTTTAGCATGTTAAAACAAAGCCAAAAGGCTACTTAGATGACATCTAAGAGGCTTGAAACCAAAGACATGCACAATGACCAAAACATGGAGCATTCAATACATGCTTTTAAAGCATTAAAGAGGCAACTAAGGCAAGCATACAAGCGCACCAAAGGGACTGAAATGACATGCCAAATGGTTCCAAACCATCAAAATGAGGTAAGCAACACGTGCTACATATACATGCTCAAAGGCTAGCAAGCCTAAAATGCAAAGGGGCTATATAATGCATGCCAAGATCAACCCAAATGACTATGGACAGAGCTAAAACATGTCAAAATAAGCACAAAACATTCATGAGTCTAAGCCTAAAGCATGCTCAAATTAGGGCTAACAACCTAAGGCATGTTAAGGCAATACAAGGCATTACATGGCAACTATGCTAAGCATGCATAAGGGACCAAAACCAACACACAACATGATTATATTATGGCGTAATAAGCATGAAATGCAGCCTAGATATGATCAACACACACTTGAACAAAGGCTTCCTTAAGAGACCAAAAATGGTCCCTTTCAAGGACAACAAGGAGAGGGGGTGGCCCTCCCCTTTTGGAGACTTCAAGGCACCATCCTCACCACTGAAATCCCTCAAGATTTCAGTGGTGAAGAGGCCCAAACACCAAAGTCTCGAAACTCACCAAAATGGCACAAAACAAGGGCCTTACAAGGCCTAAGAGGGGTCAAACTTTCCCAAAGCACAAAACACTCTTAATAAACTATCAAGAGGGCCTAAAAATAGAACCTTTTTATGTTACACACTAAACACAAAAACAGCTCTAAGATAGGTAGAAATAGGATGCAAAAATAGGGAATAAAAGGCTAGTTTCTTACCCTTGTTGACCACCTTCACAAATGTTGATGTTGTTGCCTCCTTGAGCTTCAATCCAGCCAAAAATAGCAAGAACAAGCCCTTGGAACCTCAGTAGCCAAAGGAAGGTGAAGCACTAGGTGCTTGTGTGCAATAGTAAGACAAAACACACACACTAAGCTTAAGGGAGAGAGAGAGATATATAGGATAGATACACAAACCCTAACCTAAAACCAGAGCTCTCTCTGAGTATTTTCTTTCTAACTCTCCAAATTTTCTAACCCTTGAGCCAAGAGAAGAGAGTCTTCTCTTATCGGAATCAAAGCTTACAAGCTAAGTAAAGTAAAGGCTCATCCCTCCATACACGTGTATGGAGGGGAAACAAGTGCTACAAAGCTGTCTGAAAATATCTCCAAAAACAGCTGTAAAGTGATCGGTAGGGCAAAATGGTCATTTTGCCAAAAAGAGTGCCGACCGGCACAAAATAGTGCCGATCGGCACAATACAGTGCTGATGGAAACACCAAACAGCCGGTGGCCTCTAGCCACTGCCGGTGGTGTGTGGGGATGCCTCACAAGGCATTCCCTACCTCTCCAAGGCAAAGCACAAGTGTTTGGTGCCAAACCAGACACAAAACGGTCGAGTTCGGAGGTCCTGAGGCAAGGCGCGCAGCCGAGAACTCCGGGAACTCCAAACAAACACAAACATGGATAATCACCGGGTGTTCCAGCGGTGACGTCCAAGTCTTGAGGACGGTCAAAAATGGGGTGTCTACACCAACTTTTGTAATAAGTGTGCGTGAGTGTGTGAATGTCTTCCAACCGTACGTCTTTCTCCCTTTTACTTAACCGCTTACGATGGTTAGTTCTAGGTCATATTTTAATTAGCATCCTTATGCTATGCATGTTTTCATCATTCATCTGTATTGCATGCACCGGGCTCGGCGCATCATACTAACTGCATAGTGTTTCAATTCCGATTTGAATACATGTTATCAAGTTGCATTTCACATGACATCTTAGAATAGCCGAGCCTATTTCTAGATGCATTTTGCATGTGTTGCATTAGGCATTGTTAACATAACTAGGATCATGCATGATTTCTAACTAGTTATTGTTTTGGCTCAGAGTACTAGGTAAGCTTTTACGCTTTAGCATTTTGCATGTGTGTTAGTGTTAACATGACAGCATGCTTGCCATGAGGCTATTTGCTTAAGTGTTTAATTGCATGAATGCCTGTGGATGAAGGTTGGATTACTTGAATTGGAACAATTCATCAAAATGCGAGTTTTAAGCCCACTTGAGAGTGGCAAATCATGTTGTTTTCCTAAGCCCACTTGAGGGTGGCAAATCCACATCTTAGCCTACTTGCCAGTAGCACCTTCAAACCATTTTCAAATAAACAAACATGAGATATTTTGTTCCAACTTAGGCGGCCTAGTCTATACTTGTATGCTGTGTGCATCACATAGTAAAGCTAGCTAATAAACTAGAATAAGAACACATGTATTTTCAAAAACAACATATCATGCTTAGTCAAGGCCAATCTTTTGATCGGGCGAGCGGGGGTGCTCATTGCATGACCTTCCCCTCTCGTACCCAAGTTCCCGAGCCGAGACAACTTTGGTGATGACGGACACGTGGCCTTAGGCACGAGTCATGGTTTCCTAAATTTCCCCTAAAATAAAATATTTAGGTGGCGACTCTGTATCTAGCAAAGCAGTCCATGTTTGACACTTGTTTATTAAAATTAGTTTTCCAAAACGATTTGCCGAATTTGGATTCTTTGGTGATTTATTGGTCCTGCATTGCACTTTGCAAGATTAGATTCAAAACCGTGATATTGAGTCTAAACTTCTTTGCGAGATTAGATTCAAAACCGTGACATTGAGTCCGAACTGTAGTAGCTAATGAACAAAACGGATTTCGCGCGCGGAGCCGGGACGTTCGGGCACGTCTACAAAAGCCCAATAGAGAATTCTAACAAAGTATATATAGTTATGCTAAACTTCTCAACATCAGATGTAAATGTGTTACCATGCCATGCCATAATGAAGAAAAACGTCATTGTAATGCACCACTTGAAAATCACTAAGTTTCAATGATACTAGGCAATCTCATCCATTTCAAACTTCCAATTCTTTTAATCAAGGGGCGGTAAATACGACACTGGTAATCCCTAGGCTGGTGTCTGCAATTAGACTCTACGAGTACTACCAAACTGTCATTTTTACCGGTATTAACCGAAAGACTCAACACCTATCCACGCGGGTTTC
The DNA here is from genome assembly GCA_030407325.1 of Camellia japonica. Lineage (NCBI taxonomy): Eukaryota > Viridiplantae > Streptophyta > Magnoliopsida > Ericales > Theaceae > Camellia > Camellia japonica. Next base: position 13,518,263 of record JAPPVO010000017.1, read on the forward strand.
TGGTCTTTCACCAAGGACACTCAGGCCAACTTATCTATCATCTGCACCCTCTATCTGGACTTACCACCGTATTTACCCCATGAACATTTCCACATTTCTCTTTTCAACATTATTCCCTTTTATGAAACAATTACCTCAAATCTAAGTTTACAATGCAAATTAATAATTGAATAAAAATGCAATGCAATGATTCTTCCATGATTCATAACATTTCTCTATGTTCAAGCCTCTACAATAATATCAACGTTCATGTTTCCCATTACCTCTTTCAATGCTCATCTAGACTACATGTAATGCTTTCAAACATAAAGTTTTCAATGTTTGTGTTTCTTACAAATCCAAGTGCTCAACAATTTGTCATCTTATTATCATATATCACCATATCCTTAACCATAGTTTCCAAACAAATTCTCCATTACCATATGACAAGCTTCCCATCTATGCAACCACATTATGAAATCTACATACATTCATCTTTGATCAAATCAGAAGAAGATTTCATGGACAATTCCATGTTTTTCCAAAAATTGCCAAATTCTAGGGTTTTGCATCAAAACCAAAATAGCTCCCATTTTATGGTGAGAGTTCATCAAAATCTACTTTATGAGATCATACATACAAAATCTTAAGGATCAACATGAAAATCTTTGAGCTTTTAAACTCTCCTTTGAGAAATTCCATTATTTTTTTGAATCAAAACCAAAATTTCTAAATAATACAAGAGAAGTATAAAATCAACACTCAATCTTGCAAAACTTGTATATATAACTCAAGAATATCCCTACCTCAAAGTAGAAGCCCAAGGAGAAGGGCTAGACAAAGGTGAAGCTTCCAAAAATGGAAAATCCCACTTCTTGGATGGAAATGAAGATCTTGAAGAGCTCAATCTTTTTGTCTAAGGATGAAGGGTGAGAAGATCACTAGATCTAGGTCGAATATAGAGAGAGAGAGAGAGAGTATTTCTAGAGAGAGAAGCTCTCAACTTAGGGTTTGGATGAAAAAGAGATGAAAAAGTTATGTAAAAAGTAGCTTTTACGATCTGATATACGCATAGTCCGCTCGAGCGGAGAGTTTCACGCTCGAGCGTCAGACACAAAAATCTAGGTCCGCTCAAGTGCGGCAAGGTCTGCTCGAGCATCAAGACATAACAACAACTCGCTCGAGCGCAAAGAGTAACGCTTGAGCGTGGATTACACATGTCCAGTATTTCACAGATTGTAGACAGCCGCTCGAGCGCCAGAAGGGCCGCTCGAGCTCAGACACGCTCGAGTGTAAGAAATGCCGCTCGAGCGTGAAAAACACTCTTGCAGCACTTTTGCAGAGACACCCGATACTGAAAGATTGCAAACTCCACTTGAGCGCAAGAAGGCCCGCTCGAGTGTAAGACCGAAATTCTAGGCAAAAAAATTCTAGACTGAAAGGCAACCAACCTGTTCTAAACATACTCAAGTCATTCCAAAACTCAAGAGGTGTAAGGAAGAAAGACATAACCGGCAGCATCAAACAACAAGATTCGGATCCAGAATACCATGATAGTCGAGTAGAAACCCGGGGTCGCTATAGAGTCCTTCTAAGTTGCTACCTTAATTGAAAAATTACCACCAGGTTGGAAGGAATTCAAGAACTACCTCAAATACAAGCTCAAAGAAATAACTTAGAAGGAATTGATTGTGCATTTGAGGATTGAGGAGGACAACCGCAATTCTGAGAATCGGGCTGGTAAGCATCCAATGGAGTCTAAGGCAAATATGGTGAAACATGCACCAAAAGCAAAGAAATGGAAGTATTTTGGAAAAAGTTCTTCAGAAGGCTCTAAAGGAGGGGAAACTAAGAAGTACAAGTTCAATGGCAAATGTTACATTTGTGACAAAGAGGGACATTGGGTCAAAGATTGTCGTAGCAAGCGCAAAGGCAAAGGAAGATCAAGCAAGAAGCCTGCTCAAGCCAATATGATCGAAGTGGACAAAATTTTCAATGGTGTAGATGACATAAATCATTCTGCAGTTGTTTCTGAGACAAACCTTGTTGAAAATCCTAAAGAATGGTAGGTGGACGCTGGTGTTACTCACCATATCTGTGCTGACAAAAAGATGTTTACATTTTATTTTGTGGTGGACAACGGCGAACAACTATTCATGGGCAACTCCTTGACTTTTAAAGTCGAAGGACAAGGAAAAATTATTTTAAAAATGACATATGGAAAGAAACTCACTCTTAACAATGTGCTTCATGTACTGGACATTCGCAAGAATCTTGTTTCTGGATCTCTGTTGAGTAAGAATGGGTTTAGGCTAGTTTTTGAAAGTGACAAATTTGTACTTACCAAAAACTGGATGTATATGGGAAAAGGTTACGTGAATGATGGCATTTTTCAAAATGACTGTATTGACAATTGTTTCTCCTATGACTAATAAAATTACACCTTCTTCTTACTTACTTGAGTCTTCTAATTTATGACATGATAGATTAGGACATGTTAATTATGAATCTTTGTGTAGATTAATTAATATGGAATGTTTACCAAAATTTGAAATTGATCCAAATCATAAATGTGAAATTTGTGTTGAGGCAAAATTAACCAAAACTCATTTTCATTAAATTGAAAGAAGTACAGAACCACTTGAATTAATTCATAGTGACATTTGTGATTTTAAATCAATTTAAACTAGAGGTGGAAAAAAATATTTTATCACTTTCATAGATGACTATACTAGATATAGTTATGTTTATTTAATTCAAACCAAGGATGAAACTTTGGAAACTTTCATTCAATATAAAAATGAAGTTAAAAATCAACTTGGTAAGAAAATTAAAAAACTAAGAAGTGATAGAGGTAGTATAGCGATTCTAGTTTTGACCTGTTACTTATTGCATTCCAAGCTTGGGTTGGCTTGGTTTTGAATAGTTGTTCATATCTCTTTCCCTTGTCGTCCCCTTTATTTTTGGTTATTGGGTTGTATTTGTGCGTTTGGGAAGGTTGGTTGCTTACTTTTTCAAAACCTGTGTTGCCCAGATTTTGGCCTCTCCGCTCGAACGGGCATTTCTGCGCTCAAGCGGGCTTCACAATTTTGCTCCTCCGCTTGAGCGGTCATTTTTGTGCTCGAGCGGGATTCATCATCTCTCAATATTTTCGTTTGCAAGTATGAAATACTGGAAGTATGCATCGAACGCTCGAGCGTCCACTTTCACTATTGCGATCCTGGTTTTCCTCAATTGTTTATTGTATTTCAGACTCGGTTCCGTGGGTGGTTATTGTGGTGTATATCTCATTTCCGTCCTTTAATTTTTTGTATTTGAGTTTTGGGATGTGCTGGGTAAGTTTGGGACAAGTTGGTTGGGTGTTGGAACAAATGGTTGCTGTCCAGAATTTGGCATCTTCACTTAAGTGAGGCTTTTTGCGCTTGAGCTAGCATTGGGTTTCTGCTTCTTCGCTCGAGTGAAGGTTCTTGCGCTCGAGTGAGTTTTCTGTGGTGTGTCTATTCACTCGAGCGAGCAGTCTTGTGCTCGAGCGTGTGTCTACATCTCTTTTAGACCTGAAGGTTGGTATTCTTCACTCGAGCGAGGCTTTTGTTGCTCGAGCGAACGGGCTCTATGTTTTGTGTTCCTTCGCTCGGGTGAGAACTCTTGTGCTCGAGCGTGCTTCTATGTTGCAGACCTGAAGCTTCGCATTGTTCGCTCGAGCGATGCTTCTTGCACTCGAGCGAGGTTCTTTTGTGTTTGGTCGCTCGAGCGACCACTCCTTCGCTTGAGCGAGCCCTGTGTATATCAGTTCGCAGCAGCATGATATACATCACTTTTTCATCATCTTTTTCATCCAAACCCTAGATCCGACTCTCTCTCTCTATACACTCATTCTCTATACAAATACACTTGATCTAGAGGGTTTCTACCCTACTCCCTTTGTTAAAAAGCTTGAGCTTTGCGTGGGCTACATTTTGATCCGAAAAAGTGTTGATTTGGAGCATCTTGAGTTTCATCATTCTTCTCCTTTGAGCTCCTAACTTTGAGGTAGGGATAATCTACTCCGTCTTATGAGTTTTAACATAAATTTTACTCATTTTGTATAAATGATGCGACTTGGGAACTTTGGGTAAAGTTAGGGTTTGTGAAGTGAAAATTTGAAATGTTTGAAAGAGGGGTTTTCTATTTACGGACTCCATTGTGTATGTGAGGTCTTGAAATGGGATTATTTGAGTATAAGTGATGAGATTGAGCCTTAGGGTTGTTATTTGAGAAAGGGGGAAATATGCCCTAATTGGACCTAAATAGGTCAGTTGTATAATTAATGAAATTAATTATGAAAATATGAAATTGAATTGGAAATCATGAAATTGGGAAAACATGAGATTGAATGGTGTGATTGGATTGATAAATCACTCACATGTGGAAGATATATTTATTTATCTGTTTGGTAAATTTATTTATCTATTTAGAAATAACTGTGTTGGGCTATCGGTGGAGGATAGCCATGATTGTTGTAAAATTGCATGATGATTAGGTAAACCGAAACTAATCAATTGGAATATGTCATTGAATATGACGGTTGGAATAACACATTGAATATGTGCATTAATTGATCATTGTATATGATAAAGTATTTGAATACATTGCATATGTATCCTTGTTTGGGAGGAGATAGGGGATGTACTCCATGGTTTGGGAGGAGATAGGGGATGGACTCCATTGATAATTAAGTTGGCCGGAGTGTCTAGGGTGAAAGTCCCGAAACCTTATATACATCTGAATGATGTTGATGATTGAAGTGTTGATATTATGAGTTGTAGTCTCATTTTGAATTATTGATAAATTGAAGTGTTGATCTTATGAGTTGTAGTCTCATTTTGAATTATTGATAAATTGAAATGTTGTCCTTATAAGTTGTAGTCTCATTTGAATTACTTGGATAATTGAACCATGTCAATAAAGTGAATTGGAAATAGAAATGAAACCGGGTTGAAAGATGAATATCAAAGTTGATGGGTTATAGAAATGGTGTGACGTGATGTACATGTGTAGAACATTTATCAGATGCTAATGTTTTAGTTATTTCTCATATTTGGTTTAGCATATCTCTACTGGGCTTTGGCTTACCCTATTTGGACACCATTTTCAGGTACAGGCGATATGCCACCTCCAAGAGTATAACTTGGGAGGTTTTAGAGCTGAAGGCTTCATTTTGTTGTTTTGTCTTATTTGTACTTAAATGTAAATCTAAGTTGAGGGCTTTACTTGTAAAAGAGTTAGAACTCTTCTTTGGTGTAACCAAGTAACAACTTGGAAAGGTGTAAGCCATAGGGCATTCTATTATTTTTGTAAACATTTGGAACTTATATGAAATATCCTTTTGTAATATTAACTCTGATAAATGTATGGAAATGTGATTAGCTATCATGAATATAGAATTGTTAAATGTTGGGATTGTATATTATTTTGAGGGCATTACATTCACGCTCGAGCGGGGACCTTCGTCTATAGAACTTCTGGAAGAGTGGATTCCACGCTCAAGCGGAACCCTATGTCTGATGCTTAAGCGGGGATTTCCACGCTCAAGCGGACTGCGTGTATTTCAGTCTGAAAAGATGACATTTTGAATCACTTTTTCTTCTCTCTTTCTCTCTCTCTAAAACTTTCCAAAAAGCTTGTTCTTGAGCTTTTCTCTCTACATTTCACCTTCTCTGTTAGATTTTATCTAGATCCATTGGGATTTCCACCCTAGTGCCTTTGAGAAAAAGATAGAGCTCGCCAAGATCTTTGTTTTGATTTGATTGAAAGTGGGTTTCATCATTCTTGGAGTTTCTCTCTTGTTGGACTCATCTTATTCCTTTGAGATAGGGATCTTTCTACACCTTCATATGATATTTAACTTAGCTATTGTCTTTTGTGTAACAATGGTGTGATTTGGGGATGTTTTAAACAAACCTAGGGTTTGGGCACAAAATGGAAAGAGGGGTTTTGGGTGAAGGTGAAATGGATGCTTGTGGGGTTTGAGAATGATGTTGTGTTATGTTTAATTTGATGATTTTGGCGCTTGACTAATATTTGGGTAAAAAGGGAAAATTGCCCTAATTGGATCAAACCATCATTTTGAACAAATAATGCAAATTGTTATTGAAATTGTGAGATTGGAAGGGTATTGATATGAGTGGTGAGATTGGTTATGTATTATCTCATTCTTTGAAAACTTTGAATAAATTATCTTTCTCAAGATTGTATATCTATTTAGAAATAATTGTATTGGGCTATCGGGGGAGGATAGCTTTGATTGTTGCAGAAATTGCATGTGAATTAGGTGAATTGAAACTAATCTTTTGATGGTTGTCATTGTATATGACCGTATTTATATACATTATATATGTATGTTTGTTTGGAAGTGGAAAAGGGATGTGCTTCATGTTTGATTATCTGTTTAAGTACGTTGCATATGTATGGATATTTATTTGGGAGGAGAAAGAGGGTGGACTCCATTATAATTAAGTTGGCCATAGTGTCTTGGGTGAAAGTCTCTAAATTATACATGGGTGCCTAGCCTGCGGACGAAATATCTGTAAAATGGCAATTGTAGTGCTTGTATAGCCTACGTTTACATGGGTCCTATTTGACGGCTACCCGCAGACAAAATTTCCGTGAAATAGAAGTTTGAAGTGTTTATGCATATGTGTTGTATGATTAGAAAATGTTTGAATTGTAGTCTCAGTTCGGTCGTTGAGAAATAACGAAATTGACTCATGAATGGAGACAGATAAGTGGACGGAATATGAATTGTAAGGAAATGGATTAAGACTTGAAATTGATAGCTTATGAGTATATAAAGTTGTGAAACGTTTCATCACATGTATTGTTTATGCACTTGTACTTATACCTTTGCTAAATTTTATATACTGTGTTAGATGATTTCTACTGTGTTGTGGCTCACCCTACTTGGGAATAACATTTTCAAGAATTGATGGCATGCGTCCACCAAGGCAATAGCGTTGGGGAGATTATTGGGGAGCAAGAGCTTCATGTTTTGATTATATTTTTGTAAAGCCTAGGGCTTAAGGTGTAATGAGCGAAGCTCACTCTTGCTGTAACCAAGTTAATGCTTGGAAAGATATAAGCCAATAGGGCATTTATTATGTTAAACTCTTTTGTATCATTAACCTCATGTAATGAATGGACTACTTACTCTGATTTATGTTATCAATTATCTATGCTTGGGGTTGTGTTTATGGTGTTATTTTGGGGGCATGACAACTTGATATCAGAGCATACCGGGTTTGAATACTTTGGTTACGTAGGAAGTGGTTAGTACCACAATGGGTTTGTCTCACTTGTCAAAGACTTAAGTATAGACAATATGTGCTTATATGACAACATGCTTATGTGATTATTTGGGTATGGGATTGAATTTCTTGGATGTTGATTGGGTCCACGGGTTTCTAGGAGTCCTGTTAGAAAAGCACTTGATCACTGCTATTTCTAATTGGAACTCTAGCACCGCCGCGGAACAGTCATTATCCAGAGATTAGATTCGTATGTGTTTACGTGATTATGTACTTAAGTGAAGTAAATTACTGTTGTCCAATGTATTAGGACGCGAGTGAGTTAGCTTCGGCACACTGTAAATGTGCTAATTGTCCTTGTTATCTTTATTAGGATGTCAGGACGTGGTCGTGGAGGTAGGCATGGTAGACCTAGGAGGCATGAGATGCCTATACTGGATAAAATTCCGGCACAGGAGGAAGGAGTTGGTCAGGCAAATGTGGCCGAGCCAGTCGGTCAGCAGGCCATGGGTGCCTTATCTTGCGAGCTGGCTGGAGCATTGAGGGAATCGATGGACATTCTCAAAGCTGAGAATCAAGTCCAGGCCTAGGTAGCCGAGGCAGGTCCTTCGTTTTTCAAAAGGGAGTTTTTCTGGTTGAATTCGGATGAGTTTTTGGGTGACCCAAAGGAGCCACTGAAGGCAGATGAGTGGCTAGAGCAGGTGGTGAAGACTTTTAAGATACTCGACATCGAAAATGAGGGCTTGAGAGTATCACGACCCAAACCCGCCCGTAAAAGTTTGGTCCATGACCAACCTGTACTTAGGCCTCAAAATAAAATTTCACGAATATTTATTCAAATATGGGGCCTTAAGCGGAAGCAAATACCAACATAGATAAAATGCCCATTGAGCTTGTGTATACATGAAGATTTAGATTAATTTAAGCATTTAAACACACTTCCATATTTACATATATAATCACAGAATTTATACAGATCTCACACACATTTACATAAGACTCAATGAATTTACATAATTCTCCAATACAAAATTAAAGCCTCGACACAGAGGCGTGACCCGGGTGGCTTGACAGAGAGGTGGACCTCAATACAACTCTAGTGTCGATCTCTGATGGCTCACCTACATGAATATACATAAAAATAGAGTGAGCAAGGCTCAATGAATAATAGCAATGTAAGGAGGTTAGGTGAATGAGCATAGCCTTGGAGAATATAAATATACATATATCAAACCATATACAGGTCTTATCCATAACCATATTTCAAAACGGCCTCAAGCCCACATGTAATATAGAACGGTCTCGGGCCCATGTATGATACGAAACGGCCTTAGGCCTAACATAACAACAGCTGTCCAGAGCAATATAGGAAAGATGGAACATCAGCATGTCTCCATCCTCCTGGGCGTTAGAGCCTTTAGTCATGTACAATTCATATCATTATAGGGTAGATGGAACATCGGCATGTCTCTATCTCCCTCGGCCTTAGGGCCATGAGTCATAAACAATTCACATCATAATGTCCTCGGGCCCACTTTTATTAATAGGAACAAAACGACCTTAGGTCCATATCAATGCCATCGTTCAATCATGTCCATTAATTCAATCAAAGCACAATGTCAATAGTATATGCCATTCACAAACAACGATATATAAATCACAATCATAGGAAGTAAGTAAAACATATCGTTACACTACTATTACTCACAGTGATGGGCTTCTGGTAGCAGCTGGACGATGTTCTCGTCTTGACCTACAAACACAATGCACATAGCACAATATATGAATATAACCGATCCCTTACTTGTTCTCTTGATCAATTAGTTATGTTGGTTCTAAACTCATAGGTCTTCAATGGATCATAATTCATATCAAGGAAGATAGGAAGAAATGAAAGGAAATTGGGTTAGGTGAGAAAATGACATGAAATGGTTGGATAGAAAGTGAACAACCTTCATTAATTTGATCATATATACTTGTGTACTTAGAATTTGGGTCTGAGACTACCACCATTGGAAACTAGACTTCTGGGGCTTGAACTTAGGCTCAAGAATCACTTAAAACGGAGTCCGGATGCAAGAGATATGCTTATTTGAAGTTGGATGAAACAGGGCTGTCCTGCACATGCGGGAATTGAGCCGCACGTGCGGGACAAGGTGCTTTTATTTCAGAATCATTTTTGGTGCTGGAAGGGGACTGCCGCACTTGCGGGAAGCCCCGCCGCACGTGCCGCTCTGGGCAAAATCTGCTGTCTGAAAATATTTGTTGGCTCTAACACTTGTTCTTTCCATTTCTAAGCTTGGTTTCAACTCTAATCACCCAAAAACATGTAAAATTACCCCACAATGTGATAAACTAACATCATTCAAGTGTAATTTCATCTCAACAAATCAATCTTTGCCTCAAGTTCAAGATCAATGCTTTATCTTTCATAATCTTGAAAGTTCCCAAAACACAACCCACAAACACACTTGATCCTTGCATAATCTTGTTCTATGGACAATCTAGAGTTCATTTCATATGGTATTCATAAGGTTGAGCTCCAATCATAAACAAAATCATAGGACCCAAGTTCTAATTTCTTAAATTAAGCTCAAGTAAATACATACATAATACCCTAACCCAAATGGGTTTCAAATCTTCAAATATCATTATGATTTCATGAAATTGATGCATTAAACATAAGGATTCAAGATAGACTTCCATACCTTAGTTCAATCTTTGCCTTTCTCTTTGCTCTCTTCAATTTCCCAAGCTTCCATGGTTGATCTTCTTCCTCTCTCTTCAATCTCTTCAATTTATCTTCAAATCCCCATGAATGTTGAGCTCTCTCTCTCTTAGAGAAGCTTTGTCACTCTCTCTCTCTCTCTCTCTCTCTCTCTCTCTCTCTCTCTCTCTCTCTCTCTCTCTCCATGGTTCACTCCATCTCCCTTAGATATTTTGGCTCAAAGTGATGAGTTCACTCATATATATATATATATATATATTATATATACATAAGCTTATCACAATAGGGAGAGGCAAACGCACCCTTACGAATCGTACGAAATCAAATTCCAATTAAACTTCCCAAACGACTCTAAAACTTACGCTGATCATAACTATGTACTCCGTTCTGGTTTTTGAAGCCTCTAAGGCCTTCAATTTGTAGCGCAAAGTTAACCACCCAAACGTACCTTAACGAATCAGACAAAGTAAATTTCCAATTAACTTTCCCAAATAGCTCTAAAAATTCCCATTAACATATCCAAGTATTCAAATTTTATTTCTGAACCCACAAAGGTCGGCAATTTCAATTTCAAGGTCGTAACTCAACAAATAATTCCTCAATTCAAACAGATATAATTAAATTAAAGCACATTAACCCATAATTACATAAAGATAAATTCTGATACTGTAGACACCCCATTTTTTACCGACCTTAAGACTTAGACGTCATCGTTTGCGCACTCGATGATTGTGCATGTTTGTGCTCATTTTGAGTGCCCGAAGTTCTCGGTTGAGTGCCTTGTCTTTGAGCCTCTAAACTCTCTTTGTTTTGGCCTTGTTTCTGGGCCAAACCTTGGTACCTCTTGCCTGGAGGAGGAAAGGGCCTTGTCGGCCACTTTTGGCACTTGTCGGCCACTTTTCCCCCTTGTCGGCCACTTGAAGTGGTCGGTCGGCTAGGGGAGGTGGCCAATGGCCAATTTTCTCATTTTTCAGATATTTTATGTGCCGGCTGTTGATCATTGAAAGCCTCCTCCATACACATATGGAGGGATGAAGCAAACTTTTGGCTTGCATTTCTATATAAGGGGAGGCCTCTCCCCCATTTGAGGGGTTGGCATTTTTGTGAGCAAAATTTGTTCCTCTCTCTCTAGAATTCTCTCTCTCTCTCCCTCTCCTCTTGTTTATGCTTGAAAGTGGGAATTCTCTACATATTTGTATACAACCCCTTAACCAAATTAGACCACCTTGGAGTTGAGGCATCTTGGGACCTATTTTGGGCTGTTGAAGGGTTATTTGAGCCAAGAAAGTGGCTGTTTAAGTGCTGTGCTTCAAAGGTATAGGTCTTATCTCTTTTAAGCTCTTCGTACATAGTTGTTTTATCACCTTTTTGTGCTGTTTTGAACCTAGTTTTCAACTACAAAAAGTTCCAAATTTTGGGCCTAAACATGTTAGTTTAAAGCCATTTTGTGCTAAGGGGTTGTATCCCCTTTCTTGTTGCCTATTTGTATGTGCCTTTGCATCATCTTATAGCATGTAAAAGTCAAACTTTTTGGGCCTTTAAACCACTGAAATTCAGAGTTATTTCAGTGGTAAAAAGTGTGTTTTGAAGTCCAAAAATGAAGGGGTTGGCCTACCCTCTTTCTCTCTCTCTTCCATGCCTAGTTAGCATTACAAAGTAGCATGTTTTTGTGGCTTGTGTTAGCTTATTTCAAGCATGTTTTAGGCCTTATTTTGACATGTCTCAACTCTTTTTTTGGTTGGTTGGAGCACTTGTTGCTTGTTTCTTTCACTTGTAGTGCAATTATGCTTACTAGTGTAGCATGTCTAATGAGTTAGCCTATTATTCTAGCTTGTGTTAGCTTGATTCCAGCACATTTTAGCTACTGTTTTCACATGCTTTAAATTTGTTTTGGGTCGGTTAAGTCCTTCGAGGCTTGGTTTGCATGGCTATAGTGTAACGGTCTTCACTAGTCCATTGTTTTGAGGCTTTGAGCATGAAGTGCATGTGTTGATCGCATGTTGTAGCATCATTTAGCATGTGATTTCAGTGCATATAGCTCTGTCACACTCTCACCTTTTTCACTCTTTCATTGCTTTTGAGAGTTGTGCTTTGAGCCTTGTTTGTAGCCTAACATGCAAGCATGTTTTTCTTGCCTCTTATGCTTCAATCTCAGCATGATTTAGCCACTATTTTGGCATGTGTTAGCTCTGTTTTGAGCTGGTTTGGTCATTTGGGCTTGATATTGCATGCCTCTAGTGTAGTGCTCTTCACTAGCTTTAATGCTTTAGGCTCTTAACATGTTGTGCATGTGTTGCTTGCATGTTGTAGCACTATTTTTCATGCCATTTCAGAACTGAAAAATTTGCAACCTCCCACATTTCTTCATTTTTCCATTTGTTTTTAGGGTTGGTTAACCTTATGATTGTGTTTAAGCTTGAGATAGAGCTTGTGCTCAATGGCTTTAACTCTCTTTTGAGGGTTCCTCCTAGACAAAGGCATGATCTCTCTCATGTCTTAAATCATCCTTTGGTTGACCCCTCTCTCATTAGAGGACTTTCACATTGGACTTAATCGGTTAAAGGATTAATCGGTAATGTAAAATGTGTAAAAAAAATGAGCAAAGTAAAACATGAACAAGATAAGCATTTGTGTTGCATTGCATGTGTTTGGATCGGACGTTAATCCAAACACAAGAAATGTGAGACGTTTCATACTCAAAGTGATGAAACGTGTCACATTTCTTGGTCGCCATCACCCTTGATCATGCATGATAGGGTGGTAGCCCTTTGAGTCTTGTTTGTGCATTCATTAAGCTTGTACAAACTTGGTTCTTTGGTCATCATGCATGAAAGTGCTTGATTGGTGGCTTGAGAGCCAAGTGCCACACTCCTTTGAGCTTGAGAAATGATAAGGAGGGTGGAAGTACACACATTTCTTGAAAAATGCATTGCTTTGCCTCTGTTGTTCTCTGCTGCAGCAAAACTAGAAGCCTAGAAAAAGAGGTGGCCGACCGGCAACTTGTAGTAGCCGACCGGCCACTTATACTAACCGACTGGCCAGTTGAGGTGGCCGGCAGCCACCTTTTGTGGCCGACCGGCCACCAGTCCATTTTTGTGCAAAGTGTTCCTGTTTTGAAGCAGAGGCAGTCTGTAATGTTGGTTCGATGTTCAGCGATCAAGGCGAGTGCAAACAGAGGCAACCAGTGGCAATGCGATGGATTTTCGGGAGGAAGCCAATCGAGCATGCATGTCTCCCTCACCCGCAAGGCCACTTTACTTGCTTTAATTAGTTAGTTGTAGCTAATTATTTGATTCGAGTGTTGTTCTTAATTAGTTTGTGTAACTAGTTATTCAATTTCAATTGTGTTGTAATAATTAGCTAGAATAGTTAATTAGAATCGTTTTGTAATAATTAGTTTAGCTTAGTGTAGCTTAGCTTATTTATTCGGACCCTCCTTCGAGAGGGCGTAATGTTATAATAATGGTGCGTGTGTGTGCATGTCTTCCAACCCCACTTATTTCTTCCTTTTACTTAACCGCTTTCGATGGTTAGTTTTAGGGCATGTTTTGATTAGCATACTTTATGCTCGCATGTTTGCATCATTCATTTGTCTTGCATGCACCGGGCTCGGCGCATCATACAAACTGCATTGTATTTCAATACTTATTTGAATACGTGTTTCAAAGCATGTTATCAAATTGTTGAATACATATGCCATCTTAGATAGCCGAGCCTATTTAATTGCATATTGCATGTGTTGCATTAGGCATCTTAACATAGTTAGAATCATGCATTGTTTTCTAACTAGTTTTTGTTTTGGCTTGGAGTACACTGTAAGTTTTACGCTTTAGCATACTTGCATGAGTATGAGTGTTGCCATGATAGCATGCTTGCCATGAGGCTATTTGCTTAAGTGCTTAACTGCTTGAATGCATGTGGGTGAAGGCTTTGTTGCCTGAATTGGAACAATTCGATAAATGTGAGTTTTAAAGCCCACTTTGCAAAGTGGCAAATCATTATGTTTTAAGCCCGCTTTGAGGGTGGCAAATCCGTGTTTTAACCCACTTGAGAGTGGCACCTTCAAACCATTTTCGAAAACAAACATGAGTTGTTTTGTTCCAATTCTCGCGATTTAGTCTATACTTGCTTGTGTGCGTCACATAGTAAAGTTAGCTAATAACCGGAATAAGAATACATGTGTTTATAAAACAACATATCATGCTTACTAGAGGCTGATCCTTTGATTGGGTGAGCGGGGGTGCTCATTTCAGGACTTTCCCCTCTTATACCCAAGTTCCCGAGCCGAGGCAACTTTGGTGATGACGGACACTGGCCTTTGGCACGAGTCAGGGTTTCCTAAATTTCCCAAAAATAAAATATTTAGGTGGGGACTCTGTAATCTGGCAAAGCAGTCCATTTTTGGTGCCTTTTGATTCAAAATCAATTTTCCAAAATGATTTTCCGAATTTGGACTCTTTGGTGTTTATCAGTCTCACATTGCACTTTATGAGATTAGATTCAGAACCGTGACAGGAGTCCGAACTGTAGGAGGACCAATTCGAGCTCTCCGAAAGGGGGCGCGAAGAAAGTCGAGTCCACAGTTTCTGGTGACTCTGCTGGGGATTTAGAGAACTTGACTCGAACTCATGATATGTTGTTTTATGTACATTTATGTGTTTCTTTGCATTGCATTTGCATAGGTGCGCCTAAGTCACAGTGTTTACCATCTGCTATTCCTGAACGGTTTGCTGAAGGCTTGCTTCGAAAAGCATGCCATAAGGCTGATCGGTTACGGGCTCTGCCACGATGGGAACATAAAGCTTGGATCTAGACTATCGTTGTACCGTTTGATCCTCCTTTCACTTCTCGGTGTTAGGAGCGATAGGTATAGTAGGTGGTCTTGCTAAGGCACCCTTTTCGACCAATTGACCTAGTTGCATATCGGAAGCCTTAGAGACTGTTCCAAACTAGGACAGGTTGCTCACCCGAATGTAGGATTGTATGAAACCGCATGCGTGCGTAGTGAAACCCTAGCTCCTGACGAAACTAGGACAGGGAAACCCTACCCCACTATAGGGGTGTTTTGGCTCTCACTTGCTTGGTATGTGCTGTTATGGTGTGTCTCTACAGGAATGTATCTATCAGTTGCAAGTCTGGGTATCAGTCTGAGGACATCAGTGTTTGAGTATGTTTCAGTTTTGAGGCAGAAAATTTGGGGTAGAATCAGTGTTTGAGTACAGATTGTCCACCTTATGATTTCAACTGTGTGTTGTCTCTATCTAAGCAAAATTGCTGTGCGTTTGCTGATTGTTGTTTCCTTTTTGCTTTATTTTTCTTTTTGCAAGGTAGTATTTCACAATTGCTTTCGACGAGGTAGATACTCCCCGAGCGCTTTGGACCAGAGTCAGGAGGATTTACCGATCTGAGGATCTTATTGGAGGACAACCAGTGTTTGCTTCACTACCCCCGGTTACAAGACGGAGGGCAATCATGAATAGATCACCGGTTCAGCAGTCGTCAATTCAGCGGTCATTATCTACCTCACCTGTGCGTAGTTGGGCTCGGTTTTCTGCTTCCACCTCAGAAAGAGAGTATACACCTGTTCAGACAGATCAACACCCCTCAGACAGTATGGAGGATATGATGCGTCAACTCTAACAGACTATCGAGGCCATGAAGCGGGACGCTGCTCGCCAAGCGAAGGTTACGGCTCGCCAAACAGAGGTTGTAGCCCAACAGGCTGAACTAATTGCTATGCTTCAACAATAGCAATAACCACAACAAGCAACAGCTTCTGTTTCACACCTACCCCCACCTAGGGTTCCGATACCCGGGGATATAGCTAATGTCCAGGAGAATATAGACATTCCAGTAGGGCCAGTCCCACCTCAGACTTCTAAAGCATCGGCCTACCCAACTGACACGCCGTTCGAGTTTGAGGTCGATCCTACTGCTTTGAAAGTAAGCAAGCTTGAAAAGATGTTCAAACGAGCTCAGAGAGTCAATTCGATCTCAGATTTAGAGGACGGCTACACAAATTCGGCGGTGACATTGCCGGACAAATTTAAAATGCCTCACATAGACCGCTTCGACGGTTCAGGTGATCCCATGGTCCATTTGAGGTTGTTTTTGGATATTTTGCCACTGATGGGCTTGACTAGACTGCAGAAGCTATCCCTTTTTGGCCGGACCCTGTCGGGTATTGCGGCTATCTGGTATGCTAAACTGGAGGATTCAGTGAAAAGGAGTTGGGAAGAGATGGCCGAGGCCTTTGTAGCCCAATATTCTTACAATACTCAAATTGAGGTCACAACTTGTGATCTCGAGGCAACCCGGCAAGAACCGAAGGAGGGCTTCTCTGACTTCATCACTCGGTGGAGGGCCAAGGCCTTCATGATGACCACCAGGCTAGCTAAGAAAAACCAGATAAGAATGGTCGTTCATAATTTGCAACCGAAGCTGATGTAGAGGATGATTGTCTTACCCCTCCCTACATTTGCCGACCTTCATGAGATCAGGGTACAGATAGAAGATGCTATGAAACAAGGTTGATTGACCATGAAAAGGAGCAACCCAAGAGGGCGTTTACACGCGGTTCGAATGCAGCTACGAGTAGCAATGCAACCGCAAGGACTTCTGACTTCGGTATGGTCACCACCACACCAAAAAAAGCTACACCCTTTACCGGCACATCTGGAGCCACCCCACAACCTGCAAAATACCCACCCCGAGGCCAGAGGGTTTTCACCCCACTTTACATGTCTCTATCCAAAGCCTTGGGGGTCCGGATCAGAAAAGGACATCTAAAGCCCCTATAATCGCACCCATTGCCAAATCCCCTCCCTCCTACACACAACCCGGCCAAGTATTGTGCCTTCTACCAGCAGCATGGTCATGACAACGACCAATGCTTTAGACTCTGTCATGAGATTCAAGATCTCATCGACAACAAAGTAATAACGCCTCCTGAGAAGCCAAACGTCACTACAAATCCTCTCCCACCACATAATCAACCCCCTCCTCCACCTAGGCTAGTAAACCTGATCCAAACAATGGCCGTCCCGTACGACCACAGCATATACATAACCCCCTCCCACTTGCCTAAGCCAGCACTATTCATCCCAGAAAGCACATACCTGTGCATGATGAGCGCGTCCATATCCTAACCCGAACCTATGGTGGTGGCTATGGTGGAGGAAGGCATGCCTGAGGGCTCAGTGAGCTTAACTGAAGAAGAGTACAACCCTTGCCGCTTTATTGCGCAAGCTGATCAGGCCAACCCGATGGTGGAATTGCCAATGGGGATGGAGGTAAATGTAGTCTGGGAGGATGGGCCGAGCCAGGGACTGGATGATTTGGCTAAGCTTGAGAAGGATATCAGTAACATGCAGTTTTTTGATGAACAGGATCCAAGGGATGTGCGCATCAATCGATTTGACCTGAGTGGATCAACGGATAATATAGGCTGGCTTAGTGATGAGCTAGATATTGATGAGGGGTCTCAACTGAAGCAGGAACAATTAGAAATAGGAACGTCTACAACGGCCGGAACGGTTGACAACAAGGGGAAGTTGCCGGAGAGCACTGGTACAAAGAATTTTGCTCAAGAATTGGGTAGTTTGTGTACAGCTGATACAGAACAGGAGGACGCGCTGAGGTGGTTTGAACAAGAAAGAACTGAGATTGATCAAAAGGCTAGAAAAGCCAAAGGCCCCGCGGGGACTGAATGTGTTGTGAACACGGGAATAATTACAGCGGAGCTGGACAGTTGTTTGTCGGTTGCCGAGGGAATGTGGTGGGAAGACGATGATTTGCGTCTCACCCATACTTATGAGGATTGGGGAGAAAATTTACCAGATGATACTTGGTATACTAAGGAAGTTGATCACATGACTCGGAGTGGGCGGTACTTTAAGCCCCCACACTTGGACCAACCGGAAGTGTTAGGGAAAGACAAAAAAGCAGAGAAACGGAAAGATACACTGTTAGAGGAGGAAGTTGTACTGAAGTAGCTAAAAAAGATTCAAGGCAGATATCTCCATTTGGGGATTGCTCATGGCCTCGTGGGTGTATAGACAAGCCGTCCTATCAGCTATGGACAAGGCTAAGCTTTCTATTGACATAACCCCCGAGCAGTTAGTGGGACTGGTGTTCCCAGGTGGCGCTTCACCAACTTTGACGTTCACAGATAAAGAATTACCACCTGAGGGCTCTAAGCATAACAAGCCACTCTAAATCTTCGTGGAATGTAAAGAGAAGTGGATACCAGTTGTCTTGGTGGATACGGGGATCTGCAATCAATTTGTGTCCGTTACGCACGGCCTACGACATCAATTTAAAGCCGGCAGATTTCGCACCAACAACCCAGATGATTCGGGCTTATGACAATACAAGTCGGGAAGTGATGGGGACAGTGCGGATTAGAACTCAGGTGGGCCCAGCGTAGCAGGAAATTGAGTTTCATGTCTTAGATGTTCCAGCAACCTTTAATTTACTCCTTGGACAGCTGTGGCTGCACCAGGTAAGAGCTGTCTCTTCTATTTTGCATCAGATGTTGAAGTACTCTCATGGGAATGGGGTAACAATTGTTTTTGGGAACTCTTCCATACATCTGCCGCCGGAGGTTACTACACCGGTTTTGGAAATTGTGCACGACGAGGAGGATGTCTTTTTGTCCGGGTTCACCTTGGCCAAGGCTCGGGTGGTGCAAGATATCCTGGCTGTTGATTAGGGACTGTATGTCAGTGTGCAATCCGTCTACCTCATGAATAAGCTTCAACATGTACCTGGAATGGGATTGGGAAGGAGCGGCCAGAAAGGCATCGCTGCGTTGGCCGAAGTACCACACAACCCTTATACCTTTGGTCTAGGTTATACGCCTACCAAAGAAGATTGGGTAAGAAAGGGAAAGGAAATGGCAGGAAGAGCCAAGGCTATACAAATTGGGAAGCACTGTGAGTTGGTGTATAGACCTATTCAAGGAACCCTGAATGGCCGCTTTGTCCGGGAGGAGGAGGATTTCCCATTTTATGGCTTTCCGGAGCCATGGCTGAATTCTGAGAAGTGGCGTTTGTTTGGCTTCGAAATCTTTTTCGACCTACAGTTGCCAGGAGATGAAGTTGCAGAAGAGCAGACTAACCTACCAGCTGTGGCTGAACAGTGCATAGAGGATGAGTCCGATGGGATAGAACTCGAGATAGGAGCAGTGCTGGCTTGTCTCCTCTCGGATCCTTAGATCACACCAGAGAGCTCGGGGGGTGACTTCTCTGTTTCCATGATTGGAGATCAATTGGCTATGGGCCCTTCTTCCGGCATTCTGGATGCATCTATCGCACTTTTCCTCGTTTGGCAGTACAAGGAAGGCTTTTTGTCCAGCAGTTCTGAGTCAGGTAGTGAACCAGAATCTAATTCCACAGAGTCTGTAGAGTCGGAATCAGATTCTAGTTCTTTTGAGTCAGAGTCTGGTATTCCTGGGGTTGATAACCCAGATGCCGTTGTTTTGTCCAGGTCGTCTTTTTCATTTTCTTTTGAGTCGGTTGTAACCAAAGAATCAGACGAACTAGAAGTTCTTAATGAGAATGGTACTGCTGCTGTTTTCGAAGTACTTTTCTGTGCCACTCGTTTATTGCATTAATCAAGACTTTCAAAACTTTGATGAAAACGACGAGGAAGAAATTCCTCCAATTTTGAAACATTTAATTGATTGTGAGCAGGAGAGGTTTGTCAAACCTTTGGTTGATGAAATCACTTCAATTAATGTTGGTACTGAGAATGATCCGCGTTTGGTCCAGATCGAGTCCACGTTGTCTTCGGAGGAACGCGACTGCTTAGTCGCTTTATTAAAAGGTTTCAAAGATGTTTTCGCATGGTCCTACGAAGACATGCTTGGAATCGATCCTGAGATTGTACAGCACCAGATCCCTCTTGACCCTGAGGCCCGACCCGTCAAGTAGAAGCTTCGAAGAATCCGCTCGGATTGGGCTCTGAAAATCAAGGAAGAGGTCACCAAGAAGAATGATGCATGCTTTTTGCTAATATCTGAGTATCCTACTTGGTTGGCCAACATAGTTTCGGTGTTGAAGAAAGATGGCAGAATTCGAGTATGTGTGGATCTCAGAGATCTGAACAAAGCCAATCCAAAGGACGACTTTCCTCTGCCGTATATCAACGAATTAGTGGACTTCACCACAGGGCATGCGGTGCTTTCCTTTATTGATGGGTTTTTCGGGTACAGCAAGATCTTAATGGCACCCGAGGATAGGGAGAAGACTGCCTTCACCACCCCATGGGGAACCTACTACTACAGGGTGATGCCGTTCGGTTTGAATAATGCTGGGGCTACTTATCAACGGGCTGCGACCACTATCATGCACGATATGATCCACAAAGAGGTTGAGGTGTACGTGGACGACATGATTGTCAAGTCCAAGGAAAGGGAAGGCCACTACATTGCCTTGAAGAAATTTTTCCAACGAATCAGAGTGTATCGGTTGTGACTGAATCGTTAGAAATGTACTTTTGGTGTCACAGTAGAGAAAATGCTAGGGTTCTTGATTACATAAAGGGGCATCGAAGTTGATCCTTCCAAGATTAAGGCCATCTTAGAAATGCCACCACCAAGGACTGAAAAGGAGGTGCGAGGATTTCTAGGTAAAGTGCAATTCATGAAACGGTTTATTGCAAAATTAACTTTGACTTGTGAACCACTATTTGGTCTCCTGAAGAAAGGAAAGAAATTCAAATGGATGACCGATGCCAAGTTTCTTTTGAGCAGATCAAGCAGTATCTACAGAACCCACCCGTGTTGTCACTGCTAGAGCCGGGGAAGCCATTGATTTTGTATCTATCAGTAACTGACACGACAATGGGTTGCATGCTTGCGTAGGAATCTCAAGATAGAGTGGGGAAGGCCATCTATTATATGAGCAAGAAGATGCTAAAATATGAGACCTGTTACACTCCGCTGGAGAAGGCTTGCTTGGCTTTGGTATGGGCTACCAGGAAGTTGAGGCACTACCTGTTAGCTCATTCTGTAATACTGGTTTCGAGATTAGATCCCATCAAATATCTCTTCGAGAAACCAGGACTTACGGGTAGGCTAGCCCATTGGTTGCTTCTTTTCTCCGAATTTGATTTGAAGTATATGACTCACAAGTTTGTGAAAGGGAGAGCGGTAGCGGAGTTCCTAGCCGATCACCCAGTGGAGGGAGACGAAGCAGTAGAGTATCTGTTCCTGGGTGAGGCCATTCTACAGGTCGAAGAAGAGATCTTGACTATGTACTTTGATAGAGTGTCAAATCAGTACGGGTATGGGATAGGGGTGTTGCTGATAGCGCCCGACAATTCCCACATACCCTTAGCTTTCAAACTCCGGTTCAAGGTATCAAACAATGAAGCTGAGTATGAGGCATGTATTGCTGGCTTAGAAGCCACCCTGGAACTAGGGGCAAAACGGTTGGACGTCATTGAGGACTCAAACTTGGTTGTGTCTCAAGCGAAAGGAGACTGGAAGGTTAAGGAAGAAATGATGAAAATCTATCACCAAACCCTGGACGTTCTAATTCCCAGGTTTGAGAAGTTAACCTTCACGCATCTGTTAAGAGAGAGCAACAGGTTCGCTGATGCCTTATCAACTCTATCTTCCATGATAGACATCCCTTTGGGAGTCCGGATGCGTCCAATCATTATTGAATAGAGGTATGTGCGGGCCTACGAGTTGATCGCCGTAATAGATGAAGTACAAGATCAGAACCCTTGGTAACATGACATCTGGAACTCCTTGGAAAATGAGGCTTATCCACTAGGGGCAAATGCCAAAGATAAAAGGGCAATATGGCGAATGGCTACTCAGTTTATCATCTGTGGGGGTAAATTGTACGAACGAGGCCACCTGGGAATGCATAAACTGTGTGTTGATGAAAAAGAGTCGAAGCGCCTAATGGAGGCCATCCACGGAGGAGAGTGCAGATCGCACATGAGCGGAGTGATGCTAACTCGGAAGATTCTCAGACAGGGTTACTACTGGTCAACCATGGAGGAGGATTGTATTGGTTTTGTTCGACGATGCCACAAATGCCAGATTCATGCAAATCGCATGAATATCCCGCCGTCAAAGTTGTACAACATGACTTCACCGTGGCCATTTTCAGTCTGGGAAATTGATGTTATTGGGGCAATTACTTCAAAGAGGTCAAACGGGCATGAGTACATCCTGGTGGCGATAGACTATTTTACAAAGTGGGTCGAGGCCCAATCCTATGCAGTGCTGAAAGCGTCACATGTAGCCAAGTTCATCGGGAATAACATTATCTGTCGCTATGGGGTCCCAAATGAGATCAGTTCGAACAATGGTTCCCACTTCAAGAAGGAAGTGATCGACTTGTTGGAGAAATACAATGTGGCTTTTCATAAGTCATCCACATATCGGCCGCAAACCAACGGAGCTGTTGAGGCCACCAACAAGAATATCAAGCACATTCTACAGAAGATGGTGGAAACCTACAGGGACTGGCCAGATAAGCTGCCATTTGCTTTTTGGGGTTACAAAACATCAATTCGGACTTCTACTAGGGCAACTCCGTATTCTCTGGTTTATGGGATGGAGGTTGTTCTGCCGATTGAAGTTGAGGTTCTGTCGCTGCGAGTTATGGCTGAGTGCCAGATAGCGGAAGCAGATTGGTAGCAGAGCAGGTTTGAGGAACTAATGTTGTTCAACGAGAGGAGGCTGAAAGCACTATGCCACGTCCAAGGTTATCAACGCATGATTGCCAGGGCTTTCAACAAGAAAGTTAAGTCCAGGAATCTGAAAGAAGGGGATTTGGTGCTCAAAGACAACTGAGCTCCTATTTATGACCCTAGGGGCAAGTTCAGACCTAATTGGACTGGTCCTTACATCATCAAGTCTATTTGGTCGGGTGAAGCTGTCATTCTTATGGACCTAGATGGCCTTGAATTCTCCCAACCAATCAACATGGACAAGTTGAAGAAATACTATCCTTGAGAGGCTCGCTAGGCCAAAAACCCGAAAGGGTGACCTAGGCAAAAGTTAGAGCACAAAAAAATTTGAGATAAGAAAATCTGAGCTCGCAAGGTTGAAAACCCAAAAAGGCAGCCTTGGCAAAAGTTAGAGCACAAAAGGAGAGTGTTAAAACCCGAGTGAACCCCAACTGAACTACGTAAGGCTTGATTTCTATCTTCGGGATACGTAGGCAACTTCATTCTGAAGTCCAGCCATAAACACTTCCAAATCAACTGTGTCCATGGGATTGTTCTGGTCATCTTTGTCTTTTCCGCATCCACGAGTTTGGTTGTGATCTTTGCTATCAGAGCTGGCTACAGTACAGTGCAGTGTTATTCAGATAAGGGGCAACTTTCCAGTTATTGGATTTGGGGTTGTACATCTCAACGATAGATTCTGGGTGTGTCTAATTGTGATCCTTATCGAAAATGGTTTTGAAAAGTTTTAATAGAAGTTGATTTTGTTCAAATTAATCTTTTTACAACTTAGACCATTTTTGGACCAAAAGGAAAATTTTCAATACCCACAACCTTCAATTTCATTGATTTCAATACAGAGTTCTCCAACTCTTGATACAAATTGAAGCTGCTTTTTATTACATTCAAAAAGAAAACTTGAAAGTACAGATTAAAGTAATAAACTTGGGGCATAGTTGAGTCAGGTGTTCCTGCGCCCCCTCCCAGAGCTTGTGGAAGCTTCAGATGCTAAAATAGGCCCGATTTGTGCCTTGTCTTCAAGCCAAGATATGCATTCGCCAGAAAGGGCACAACTGAAATTGGGAGCGGGAGCCAGAAGTTCTCTTGTCCTCCATGTAGTGGAATACCAAGCTAGCTATGTGCCTCGGATTGGAAATGAAGCTGGGTACTCTATACCCCATTCCGAGCAAGTCTGGTCATGTCCGAACTGACGCCTGAATCGAAATGAAAAGTAGAAGACACAGTGTGTCAAACCAATCAGCTGAATGCCAGGCTGTCAGGACATGCTGTAACTCATTTCAGGCAGATCAAACCAGGGGCAATGCCAAGCAATGTCAACAGCAGATCTGTTGCACATCTAGTGGCATCACCACCCCTCATTTAGGAAATTGACTATCTGTGGGCGAAAGAAATAGTCGTGCACTGAATATGCAGGACAAGAGTCCACTACTTTCAACCTGTCCATGAGCCAAACCTGGGGAGGGATGAAAAATAAGAGAGATTAAAGAATAGAGAGGTGTACGTGGAGAGAAAAAGTGAGAAAAGGGTTTTGAGAGAAAAACAGAGCCTGAGGGCCGAGTGATGTGAGAAGCACATGTAAGAAGGGTGGGAAACATTACCTGCAAGAGTAGCGGACTTCCTGTAAACCTGGTCGTCTTCCGGCGATGGAAATCATCCAAACCCATTAAAGTCTCGGCTACTGTCAAGCCAATACAGCTCTTGCCCTCTTTCACGCCTTGGGCAACTTCAATCAAGCGAATGCTAGACCCTTCGAAGCTAGGGGCAAGCAGGAAATGGGCCAACATACACAAGCAGAGGGCATGCTGCCGAAAGCCTTGCCAAAGATGGTCGTCGCGGTCACCGACGTCAGAAAATCGGTGAATGAGATTGGGAATGTCAAATTCTCCGTTATGAACCAAAGATTGAGCATCGTGTAAAGTGAGCCCACACATTCGTCCTAAAGCCTGGATGTGGCCAAAATGAGACTGGGGCAAGATCTCCTCATCATGCCGGGATTCCATGAAAGCTTGGAACTCTTCAATTGTGGGGCATATCTCTTGTCCCCTGAAGCTGAAGACATACGTAACCGGATTTCAACATCTAGCTGCGGCATGAATGAACGGAAAACATAGTGGAGTGCGACTTAGCGGGAATAGCGCATTTATCCCGAAATCTCGAAAATTTAACTTTTTCGTGCCATCTAAAGTTGCAATCCAATCAGAGAGTTTTTGGGTAAAGAATGGCTCCATTTGAAGCAAAAACAGGGCTGGAATGAAGAAACCACAAAGTTGGAGCTTTTGAACAAGATAAGGCACTGAGTGGAAGACAGGTGGCAGCAATCTGGAGACTCTCGGCATTACTGGCCGACCGGCCAGTTAAGGTAGCCGACCGGCCACTTTAGTGGCCGACAATCACCACTAAGTGGCCAACAGCCTCTTTTTGTCCCCAGTAGAATATCTTTGACTTTCCTGTGTGTTGAGGATGCTGAAAACCTGTGTTCTGTTCTACTCTGGATGCATCCTGTTGTTTTGTTTAGTAGTTTTGTTGAGTTGTTTTCGAGTTTGTTTCAATTTGTTTATCGAGTTGTCACAATTTGTTGCAATTTGCTTATCGAGTTGTATTTGTTTCATTTATCGAGTTATTTTTGTTTATCGAGTTGTTGCATTAGTTGTTCTTTGAGTTGTCTTAGTTTGTTTGTTATGTTTTAGTTGGTTCACTACTTGACTAAGCAATTGCCAAGACAATGTACAATATTCAATTTCCATCAAATCCCGTTTTTGTGTTAAATGGTGCAATGCGATGCTCAGAATATAAAATGCAACACTTTTGAATCAAAAAGTTGTTTTCATTCCAATCATGTTTTCTTTTACAAGAGTACAAGTTTTAAAGAAAATAAAAATGCCTAAGGCTGTACAATGTGCTAACATTACTAGCAAAAAGAGAAACAAAGCAAAAAGCGTCTAAATCGGTGCCACCCATCTCACGATCGAGAGGCTCTCTTCGTCCTCTTCCTCGGCTGAGCGGACTCAGAACTGTCACCATTAGCACTGTTGTCCGAATATGAGCCGGAGTCTAAACCAGAGCTGCCTCCACTCCTATTCTCGGAGCCCTCCTCAGTATCGTCACCACCCTCAGAACCTGAGCCGGTGTCGTTGTCTCCACCCTCAGATGACTTTGACTGTGGACTCGCTGGCTCCTCGTCCTCACTGGACTCATCATCGTCATCGCGCATGACAGGCTCCCGACGTCCCCCTCGGCCGCGTGCCGGAATCTCTCCCCCTGCTGCTGGAGAAGGCTCTGAGGGTCCTGTCTGTAAGGGTGTGACCTGAAAAGGCAGTTTGAATATATCAGCCATGGTACGAGTATCAGATGCAAGTATGGTGTGCAGTGTGAGCGCATGCAGAAGTCAGATACAATATGTGAATGTAATATGTCAGATGTGATCTATACATGTAGTGTATCAGTGTAGACCGCCCCAAGGACTCCCGAGCTCTGCGCTGCGAGGGCGCGAAATTCATTTGTTCTCTAGCTACTACAAGCTCGGACTTAATGTCACGGTTCTGAATCTAATCTCACAAAGTGCAATGTGAGACCGATAAATCACCAAAGAGTCCAAATCTGACAAATCGTTTTGGAAAACTGATTTTTATAAAAAAGTGCCAAACATGGACTGCTTTGCCAGATACAGAGTTACCGCCTAAATATTTTATTTTGGGGGAATTTAGGAAACCATGACTCGTGCCTGAGGCCACATGTCCGTCATCACCAAAGTTGCCTCGGCTCGAGAACTTGGGTACGAGAGGGGAAGGTCATGCAATGAGCACCCCCGCTCGCCCGATCAAATATCGGCCTTTACTAACATGATATTTTGTTTTTGAAACCACGTGTTCTTATTCCGGTTAATTTAGCTAATCTTACTATGTGATGCGCACAACATACAAGTATAGACTAGATCGCCTAATTTGGAACAAAACATTGCATATTCGTTTGTGAAAATTTGAAGTTTGCTACTCGTAAGTAGGCTAAATCGGGGATTTGATGAATTGTTCCAATTCAAGCAATCCAACCTTCACCCACAGGCATTTAGGCAGTTAATCAAATAAGCAGTTAGCCTCATGGCAAGCATGCTTTCATGGCAACATTAACACACATGCAGTATGCTAAAGCATAAACACTCACAGTGTACTCCGAGCCAAAACAGAGAACTAGTTAGAAATCATGCATGATCCTAGTTCATGTTAAGATGGCTAGTGCAACACATGCAAAAATGCAGCTTAGATAGGCTCGGCTATTCTAAAATGTCATGTGAAATGCAACTTGATAACATGTTGTTGAACACATATTCAAGTAAATGTATTGAAAATACAATGCGGTTTGTATGATGCGCCGAGCCCGGTGCATGCAATATAGATGAATGGATGCACGCATGCAAGGCATAAGGTATGCTAAACAAGATATGCCCTAAAACTAACCATCGTAAGCGGTTAAGTAAAAAGGAGAAAGAAATGGGGGTTGGAAGACATGCATCACACACACGCACGCTTATTACAACAATTGGCTCTCTCGACGGAGGGTCCGAATAAGAAGCTAACTAGCTAATCTAAGCTAATTAAACTAATTATTACATCGTAAAACTAGCTAACTAACAAGCTAACTAATTAAGCTATTGCAACACAAATAAGCAGCTAAACGCATTAACTACTTAAGTACAAAACCAAAGCATAAAATAGCTAAGCAAATTAGCTAAGTAAAACAGTAAAGCAAGGAGCCTCAGAGGGAGAAGAGTGCATACATGCTCGATCGCCTCATTCGGAAATCCATCGCGATGCCCCAACTTGCCTCTGTTTGCGACTGTTCTCAGAACACTGCACAAAGCTCCAGAAAGCTTCATCTCCACCATGGGAACCTGTAGGAACATGGCCGACCACCTAGGGATGCTACCAGCCACTGGCCGACCACCTATCTTGTTGCAGACCAGAAAAAGTGGTCGGCCAGCTAGTTTTTCTGGCTGGCCGACCAGTTGTTGCTGCATTTCTCCAGTTTGCTGCAACAGAGAGCAAGAAAGGGCATGGCAATGTATTTTCAAGATATGTGTGCACAACCACCCTCCCTATCATTTCATGATCTCAAGGGAGTGTGGTTCTCGATCCTCGGGCCACCAATCACGCATCTCGATGCATGATGGCCGAGAAGTCAAATTGCACAATTCAATGTAAAATGAATGCACACATAAACACATAAAGCCTTTAACTCTATCATGTATGATCAAGAGCGTCGGCGACCGAGAATTGAGACACATTTCATCACTTCAAGTATGAAATGTCCTTCGCTTCTCGTGTTTGGACTAACACCTAATCCAAACACAATGCAAGCAACTTAAGCATGCAAACATGCAATGCAACCTAAACATGTAAATATGCAATGCGAGGCATGCAAAACACAATGCAACTACATGGCATATGCAATGCAAAGAATAACATGGCATACACAATGTGAACAACAACATAGCATACTCAATGCAATGTGACATGATCAACTTAACAAAGCTAATGACATGCAAGGCAACATAAGCATGCAACAACATGATGCAATGTAAGCATGCAAATGACATGAAAGCAAACATGCTCAATAGACTTAAACCAAAAGGGACAGACCTCAGTCATGCCCAAATCAGTGGCCATAACACCAAAACAAAGGCACAAAATGCAAGGCATGCATGCACATGCATTGGCCTATTGACTAGGCCCAAGAGCACAACTTTCAAGAGTGCTCAAGAAGTGATAAACATGGAAGTGTAACAACACTAAATGCACTGAAATAAGGTATGAAATGATGCCAAACCACTTAAGCAACACAAGTATGGCATGTTAGGATCCTAAGGCATGAAAGCTAGTGAAGAGCAATACACAAGGAGCATGCAATACTAAGCTTTAACCATCAAACCAGCTTTGGTCAGAGCTTAACCATGCCAAGTTAAAGGTCAAGAACATGCTAAAATGGAGCTCAAGAGCTTAGGCATGCAAGCATACAGGCTAGGCCATAAGCTAGGCAACAATGCACAACCCTTAGAGGCATTCAAAGGGTGAAAGAAATAGGAACATGGCAATTCTATATGCTCTAAAATGCCATGGTAAATGATGCCAAATCATGTACACAACACAAATGAAGCATGCTATGGTACCCAAAGCTTGAAGCTAGCATAGGCACTTGTACTACAACTATGCAAAACATGAAGCATATGGCCAAGGCAACCCAAAACAGTCCTAGAACATGTCAAAATGAGTCTAAAACATGTATGGAAGGAAGCCAAAATATGCTAACATGAAGAGCATGAAGCATGGAATAGGCAAGGCCAAAAGGAAGGATTATACTACACCTATCAAGACCAAGCATGGGATGGCTTCGCCAACAAAAATCAGAGTTATATCATGGCAAAATAACCCTAAAAACACATTGAAATGATAGCTTGCAAGCTTAGGCATGAAGGCATACACAATGGCTCATGTTTAAGACATAAAGGACCAACCCTCCAACGCATTGAATAAGTGAAAGATGTGAGTGTATGACCATGAAACATGCACTGAAATCTCATAACAAATGATGCCAAATCATTCAAATAGGCCAAGCAATCCATGCTAGTGGACTTGATACACAAAGCTAACAAGCTAGAATGCACTATAGCTATACAAAGCATGGCATGCATGACCAAAACAACACAAATCAAAGGTAGAGCATGCTAAAACATGGACAAAAGCTTCTTAGAGTTAAGCCAAAATCATGCTAGAATGAAGGTCTAAAGCATGATACTAATTAGGCTAATTCATGGAATTGTACTACAAGTGCATGGAGCATGCAAGGGGCTATCAAACCAAACCTTAACAGAGGTATATCATGGCAAAACAACACCAAGAACATGCTGGAAAGACATGCTCAAACATGAGGCATACAAAGCTAGTTTACAAGATTTACACTACAAGTGTATAAGGCATGCAAGGGATGACAAACCAAGATAAAACAGTGGTATGCCATACTGAAATAACCCCAAATACATGCTAAGATATGACCAACATAAGCTTAATAAATATGCTCACACATGAGGCATATGAAGCAAGTATTCAAGAACGCAAGAAGAGGGGATGACCCTCTCCAATTTGGGACCTCAAAACACCATTTCCACCACTGAAATTCCTCTAAGTTTCAGTGGTGAGAAGGCCAAAATGAGGTGGTCCCAATAGCTCAAAAGATGGCACAAGAACAAAGCCCAAACAAGGCCTAAGAGGGGGTAGACCACCCCCAATGCAAAAGTGACCTTAAACAAACATGCTAAGGACTAAAAATCAGAACTTTTTTCAGTAGAAAGTCGAGCGAAAAACAGCATACAAGTAGGTCCAAAAGCTTGAGCAAAATAGAAGGTTAAAGGGCTAGTTGACTCACCCTTGAAGAACACCTTTAAAGCTGCAACTCCAGCAACTTCTTTGAGCTCAAACCAATCCAAAAACTCCAAAACCAACCTTAAAGAGCCTCAGCAACAAAAGGATGGTGCTTTAGTATGTGTTTATGTGCAATAGTATGAAGAATAATGTTATGCCCCAAACTTGCCCCTAAAAGTTTGGGCATGACCTACACAGAAACGGACGCATAACCTGGTATACATATCATATGGGGCCTGAACGGAAGCATTTACCAATATAAATTAAGATAAATAAAAGAACTGCATCCATTGAGCGACCACTATCATGCCAGGCTCACAGACAGAACATAAGGCAAATAAACATACAGTGACGTGCATCAGAGAATTAGCTATGTACATATATATATATATATACAGACCCATCCCTTAGAATTGGGCGCAAAACAACATGGACAGGCAAAGGAATTATATATACATCAACTTTAAGCAGACAATCAGGGTGCAAAATCAAAAGCTTAGCAAAATGAGCTGCCTTCACTTAAGTGCCTGGACACTCTAAGGTTGACAAAAGAGGCACGGATGCCATGGGTTAAAACTGACCTCCAGATGGAATGCCTACAGAAACAGACATAACACAAAGTGAGTCAAGCTCAGTGAACAGTAGTACATAAACAATTTAAAGCTTAACTTAACTTACTTACAATGTACATATTCATTTAATTACATAAGTAAATGCAAAAATCCTGTGGTTAGTCTGATTCTGTACACGTTTCAGAACGGCCTTGTCGGTTCATAACTTCACAGATTGGCCCTGGGCCTGATGGGTTCACACATTCACAAATTAGCCCTTGGCTTAACTTAGATGCACAAGTTCACAAATTGGCCCACGGCCTCTGAGATTCATAGATTCACAAGTTACAGATTTATACTTCACAAGTTGGCCCTCGGCCTCATAATTTCATAATTCACAAGTTGGCCCTCGGCCTCATAATTTCACAAATTGTATCTTTCATAACTTCACAAATTGTATCTTTCACAAAACGGCCATAGGCCTCATAACTTTCACATCAGCTTTAAGCCCAGTTCACATATGTATGGACTCAAGAGGTGGCTCGTACGGATTCTAGAGGTGACTCGCATTGCAGCACTTAGTTCCGTACAGCACTTTGTTCCATACCAGAAATCATATCGTTATATATCATATCATAAACAGAACGAATAACCAGGACAGAATAACCCCAGGTTCATAAAAATACTATCACCCAATAGTGTACACAAATCTCTTCATAGGTTATTCCAAGCTAAAATAATCGTCTTACGTATATCGGAATCGTAGTAATACTTATTGATAGAAGACACATGCATCATTATTCCATTTGTTCATCATGAATCAATAAAGTGAACTTCCAGATAACAAGACGTTAATAACACCTATTAACGGTAAACAAAACGTACTAGTTTAGGACTATCCACAGTCCTATTTGATCATCCAATTTTGATGGTTCATTATGGAATGTCCAAACCGTCATGTTCCCAAAAAGGGAGGTTCACATTTACCATTCCTTCCTGTTAACCAATTCCATAGTATTAACTCCCGATTACGGAAGTACAGTAAAATCATTCCCTTAACACACACAGCTTCTTTTCCATAACATGGGTTGCTTTTATCCTAATGGACTCGACTTTAATAGTTCCATGAGATAATTTACAAATTCTAGCACATTAATGATAGCCCTTACTCATAACCGGAATGTAGAGTAGTTTCCAAGTCATACTAACATACACAAAATCTTCCAACCAACATAACATTAGTATAATCACTTGCAAGAAACAGAATGTTAACAATAAAGATCAGTAACGATGATTAAATGTATGACCACAGTACTACTACTCATAGTGCTACAACGGAGTGCTTGTCCCTCCTGGAGTGTGCCCTGTACACAACCATAACTTAGTCATTAGGTCTTTTCCTTTCTTAATTCATTTCTTGCTTCATTTTACTTCGAACGAATTATATGGACATCTTCCACATTTTTCCAAAAATACCTGAATGTCTAGGGTTTTCACCAAAACCAAACATTACCCATCCCCATAAAGAAACCCCATTAAATCATTCTCTTGATTTTAATAACTAAGCAAGCCCACGAATATTTAGTAAAATGATTTGGGATTAAACCCATTTTTGAAAACTCCACATTTTAGGTCAAAAAAATCAAAATCAACATAGTCAATACCATCCCACATAATCACCACAATTCAACATAAGCAACATGATTCAACTCAACATCATTAAATATAATTCAACATAATTCAAGAGGAATTCTTAAAATCCATTTCAACATTCCATAACCGAGTTTATGTCATCTATATCATTAATAAATCATTTCCCCCAATTTCCTTCTCATTATAACGTGATTTACATTGCTCATAACAAAATTCATTCTCAAATTTTAAACATAATTTTCAAACATAACCAAATTCCAATTAAACTTGTACATATATAATTCAACCTACCAATTTCATGATTCAACTTTCAATTTGGGCCAAATCATTGGTTATCATCAAAAATCAACCTAGGGTTTCAAGAAAAACCTAGAAATTTGAAGAAAAATCCAAATTTCTTAACCCATTGTTTTTTGTTCCAATCTTCCCATTTATTATACACCCTAGGTCCATAATCCATAAACCATAATCTAAACCCCATAATAGAACCCCAACATTGCAAACCCTAACCCCAAAATTTCAAGATTTACACTATATGCTCACAATGTAGATTTTGCATTTATATACTCCAAAATACCACAAATCTATCTATTAATGTAAGCATTGAAGGAGAACTAGGACCCCTACCTCAAGATTCAAGCAAGAAAAGCAAGCTTTGATGAGATTCCTCCAAAATTTCGAAATCCCAATCGGTAGAAAATGTTGATCTTCTCTTGTTTTCCATCCTTGATGCAAGATCCACGGTTGATTTGTTGATAAAAGTGGAGGAAATCAAGGTTTTTAGGGCTAAGTTTTCGGACATGGAGGAGGGGAGAAGAAGAGAGGAAAAGAAAATGCAAGAAATGGTCCAAAAATCACGTTTTTGAGCTACTGTCCCATACAGCCCGCACGTGCGGCGCTATTCCCCGCACATGCGGCTCTGCTTCCAGCACAGAAGCGAAAACTTCAAACGGGTACAACTCTCTCATCGGGGCTCCGTTCTAGGTCGTTCTTGTGTCCAAATTGAAGCCCTAGAAACAAGCTTTCCAATGGTTCCAACCTCACATTCAAATTCTAAGTATGGAAGGAGAAAAGGGCAAAAGAGTGACGGTTGGTCAAAAATTCAAACTCAAATTTGGGACTTTTTATCTAATCTTATCTATATATCTTGTTAAGGCTTCAATCAAGGTTCCAAACATCATCCAAGGGTCCTCAATTATAACATTTAAAGTTCACTTGCCAACCTATCAATATCAAGAGTCCAACAACCATACAAGTTTTAAGGTGACAGGCACCACTATACATCAATCCAATGTGAATTTAAAATCCGAGTCGTTATAAATAAACACTTTAAGGAACAAAATAAGAGCAAACAAAGAAATATAGAGACAAGTGTGTATCTATAGCTCCAACCACCAATTTCTAAACCTAAGGCATGAGGGAGGAGGCTCCCTTATATAGAAAAATAAAGGTCAAGCATCTTGAGGAAGCTAAGGGCTTAAAGCCATCCCTCCATATACGTGTATGGAGGATCACTTCTGTGCACACCAGCTGGCACAATTGCCAAGAAAATATCTCCATGAAGCTGATGAAAAGCAGCCGACCACTTGAAGTGGTCGGCCAGCTACTTATAGTGGTCGGCCGACCACCACAAGTGGTCTCCCAAAACAAAAACTGGTCGGCCAGGGGTAGGAGAAGTCTACACACTAAAAGCAAGGTGGTGGTGTGGTGGCCGACCAGAAAAGGTGGCCTAAAGACCAAGAAAACTAGTTATCAGACCAGAAAACTAGCTGGCGGGAAGAAAAGTGGTCTCCAAGGGGAAGAACTGGTCTCCCACCCTTGTACCATCTTTCAAACAAGGAAAACAAGGTTTTTACCAAAAACAAACCAAAAAAGATGTAAGACGAGAGATCGAGAGGCAAGGCGCGCGGCCGGGAGCCTCGAAAACTGGTCTACGGGCATCAAAAGTGGTCTACAACCACAAAAGTGGTCTCCCGGACCACAGTGTCCCTCCAGGCAGAGGCAACAAGGCATGTGTAGACACCCCATTTTTGACCGACTTTAAGACTCAGACGTCATCAATTGAGCAATCAGTGATTGCGCATGTTGTGCTTGTTTCGAGGTTTCGGAGTTCTTGGTTGAGAGCCTCACCTCCAGACCTCGGGACTTTTTGTACTTTGACTCGGTCTGCGGACTAAGTCTTGTTTTCTCTTCTCGGAGGGAGGGAGAGGTCTTGTAGACCATCTCTCAGTGGTCATAGACTACTTTTTGTGGTCGTAGGCCACTGTTCTCGTTTGGAGACTAATTTCCGGTTTTCAGAGCCGTCGGCCGTGCGCCTTGGCTCGAGATCGCTTAACATTCGCCGTTTGGCACGGTTTTTGGAACACTCCTTATTTCCTTTGCCTAGAGGGACACTGTGGTCTGGAGACCACTTTTGTGGCCGTACGCCACTTTTGGTGCTCAACAGCCAGTTGTCAGGGAACCCGGCCGCGCGCTTTGCCCCCCGAACTCTCGTTTTGCATCTGTGTTGGTTCATTTTTGGCATGAACCTTGTTTTCCTAGTTTGGGAGGTGGTACAAGGGTGGGAGACCACCTTTTCTCCTTGGAGACCACTTTCTCCCCGCCAGCTGGTTTTCTTGGTCTTTGGGCCACATTTGTTGGTCTCCCACCACACCACTAACTTGCTTTCAAAGTGGAGACCACCAAATGGAGCCACCGATCACTTTTTTTTGTGGGAGGCGACCTGCCCTGGTCGGCCGACCAGGGGAAGTGGTCGGCCAGCTCCCTCCTGTTTTGTCTGTTTGAGTGGGTGCCAGCTGTGCCAGCTGGAAGGCACAGACTGTATCCTCCATACACGTGTATGGAGGATCTTGGGCCTTGTTTTTAGCTTCTTGAAGAAGCTTTGGCCTTGTTTGTCTATAAGAGAGGCCCTCCCCCTCCTTGAACCAGGTTCAGAATTTCTCTAGGCAAAACAATACATATCTCTCTATATCTCTATATTTTGGCTCATAAGGTGCATTGTTCTTAACCTTTTTACACTAAACCTCATAGCCATACACTTCCACCATTGATTTGAGGTTCTTGGAGGTTGTTTTCAGAAGTTAAAGAGCTAGTTTTTGGTCCCAAAGTTTGCTGGTTTTGTTGAGCTTCAAGGGTAATCACTTTTCCCTCTTTTAAGCATTATTTTGATCCTTCTCTTAACCTCATTTGCATGCTTATTTGTGCTTCGTTGTCAACTAAAAAAAGGTTCATATTTAAGTGATTTTCATGTTTGTTTAAGGCTCTTTTGGTGTTGGGGGTCATCTACCCTCTTGCATGCTCTATTTAGCCTTGTTTTGAGCCATGCCACGAGACCTTTGTATTGAGATTTGCTTGGCCCTTTAGCCACTGAAATCTAGCAGATTTTCAGTGGTTGGCTTGTGATTTTCAGAGAGGGGTGACCCTCTCTCTTTTGGCCTTGTTTGCTTGCATTTTTGGCTTTCCAAGGGAGCATATATTTCCACACTTCCTAGACTTGGTTCAGGCCCTTTTTAGTGACTTTTAGGACCTGCCTAGACACTGTCTATGGCTGGTTTGGTCACCTTTTGTTTGCCTCTTGCATGTATAGAACAATCCCTTGCATAGCCTATCAAAGTAACACCTCATTCTTGCATGTATTGGTCATGTTTTAGTAGGTTTTTGGTCATCATTTGGCATGCCATGATTCTGTTTTTGACTGGTTTGGTAGCCTCTCGTATGCTTCACATGCTTCTAGTGTAAATCATGTTCACTAGCTTATAATGCATGTTGTTTTGGCCCTCTATGCTAGCATATTTTGGCCATGCTCCAAATTGATTTTGTTCATATTTTGGGCTGCCTTAGCTCTGTTTTGAGGTCCCTTGGTCGAATGATGCTTGCCATGTATGGTTGTAGTGTAATAGCCTTGCTTAGCCTTGAGTTTTGAATCCCCCTACATGCTTAACTTGAGGTGTTTGCATGTTTTAGCATCATTAAGCATGATATTTTAGAGTTTATTTCTTGGCCATATTCTCATGTTTGTCACTCTTTCAATATGTTTGAGAGTTGCATCATTATACCCCATTTATGAGCCTTTGCGTTGAGCTTCATTCTTATGCCGTTCAAGCCACCATCTTGGCTCATTTTGCCACTGTTTTGGGCCTGCTTAAGGTTTGTTTGGCGTTGGTTTTGTCATTTGAGCATCGCCTTGCATGCCTCTAGTGTAATGTGCTTCACTAGCTTCGGTACTTAAGCCTTTCAACATGTATTGTGTGAGTTGTTTGCATGATTCGGAGTCATTTTGTATGTCATTTCAGAGCTGGAACATGTGTCATTGTATGCCATATTTCATCCTTTCAATGCTTTTGTAGAGTTGCATTTTGTGCCCTTGGGCTTAGGTCCTTGCATTGTGTATGCTAGCATGAGTTTTGGAGTCATTTTTTTCATCATGTATGGCCACTGAGTTGGGCATGGCTGAGGCCTATCCATCTTGGTTTAAGTACATTGTTGCATTGTGTATGCCATGTCATAATGCGTTGTGCATGTTATGTTATTGTTTGCATTGAGCATGCCATGATCATATTGCATTGAGTATGCCATATTGTCCATAGCATTGTGTATGCCATGTAGTTACATTGCATGTTTGCCATGTTGCTTGCATTGTGTTTGGAATAGGTGTTAGTCCAACCACGAGAAACGAGGGATGTTTCGTACTTCAAGTGATGAAATGTGCCTTAATTCCCGGTAGCCGACGCTCTTGACTACCCATGACGGAGTTGTTGGCTTTAGGTGCTTGTATGTGTATTCATTTCACATTGAGTCGTGCAATTCGACTCCTCGGCCATCATGCATCGAGATGCGCAACTGGTGGCCCGAGGGTCGAGGACTACTCCCTAGAGCTAATGCGGGGAGAGTGGTCATGCACACATGTGCTGCAAATACCTTGTCGTGCCTCTCTCTTTCCCTTTGTTGCAGAAAAACACAATCCAGGAGAAGAAGCTGGCCGGCCGACCAGGTTTTCTGGCAGGCAGACCACCTTCTTTGGTT
Source organism: Camellia japonica (assembly GCA_030407325.1). Taxonomy (NCBI): domain Eukaryota; kingdom Viridiplantae; phylum Streptophyta; class Magnoliopsida; order Ericales; family Theaceae; genus Camellia; species Camellia japonica. The sequence goes on from JAPPVO010000017.1 coordinate 13,555,605, forward strand.
TCCACCACAAAAGGTGGTCGGTAGTTTGTCTCCCATGCCTACGAGCTGGTCGGCAGCCTTCCCACAGATTCCCAGGGGAGAGTTTCAGCCCTCTAGAGCTTTGTGCAATGTTCTGAGGTCAATTGCAAACAGAGGCGAGTTGGGGTGTCGCGAGGGATTTCTGAACAAAGCAATTCAAGCATGCATGCATCCTTTGTCATTCAAAGCAGAGCTGAGGCAGCCTATTTCATTTGGTTTACATGCTTATTTAAATTGCTTACTTGGTTAATTTGTTGATTAATTAGAGTTGTGTAATATTTAGCTGTAGCTCGTTATTCATTTCGTTGTGTAATAACTAGTTTAATCAGATTAGCTAGCTGGTTCTGTATTATTTATTCAGACCCTCCTCCGAAGGGGCAATGTTGTAAATAAGTGTGTGTATGTGTGATGCATGTCTTCCAACCCCCATTTCTTTCTCCTTTTTATTTACCAGCTTACGATGGTTAGTTTAGGGTATGTTTCAATTAGCATCCTTATGCTCGCATGTTTGCATCCATTCATCTATCTTGCATGCACCGGGCTCGCCACATCATACTAACTGCATTGTATTTCAATTCCGAGTTGAATACATGTTATCTGTAGCATCTCATATGCCATCTTAGGATAACCGAGCCTATATTAGTTGCATTTCACATGTGTTGCATTAGCCATCTTAACATGAACTAGGATCATGCATTGATTACTAACTAGTTTCTGTTTTGGCTTGGAGTACTCGGTGAGTGTTTATGCTTTAGCATCCTTGCATATGTGTGAGTGACTGCCATGATAGCATGCTTGCCATGAGGCTAACTGCTTATGTGATATACCTGCCTGAATGCCTTTGGGTGAAGGTTGGATTATTTAAATTGGAATAATTCATCAATTGCGAGTTTTAAGCCCACTTGAGAGTGGCAAATCACCATGTTTTCTAAGCCCACTTGAGGGTGGCAAAATCTACATTTTAGCCTACTTCCGAGTAGCAAACCGTTTTCAAAAACAAACATGAGATGTTTTGTTCCAACTTAGACAATCTAGTCTATACTTGTATGTTGTGCGCATCACGTAGCAATTCTAGGTGTAACAAGCCCGCGAGGGACCTCGCTACAGTTCGGACTCCCTTTTGTTTTGTTGCGGTTCTTAATCTGAACCAAAGAGTCCAACTCTGGCAAATCGTTTTGAGAAAAACAGATTTTTGAAAAGAAGTGCCAAACATGGACTGCTTTGCCAGATACAGAGTCGCCACCTAAATATTTTTTAAAAGGGAAATTTAGGAAACCCTGACTCGGTGCCGAAGGCCACGTGTCCGTCATAACCAAAGTAGTCTTGGCTCGGGAGCTTGGGTACGATCGGGGAAGGTCAGCTATGAGCACCCCCTTTCGCCCGGTCCGAAGACCGGCCTCTACTAACCGTGATATCCGATTTTGAAAACATTATGTGTTCTTATACCAATTATTAGCCTAGAATTACTATGTTATGCGCACAGCAAACAAGTATAGACTAGATTGCCTAATTTGGAAATGAACATTGCATATCCGTTTGTTTTGAAAGCGTTTCGGAATTTGCTACTCGCAAGTAGGCTAAAACATGGATTTCAACGAGTTTTTCCAACTCAAGCAATCCAACCTCCACCCACAGGCATTCAAACAGTTTATCTCATATAAGCATTTAGCCTCAAGGTAATCATGCTGTCATGTTAACATTCACACGCATGCGATATGCTAAATCATAAACACTTACATCGTACTCCGTGCCAAAACAATAAACTGGTTAGCAAACATGCATGTCCTAGTTCATGTTAAAATGGCTAATGCAACACACACAAAGATGCAGCTTAGAGTAGGCTCGGTTAACCCTAAAATGGCATGTGAAATGCTACAATTATCACGTATTCAATTTTGGAAATTGAAATACAATGCAGTTTGTATGATGTACCGAGCCCGGTGCATGTCAACAAATGCATGGATGCACGCATGCATTGCATAAGGTATGCTAAAATAAACGTGCCCTAATCTACCATCATAAGCAGGTAAATAAAAGGGAAGAAAGACGTGGGGTTGGAAGACATACACACACCCACGCACACTTATTACAAATATGCCCTCACACGGAGGGACCGAATAAATATTACAGTCCGAATAATAAATAAATTAATTATTACAAAATTTCTAATTATTTAACAAATAAATGCAAAATAGAAAAGGCCGCAGCCCCGCCTCGGGATACGCGAATGATGCATGCTCGAATCCGACTTGCCCGGAAACCCGTTGCCATAGCATTGCTGCCTCTGTTTTCACTGTCCTGCCTTTCTGAAAACTGCCAAAGTCTCAGGACATGCTCCCTGCACACTGAGGATCATCATCGGCTGAATAGAATGTCCACCGGCCGTGTACAATGTCCATCGGCTGGAGATAAAGCTATCGGCTGTCCATCAATGGCCGGTCGGCACTCTATACTGCCGATCGGCAAAAACTCCCTGCAAAAGACAGTTTTGACAGCAACAAGGACAGACAGTGTATGGCATGGAATTCCAAGCAAATGTATGCACGGACACACTCCCTATCATGCAATGGACTCAAGGGGGCATGGCCCTCGACCCCCGGGCCATCAATCACGCATTTCAATGCATGATGGCCCGAAAGCCAAGTTAGCAACTTTGATATCAAATGAAACATAAGCACAAAACAAATCCAAGGGCCCCCAACCCCTATCATGATTGGTCAAGAGGCAAGGGATGCATGCTCAATGAAATGCAACCTAAGCATGGCGGCTAAGTATGCAACATGAACATGCAAATGAGCAATGTATGCTAGGCGCGCAACCTAAACATGTAAACAAACATGGAATGCAACAACATGCAACGATGGGCTTAAACTAACATGGGTAACTCGCAAGCATGCCAAAATCAGCGGCCATAATCATGGAAATGAAGGCACAAAATGCACCCACACATGCATGCAATCATGGTCCAACACCTTAAGCATAAACAAGGCAACTCTTAAGCACACTTAAAGAGGCTAAGTATGGACATATAGCATGCAACGTAAGCTCTGAAATCATGTTATAGGAGGTTCCAAACCAACTAAATAAATCAACAAAGCATGCAACAATGCTCACACATTCACATACTTGAAGCATACAAGCCACAAAATGCAAAGAGGCTATATAATGCATGCTAGGATCGACTCAAACAACTTAAGACAGACCTAAAGCATGGCAAAATAAGCACAAAAGCTTCACAAATCTAAGCCTAAAACATGCTCGAACAAAGGCTAACAACCTAAGGCATATTAAGGCAATTACAAGGCATCACATGGTAGGTATGCTAAGCATGCACCAAACTGAAAAATACCCTTCTACGATACTGATGAAGGACCAAAAATATGACTACCCACAGTAGATGACAAGCCCCAAATCAATATAAAAACATGCTCAAAATGCAATGCAAGATTAAGGCCCACAAAGGGGTATAACATGAAGTACCAAAAGGGTGCACCAAACAGCCAAAGACCCTTCATGAGACATGTAGAGGGGGACAAAATAAGACACTTTTCAGGCCTGTCAAAGGCCCAAAAATAGAAGCATGGTAGGCTAAAGAAACATGCAAAAAAATAGGGACCAAAGAGGGTATTGAAGTTAGTCATGCATGGAGGTCCCAAACAGTGTTGAGCCCTTTTTCAATGTTGAAGAAGGGCTCAAAATAACCCTCTTTGTAGTTTACATCGAAGCTCAAAAATACATGCAACTATGGCTTAGATATGAACCAAGAAAATGCTAGTTTTGGGGAAAAGTGTGCTTACCCTTGTAGACCAACAAACCAGCACCTCTTGGACCAAGTTTTGGTGCTCCTAAGCTCTGCAAATGACCTCCCAAATTCTGGAAATGGAAGTGGTGGTGTTGTGCTATGGGTTGGTGAAGGAATGGCCTAAGAACAAGGGTGTTTGGAGGTTGAATGATGAGAGAGATATAGTGAGAGATGGAGGGATATATGTATCTATATCAGATATGTATCTATATCTCTGGTTTTTTGCTTAAGAATCTCTAACCCTAGACAAAGGGAGAGGAGAGGTGCTTATATAAGCCAAGGAAAACACTTAACTTACAAGCTAAGTAAAGGGAAAGGGTCAAAGGGGCCAAAGGGGGGTGCAAGGCTTCTAGAGGAAGCTAATACAGCTGGCCAAGCTTCTCCAAGAAGCTTGGCCAAAGGTTCAAGCTCCTAGAAGAGAGAGGGGGTCAAAGGAACCAAAAGGGTGCAAAATAGCCACATATATACACGGGGGAGTGTGCTGGTGCATTCCAGCTGGCACAGCTGGGATGCACCAGCCTTGGAGGGTGCAAAGGGTGCAAACCGGCCAGAAAAATTGGTCGTCGGCCAAAATAAAGTGCCGGTCGGCACTATTTTCTGCCGGTCGGCAAAATAGAGTGCCGATAGATGATTCCAAGGTCAAAAAATGGCCGGTGGGTATGCAAATTGAAGCCCCGGAAGTTAGCTTTCCAATGGCGCAAACCTTGCATCAAAATTCCTCCTATGAAAAAAGTTATGCCCTTTTTGGTGAAGCCGCGCAGACTCGATCCAACCGGGATGATGCCCAGCTTCAACCAATCATATCTCCTCCACCCGGACTTGGCTTTGGGAGATTCTTGAGTACAAAGTGAAGCCCCGGAAGTCTTCTTTCGAACGATGGTGGCCTCATAGCTTAACTCCAAGTATGCAATTGAATAAGCCTGATTCAGCGAGGGCCGCTCGACTTTCTTCTACCCGGATTCATGGCGAACTTCTTCTCCAACCTATTTTCTCCCCTCCTCTCCTCTTTTCTTCAACTCCAAACCCCTAAACAAAGTGTTTTGAAGGGTTTGCCTCTCTCCTTGCCGAAGGAATTGAATCTTTGGCCTGCACATCTCTCAACACCGAGCAAACCATCAGTAATGCCCAAGTCTTGAGGGCGGTCAAAAATGGGGTGTCTACAGGTGCCCCTCTTTGATAGAACTCGAAAGTCATAACAATGACGGGAGTGAATGTCAAAGCCCCGAGACAGCCTATTTTTGACAAGGCCGAAGACTTGGACAAATAAACAAAATACCGATAAATAAATGGTTGTGCCCGCAGGTTACCTACGTATCCCTTTGCAAGGAATCAAACCAGCGTAGTTCAGGGGCAAGATGCAAAGTGATGCACAATGCAAGTGCATAACTTATAATTATGCAAAGAGAGCTGTAATGAAGCAATTATAAATGCAACATTTTAAGCGAATGCTATGCGAGCAAGTAGACATGAACCAAACTACATCTCATGTAGAAAGGATGTAAGAGAATTATGCAATTCTCATGAACATGTGCGTTAGATACACAAAAGTGAACGAAGTGTGATAGATACACTAAGTGGACAAACATGCGTGATAGATACACAAAAGTGAAGAGAGTGTGATGGACACACTAAGTAAGCGTGTGATAGATACAAAAAGTAAAAGTGTGTGATTGATACACTATATGAAGCAAAACATGATGGATACGCAAAGTGAGCGTAGTGTGATGGATACACTGTATGAAGAAAAGTGTGATGGATACACAAGATGAGCATAGTATGATAGATGCACAAAGAGAAAGTGTGTGATTGATCCACAAAGCGAGCGTGTGATTGATACACAAAGTAAAAGTGTGTGATTGATACACAAAGCGAGCGTGTGATTGATACACAAAGTAAGCATAGTGTGACAAATACACAAAGCGAAACGAGTGTGATGGATACACTAAGCAAATATGTGATAGATATACTAAGCGAATGTGTGTGATGGATACACAAAGGGGCATGTGTGATTGATACACAAAGCGAGCGTGCGGTTGATACACAAAGCGAAAGTGTGTGATTGATACACAAAGCGAGCGTGTGATTGATACACAAAGCAAGCGTGTGTGATTGATACACAAAGCGAGCGTGTGATTGATACACAAAGTAAGCGTGTGTGATTGATGCACAAAACGAGCGTGTGTTAGATACACTATATGAAGCAAAATGTGATAGGTACAGTAGCTGAGTGCGGGGAGCACAGTGTGATGGATACACAAAGGGTGAACACAAAGTGTGATAGATGCACTAAGTGAATGAGTGTGATGGATACACAAAAGGCAAACACAAAGTGTGATAGATGCACTAAGTGAACAAGTATGATTGATATACTAAAGGTGAACACGAAGTGTGATAGATGCACTTAGTGAACAAAGTATGATGGATATACTAAAAGTGAACACAAAGTGTGATAGATGCACTTAGTGAACAAGTATGATGGATATACTGAAGGTGAACACAAAGTGTGATAGATGCACTTAGTGAACAAGTATGATGGATATACTGAAGGTGAACACGAAGTGTGATAGATGCACTTAGTGAACAAGTATGATGGATATACTGAAGGTGAACACAAAGTGTGATAGATGCACTTAGTGAACGGGAGTATGATTGATATACTAAATGTGAACACGAAGTGTGATAGATGCACTTAGTGAACAAGTATGATTGATATACTAAATGTGAACACAAAGTGTGATAGATGCACTTAGTGAACGGGAGTATGATTGATATACTAAATGTGAACACGAAGTGTGATAGATGCACTTAGTGAACGGGAGTATGATTGATATACTAAATGTGAACACGAAGTGTGATAGATGCACTTAGTGAACAAGTATGATTGATATACTGAATGTATGAAGTGTGATTGATACACTAAGGGAATAAAATGGGTATGTGCGTGATAGATACACAAAAGGTAATGAAGTGTGATGGATACACTAAAGTAATTGAAGTGAACATGTGTGTGATAGATACATAAAATGAAAGAAGTGTGATTGATACACTAAGTGAAGAGAGTGTGATTGATACACGGAATGTAATGAAGTGTGTGGTTGATACACTAAATGAAATGAAGTGTGTGATTGATACACTGAATGCAATGAAGTGTGTGATTGATACACTTGCAATAAAGTGTGTGATTGATACACTGAATGCAATGAAGTGTGTGATTGATACACTAAAGTGAGAATGGGTGTGATAGATACATAAAATGAGAATGTGTGTGATTGATACACAAAATGAGAGAAGTGTGATTGATACACTAAGTAAACATGTGATAGATACATGAAGCAAATAGAGTGTGATTGATACACAAAGTGAACGAAGTGTGATTGATACACTAAATGAGAATATGTGCAATAGATATACGAAATGAATGAAGTGTGATTGATACACTAAACGAGAATATGTGCAATAGATACACGAAATGAATGAAGTGTGATTGATACACTGAATAAATGAAGTGAATGAAGTGTGATTGATACACTAAGTGAATGATCTCAAACGGAACTTCTTTGAATGAACCGTACATACAATATCGTGCATGAATGAGAAAGAAACTTGATAGGTACAATGCATTACAATGCATGATGCTTAAGGAAAGCAATAAGAGGACAAAGCGGCGCTTTAGAAAGCACCTCATTGGCAAGACTTGAAGAGGTACATCCGGAATACAATCTCGGAATTTACTGAAGTTGAAACGAACTCAGATACCCGACGTTTTCCTCTTTTGCTTTTGCTTTGCAGTCCGGAACCATTATAGCTTCAGATAGGTCCCGGTTCTACTGTTCTCACATGACCTGGGTTGAACCCTGCGGTTTTATGAAAGAACAAATTCTGTTTTGCACAAATGTGGAGAATGGCACAGCACTCTGAGCACAAGATGATTTGATTTTTTTTTGTTTTTTTGTTTTTTTGTTTTTTTTGAAATTAAGAAATGAGCTCTTAACCGGATATTGAGCCTACGACTGAACACAGCGAAAAAGACTCAACAAAAGAAAACAAAGGTAAACAACCTAAACACATCTATTGACACTCGAAACGACTCAAAACAAGAATCGAGGCAGACAAAACAAAACACAAGACTCAAATGTGCACAGGGAGCTTGTTTCACCGGGTATTATTTCCCACCCTTTCTCATTTGTGATTCTCACATCACTCGGCCCTCAAGCTCTGTTTTTCTGAGAAAGCCCTTTTCTCACTTTTTCTCTCAACGCACATCTCTCTATTCTTTAATCTCTCATTTTTTTTATCCCTCCCCAGAGTGGTTGGTAGATAGACAAGAAGTTGCGGGCTCTTGCCCCTAGCATTCTGCTAGATTCTCTTTCTTCTGCTCACAACAATGAACTTCCCCCACAGAGGGGTTGTGCCACAACTGGGTGTGTAGCAAATCTGCAGCTAACATCGGTTGATGATGCCTTGCTGGGGAGTTTGGACGTGGTTAGATCTGTCCAGATGAGGAAGTGGAACATCTCGCCCCATTCCAATTTATGCTTCGCGCATGGCTTGATACCTCGCTGCTTGGAGGACGAGAGAGCTTTCAGCCCTTTTTGCTAACTTCAGTTGTGCCCTCTTCTGGAAGGTAGAGTGCCTTTCTTGGCAAGTATGTTGCAATGGGGGAAAGACAGGAAGCCTGACTCAACTGTGCCCCTAGTTCATCATTTCGACCATTTTTTGTTTTAAAAAATTTTGACCAACATGAAAGTTAGATTAACATGCTTATTCGATTTTTGATTTGAAATCATGCAAGTCAGGTTGTAAGCACTGAAAATTTTCCTTTTTTGGGTCCAAGAAAATGGTCCAGTTTTGGAAAAATGGAATGATTTTTGAGAGAATAGTCAACCTCAGTAAAAATTCTCAAAAACTGTTTTTGCAAACGGCCACCGCTCAACAAGCAGGGAACCAACTCTTTGAGATGCATAATCTCGGACCCATAGCAATGGAAAATTGCCCCTTGTCTGAAGGACACTGCATGGCAATGGAAAGTTGCCCCTTGTTTGAAATGACACCGCAGTGCATTGAATGGCAACGGAAAGTTGCCCCTTGTTTGACTGGCGCCGCAGCACACTGAATGGCAACGGAAAGTTGCCCCTTGTTTGGATAGCACCGCGGCGCATTGTAGTCAGTCCTCAGAGTGACGAACACAACCAAATCCTCAGATACAGAGAAGACAAAGATGACCAGAACCATCACATGGACACAATCAAATTGAAGTGTTTTACGGCTGGACTTCAGAATGAAGTTGCCTACGTATCCCAAACATGGGAATCAAGCCTTACGTAGTTCGGGGTTAAGGTACACTCGGGTATTTAACCTCTCCTTTTTAGGCTCTAACTTTTGCCAAGGCGCCTATTGCAGGTTTTCGACCTTGCGAGCTTTGTTCTTTTTCTTTTCTTTTCATTTTCATTTCTTTTTTTTCATTCTTTGCATTTTTCTTTTTTTTTTCTTTTTTTTCTCTCTTTTTTTGTTTTCTTTTTTTTTCTTCTTCTTTTTTTTCTAGCTTTTTCTTGCTCTAACTTTTGCCTGGGTCGCCCTTCCGGGTTTTCGGCCCAGCGAGCCTCTCAAGGGTAAAAGTGTAACAAGCCATGCCAAATGGTTTTGAGATTGAAGCCCTCTGTATCCAGGAGAGTGGCTGTTGTATTGATTTGCAGAAAGATCCACCTTTGGCTCTTCGAGCACATCGGATATTTTTTGCCCCTAGTTCGAGGGGTGCTTCTGTTCTAGCTTCGCAAGCTTCTTCTGATGAGGTCTGATCTTCTTGATCTGATTTTCTTGCCACTAATTCATGGGCTGCTTTGAATCTGGCCACTCAGGCCTCACATTGTAGTTGACCGTTGAACGTTCTGAATTCAAGTTCGAGGTTTGGAAGCAAAAGGGGTTGAGTCTCGAGACTGAGAGCGATCCTAGGCTGCACAATCTCAAGAGCGATTCCACACAGGTCTTCGCAGGACCGCGCAAAACATTTTTTTTGAAAGTTTTTAAGAAAGCGACAAATCGCTCGCGCTGAAGATAGTGTGAAACCAGTCTGGATCAAGCCAGGGTCCTTCTCAGTACTCACGCTAACAAGCATGATTTCATTCATTAAGGGCTTAGCACGCCTCTCTTTCTCTCAATTGGTCAAAGTTTTGCAAATCCCAAGGAATTCCTCCATCTTTGTTTTCACCGCAGTGTTCAAAAAGGTTTTGAAAAACTTAGGTCAATGCAATAATTTCAAGGCACAGAAAAGACAGAGTTCTTATCAAATACTGTCATCTCATTTAGAATTTCTGGCACAACGAGCACATGGCAGATACAAACACAAGAGTGTGAAAATCACTGCTGTTCCATTCAAATCTTCTGGTGTAACTGGCTCCAAGGCAGAAACAGACTCAAAAGAAAATGAAAAGACAAACACAAAACAAAATGGTGATGTCCGAGGTAACACCCCCGGAATCACCCGACTCTTACATAACAGGACTGACTCGATACAACAAGACAGACCTTAACCAAAAAGACTGACTCAAAACAAAGAGACAGACTCTAAACAAAACAATAGAACTGGCTCAATACCCAAGCCAGAAAGTACAAAAACTAGTATTTGCATACTGCTCAAAACAGTGCGTGCCATTCCCATGTCTGGAGTAAACTGAGTGCCGCCCGCAGGTGGTTCATCCCCCGATCACATATTCATACTATCCCCCAAGTTCACTGATCTAGTGGCGATAGACTCTGCTGAGATGGTGCGGCAATGACCTTGTTGTCAAACAAATCCTGTACATCATGGCGCAGACGAAAGCAGCTATCGGTCTCATGACCGGTTTGTTGATGGTACGGACAGTACTTAGTCTGGTCATGCTTTGGAGGGAGAGGATCAGGTAAAGGCCGTTGTTCCAATGGTTTCAGATGTCCCTTCCGGATTAAGACCTCTAGAGCCTTTGACAAAGGTATGTAAAGTGGGGTGAAAACCCTCTTGACTCGGGGTGGATATTTGGTTTTCTGTGAGCTACTTCCGGACGCACCGGTGAATGGGGTAGCTGTTTTTGATGTAGTGGTGGTGACCATGCCCACGTCTGAAGTCCTAGCAGCTGCATCACCGCTGGTGGTCGCATTCGAACTGCGGGTAAATGCCCTCCTGGGTTGCTCCTTTTCCTGGTCGATAAGGCCCTGCTTTATAGCGTCCTCCATTTGTACCCCAATCTCATGGAGGTCTGCAAAGGTGGGTAAGGGGAGGACAATCATCTTCTGCATCCGTCTGGGTTGGAGATTGCGCACAATCATTCGTATCTGGTCCTTGTCGACCGGCCTGGTGGTCATCGAAGAAGCTTTGGCCCTCCAACGGGTTACAAAGTCAGAGAAGCCCTCTTTCGGCTCTTGCCTGGTTGTCTCAAGATCACGGGTTGTGATCTCGATCTGGGTATTGTATGAATATTGTGCGACGAAGGCCTCGGACATCTCCTCCCAGCTTCGTTTCACTGAGTCCTCTAATTTGGCGTACCAGATGGCCGCGATACCCGACAGGGTCCTGCTAAAGAGGGAGAGCTTCTATAATCTTGTCAAGCCCATCGGGCGCAGAACATCTGAAAACAAACTCAAGTGGACCATGGGATCTCCCGACCCGTCAAAACGGTCGATGTGAGGCATCTTGAACCTGTCCGGCAATGTCACAGCTGTGTCCGTGTATCCATCTTCAATGTCAGGGATGGTCTTGACTCCCTAGGATCTCTTAAACAGCTTTTCAAGCTTGCTCAACTTCAGTGCTGTGGGATCCGTCTCGAACTCAAAGGGAGAGTCCGGTACATTGATAGGCGTGGGCGCCTTGGATAGTTGTGGTAGAATCGGGGGCGGAGCTGGCCCCGTTGGAAGGCCTGTATCCTCTTGGACATTTTGGACATTTGGCGTCTCCTCGGGTATCGGAACCCTTGGTGGGGGAGGAGCCTGATGCGAAGCAGATGCCCCGGCTTGCTGCTCTAACCTGGCAATTGTCTCTGCCTGTTGGGCTATGACCACAGCCTGTTGCTTGGTGAATTCAGATTGACGGACAGCATCTTGCTGCATGGCTTTCATACTATCCTGGAGTTGGCGCACCATCTCTTCCAGACTCGACATATTGCCTTGGTCTAACTGAGCAACCGGTATATCTGTTTCTGTAGTAGGCTCGGAAATCTCAACCCGACTGCTTAAAGATCACTGATCCGGTAGCTGTTGTACTGGTGGTCTATGTCTGACTAGCCTTCTCTGGCCCTGATTACCCTTGAACTGAGTCTCTGACCTGACAAAGTCTATCAGCACAAATCCAATGTACCCGGGGGATAGTGGAGCCTTCTGAAGCTATGGTTCCAAGACTACCTAACAAAAGGGAAAACAGACAGCATCTCAGCTCAACTTTACTGAAACGGATATGAGCATAGCGGAATGACTGTGCTCAATACTGATCACTGTTCCCCAAAATCACTGCCCCAAATCTGAATCTGATACCCGCAGATATAACTGATTCTCAAACTACTGATACTGGTGCCCACAGGCCGGATACCCAGACTCGCAAACTGGTATATGCATTCCCTGTAGAGATACACTCTAAAAGCACATAGCAAGTAAATGAGAGCCAATACACCCCTATGTTGGGGTAGGGTTTCCCTGTCCTATTTTGTCAGGAGCTAGGGTTTCACTACGCACACAGCGGTTTCAAACAACCTATGATCGGGTAAGCAACCTGTCCTAGTTTGGGATGGTCACTATGGATTTCGATATGCACTAGGTCGAATGGTCAAAAAAGGGTGCCCCGATAAAATCGGGGTTTGTGTTCCCATACTGGCAGAGCCCGCAACCGGTCAGCCTTATGGACATGCCTTGACAAGACAAGCCTCCGGCAAACCGCTCAGGATTAGCAGATGGCCAACACGGTGTCCTAGGCGCACCAATGCACATGCAATGCAAAGAAACACATAAGTGTAGTCAAAACAGGATATCATGAGTTCGAGTCAAGCTCTCTAAATTCCCCAGCAGAGTCGCCAGAAACTGTAACAAGCCCGCGAGGGACCTCGCTACAGTTCGGACTCCCTTTTGTTTTGTTGCGGTTCTTAATCTGAACCAAAGAGTCCAACTCTGGCAAATCGTTTTGAGAAAAACAGATTTTTGAAAAGAAGTGCCAAACATGGACTGCTTTGCCAGATACAGAGTCGCCACCTAAATATTTTTTAAATGGGAAATTTAGGAAACCCTGACTCGGTGCCGAAGGCCACGTGTCCGTCATCACCAAAGTGTCTTGGCTCGGGAGCTTGGGTACGATCGGGGAAGGTCAGCTATGAGCACCCCCTTTCGCCCGGTCCGAAGACCGGCCTCTACTAACCGTGATATCCGATTTTGAAAACGTTATGTGTTCTTATAATTATTAGCCTAGAATTACTATGTTATGCGCACAGCAAACAAGTATAGACTAGATTGCCTAATTTGGAAATAACATTGCATATCCGTTTGTTTTGAAAGCGTTTCGGAATTTGCTACTCGCAAGTAGGCTAAAACACGGATTTCAATGAGTTTTTCCAACTCAAGCAATCCAACCTCCACCCACAGGCATTCAAACAGTTTATCTCATATAAGCATTTAGCCTCATGGTAATCATGCTGTCATGTTAACATTCACACGCATGCGATATGCTAAAGCGTAAATACTTACATCGTACTCCGTGCCAAAACAATAAACTAGTTAGCAAACATGCATGTCCTAGTTCATGTTAAAATGGCTAATGCAACACACACAGAGATGCAGTTTAGAGTAGGCTCGGCTAACCTAAAATGGCATGTGAAATGCTACAATTATCACGTATTCAATTTGGAAATTGAAATACAATGCAGTTTGTATGATGTACCGAGCCCGGTGCATGTCAACAAATGCATGGATGCACGCATGCATTGCATAAGGTATGCTAAAATAAATGCCCTAATCTACCATCATAAGCAGGTAAATAAAAGGGAAGAAAGAAGTGGGGTTGGAAGACATACACACACCCACGCACACTTATTACAAATATGCCCTCACACGGAGGGACCGAATAAATATTACAGTCCGAATAATAAATAAATTAATTATTACAAAATTTCTAATTATTTAAAAAATAAATGCAAAATAGAAAAGGCCGCAGCCCCGCCTCGGGATACGCGAATGATGCATGCTCGAATCCGACTTGCCCGGAAACCCGTTGCCATAGCATTGCTGCCTCTGTTTTCACTGTCCTGCCTTTCTGAAAACTGCCAAAGTCTCAGGACATGCTCCCTGCACACTGAGGATCATCATCGGCTGAATAGAATGTCCACTGGCCGTGTACAATGTCCATCGGCTGGAGATAAAGCTATCGGCTGTCCATCAATGGCCGGTCGGCACTCTATACTGCCGATCGGCAAAAGCTCCCTGCAGAAGACAGTTTTGACAGCAACAAGGACAGACAGTGTATGGCATGGAATTCTAAGCAAATGTATGCACGGACACACTCCCTATCATGCAATGGACTCAAAGGGGCATGGCCCTCGACCCCCTGGCCATCAATCACGCATTTCAATGCATGATGGCCCGAAAGCCAAGTTAGCAACTTTGATATCAAATGAAACATAAGCACAAAACAAATCCAAGGGCCCCCAACCCCTATCATGATTGGTCAAGAGGCAAGGGATGCATGCTCAATGAAATGCAACCTAAGCATGGCGGCTAATTATGCAACATGAACATGCAAATGAGCAATGTATGCTAAGCGCGCAACCTAAACATGTAAACAAACATGGAATGCAACAACATGCAACGATGGGCTTAAACTAACATGGGTAACTCGCAAGCATGCCAAAATCAGCGGCCATAATCATGGAAATGAAGGCATAAAATGCACACACACATGCATGCAATCATGGTCCAACACCTTAAGCATAAACAAGGCAACTCTTAAGCACACTTAAAGAGGCTAAGTATGGACATATAGCATGCAACATAAGCTCTGAAATCATGTTATAGGAGGTTCCAAACCAACTAAATAAATCAACAAAGCATGCAACAATGCTCACACATTCACATACTTGAAGCATACAAGCCACAAAATGCAAAGAGGCTATATAATGCATGCTAGGATCGACTCAAACAACTTAAGACAGACCTAAAGCATGGCAAAATAAGCACAAAAGCTTCACAAATCTAAGCCTAAAACATGCTCGAACAAAGGCTAACAACCTAAGGCATATTAAGGCAATTACAAGGCATCACATGGTAGGTATGCTAAGCATGCACCAAACTGAAAAATACCCTTCTACAATACTGATGAGGGACCAAAAATATGACTACCCACAGTAGATGACAAGCCCCAAATCAATATAAAAACATGCTCAAAATGCAATGCAAGATTAAGGCCCACAAAGGGGTATAACATGAAGTACCAAAAGGGTGCACCAAACAGCCAAAGACCCTTCATGAGACATGTAGAGGGGGAAAAAATAAGACACTTTTCTGGCCTGTCGAAGGCCCAAAAACAGAAGCATGGTAGGCTAAAGAAACATGCAAAAAAATAGGGACCAAAGAGGGTATTGAAGTTAGTCATGCATGGAGGTCCCAAACAGTGTTGAGCCCTTCTTCAATGTTGAAGAAGGGCTCAAAATAACCTCTTTGTAGTTTACATCGAAGCTCAAAAATACATGCAACTATGGCTTAGATATGAACCAAGAAAATGCTAGTTTGGGGAAAAGTGTGCTTACCCTTGTAGACCAACAAACCAGCACCTCTTGGACCAAGTTTTGGTGCTCCTAAGCTCTGCAAATGACCTCCCAAATTCTGGAAATGGAAGTGGTGGTGTTGTGCTATGGGTTGGTGAAGGAATGGCCCAAGAACAAGGGTGTTTGGAGGTTGAATGATGAGAGAGATATAGTGAGAGATGGAGGGATATATGTATCTATATCAGATATGTATCTATATCTCTGGTTTTTTGCTTAAGAATCTCTAACCCTAGACAAAGGGAGATGAGAGGTGCTTATATAAGCCAAGGAAAACACTTAACTTACAAGCTAAGTAAAGGGAAAGGGTCAAAGGGGCCAAAGGGGGGTGCAAGGCTTCTAGAGGAAGCTAATACAGCTGGCCAAGCTTCTCCAAGAAGCTTGGCCAAAGGTTCAAGCTCCTAGAAGAGAGAGGGGGTCAAAGGAACCAAAAGGGTGCAAAATAGCCACATATATGCACGGGGAGTGGTTCTGGTGCATTCCAGCTGGCACAGCTGGCATGCACCAGCCTTGGAGGGTGCAAAGGGTGCAAACCGGCCAGAAAATTGGTCGTCGGCCAAAATAAAGTGCCGGTCGGCACTATTTTCTGCCGGTCGGCAAAATAGAGTGCCGATAGATGATTCCAAAGTCAAAAAATGGCTGGTAGGTATGCAAATTGAAGCCCCGGAAGTTAGCGTTCCAATGGCGCAAACCTTGCATCAAAATTCCTTCTGTGCAAAAAGTTATGCCCTTTTTGGTGAAGCCGCGCAGACTCGATCCAACCGGGATGATGCCCAGCTTCAACCAATCATATCTCCTCCACCCGGACTTGGCTTTGGGAGATTCTTGAGTACAAAGTGAAGCCCCGGAAGTCTTCTTCCAACGATGGTGGCCTCATAGCTAACTCCAAGTATGCAATTGAATAAGCCTGATTCAGCGAGGGCTGCTCGACTTTCTTCTACCCGGATTCATGGCGAACTTCTTCTCCAACCTATTTTCTCCCCTCCTCTCCTCTTTTCTTCAACTCCAAACCCCTAAACAAAGTGTTTTGAAGGGTTTGCCTCTCTCCTTGCCGAAGGAATTGAATCTTTGGCCTGCACATCTCTCAACACCGAGCAAACCATCAGTAATGCCCAAGTCTTGAGGGCGGTCAAAAATGGGGTGTCTACACTAGGCTAATAAACCGGAATAAGAGCGCATATGTTTTCAAAAACAAGATATCATGTTTAGTAGTGGCTGATATTTGATCGGGCGAGCGGGGGTGCTCATTGCATAACCTTCTCCAATCGTACCCAAGTTCTCGAGCCGAGGCAACTTTGGTGATGACGGACACATGGCCTTAGGCAACGAGTCAGGGTTTCCTAAATTCCCCAAAATAAATATTTAGGTGGCAACTCTGTATCTGGCAAAGCAGTCCATGTTTGGCACTTCTTTCTAAAAATTAATTTTTCAAAACGATTTGCCGGATTTGGACTTTTTGGTGATTTATCAATCTCGTATTGCACTTTGCGAGATCAAATTAAGAACCGTGACATTGAGTCCGAACTTAGTGAGCCCAATGAACAAAATGGGATTTTCCCGGGACGTTCGGGCGTGTCTACAGTTTCTGGCGACTCTGCTGGGGATTTAGAGAACTTGACTCGAACTTATGATATCTTGTTTTGACTACACTTATGTGTTTCTTTGCATTGCATGTGCATTGGTGCGCTTAGGACACAGTGTTTGCCGTCTGCTATTCTTGAATGGTTTGCCGAGGCTCGCTTTGAGAAGCGTGCCATAAGGCTGACCGGTTACGGGCTCTGCCACGATGGGAACACAAACCCCGGTTTTTACCGGGCACCCTTTTTGACCATTCGACCTAGTGCATATCAGAATCCATGGTGACTATCCCAAACTAGGATAGGTTGCTGACCCGATTATAGGTTGTTTGAAAACCGCTGTGTGCGTAGTGAAACCATAGCTCCTGACAAAATAGGACAGGGAAACCCTACCCCAACATAGGGGTGTTTTGACTCGCATTTGCTTGTTATGTGCTGTTAGAGTGTGTCTCTACAGGTTGTATATATCAGTTTGCAAGTCTGGGTATCAGGCTTGAGGGCATCAGTATTTTAAGAATCAGTTATATCTGTGGATATCAGATTCAGTTTTGGGGCAGCAATTTGGGGAACAGTGATCAGTGGTCAAATACAGTTATTCAGCTATGTTCATTTCTGTATCGATGAAATTGAGCTGAGATGCTGCCTGTTTTCTCTTTCAGTTCAGAGATTCAGTTCAGAGCAACCAGTGTTCTCCTTTGCCGAGGCAAAACAGGAAAAAGGCCAGTCAAGGCTCACCGGTTCATCAGATCCGTTAGTCACCAGTCGCATCACCTCTGTTCGATTCAGCGAATTTATGATGACACAGAATTCAGAGGAAATCGTGGTTATGATAGCGGCACTAAACCAGGGAATCATCATGCAGGGTGATACTGACGTTGAAGTGCAGCACCCACCCAGGTCACCTACCTCACATCCCATCTGGGAACCCCAGTTATTTCAAGCCCTTGAGCCCACCACTTTCGAGTTGATAGGAATGATCGGCGATCTTCAGAGATCTGTGGCTAATCTGGCCTATGGAATGTTGGCTCCTCCACCAACCACATTGTATGCCGAGAACTTCATGCCGGAAGAGCCCCCGCTACTGGGGCAAATTGTAATTGAGCTCAGCCAACCTGAAGCCATCCCAAGTTTCGGGCCATGACCTGTCAACAACAACAAGGCTCCGCTCTGATCAAGCAATCCAAACCTTTGATCGAGCTGAGGCGAGCGGTAAGAACAAGGTTGGGGCAGACATCGATCCCTATGAACAACTTCAGCAGGCTGTTGAAGCTTTGAAAGCCGGAGGGTTGAACAAACAACAAGTGTTCGCGGTCGCTGTAAAGACTGTGGATGACATCTTCCCCACTCAGAATGAGGGCAGTTCAAGCCAAAGGGAAAATCGGGAAGAGGGCCGTCGTACTAGAGCCGTTCCTCCCAACCCTATTTTTGCACCAGGGAAAGATCAGAAAACCAAACCAACACCTGCTGATCCCTTTGCTAGTGCGTCTAACAAAAATCCACAAACCTCGAAGTATCTACCCTGAGGTCGCAGGGTATTCCATGCCCTCTATATGCCTTTGTCTAAGGCTCTTCAAATTCTCGCTGACAAGGGGCATCTCAAACCCCTCGAGCCTCGGCCTCTCCCTAGCCATCTTCCATCTGGTCACGATGCTATCCAGTACTGTGCGTACCACTAGCAAACTGGCCATACTACCGACAACTGCTTCCGTCTTTGCCATGAAGTACAGGATTTGTTTGACAACGGGGTCATCCTCCCGCCGAGCTCAGAAAAGTCCATCGTCACTGGATCAGTGAACCTGGAAGATAATATGATGTAATCAGGGGTTGAACCACCTGTGGGCGGCGCTCAGTTTACTTCAAATATGGCGTATGGCACGCGCTGTTTTGAGCATTTGCGAATGCTAATTTTTGTGGTTTCTGACTTGGGTATTTAGGCCAGTTCAGTTATGTTGTTTTGAGTCTGTCTCTTTGTTTTAAGTCAGTCTTTTTGTTAAGGTCTGTCTTGTTGTATCGAGTCAGTCTTGTTGTATAGGAGTCGAGTGATTCCGGGGATGTTACCTCGGATGTCACTATTTTGTTTTGTGTTTGTCTCTTTGCTTTCTTTTTTAGTCTGTTTCTGCCGTGGAGCTAGTTACACCAGAAGATCTGAATGAAACAGTTGTGGCTTTCATGTTTTTGTACTTATTTCTACTTTGAGCCTGTTGTGCCAACAAGTTTAGAATGAAACGGTAGTGCATTCCACCTGCTTTTCTGTGCCTTGAAATTGTTACATTGACCTAAGTTTTTTCAAAACTTTTTGAACATTGTATTCAAAACGAAGAGGAAGGAATTCCTCGGGATTTGCATAAATTTGATCAAATTGAGGGAAAGAGAGGTGTGCTAAGCCCTTAACGAATGAGATCATGTTTGTTAATGTGAGTACTGAGAAGGACCCTGGCTTGATCCAGATTGGTTCTACACTGTCTTCAGCGCGAGCGATTTGTCGCTTTCTTAAAAGATTTCAAAAAATGTTTTGCGCAGTCCTGAAAAGACCTGTGTGGAATCGCTCTTGAGATTGTGCAGCTTAAGATCGCTCTCAGCCCCGAGACTCGACCCCTCACTTCAAACCTTGAACTTGAATTCATAATGTTCAACGGTCAACTACAATGTGAGGCCTGTGTGGCCAGATTCGAAGTAGCCCTCGAACTAGGGGCAAGGAAGTCAGATCAAGAAGATCAGATGTCGTCAAAAGAAGCTTGCAAAGCTAGATCAGAAGCACCCCTCGAACTAGGGGCAAAAATGTCAAAGGCGCTCGAAGAGTCAAAGATGAGTCTTTTCTGCAAACCAGGAAAGACTGGCAAGAATGCCAAATCCCAGAAGGGGGAAAGAAGAAAGTATTGCTGAAGGACAACCAAGTTCCTATCCACAACACTAGGGGCAAATTCACCCTCCATTGGATGGACTTCTACATCATCGGCGAACAGCAGCCATTCTCTTGGATTCAGATGGCTCCGAGATCTCAAACCATTCAACATGGACAAAGCTAAACTTTTACCCTTGAGAGGCTCGCTCTGCCGAAAACCTGGAAAGGCGACCTAGGCAAAAGTTAGAGCAAGAAAAACAAGAAAAAGAACAAAAAAAAATGCAAAGAATAAAAAAAAAAGGAAAAGAAGAAAAATGAAGAAAATGAAAAGAAAAGATGAAAAAGAAAAAAGAAGAAAAGAAATTAAAAGAATTTAAAAGAAAAGAAGAACAAAGCTCGCAAGGTTGAAAACCCAAAAAGGGCGGCCTTGGCAAAAGTTAGAGCGCAAAAGGAGAGGTTAATACCCGAGTGTACCTTACCCCCGAACTACGTAAGGCTTGATTCCCATCTTTGGGATACGTAGGCAACTTTATTCTGAAGTCCAGCCGTAAAACACTTCAAATTCGACTGTGTCCATGTGATGGTTCTGGTCATCTTTGTCTTCTCTGTATCCGAGAATTCAATTGTAATTGTCACTGTGAGGACTGGTTGCCGTGTGCTGCGGCGCTATTCAGACTAGGGCCAACTTTCCATTGCCGTGCAGTGCTGCGGTGCTATTCAGACAAGGGGCAACTTTCCGTTGCCATGCAGTGCCATTTAGACAAGGGGTGATTTTCCATTGTTTCGGATATAAGGTTGTGCATCTCAAGAGTAAGTTCCGTGTTGGTCAAGTAGTGGCCGTTTGTAAAAACAAGTTTTGAGAATTTTTAATGAGGTTGACTAATTTTCTCTCGAAAATTATTCCATTTTTCCAAAACTGGACCATTTCTTGGACCTGAAAAAGGAAAATTTTCAGTGCTCATAGCCTAACTTGCATGATTTCGAATCAAAAGTGAACAAGCATGTTAATCTAACTCTCATGTTGGTAAAAA
Source organism: Camellia japonica (assembly GCA_030407325.1). Lineage (NCBI taxonomy): Eukaryota > Viridiplantae > Streptophyta > Magnoliopsida > Ericales > Theaceae > Camellia > Camellia japonica. The sequence goes on from JAPPVO010000017.1 coordinate 13,576,637, forward strand.
TTGTTTTAGTAGAAAACCAAAACAAAAAATTGGTCAAAATGATGAACTAGGGGCACAGTTGAGATGAACTAGGGGCACAGTTGAGTCAGGCTTCCTGTCTTTCCCCCGTTGTCAATGCATTTGCCAGAAAAAGCACCATACTTGCTGGAAAGGGCACCCTATTCGCCAAAAAGGGCATAGCGGAAGCTAACAGAAAAGGGTCGAAAGGTCTCATATCCTCCGAGCAGCGAGGTATCAAGCCAAGTGCGAAGCACGAACTGGAATGGAGCAAGGTATTCCACTCCCTCATCCAGACAGATCTGATCACGTCTAAACTCCCCAGCAGAGCATCGTCAACCGATGTCAGTTGCAGATCTGCTGCGCGTCTGGTCTCATTGCAACCCCTCTGTGGGAGAAACTCATTGTTGTGAATAAGAATGAGAATCTGGTAGAATACCAGGGGCAAGAACCCACAACTTCCTGCTTATCCATCAACCACCCAGGGGAGGGATAAAAAAATGAGAGATTAAAGAATAGAGAGATGTGCGCTGAGAGAAAAAAGTGAGGAAAAGGGCTTTTTCAGAAAAACAGAGCCTGAGGGCCGAGTGATGTGAGAATCACAAATGAGAAAGGGTGGGAAACAATACCCGGAGAAACTGGCTCCTCGTGCACTGAGAAGTGTCTTGCCATTGGAACACGTCTGTGTGTCGTGTCAGTCGTTTTGTTTGTCTCGATTCTTGTTTTGAGTCGTTTCGGGTGTCTATAGATGTGTTTAGGTTGTGTTACCTAGTCCTTCTCTTTGTGTTGAGTCGTGGTGTGTTGTGTTCAATCGTAGGCTCAAATACCCAGTTGAGAACTTATTCTCACTCTCAATTTCAAAAAATCGTTTTGTGTTCAGAGTGCCGTGCCGTTCTCCACATTTGTGCAAAACAAGATTTTGTTCTTTCAAAAACCGCAGGGTTCAACCCGGGTCATGTGGGAACAGTAAAACCAGGACCTATCTGAAGCTATATAGGTTCCAGACTTCGAAGCAAAAGAAAAAAAGGAAAATGTAGGGCATCTAAGTTTGTTTCAACTTCTGCAAGTTCCGTCATCGCATCCTGTATGTTCAGAATGAGCTGTGTGTTCAAAATTAAAAGAATATTGTGTTATGAGCCGTGTGTTCAGATCGAGCAGTATTGTGCTATGGGCTGCGTGTTCAAAGTTGAAATGTGTGAGCTGCGTGTTCAAAGTGGAATGTGTGAGCTACGTGTTCAAAATGAAGTGAATGAGCTGTGTGTTCAGAAATGAAAATTTATGAGCTACGTGTTCAGAATTAAGAATGAGCTGCGTGTTCAAAATGAAGTGAATGAGCTGTGTGTTCAGAAATGAAAATTTATGAGCTGTGTGTTCAGAATTAAGAATGAGCTGCGTGTTCAGAATTGAAATGTGTGAGCTGCGTGTTCAAAATGAAGTGAATGAGCTGCGTGTTCAGAATTAAGAATGAGCTGCGTGTTCAGAATTGAAATGTGTGAGCTGCGTGTTCAAAATGAAGTGAATGAGCTGTGTGTTCAGAAATGAAAATTTATGAGCTGCGTGTTCAGAATTAAGAATGAGCTGCGTGCAAATGAAAATGTATGAACTGCGTGTTCAAAATGAAGTGAATAAGCTGTGTGTTCATAAATGAAAATTTATGAGCTGCATGTTCAGAATTGAAATGTGTGAGCTGCGTGTTCAAAATGAAGTGAATGAGCTGTGTGTTCAGAAATGAAAATTTATGAGATGCGTGTTTAGAATTAAGAATGAGCTGCGTGCAAATGAAAATGTATGAGCTGCGTGTTCAGAATTGAAATATGTGAGCTGCATGTTCAAAATGAAGTGAATGAGCTGTGTGTTCAGAAATGAAAATTTATGAGCTGCGTGTTCAGAATTAAGAATGAGCTGCGTGCAAATGAAAATGTATGACTGCGTGTTCAGAATTAAAATGTGTGAGCTGCGCGTTCAAAGTGAAGTGAATGAGCTGTGTGTTCGGAATGAAAAAACGTTGAGCTGTGTGCCCGAAAATGAGCTATGTGCACGAAGAATGAGCTCCGTGCCCGAAAATGAGCTGTGTGCCCGAAGAATGAGCTGTGTGCTCGAAAATGAGCTGTGTGCCCGAAGAATGAGCGGGGTGCTCGAAAATGAGTTGTGCGCCCGAAGAATGAGCTGCGTACCCGAAAATGAGCCGTGTGCCCGAAAATGAGCTGTGTGCCCGAAATGAGCTGTGTGCCCGAAGAATGAGCGGTGTGCCCGAAAATGAGCTGTGCGCCCGAAGAATGAGCTGCATGCCCGAAAAGAGCCGTGTGCCCGAAAATGAACTGTGTGCCCGAAATGAGCTATGTGCCCAAATGAACTGTGTGCCCCAAATGAGCTGTGTGCCCCAAATGTGCTATGTGCCACAATGAGCTGTGTGCCCCAAATGTGCTGTGTGCCCAAATGAGCTGTGTGCCCAATTGTGTCGTGTGTCAAATTAACAGAATATTGTGCTGTGAGCTGTGCGCCAAGTCAGCATCGTATTCTAAATAAGCTGCGTGCCAAATCAGTATTGTGCTATGTGCGAGCCGTATGCCAGAATGAGCAGAAGTACTGTGCATATGAATGTGTTCAGAACGAGCAGATATAATACATAGCAAAAGCATGAAGTGTGCAAGAAATGCAAAATGCATCGTTAGGCACACCTTTCTCGCACTGTTATACACATTTTAAGAGCATTGTTATGCACACTACTCGTCGCATTATCACGCACGTCTACCTTGCATTGTTATGCATCTTACTTGCGTTGTGCATGCATTTTATCGTGCTATTTTGCGCATCGCACCATTTTGTGCACCTTACTTGCATTGTGCATGCATTTTATCGCGCTTTCTTGTGCATCGCACTGTTTTGTGCAGTTTATACTCGCGCTACCTTGCACACCACACATTACATGCATCGCACTGTTTTGTGCAGTTTACACTCGCGCTCTCTTGCGCATCGCACTATTTTGTGCAGTTTACACTCGCGCTCTCTTGCGCATCGCACTGTTTTGTGCAGTTTACACTCGCGTTATTTTGCACATCACACTGTTTTGTGCAGTTTATCATCTCGCACTTTCTTGCGCATTGCACTATCCTGTGCATTTCATTACAGGCTCTCATCTTGCATAGAAAATGCTTGCATCTTTTGCATTGAACCTTGCTCGCGCTCTCTTGCGCACCTCACCTGCACTTGTTAGTACCTTGCTCGCGCTTTCTTGCGCACCTCACTCGCACTTGTTAGTGCATTGCATCACACTGTCTTGTGCACCTGTATCGCACTGTTTTGTGCTCTTTGCATGTTGCACTGTCTTGTGCATTCATTCTACCTCGTACTGTCTTGTGCACTCCTCTAGTCTAGGAGACCTTAAATCCTCTGGTCTAGGAGACTTTAAATCCTGCATCTTCATCGCACTGTCTTGTGCACTCTCTGGTCTATGAGACCTTAAATCCTCTAATGGTGCAATTCCTTTGGTGTTTGTAGTGCCCGAACGACTTCCGATGGTCTGGTATAGCCACCTGCCTGTGTTTGCGGTGAGTTCCTAGGAGACCAACTGAGACGGTGGACACTAGAGTTCGAATGGCTCATGCCTAGAACGCAAAGGTTCGGGATTTCCGAGACTAAAGTCTGGTTTAAATGCCCAGAGGTATATCCTCAGCTTGAAATCTGTATGGCAGCCCCATAGATTGAGATAGCATGTGTATGCGCCTCAATTCTGGATACTGAACCAACCTAGTCTGTCACCCTGTTGGAGAATAGGGAAAGCTGCGACCATAGTCAAGGAGAAACGTAGTACCTGTGGTCCAACCGAGAAGAAGGGGAAGATTCCCACATCAGCATGAGGTAGGACATTGCCGAGGTAAGTCACTGCCAATTGCCCCTGTAAGGTACCTTCGCTTCCTAACTACTACATCATCTAGTATATCCATTGCATTGCATAAATCCTGAATTTTCAAATCGGCTTCGCCCAGCGTATAAGTCCAATTATCAACCCGGCTTCGCGCAGCGTATAAGTCCAATTATCAAATCGGCTTCGCGCAGCGTATAAGTCCAATTATCAAACCGGCTTCACGTGGCGTATAAGTCCAATATTCAAATCGGCTTCACGTAGCGTATAAGTCCAATTATCAAAATCTTCCTGCATATCATTTTGCATCCTGCCCCTGAACTACACTGGTTTGATTCCTTGCAAAGGGATACGTAGGTAGCCTGCGGGCGCAACCATTTATTTATCTGTCCTTTGTCCAAGTCTTCGGCTTTGTCAAAAATGGGTCGTCTCTGGGCTTTGACATTCACTCACGTCACTTCTTGACTTTCGAGTTCTGTCAAAGAGGGGCAACTGTAGACACCCCATTTTTGACCGACCTTAAGACTCAACGTCATCGATTGAGCGTTCGGTGATTGTGCATGTTGTGCTCATTTCGAGGTTTCGGAGTTCTTGGCTGAGAGCCTCACCTCCGGACCTCGGGACTCTTTGTACTTTGACTCGGTCTGCAAATTAAGTCTTGTTTTCTCTTCCCGGAGGGAGGAGAGGTCTTGTAGACCATCTCTCAGTGGTTATAGACTACTTTTCATGGTCGTAGGCCACTGTTCCTGTTTGGAGACTAGTTTCCGATTTTCAGAGTCGTCGGCCGTACGCCTCGGCTCGGGACCTCTTAATATTCTCAGTTTGGCATGGTTTTTTGAACACACCTTGTTTCCTCTGTCTAGAGGGACACTGTGGTCCGGGAGACCACTTTTGTGGCTGTACACCACTTTTGGTGCTCAACAGCCAGTTATCGGGGCACCCGGCCGCGCGCTTTGCCCCCCGAACTCTCGTTTTGCATCCGTGTTGGTTCATTTTTAAAATGAACCTTGTTTTCCTAGTTTGGGAGGTGGTACAAGGGTGGGAGACCACCTTTTCTCCTTGGAGACCACTTTCTCCCCGCCAGCCGATTTTCTTGTCGGGAAGCTGGTTTTCTTGGTCTTTGGGCCACATTTGCTGGTCTCCCACCACACCACTAGCTTGCTTTCAAAGTAGAGACCACCAAATGGAGCCACCGACCACTTTTTTGTGTGGGAGACCACCTACCCTGGTCGGCCGACCAGGGGAAGTGGTCGACCGACCACCTTTTCTGGTCGGCCAGCTCCCTCCTGTTTTGTCTGTTTGAGTGGGTGCCAGCTGTGCCAGCTGGAAGGCACAGACTGTATCCTCCATACACGTGTATGGAGGATCTTGAGCCTTGTTTTTAGCTTCTTGAAGAAGCTTTGGCCTTGTTTGTCTATAAGAGAGGCCCTCCCCCTCCTTGAACCAGGTTCAGAATTTCTCTAAGGCAAAACAATACATATCTCTCTATATCTCTATATTTTGGCTCATAAGGTGCATTGTTCTTAACCTTTTTACACTACACCTCATAGCCATACACTTCCACCATTGATTTGAGGTTCTTGGAGGTTGTTTTCAGAGGTTAAAGAGCTGGTTTTTGGTCCCAAAGTTTGCTGGTTTTGCTGAGCTTCAAGGGTAATCACTTTTCCCTCTTTTAAGCATTATTTTGATCCTTCTCTTAGCCTCATTTGCATGCTTATTGAGCTTTGTTGTCAACTGAAAAAAGGTTCATATTTAAGTGATTTTCATGTTTGTTTAAGGCTCTTTTGGTGTTGGGGGTCATCTACCCTCTTACATGCTCTATTTAGCCTTGTTTTGAGCCATGCCATGAGACCTTGGTATTGAGCTTTGCTTGGCCCTTTAGACACTGAAATCCAGCAAATTTTCAGTGGTTAGCATGTGATTTTCAGAGAGGGGTGACCCTCTCTCTTTTGGCCTTGTTTGCTTGCATTTTTGGCTTTCTAAGGGAGCATATATTTCCACACTTCCTAGCCTTGGTTCAGGTCCTTTTTAGTGACTTTTAGGACCTTCCTAGACTCTTTTTATGGCTGGTTGGGTCACCTTTTGTTTGCCTCTTGCATGTGTAGAACAATCCCTTGCATAGCCTATCAAAGTAACACCTCATTCTTGCATGTATTGGTCATGTTTCAGTGGGTTTTTGGCCATCATTTGGCATGCCATGATTCTTTTTTTGGCTGGTTTGGTAGCCTCTCATATGCTTCACATGCTTGTAGTGTAAATCATGTTCACTAGCTTATAATGCATGTTGTTTTGGCCCTCTATGCTAGCATATTTTGGCCATGCTCCAAACTGATTTTATTCATATTTTGGGCTGCCTTAGCTCTGTTTTGAGGTCCCTTGGTTGAATGATGCTTTCCATGTATGGTTGTAGTGTAATAGCCTTACTTAGCCTTGAGTTTTGAATCCCCTTACATGCTTAACTTGAGGTGTTTGCATGTTTTAGCATCATTGAGCATGATATTTCAGAGTTTATTTCTTGGCCATATTCTCATGTTTGTCACTCTTTCAATATGTTCGAGAGTTGCATCATTATACCCCATTTATGAGCCTTTGCATTGAGCTTCATTCTTATGCCTTTCAAGCCACCATCTTGGCTCATTTTGCCACTGTTTTGGGCCTGCTTAAGGTCTGTTTGGAGTTGGTTTTGTCATTTGAGCATCGCCCTACATGCCTCTAGTGTAATGTGCTTCACTAGCTTCGGTACTTGAGCCTTTCAACATGCATTGTGTGAGTTGTTTGCATGATTCGGAGCCATTTTGTATGTCATTTCAGAGCTGGAACATGTGTCATTGTATGCCATATTTCATCCTTTCAATGCTTTTGTAGAGTTGCATTTTGTGCCCTTGGGCTTAGGTCCTTGCATTATGTATGCTAGCATGAGTTTTGGAGTCTCTTTTTTCATCATGTATGGCCACTGAGTTGGGCATGGCTGAGGCCTATTCATCTTGGTTTAAGTCTATTGTTGTATTATGTATGCCATGTCATAATGCGTTGTGCATGTTATGTTATTGTTTGCATTGAGCATGCCATGATCATATTGCATTGAGTATGCCATATTGTCCATAGCATTGTGTATGCCATGTAGTTACATTGCATGTTTGCCATGTTGCTTGCATTGTGTTGGGAATAGGTGTTAGTCCAAACACGGGAAACGAGGGACGTTTCGTACTTCAAGTGATGAAAGGTGCCTTAATTCCCGGTCGCCGACACTCTTGACTACCCATGACGGAGTTGTTGGCTTTAGGTGCTTGTATGTGCATTCATTTCACATTGAGTCGTGCAATTCGACTCCTCGGCCATCATGCATCGAGATGCTCGACCGGTGGCCCGAGGGTCAAGGACTACACTCCCTAGAGCTAATGCGGGGAGAGTGGTCTTGCACACATGTGTTGCAAATACCTTGTCGTGCCTCTCTCTTTCCCTTTGTTGCAGAAAAACAGAATCCAAGGGAAGAAACTGGTCGGCCGACCAGGTTTTCTGGCAGGCCGACCACCTTCTTTGGTTTCCACCACAAAAGGTGGTCGGTAGTTGGTCTCCCATGACTATGAGCTGGTTGGCAGCCTTCCGACAGATTCCCAGGGGAGAGTTTCAGCCTTCTGGAGCTTTGTGCAATATTCTGAGGTCAATTGCAAACAGAGGCGAGTTGGGGCGTCGCAAGGGATTTCCAAACAAAGCAATTCAAGCATGCATGCATCCTTTGTCATTCAAAGCAGAGCTGAGGCAGCCTATTTCATTTAGTTTACATGCTTATTTAAATTGCTTACTTGGTTAATTTGTTGATTAATTAGAGTTGTGTAATATTTAGCTGTAGCTCGTTATTCATTTCGTTGTGTAATAACTAGTTTAATTAGATTAGCTAGCTGGTTCTGTATTATTTATTCAGACCCTCCTCCGAGGGGGCAATGTTGTAAATAAGTGTGCATGTGTGTGATGCATGTCTTCCAACCCCCATTTCTTTCTCCTTTTTATTTACCAGCTTACGATGGTTAGTTTAGGGTATGTTTCAATTAGCATCCTTATGCTCGCATGTTTGCATCCATTCATCTATCTTGCATGCACCGGGCTCGCCACATCATACTAACTGCATTGTATTTCAACCCCGAGTTGAATACATGTTATCTGTAGCATCTCATATGCCATCTTAGGATAGCCGAGCCTGTATTAGTTGCATTTCGCATGTGTTGCATTAGCCATCTTAACATGAACTAGGATCATGCATTGATTACTAACTAGTTTATGTTTTGGCTTGGAGTACTCGGTGAGTGTTTATGCTTTAGTATCCTTACATGTGTGTGAGTGACTGCCATGATAGCATGCTTGCCATGAGGCTAACTACTTATGTGATATACCTGCCTGAATGCCTGTGGGTGAAGGTTGGATTATTTAAATTGGAACAATTCATCAATTGCGAGTTTTAAGCCCACTTGAGAGTGGCAAATCACCATGTTTTCTAAGCCCACTTGAGGGTGGCAAAATCCGATTTTAGCCTACTTGCGAGTAGCAAACCGTTTTCAAAAACAAACATGAGATGTTTTGTTCCAACTTAGACGATCCAGTCTATACTTGTATGCTATGCGCATTACGTAGCAATTCTAGGCTAATAAACCGGAATAAGAGCGCATATGTTTTCAAAAACAAGATATCATGTTTAGTAGTGGCCGATCTTTGATCGGGCGAGCAGGGGTGCTCATTGCATGACCTTCCCCAATCGTACCCAAGTTCCGAGCCGAGGCAACTTTGGTGATGACAGACACGTGGCCTTAGGGAACGAGTCAGGGTTTCCTAAATTCCCCAAAATAAATATTTAGGTGGCGACTCTGTATCTGGCAAACCAGTCCATGTTTGGCACTTCTTTCTAAAAATTAGTTTTTCAAAACGATTTGCCAGATTTGGACTCTTTGGTGATTTATCAATCTCGTATTGCACTTTGCGAGATCAGATTAAGAACCGTGACATTGAGTCCGAACTGTAGTGAGCCCAATGAACAAAACGGGATTTTCCCGGGACGTTCAGGCGCGTCTACAGCATGGTTTAAAAATCAAGCCAAATGGAGAACATTAAGCGGTCCCGAGACAAGGCGCGCGACCGAAGGCTCCGAAAATCAGAAACTAGTCTCCAAGCGAGAAAAGTGGTCTACGACCACGAAAAGTAGTCTACGACCACAAAGAGGTGGTCTGTAGACCACTCCTTCCCTCCGAGGAAGAGAAACGAGGCTTGGTCCACAAACTGAGCCAAAGCATAAAGAGTTCAGAGGCCCGGAGGCAAGGCACTCAATCGAAAACTCGAAAACCTCAGAATGAGCACAACATGCACAATCACCGAGCGCTCAATATCGGTAGAAATTTTAAGGTCTGAGTCTGAGTCTTAAGGTCGGTCAAAAATGGGGTGTCTACAATCAGTTCAGTGCAATGTGCGGAAATGTTTAGTTGAGATGTTAGTTTCAGTATATCGGTAGAAATATGATAACCGAAATGCAAGAACTGAAAATAACCTGAATGTCGTGGGCGCTAAGCATCGTCTCTCTCCTCAAGATCATACCCTCAAATGAGGCCAACACCTCGAGTAATCCCTCGACGTATCTGATGGAGGGCTGTAAATGTAAGTTGAAATGATCAGTGAATGAATGAATAAGTATCACGAAAATGAAATGATTGAAACCTGTAAAGTATACTGGTGGTGAGTCAAGTGTCCTGACATAGCGGTGATTAGGCAACGGGGGCTCAAGCGAAATCTAATAGGGCACTCCGGAGTATCGCCAACTTGTCAGCTCGGTCGGAAGATCTGGCCATCCAACACTCTGCCTGGTGGGACGCATCCCTCTAGCTCCACCCCTCGGTGCCCGAGCCCTGCTCATCGAAGGGGCATCTACTGCCCGAGCCTTGCTCGTTGAAGGGGCATCTGCTGCTCTGGCCCTGCTCAACGAAGCAATATCAGCTGCTCTCCCCATGTGAGCACGATCACCTGTCAACAGGGGCATGAGGTACTCCTGAAGATAAGTCGTATAGTCCCCCTCCTCAATGAACATGTCTGCATCTACACCTCGCATGAAATCAGTAATCTCCTGGAGGGAGATACTCTCTGTGGCTCGCATAGAAGGTGGAGGCAGTAAAGGGACTGACTGTAAGGGCAGGCCCATTGTTTGGCGCATGAAGCGCTCGCCAAGAAACCAGGCTCGACCCACTGGCCCCTCAAGCAGGAGCCGATATCGAGAGGCGCTCCAAGCTCCGGCAAAATGAAATCTGGCCCCCTCTGGCATCGCCGCCCAAGGCTGCCATGTGACCTGCAGACAACAAGTGCATAAATTAATGAGTGGCCATTAGATATGCAAAATGAATTGAAGCTGAAAGTAAGAAGAACTGTGAGTTTTGAATTACCTCCTTCGTCCTCACAGTGTCAAAATACTGTCGAAGGTATAAAAAGGTCTCATGGGCCCTCGGCTGGCACCGACCATCATATCGATGCAAGTAGGGTACCTCGAGCGGTGTCTCGACCTCCGGCTTGAGAGCAAGAGCTGGGAAATAGGCGTATACCACAACTGTGAAAAGCAAGACAGCGGTAGTGAGAATACAGATAAACACAGATAATGTGGAAAACAGAGTATGTGTGCGATGTACAGAAAATGCAAATTGCAGAGAATACAAAATACACAGAGAAGGCATAAAGCTAAGTGTGGCACAGTATATAGAAAGTACAAGTGCAGAGCAGAGATTAGACTATATGTGTGCAGTGTGCAGTGTACAAAAAGTGCAAAACAAAAAGCATGGCAAGAAATGTAAAGTTGAAAAGTAAAGCATACCTCCCAGGCTCTCCAATAGCCGCCCACTCTGTCCCCGCTCCTGCGAGAGGTCGAGCTCATATAGCAGTAAAGGGTAGCGAGGCCGGCGCTGCCCCAATCATAACGCCGAACCTGGGATAGGTCCACTAAGGCGCGCAGAAGATACAGCCCGACTGTGTTCACCCTGTCGGCGAACAAAGTAGTGCCGAAGAGGAACATCAAGAAGCCTCGAGCGTACTACTCTGTAGCCTCAATCATCGCAGGCTTAGTCCCTCTGAAGTGGTCTGAGAACTAGGTGTATCTGACCATACTTGATCGGAAAATGGGCTGGTGTGCTCCCAGCAGATAGGTCCAAGCAGTCTCCCACTCATCCATATCAGAATCATATGGGATCAGCTGGCCTCCTACCTCAAGGCCTGTCAACATGGCGAAGTCATACAGGGTCATGGTCATATCCCCGGTGGTAGAGAAATGGAAGGAGTTGGTGGTGTCCCACTATCTCTCTACCAATATGCCTAAGAGGGTCCTGCTCGCCATGAGACGCGAGAGCCCCATGCAGAACAAGCCAAACCCTGCTTCATCAATCATCTGTCGGACACCGTCAGGGAGGTCCATATACCACTCCCTCGCTGCGGTCGACCCATATTCGCGGGTGAAACGGAAGTCAGCCTGTGTGGATGAGCAGAAATACAGTCTGTGAAAGTGTTCAGACCAAATAAGCAGAAATACAGTGTGTGAAAGTGTTCCAAATGAACAGAAATACAGTGTGTGAAAGTGTTCAGAATGAGCAGAAATACAGTGTGTGAATGTGCTCAGAATGAGTAGATAAAATACAGTGCAAAAGTGTGAGCTATACAAGGAATGTAAAGTGCATCGCAGTAAATGTAAGAGTGCAGTGTGTACCTTGGAGGCGTCATGGGACAGATGAGACTCCGGCTCCCATAGTAAAAGATCTGCAGGTGCACGCCATGCAAATCCAGTAAAGTGGCAAACTGTGCTAGGTGGTAGTGCATGTGCCTCAGGACTATACCTCTCTGGGTCGAAGGGCCGGACTCTGGGTGGCAATGGAATGTACTCGGGCTCCTCCTCCGTCCTCGGAGAACCCCCATCATGTAGAGCGTCGTCTGTAATCTGGAAAGAAGGTGAAAAGTAGGCGAAAATGGGCAAAAGTTCCAAAAGTCGTCAGAAGTCAACTCTCGGGGAGAGAAAATGGCAGAAAAAGTCAAAGCCCAGGAAAAGGCGCCAAACTCAAGACAAACTTGAGGGAAACAAATCTCAAGTGATGGAAATGGAGAAAAAAGCTTCGAAAAGAAATTTTGATCGCTTCAAAATGGAGGAAACCGAAAGGTTTTAGCGAATCAACTTCGCGAGGGGCATTGGAAAACACGTGTAGAGCACGGATCTAAGAGGAAAAAGTGTCTAGGGGCAAAAAGGAAGAGATTTTGGCACTATGTGTGAGAGGAAATGTGATTTAGGGAAGTGTTTTTAAAGTTCTCCATGCAAAAAGACTAAACTGTCTCGAATCTGCCACAACTGGCCGACCGACCAGTTTTTGTGGCCGACAGATATAGCAGGTGGCCGACATACCTTCAGGGTGGCCGGCAGGTGCCCAGTGTTCTCCCTGTCAGTTTTCAGGCTGTTTTGAGTCCTTGGCCTTCAAGAAAGTGCAAGAAAAGTCCACTGTTCGGCTCAAGGTAACTCTCCGGAAGTTTCAACTCATGTCTTCGATGCATGACTCATCGTCAGCCGGCATGAACGAGGTGTCTCCTTTTGAAATACATTGTAACTCCTCTGAGAGGTAAATCGGAGGTTGCAAATGAATTGGTCTTGTTAAGACGCGCGTTTCTTTATTCGGTGTTTTGCATTGAACCTGCTATTGATGTTGCATTAAATATGCATTGTTATTGTACACAGAATATGTATGCTGGGTTGCATTGCATTACTTATGTTCTCATGTTTGCATAGAATGTGCATGTCGTGTTGTATTGCATTGTGCATGCCCTTACATTCGCATAGAAAATGTCCATACCTGTTGCATTGAACATGCATTCGGTGTTGCATTGAGCATGCTCCATTTCTATGTTGCATAGAATATGCTCCATTTCTCGTTGCATAGAACATGCATTCCTATTGTATGGTACTTGTCAAAGTTTCTGTCTTGTGTAGGCACGATATTGTATGTACAGTTCGTTTAGAGGAACTCCGGGTAAGATCATTCCCACCCGTTGAACACCCCCTTTGGTTAGAAACACTCGGGTACGCCCGATGTTTATACCATCCCTTTGGTTAGAAACACCCGGGTACGCCTGGTGTTTATACCATCCCTTTGGTTAGAAACACTCGAGTACGCCCGGTGTTTATACCACCCCTTTGGTTAGAAACACTCGGGTACGCCCGGTGTTTATACCTTGCTTTGGTTAGAAACATTCAAGTATGCCCGGTGTTTATACCTTGCTTTCGTTAGAAGCATTGGGTTGCGTGCCTGATGTTTATACCATCCTTTTTGGTTAGAAGGCTCTGGATCGTGTGTTCGACGCTTATACCCCCCCTTCGGGTTAGAAGCATCTGGATCGTGTGTCCGACGCTTATACCACTCAATTGGTTAGAAGCGTTTGGACGTGTGCCCGACACTTATACCTCTCTCTTTTGGTTAGAAGCATTGGGTTGTGTGCCCGATGTTTATACCACCCTTCCAGTTAGAAGCGTCTGGATCGTGTGTCCGACGCTTATACCACTCCTTTGGTTAGAAGCGTTTGGACATGTGCCCGATGCTTATACCTCTCTCCTTTGGTTAGAAGCGTCTGGATTGTGTGTCCGACACTTATACCACCCCTTTGGTTAGAAGCATTGGGTTGTGTGCCCGATGTTTATACCACCCTTCCGGTTAGAAGTGTCTGGATCGTGTGTCCGACGCTTATACCCTCCCTTTTGGTTAGAAGCATCTGGATCGTGTGTCCGACGCTTATACCACACCTTTGGTTAGAAGCGTTTGGACGTGTGCCTGACGCTTATACCTCTCTCCTTTCGTTAAAAGCATTTGGATCATGTGTCCGACGCTTATACCACCCCTTTGGTTAGAAGCATTGGGTTGTGTGCCTGATGTTTATACCTCCCTTCCGGTTAGAAGCGTTTAGACTGTCTCCCGACACTTATACCACTCTGTTTTGGTTAGAAACATTAGAACGTGTTCTGATGTTTATACCGCCCTCCGGTGTTTCCACTGCTATCTTTTTCCTCTCGCGTGTGACGCGTTAGGATGCTTTGGTTAAATGCATCTGGACGGGCTCCGATGCTTATACCACTCTTTGTTTCGATTGCATAATGGTTGGATGTGTTTCACCTGTTATTATTGTTCTTTGTGGCTCGGAACCTTAGGGTGTGTCCTTAGGTTCGCACCACTTCAATCATCGCATGTGCCACGCGTTAAGATCTTGTTTACCACACCCGGTGCAGCCAACGATTGCGTTTCTTTACCTTTTTCTGCGTGAGGCGCAGTTAAGATTGCATAATTTTCTTACATCCTTTCTGCATGAAATGTGGTTTGGTTCATATTAACTTGCTTGTGTACGAGTTTGCTGTAGCATTTCTTTGCATAACATTTGCATCTAGATGTTTCACTATAGCCCTCATTGCATGATCACAAGTTATGTTCTGCATCGTGCATGTTATTTGCATTTTGCCCCAGCCTGTGGACGCATCTATATTGTTATCTTGCTTGTTAGTCTGAGTCTTCGGCCTTGTCAAAAATGGGTCGTCTCTGGGCTTTGACATTCACTCCCGTCATTTCAGGACTTCCGAGTTCTATCAAAGAGAGGCAACTGTAGACACCCCATTTTTGACCAACCTTAAGACTTAGACATCATTGTTTGCGCACTCGATGATTGTGCATGTTTGTGCTCGTTTTGAGTACCCGAAGTTCTCATCTGAGTGCCTTATCTTTGAGCCTTTAAACTCTCTTTGTTTTGGCCTTGCTTCTGGGCCAAACCTTGGTGCCTCTTGCCTGGAGGGGGAAAGGGCCTTGTCGGCCACTTTTGGCACTTGTCGGCCACTTTTCCCCCTTTTCGGCCACTTGAAGTGGTCGGTCGGCTAGGGGAGGTGGCCGACGGCCAATTTTCTCCTTTTTCAGATATTTTATGTGCCAGCTGTTGATCACTGAAAGCCTCCTCCATACACATGTATGGAGGGATGAAAGCAAGCTTTTGGCTTGCATTTCTATATAAGGGGAGGCCTCTCCCCCATTTGAGGGGTTGGAATTTTTGTGAGCAAAATTTCTGCCTCTCTCTAGAATTCTCTCTCTCTCTCCTCTTGTTTATGCTTGAAAGTGGGAATTCTCTACATATTTGCATACAAACCCTTAACCAAATTAGACCACCTTGGAGCTGAGGCATCTTGGGACCTATTTTGGGTCGTTGAAGGGTTATTTGAGCCAAGAAAGTGGCTGTTTAAGTGTTGTGCTTCAAAGGTATAAGTCTTATCTCTTTTAAGCTCTTTGTACATAGTTGTTTTATCACCTTTTTGTGCTGTTTTGAACCTAGTTTTCAACTACAAAAAGTTCTAAATTTTGGGCCTAAACATGTTAGTTTAAAGCCATTTTGTGCTAAGGGGTTGTATCCCCCTTCTTGTTGCCCATTTGTATGTGCCTTTGCATCATCTCGTAGCATGTAAAAGTCAAACTTTTTGGGCCTTTAAACCACTGAAATTCAGAGTTATTTTAGTGGTAAAAAGTGTGTTTTGAAGTCCAAAAATGGAGGGGTTGGCCTCCCCTCCTTCTCTCTCTCTTCCATGCCTAGTTAGCATTACAAAGTAGCATGTTTTTGTGGCTTGTGTTAGCTTATTTCAAGCATGTTTTAGGCCTTCTTTTGACATGTCTCAACTCTTTTTTTGGTTGGTTGGAGCACTTGTTGCTTGCTTCTTGCACTTGTAGTGCAATTATGCTTACTAGTGTAGCATGTCTAATGAGTTAGCCTATTATTCTAGCTTGTGTTAGCTTGATTCTAGCACATTTTAGCTACTGTTTTGACATGCTTTAAATCTATTTTGGGTCGGTTAAGTCCTTCGAGGCTTGGTTTGCATGGCTATAGTGTAACGGTCTTCACTAGTCCATTGTTTTGAGGCTTTGAGCATGAAGTGCATGTGTTGATCGCATGTTGTAGCATCATTTAGCATGTGATTTCAGTGCATATAGCTCTGTCACACTCTCACTTGTTTCACTCTTTCATTGCTTTTGAGAGTTGTGCTTTGAGCCTTGTTTGTAGCCTAACATGAAAGCATGTTTTTCTTGCCTCTTATGCTTCAATCTCAGCATGGTTTAGCCACTGCTTTGGCATGTGTTAGCTCTGTTTTGAGCTGGTTTGGTCATTTGGGCTTGATATTGCATGCCTCTAGTGTAGTGCTCTTCACTAGCTTTAATGTTTTAGGCTCTTAACATGTTGTGCATGTGTTGCTTACATGTTGTAGCACTATTTTTCATGCCATTTCAGCATTGAAAAATCTGCAACCTCCCTCATTTCTTCATTTTTCCATTTGTTTTGAGGGTTGGTTAACCTTATGATTGTGTTTAAGCTTGAGGTAGAGCTTGTGCTCAATGGCTTTAACTCTCTTTTGAGGGTTCCTCCTAGCCAAAGGCATGATCTCTCTCATGTCTTAAATCATCCTTTGGTTGACCCCTCTCTCATTAGAGGACTTTCACATTGGACTTAATCGGTTAAAGGATTAATCGGTAATGTAAAATGTGTAAACAAAATGAGCAAAGTAAAACATGAACAAGATAAGCATTTGTGTTGCATTGCATGTGTTTGGATCGGACGTTAATCCAAACACAAGAAATGTGAGACGCTTCATACTCAAAGTGATGAAACGTGTCACATTTCTTAGTCGCCATCACCCATGATCATGCATGATAGGGTGGTAGCCCTTTGAGTCTTATTTGTGCATTCATTAAGCTTGTACAAGCTTGGTTTTTTGGCCATCATGCATGAAAGTGCTTGATTGGTGGCTTGAGAGCCAAGTGCCACACTACTTTGAGCCTGAGAAATGATAAGGAGGGTGGCAGTACACACATTCCTTCAAAAATGCATTGCTTTGCCTCTGTTGTTCTTTGCTGCAGCAAAACCAGAAGCCTGGAAAAAGAGGTGGCCGACTGGCCACTTGCAGTAGCCGACCAGCCACTTATACTAGCCGATCGGCCAGTTGAGGTGGCCGGCAGCCACCTTTTGTGGCCGACCAACCACCAGTCCATTTTTGTGCAAAGTGTTCCTGTTTTGAAGCAGAGGCAGTCTGGAATGTTGGTTCAATGTTCAGCGATCAAGGCGAGTGCAAACAGAGGCAACCGGTGGCAATGCGATGGATTTTCAGGAGGAAGCCAATCGAGCATGCATGTCTCCCTCGCCCGCGAGGCCACTTTACTTGCTTTAATTAGTTAGTTGTAGCTAATTATTTGATTCGAGTGTTGTACTTAATTAGTTTATGTAACTAGTTATTCAATTTCAATTGTGTTGTAATAATTAGCTAGAATAGTTAATTAGATTCGTTTTGTAATAATTAGCTTAGCTTAGTGTAGCTTAGCTTATTTATTCGGACCCTCCTTTGAGAGGGCGTAATGTTGTACTAACGGTGCGTTTGTGTGTGCATGTCTTCCAACCCCACTTCTTTCTCCCTTTTACTTAACAGCTTTCGATGGTTAGTTTTAGGGCATGTTTTGATTAGCATACTTTATGCTCGCATGTTTGCATCATTCATTTGTCTTGCATGCATCGGGCTCAACGCATCATACAAACTGCATTGTATTTCAATACTTATTTGAATACGTGTTTCAAAGCATGTTATCAAATTGTTGAATACATATGCCATCTTCGATAGCCGAGCCTATTTAATTGCATATTGCATGTGTTGCATTAGGCATCTTAACATAGTTAGAATCATGCATTGTTTTCTAACTAGTTTTTGTTTTGGCTTGGAGTACACTGTAAGTTTTACGCTTTAGCATACTTGCATGAGTGTGAGTGTTGCCATGATAGCATGCTTGCCATGAGGCTATTTGCTTAAGTGCTTAACTACTTGAATGCTTGTGGGTGAAGGCTTTGTGGCCTGAATTGGAACAATTCGATAAATGTGAGTTTTAAAGCCCACTTTGCGAAGTGGCAAATCATCATGTTTTAAGCCCACTTTGAGGGTGGCAAATCCGCGTTTTAGCCCACTTAAAAGTGGCACCTTCAAACCATTTTTGAAAACAAACATGAGTTGTTTTGTTCCAATTCTCGCGATTCAGTCTATACTTGCTTGTGTGCGTCACATGGTAAAGTTAGCTAATAACCAGAATAAGAACACATGTGTTTATAAAACAACATATCATGCTTAGTAGAGGCCGATCCTTTGATCAGGCGAGCGGGGGAGCTCATTTCAGGACCTTCCCCTCTCGTACCCAAGTTCCCAAGCTGAGGCGACTTTGGTGATGACGGACACGTAGCCTTTGGCATGAGTCAGGGTTTCCTAAATTTCCCAAAAATAAAATATTTAGGTGGCGACTCTGTAATCTGGCAAAGCAGTCCATTTTTGGCGCTTTTTGATTCAAAATCAATTTTCCAAAATGATTTGCCGGATTTGGACTCTTTGGTGTTTATCAGTCTCACATTGCACTTTGTGAGATTAGATTCAAAACCATGACAGGAATCCGAACTGTAGGAGGACCAATTCGAGCTCTCCGAAAGGGGGCGGGAAGAAAGTCGAGTCCATAGATACTCATTTTGGGGTCGTTACAGAGAGTGACTTTGGCATCCTTCCAGTTGAAGGGAGACGCAGGTCAGTGGTGGAAGTATGTGCAGGGACGCATTGGAGGGACTTGGGAGGCCTTCGTCGAAGCCTTCCAGGAGAAGTTTCTACCTCCCACTGTTAGGAAGAAGTTGAGGGATGAATTCTCTCAGCTCAAGCAGTTGAAAACACCCGTGGCCAAATTTGAAACCACTTTTACTAGCTTGTCTAGGTTTGCACCTAGGCTTGTGGCGACAGAGGAGAGCCGGTGTCTGGAGTTCGAGAAGAAACTAAGGACCGGACTCATGTTTAGAGTTGTCGAGTCCATGATTAGGGATTACGAGCGCCTTGTGGAGGCTGCAGCCCATCTTGAGACCATTGTGCAGGCCGAAAAGGAGATGATGAGGGGCTCCATGAGGAGTCAGGACAGTCTGTAGGACAGTAAGAGATAGAGGGGTTCTAACCCTCAGTAGTCCTGGGGGGTGCAATTGAGGTCTACCTTTTCAGTGCCTAGCTCGAATTTTGGGAGGGGTGGTCAGGGAGATGTGACTTTTTTCAAATGTGGCCAGTTAGGTCACAAGTCTCCAGCTTGCCCACAGAGGGGAGGAGGGTAGCGGATGGCTTCGTCTTCGGCTCGTTCTTAGGGCTAGAGTTAAGGTAGAGGACAGCCGCCCACTTGCTATCAATGTGGTCAAGGGGGGCACCTAAAGAGGTCTTGCCCACAGTTGGGTGGCACATCTGGTGCGTCTGGTTCGAGACAGACACAAAGTCACTAGTCAATACAGGCCTTGAGGGCCAATCAGGGAGCTTCTTCAGTCTAGTCAGTGCAGCAGGCTTATGCTCCGAGGGGTGAGCAAGTAGATCAGAGGCCAACAGGGCGTGTGTACGCAGTTACAGCACCAGACCTTGTGCTTGCTCCTTCAGTAGTGAGAGGTACCTTCTTGTTTTGTAATTCAGTTGCTAATGTGTTGATTGATATGGGTGCATCCTATTCTTTTATTTCGTATGCATTTGTATCGATTTTGGGATTGGAGTTGGCACAGCTAGCATCTCCTATTTGTGTATAGTCACCTATTGGTGGTGAGGTCATCTTCAAACAAGGGTGTCGGGGCTATGACATAGAGGTTGCCGGTCGTCGACTCCCATTCACTTTTGTATTGCTTGATATGTCTAGTTTTGATTTCATCTTGGGTATGGACTAGTTATCATCATACCGGGCTGTTATAGATTAATACCGTCAAAAAGTTACTATATGTACCTCGAGCGGCGACTGCTTTTATTTCTTGAGGGATCAGGTGGATAGAGTTTTGTCACCGGTGTATGATCTGCGTGGGCAGAGTGAGCTTAGTTGTCTGCTTGCTAGTTTCTTGAGTAGTGAGTGTGATGAAGGCCAGGTTGAGTTGCCAAGGGTGGTTCATGACTACCCGGATGTCTTTCTCGAGGATCTTATTAGTTTACCACCTCACTGAGAGATTGAGTTCTCTATTGATTTATTGCCTGGCACGACACCGATTTCTATGGCACCTTATTGGTTTGCACCTACTGAGTTGAGTGAGTTGAAGGTTTAACTCCAAGAATTGTTAGATAAGGATTTTATTCACCCTAGTACTTTACCTTGGGGGGCACCGGTTCTCTTTGCTAAAAATAAAGATGGAGCGTTATGACTTTGTATCAATTACCGAAAGTTGAACCGGGTTACGATTAAGAATAAATACCCAATGCCTCGTATAGATGATATGTTCGATCAGTTGAAAGGGTCTTGTTGTTTCTCTAAGATAGACCTGAGGTCGGGTTACCATCAGTTGATGGTAAGGGAGGAGGATATCCCGAAGATGGCATTCCGTACGTGGTATGGCCATTATGAGTTTCTAGTGATGCCTTTTGGGCTAACCAACGCTCTAGCTATATTTATAGACTTAATGAACCGAATCTTCCATGAGTTCCTAGATCGATTTGTGTCGTCTTTGTGGACGACATTCTGATTTACTCACCCTCTGAGAAGGAACACTAAGAGCATTTATGAGTAGTGCTTAAGTTGCTTAGAGCCCATAAGTTGTATGCTAAATTCAAGAAGTGTGAATTTTGGCTGAGGGAAGTTAAGTTCTTAGGCCATGTGGTATCCGGGAGAGGGGTGATGGCAGACTCATCCAAGATAGAGGCAGTGCAAGGTTGGGCACAACCTCTTAACGGTTTCGAGATTCGTAGTTTCTTGGGGTTGGCCGGGTATTATCAGAGATTTGTGAAAGTTTTCTCGAGACTAGCCTCACCTTTGACTAGACTGACGAGGAAGGGAGTTAAGTTCGTGTGGAATGAGACTTCTGAGAAGTCATTCCAAGAGCTTAAGGTTAGACTTACCACTGCTCCAGTTTTGATTATTCCAGAAAGGGGTTTGGGTTATTTAGTGTATTGTGATGCCTCACGAGAAGGTTTGGGTTATGTTTTGATGCAAGAGGGGAAAGTAGTAGCCTATGGTTCGCGGCAATTGAAAACACACGAGAGGAACTACCCTACTCATAATTTAGAGTTAGCAACGGTGATTTTGGCCTTGAAGATTTGGAGGCATTATCTGTATGGTGAGAGATTTGAAGTGTTTTCCGATCACAAGAGTATGAAGTACTTGTTTACTCAGAAGGATTTGAATTTGAATTTGAGGCAGAGGAGATGGATGGAGTTCATAGAGGACTATGATTTCGAGTTGCATTATCATTTTGGGAAAGCCAGCGTAGTGGCCGACGCTTTGAGTAGGAAGTCTATCAGTAGTGTGGCCTGTATCGCCATCCGGAAATGGGAGATGTTGGGTATTCTTAGTGAGTTTGACTTGCACCTTGGCGAGTTCATTGAATCTGCTGCCTTGTTTTCTGTGGTTGCATAACCTACACTTATGAACCGAGTGTTAGAAGCGCAAAGGGGTGATCTTGAGGTAGAAGCCCTTAGGGAGAAGATTTCCAGTGGGAAGGTAGAGAGGGGCTTGAATGTGTATCCTGACCAAAGTGTGAGATACCAGGACCATTTGTTTGTGCCAGAGTCTTGCTGAAAGGAAGTACTCCGAGAGTTTCATCATTCACGCCCTGCGGTGCATCTGGGACGCACAAAGATGTATCACGACCTTAGTCGCCAGTTTTGGTGGAGAGGTATGAAGAAGGACGTGGCGGTGTTTGTATTGAAGTGCCTTACATGTCAGTAAGTGAAGGCTGAGCATCAGAGGCCAGCGGGTTTGTTGCAACCCTTACCTATAGCTGAGTGGAAATGGGAGCATATTACAATGGATTTTGTTGTGGGCCTTCTGAGGACTCAATGGGGTAGTGACGCCATTTGGGCGGTAGTTGATCAATTGACCAAGTCCGCGCACTTTATACCTACGCGCGTAAGTGATTCGATAGACCATCTTGCTGATTGTATATTAGGGACATAGTGAGATTGCACGGAGTCCCTGTGACGATCATTTTGAATAGAGATCCACGTTTCACAACTCGGTTGTGGCAAGGTTTGTAGAGTGCCTTGGGTACTAGATTGACCTTTAGTACTGTGTATCATCCACAGACTGACGGGCAGTCTGAACGTACTATTCAGATCCTTGAGGATATGCTTCGAGGTTATGTCCTTGATTTTAAGGGGTCGTGGGAGAGGAACCTGCCCTTAGTGGAGTTTGCCCACAATAATAGTTTCCAATCGAGTATTGGCATGGCACCATTTGAGGCCTTGTATGGCTGACCGTGTAGATCCCCTGTATGTTGGGCCGGGGTGGGTGATGCACCTTTGTTGGGCCCAGAGTCAGTTCGGGAAACGACGGAGAATGTAGCACTTATTCGTAATAGGTTGGTCACCGCTCAGAGGCGCCAAAAGAGTTACGCCGACCGTAGGAGGAGACCCTTATCTTTTGAGGTGGGAGACCATGTGTTCCTAAAAATATCACCTAGGTGGGGTTTGATGGGATTTTGGAAAAGTGAGAAGTTGTCCCCTCGATTTATTGGTCCCTTGGAAATTCTCGAGCAGATTGGGGAGGTTGCTTATCGGTTGGCGTTGTGTGGCTTGCCTTTTTTGCGCCTCATTTCAGAAGGTTTGAAAGAAGGCCTCACAGTTCGAACTCCCGCAGTTCTGAATCTAATCTCACAAGTGCAATGTGAAACTGATAAACACCAAAGAGTCCAAATCCGACAAATCTTTTGGAAAATCGATTTTAAATCAAATGATGCCAACATTGGACTGCTTTGCCAGATACAGAGTCGCCACCTAAATATTTTTTGTTTTGGGGGAATTTAGGAAACCCGGACTCGTGCCAAAGGCCACGTGTCCTGTCACGCCCCAAACTCGCCCCTAAAAGTTTGGGCATGACCAATTCGGAAACGGACATCAAATTCGATATGTACAACATATAGGGCCTGAACGGAAGCAGTTAACAATGCAAAACAACATCCATTGAGCTAATACTAATATTCCAGGATCATACACTTTATATCAAGTAATTTAACGCATTATAAACATACACGTAATTATATATATACAAATGTACAGACTCATTCCCGAGTCTGAGAATGTAACAAAACTACGATAAGGGAAGTTAATCATGTTTAACAACACCAGACAAAAGATTTAGTGCACGAAGCTAAAAGCTCTGCAAGAACTCCACAAAAATGAGTGAGCTTCATCTAAGTGTTCGGTCGTGGTGTGATGGACAAAAGACAAGCGGTCCAAGCTGGACTAAGACTGACCTCCAAGTTGATTACCTACAGAGACAGACAGAACACAGAGTGAGCAAGGCTCAGTGAATAATAGTACTTAAATGATTCAATGAACAAACTTGAATTATAATGTATGTAAGTGCAGAGGTCATATGATTACGCTTATTCTGTAAACATTTTCAGAACGGCCTTGGGCCCAATCTTTATACAGAGCGGCTTCAAGCCCAGTATCATACAGAATGGCCTTAGGACCAGATACTAACAAATGTCTGAACATTAACGGGTAAGTGATACATCGACATGTACGCCACTTCCCTCGGCCACAGGCCATAAATATATTTAATTCAATCCAGAACACGGTCGGTGAGTCATTGACATGTCCTCACTTCCCGTTTTTTCAGAGTTGTCCACACTCGGTGGCTTATAACTGAACGGCCTCAGGCCCATTATTAGTAGAACAGAATGATCTCAGATTCACACAGATATCATTGTTAAATAATGTGCATAAGTTCCATTTACTCGTTATGAATCGACGTAGTTCACTTATGGATAACAGAACGTTAATATTAACTATTAACAGTAAGCAAAATGTACTACGATAGTACTATTACTTACAGTGCTGTGGCGGAGCGATAGTCCCTTCCGGAATGTGACCTACACACATATGCAATTCACAAATTAGCCCATTTTTCCTTTTAAATCATTATCTTATTTGTTTTGCTTCCAATGAATTTACAGACATTTTAAAGCATCAAATACAGATTTTAGTAATCCCAGAGGGTCAAATAAGTAAAACGGAGGAGACGGGATTTTTCTACATGGGCCGCACGTGCGGAGACCCTTCGCCGCACGTGCAGGAAGATGGCCGTACGTGCGCCCCGCATGTGCATTTATTTCAAAATGCAATCTTCAATTTTCCCCTGCTTCCCGCACGTGCGGCTGTGAGCCCCGCACGTGCGGTGGTGCTTCTCACACATGCGGCCATGACCCCCACACGTGCGGTCGTAGCCCCTGTTTTGGGTAGTCCGAATTTAGACACAAATTCTCAACATCACAAAGGAAAGAAATGGGAGAAACAACACAATATAATGGCATAACAATACCATAAACATGGATTACAAGTCATAACACCATATAATCATAAATTACAAGTTTAATGAAATCACAAGCTAACTCCTCCATTTGCTATATGAACAATAAATATGTTTAACCACGTGAGTTCAACATGAGAACCAAGGAATAGGATGTAATTCCTCTATCTAACCCAAATTACTTCCCAAAACAAGTAAATGATAAGAATACTCTTCCAATCAAGTGATTATCACACACTCCATCCCAATTACAAACCCTAGCTTACATATTAACAAGAAATTCTTACTCAAATTCAAGAGAAGGGTTGTACAAGATGAAGTAAACTTATCTTGAGCTTAAATCTCTCAAATTCTTCTCAAGTACCAACTTTCTTGTTTGTTGAAGCTCTCCTCTTTGATTCTTTCTCTCTACTCTCTCCACTCTCTCTCAGAAGATATTTTCTTGAGAGACTTATCAAGTTAAGAGTATAAGAAATAGATAGATATATATAAAAGTTTATTAAAAAAAGAAAGAAAAAAATCAATCAGTTTAATCATTCCGAATCAGATTTTTACAGAAAATCATATTATGATCTAAAAATTATGATGAACTCAATTATAAAGTCAATTTCAGATTATGAAGTTTCTAAGGCTTCCAATTTCTGATCCAAACATCATAATTGTAACAGATATTTCTCTTATTAGACAGATATGAATCTATAATCATAAGATTCACTCAAGTAAATTTAATTTCACATGGAATTTCACAGCAAGCACGTAAATGCACAGAATAAGGGACTGAAAGCATACCAAAAAACATGTACGAGGGTCAGGTTATTACACTCTCCCCCCCTTAAATAAGTTTGGTCCCTCAAACTTGTTTTACCTTATGATAGGAATAATTTCGGATATTGGTGTTGCATTTCCTCTTCTTTTTCCCAAGTAGCTTCGGTTCCGTAGTGTTCCTGCAATGCGATTTTCACCGTCGAAATCCCTTGGTTCCATAGTTGTTCCACTTGTCGATCCAAAATTCGAATTGGCTTTTCTTCATAAGTTAACTTATCATCCAGAACAATTTGGTGGTAATCAATGACATGAGACGGATCCGGAAGATACCCTCGAAGCATAGATACATGGAATACATTATGTACTTGACTCATACTTGGTGGAAGGGCAACCCGGTAAGCCACCAAACCCACCTTTTCCAGAACTTGGAATGGACCAACATATCGGGGTGTTAATTTACCCTTTTTCCCGAATCTGGGATGTCCCTTTATCGGAGTAACTTTTACAAAAATATGATTACCTGCTTCAAATTCCAAATCTCTTCGTCGATTATCCGCATAACTCTTTTGTCTACTTTGGGTGGTTTTTAGTCTTTCCCGAATAGTCTTAATCTTTTCAGTTGTCAGTTGGACAATTTCGGGCCCTAACAATAACCTATCTCCAACTTCGGCCCAACACACAGGGGAACGACATGGTCTTCCATACAGAGCCTCATAGGGTGCCATCCCAATACTCGAATGGTAACTATTATTATATGCGAACTCTACCAACAGTAGATGAGTTTCCCAACTTTCCTGAAAATCCAAAACATACATTCGGAGCATATCCTCTAATGTTTGTATCATTCTCTCGGATTGTCGTCTGTCTGAGGGTGGAAAGCTGTGCTAAACTTTAATTCTGTGCCCATTGCTCCCTGTAGACTTTGCCAGAATCTAGATACAAACTTCGAATCTCTATCTGATACTATTGAAACTGGAACACCATGGAGTCTCACAATTTCATTCACATAGGTTACAGCAAGTTTATCCGCATTGTATTGAGTTTTCACATGTAGAAAATGGGCAGACTTAGTTAACTGGTCTACAATGACCCATAGAGCTTTCATACCCCGAGGAGTCCGTGGTAACCCTACCACAAAATCCATGGTCAGATATTCCCATTTCCACTCCGGGATTGAAAGGGGTTGCAATAACCCTGCCGGTCTCTGATGTTCTGTCTTTACTTGCTGACATTGCAAACATTTAGAGACGAAATCCGCGATCTCCTTTTTCATACTTGGCCACCAAAAATTTTGTTTCAAATCCCGATACATTTTAGTACTCCCATGATGCATTGAAAATCTCGAGGCATGTGCTTCTTCCATCAATTTTTGTTTAAGTTCTGACACATTAGGAATACATAATCTGCCGTGAAATTTGAGTACTGAATTCATCAAATTGAATCCCGGTCTTGGTTTTGTCCCTAACTCATCACAAATCGTCTTTAAAAATTCATCTTCCATTTGTCTCTGCTTAATTTCTTCAATTAATGTTGGTTGGACTGTTACTGTTGCAACCATGGCATCCCGTTCATGTACTACAAAGTCTATATTCATTTTCTCCAATTCCAATAATACTTCCTTTCGCCCCGTAAACAGACTTGCCAGATTTCCCACACCTTTCCGACTAAGTGCATCTGCAACTGTATTGGCTTTACCGGGATGGTAATGAATCTACAGATCATAGTCTTTAATAAGTTCTAACCATCGTCACTGTCGCATATTCAACTCCTTCTACGTAAAGAGGTACTTGAGGCTCTTATGATCAGTATAAACTTCATAGGTAGTTCCATACAGATAGTGCCGCCATATCTTCAAAGCAAAAACCACTACTGCAAGCTCAAGATCATGTGTAGGATAATTCTTTTCGTGGGGTTTTAGTTGTCGGGAAGCATAAGCGAATACTCTCCCATTTTGCATAAGTACACAGCCTAATCCCTTATAGGAAGCATCACTGTAGATTACAAATCCTTCAGTCCCAGATGGTAGTGCTAGAACCGGTGCTGTAGTCAACTTTGTTTTCAATTCCTGGAAGGCAGATTCCCGCTGTTCTGACCACTCAAACAAAACTCCTTTCTGAGTCAATTGGGTAAGTGGCATGGTGATTTTAGAAAAATCTTTTACAAACCTCCGGTAGTACCCCGCTAGTCCCAAGAAAGTACGCACTTCAATTACATTGGTAGGGGTCGGCCAATTTATGATTGCCTCAATCTTGTGCGGATTAATAGATACACCTTCCTTCGTTATCACATGACCCAAAAATGCTACCTCATATAACCAGAATTCACATCTCTTCAGTTTTGCATACAATTTCTTGTCTCGCAGTGTTTGAAGGATTAAACGAAGATGGTTCTCATGAGCTTCTGTATTCTTTGAATAGATCAGAATGTCGTCGATAAATACCACCACAAATTTGTCCAGGTATGGCTTAAAGACGTGGTTCATTAAATCCATAAATGCCGCCGGTGCATTGGTAACTCCAAAGGGCATAACTAAAAATTCATAATGTCCGTACCGGGTTTGGAAGGCAGTTTTCTCAACATCATCAGCTTTAACCTTCAGTTGGTGATATCTAGATTGTAAATCAATTTTTGAAAAGACTTGTGCCCCTTGTAGTTGATCAAACAAATCATCAATCCTGGGTAATGGGTACTTATTCTTGATTATCACTTTGTTAAGTTCCCGATAATCCACACATAGTCGGAGTGTTCCATCTTTCTTTTTCACAAACAGAACTGGCGCACCCCAAGGGGAGACGCTCGGGTGGATAAACCCTCCATTGAGTAAGTCTTGTAACTGAACCTTTAATTCTTTCATCTCAACTGGTGACATTCTATACGGAGTTTTAGAAATGGGTTGAGTTCCCGGCACTACTTCGATTGTAAACTCAATTTTACGGTCTACTAACTCCCCTGGTAAGTCCTCCGGAAAAACATCTGGAAATTCGCAGACAACCGGAATCACATCAATGCTCCCATTCATTGGTTGCCCCTCCAAGACACTGCACAAATACCCCTGACACCCTTTCTGAATTAATTTACAGGCCTTCATTGCAGAAATCAAATAAGGTGGAGAAGTCACTCCATGTCCCTGAAAGGTAAATTCTGATCGTCCCGGAGGATGGCAACTGATTTGCTTAGTCAGGCAGTCAATAGTCACACGATTTTCACTCAACCAATCCATACCCAGAATAATATCGAAGTGAGTCATGTCAAGAGGCAATATGTTGGCATATACCCGGATATCCTCAATTAGGAGTTCACAAGCAAAATAAATAGAAGTGCAAACCATAGAGTCTCCCAAAGGTAAAGACACACATAGCATATAAGATAATGCTTCCTCAGATCAATCTAAATTTTGAGCAAATAGTTTTGACATAAAGGAATGGGTAGAGCCAGAATCAAACAATACATGAGCAAAATGACCGTAAACAGCAAATGTACCTGACACCACTGTTGCAGCATTTTGCACATCTCCCAGAACCAATGCAAACACCGTTCCTTCTCTCGCGGTGTCTTTATTGTTAACTGGCTTCACAGCTGACTTGGCGGTGGGAGCTAGTGTAGACCCTGCTGAACTTGTAGTAGCCCTATTTCCATTTTGTTGGTTCCTCTGAGGACAGTCCTTTACCAGATGACCCGTTTTGCCACACCTAAAACATGCTCCAGTTAACTGATGGCAAGTCCCACGGTGCTTCTTTCCACATTCTGAACAAACATGAGTTGAATTTCGAGTAAGGGTAGAAGTACTAGAGGTTCCTGAATTTTGTTTCTTGTTTGGTGGAGTAGCTGACCCCTTTGATAATTAAGTGTTCTACCTCTTTCCTTTCCACTCGGAAATCCGATTTTGAGCAGCAATGTTTCCCTCTGCTATAACAACCCTCTCCAACACATCAACATAGGTGGGTAACTTCAACATATTGACTTGGTCAAGGATAGCATTCCGTAATCCCCCTTCAAATTTATGTGCTTTCTTATAATCCGTATCCACCATATGAGGTGCAAACCGGGCTAGTTCTGCGAATTGGGCTTCATACTCCGCAACGATCTTGTTTCCTTGTCTGAGAGTTTCAAATTCTGTCACCTTCTTATCTCGCATACTTTGAGGAAAGTACTTGTTGTAAAACAGTTCCAAAAATCTGTCCCAAGTTAATCCTTGGTGTATAGTCCTCGTAAGCATCCACCACCTCCGTGCTTCATCTTCGAGAGTGAAGGCAACCAATTGCACTTTTTGGGCTTCGGTACAAGGAAAAACTTTGAACAGCTTTTCTATTCCCAACACCCACGCTTCAGCTTTCATTGGTTCTATTCCTCCCTTGAATGATGGCGGCTTCATCTTTTTAAATTCCTTTGTAAGTGTAATGGTTCGGTCCTCAGCATGGAAATCTTGTACCACAGGCGGAGGTACCGATGGCGGTGGCAGTTATGGTTGTTGCTGTTGTTGTCGTAAAGTCTCCACCATTTCCATGATCATTCTTTCCATTCTATCTAACCATGCAGAAGCAGAATCTTCTAGGTCTTCCGTTCTTGTTCTCACCATATTCTACATGACAATCAATTACAATATACACAAGAGATATACAATGGACATGGATCATAATCATTGGAGTTAGCAGATATTACATATACAATTAACGTTGCCATCAATCTTTTCACATGCATTCAGAATATTATGCATGATGCCTAAGTCTTTTCTAGACATCCTAAAGCTCAATGGATTCGTGTGTGAGATAGAAACTCATGCTCTGATACCACTTGTCACGCCCCAAACTCGCCCCTAAAAGTTTGGGCATGACAAATTCGGAAATGGACATCAACTTCGATATGTACAACATATGGGGCCTGAACGGAAGCAGTTAACAACGTAAAACAACATCCATTGAGCTAATACTAATATGCCAGGAGCATACACTTTATATCAGGTAATTTAATGCATTATAAACATACACGTAATTATATATATACAAATGTACAGACCCATCCCTGAGTCTGAGGATGTAACAAAACTACGATAAGGGAAGTTAATCATGTTTAACAACACCAGACAAAAGATTTAGTGCACGAAGCTAAAAGCTCTGCAAGAACTTCACAAAAATGAGTGAGCTTCATCTAAGTGTTCGGTCGTGGTGTGATGGACAAAAGACAAGCGGTCCAAGCTGGACTAAGACTGACCTCTAGGTTAATTACCTACAAAGACAGACATAACACAGAGTGAGCAAGGCTCAGTGAATAATAGTACTTAAATGATTCAATGAACAAACTTGAATTATAATGTATGTACGTGCAGAGGTCATATGATTACGCTTATTCTGTAAACATTTTCAGAACGGCCTTGGGCCCAATCTTTATACAGAGCGGCTTCAAGCCCAGTATCATATAGAACGGCCTTAGGCCCAGATACTAACAGATGTCTGAACATTAACGGGTAAGTGATACATCGACATGTACGCCACTTCCCTCGGCCACAAGCCATAAATATATTTAATTCAAACCAGAACACGGTCGGTGAGTCATTGACATGTCCTCACTTCCCGTTTTTTCAGAGTTGTCCACACTCGGTGGCTTATAACTGAACGGCCTCAGGCCCATTATTAGCAGAAC
Organism: Camellia japonica; assembly: GCA_030407325.1. NCBI lineage: Eukaryota > Viridiplantae > Streptophyta > Magnoliopsida > Ericales > Theaceae > Camellia > Camellia japonica. Next base: position 13,607,228 of record JAPPVO010000017.1, read on the forward strand.
AGAATGATCTCAGATTCACACAGATATCATTGTTAAATAATGTGCATAAGTTCCATTTACTCGTTATGAATCGATGTAGTTCACTTACGGATAACAGAACGTTAATATTAACTATTAACAGTAAGCAAAATGTACTACTACAGTACTATTACTCACAGTGCTGTGGCGGAGCGATAGTCCCTTCCGGAATGTGACCTACACACATATGCAATTCACAAATTAGCCCATTTTTCCTTTTAAATCATTATCTTATTCGTTTTGCTTCCAATGAATTTACAGACATTTTAAAGCATCAAATACAGATTTTAGTAATACCAGAGGGTCAAATAAGTAAAATGGAGGAGACGGGATTTTTCTACATGGGCCGCACATGCGGAGGCCCTTCGCCGCACGTGCGGGAAGATGGCCGCACGTGCACCCCGCACGTGCATTTATTTCAAAATGCAATCTTCAATTTTCCCGTGTTTCCCGCACATGCGGTGGTGCTTCTCGCACGTGCGGTCGTAGCCTCTGTTTTTGGTAGTGCGAATTTAGGCACAAATTCTCAACAACACAAAGGGAAGAAATGGGGGAAACAACACAATACAATGGCATAACAATACCATAAACATGGATTACAAGTCATAACACCATATAATCATAAATTACAAGTGTAATGAAATCACAAGCTAACTCCTCCATTTGCTATATGAACAATAAATATGTTTAACCATGTGAGTTCAACATGAAAACCAAGGAATAGGATGTAATTCCTTAATCTAACCCAAATTACTTCCCAAAACAAGTAAATGATAAGAATACTCTTCCAATCAAGTGATTATCACACACTCCATCCCAATTACAAACCCTAGCTTACATATTAACAAGAAATTCTTACTCAAATTCAAGAGAAGGGTTGTACAAGATGAAGTAAACTTACCTTGAGCTTAAATCTCTCAAATTCTTCTCAAGTACCAACTTTCTTGTTTGTTGAAGCTCTCCTCTTTGATTCTTTCTCTCTACTCTCTCCACTCTCTCTCAGAAGATATTTTCTTGAGAGACTTATCAAGTTAAGAGTATACGAAATAGATATATATATATATATATAATAGTTTATTAAAAAAAAAATCAATCAGTTTAATCATTCCGAATCAGATTTTTACAGAAAATCATATTATGATCTAAAAATTATGCTGAACTCAATTATAAAGTCAATTTCAGATTATGAAGTTTCTAAGGCTTCCAATTTCTGATCCAAACATCATAATGGTAACAGATATTTCTCTTATTAGACAGATATGAATCTATAATCATAAGATTTACTCAATTAAACTTAATTTCACATGGAATTTCATAGCAAGCACATAAATGCACAGAGTAAGGGACTGAAAGCATACCAGAAAACATGTACGAGGGTAGGGTTATTACATGTCCGTCATCACCAAAGTTGTCTCGGCTCGGGAACTTGTGTACGAGGGGGGAAGGTCATGAATTGAGCACCCCTACCCACCCGATCAAAGATCGGCCTCTACTAATCATGATATGATTTTTTATAAACATTATGTGTTCTGATTCCAGTTATTAAACTAGCTTTACTATGTGATGCGCACAAGCAAGTATAGACTAATTTGCTCAATTTGGAACAATTCAACTCATGTTTGTTTACAAAAATAGTTTGAATTTGCCACCTCAAGTGAGCTTAAAGTTTGCGGATTTGCCACTCAACAAAGTGGGCTCAAAACATACATTCGTTGAATCGTTCCAATTCAAACAACAAGCCTTCATCCACAGGCATTCAAGCAGTTTAGCATTTAAGCAAATAGCCTCCTGGCAAGCATGCTAATCATGGCATCATTCACACTTATGCAAGTATGTTGAAGCGTAAAAACTCACCTAGCACTCCAAGCTAGGAAAACATGAGTTAGAAAATAATGCATGATTCCTAACTATGTTAAATGTCTAATGCAATGCATGCAATATGCAATTTAATAGGCTCGGGTACTAACATGGCATATGATTCGATTTGATAACATGCGGTTAAACACGTATTCAAAGAATTATTGAAATGACAATGCAGTTTGAATGATGCGCCGAGCCTCGATGCATGCAAGACAAATGAATGGATGCAAGCATGCAATATGCTAATTTGAAATATGTCCCTAATCTAACCATCAAAAGCGATTAAATAAAAAGGAAGAAAGACGTGGGGTTGGAAGACATACACACACGCACACACACTTATTACAATATTACGCCCTCGCGAAGGAGGGTCCGAATGAATAAAAGCTAACTAGCTAGCTAAACTAATTAAGCTAATTATTACAACACTTGAATTAATTAACTATTCTAGTTAACTAATTATTACAAACCGAAATCGAATAACTTGTTAAACTAACTAATTAATTACAACACAAATTTAAACTAGATATTTAAGCGTTAACTAAACTCGGAATGTAAGGGATGCTCATGCATGCGCTCGGTTTCTACCCGAAAAGCCATTGCCTTGCTGCTGTAAGCCTCTGTTTGTACATTTGATCACTGAAAATGCTACCAACTTCTAGAACACCTCTACTTGATCTTACCAACACATTGTGCAAAAGTCACTAATGGCTGACAAGAGGGACAAGGGGCCGGTAGACTACTAGTGGTGGCCGGTCGGCTACTGGTGGTGGCTATCGGCCACTGCTAATTTGAACTTCCTTGCTGCAACAGAGAGCAAAACAGTGTATTCCTCAAGGGTTGTTTGTATTGTTTACCCTCCTTATTATCTACCAAGCTCAAAGGAGAGAAACTCTTGGCCCTCAAACCATCAATCAAGCAATTTCCATGCATGATGGCTAAGGGACCAAGTTTGTACAAGTTCAATAAATGCACAAACAAGACCAAAATGACCACCACCCTATCATGCATGATCAAGGGCAATGGAGACCTAGGAAAATGACACATTTCATCACTTTGAATATGAAATGTCCCATTTTCCTTGTGTTCAAATTAACGTCCGATTTGAACATATGCAATGAAACACAAAGAATGCTTATCTTGCACACTTTTGCTTGCCAATTTTGTTTACACATTTTAATTACCGAATCAACCTTTAACCAATTAAGTCCATTGGTGAGTGTCCTCTAATGGAAAGAGGGCTCAAACCACAAGTTACTTTGGGCATGAAAGAGGCATTACACTGTTGGTAATGAACCCTCTAAAGGATTAAACCATTAGGTGTAGCACCTCCATTTCACACTTAAGCAAACAAGTGGTTTAAAACCACTTTCAAAGCAAAACAAAAGATTGAAGAATTGAGGGGCATTGCAGAGATATGAGTGCTGAAATGAAGTGATAAAAAAGCACCACAACATGCAATCAACTCAAAACAATGATAGTTAACACCTTAAAACACTAAGCTAGCGGAGGAATTAACACTACAACCATGCCATGCAAGGCTCAAATGGAACCAACAACCAAAAAAAGAGGCAAAACAGCCCTAAATATGGTCTAAAACGTGCTGGACTGAAGTCACGAAAAGCCAAAACATTAAGCTAATACATGGGGCTACACTACAACTATGCAAAACAAGACTCAAACAAACTAACCAACCCAAAACAGAGCTAAAACAAGTTATTTCAGAGGCTAAGTGTAACAAGCCCGTGGGGGACCTCGCTACAGTTCGGACCCCTCCGTTTTTGTTTGGATTGCGGTTCGTAATCTGAACCAAAGAGTCCACCTCTGGCAAATCGTTTTGAGAAAAAAACAGATTTTTGAAAAAGTAGTGCCAAACATGGACTGCTTTGCCAGATACAGAATCGCCACCTAAATATTTTTAAAATGGGGGAATTTAGGAAACCCTGACTCGGTGCCAAAGGCCACGTGTCCGTCATCACCAAAGTGACTTGGCTCGGGAGCTTGGGTACGATTGGGGAAGGTCATCTATGAGCACCCCCTCTCGCCCGGTCCGAAGATCGGCCTCTACTAACCATGATATCTGTTTTTGAAAACTTTATGAGTTCTTATTCCGATTATTAACCTAGAATTACTATGTGATGCGCACAACACAAAAGTATAGACTAGATTGCCTAACTTGGAAATAAACATTGCATATCCGTTTTGTCTCGAAAAACGTGTTAGATTTTGCTACTCGCAAGTAGGCTAAAATACGGATTTCAATGAGTTGTTCCAACTCAGACAATCCAACCTCCACCCACAGGCATTCAAACAGTTTATCTCATATAAGCATTTAGCCGCATGGCAAGCATACTGTCATGTTTAACATTCACACACATGCGATATGCTAAAGCATAAAATACTCACATCGTACTCCGTGCCAAAACAATAAACTGGTTAGCAAAAATGCATGACCTAGTTCATGTTAAATGGCTAATGCATCACATACAGGGGTGTAATCTAAACAGCCTCGGCTAACCCTAAACATGGCACATGAGATGCAACAACTATCACGTATTCAATTTGGAATTGAAAGTACGATGCAGTTTGCATGATGTGCCGAGCCCGATGCATGTAAACAAATGCATGAATGCACACATGCATTGCATAAGGTATGCTAATTTTAAATATGCCCTAATCTACCAACATAAGCGGGTAAATAAAAGGGAAAAAGAAATGGGGATTGGAAGACATACACCCACTCACACACACTTATTACAACTTTGCCCTCGCTCGGAGGGACCGAAAGAATATACAAATTAATTAACTACGCAAGCTAATTAAAATATTACAAATCAACTAAATTAATTAAATAAAATAATTAATCTAATTAAACAGTAAATCGCCTCGGGATGAGGGCCCAATGCAGCACGCGCTCGGGACTGGCTCGGAACCGCACTGCCATGCACGGATTGCCTCTGTTTCCTCTGCTCTCCTCCTCAGAAAATTACCAAAGTCCCAGGAGTGCCTCTCAGGGCACTGGGGATCACCACCGGCTGGGGTAGGACACCACCGGCTGAAGGAGGAGGCCACCGGCACTAGACTCATCCATCGGCTGCCAATTGACTGCCGGTCGGCACTAAACAGTGCCGGTCGGCACAAAATGCCTGCAAAACCTGCAACTCACAGCAGCAGAGGACAACAACATGCATGGCAATATAATTCAAGCCATTTATGCACCAAACACATCCCTTATCATGTTAGTGACTCAAAGGGGCATGTGCCTCGATTCCTGGACCACCAATCACGCATTTCCATGCATGATGGCCCAAGGAACCAAGGATGCAACTTCACTTTCAAATGCATGCAAACCAAGTAAACATGAAAGGGTGCCAAACCTCTATCATTTTCATCTCAAGAGGCCAAGCACGCATGCTTATGCAATGCAACTCTAAGCATGTTATCTAGCATGCAACATGAACAATGCGAGCAAGCTAAACATGTTAGGCATACAACCTAAGCAAAGAGGCATATAAACCAAGCAATGGAGTGGACTAAAACATGAATTAGACTACTCCTAATTGGCCTAAAATCAGTGGCCAAAGTGCCTAGAAATGGAGACTAAACACACACACACACATGCAAGTGTTATGGTCCAAACCCAAGGCATAAACATGGCAACCCCCAAGCACACTTGGAGATACCAAACAAGGACAATAAACACACATTGTAAAGCTCTGAAAATCATGCAAAACATGGTGCCAAACCAAGTCAAAGTAGACCAAACCAAAGCATGCAAATGGTCTAAGGTTCAAAGCAAATCAATGAGGGTTTGAACCACCCTTAGCACAACCACACATGGCAATACTTAAACACTTAAAAACAGAGTTTTAACACATAAAACTAAGCCTAAAGGACCACCTAGATGGCATCTAGATGACATGAATCCAAAGGCATGCACTAAAGCCAAAACATGGAGCATTTAACACATACTCTTAAAGCATTAAAGAGGCATGCTAAGCAATCAAACAAACATGTATGAAGGACTGAAATAGCATGCAAAATGGTTCCAAACCGTCAAAAATGAAGCAAGCAAGGCATGCTACACACTCATGCTCTTAAGGTCAACAAGCCCAATGCAAAGAGGTTATATTAAACATGCTATGGTTGGCTCAAACAACATGAGACAGACCTAAAACATGGAAATATGAGCACAAAATCTTCACAAATACAAGCCTAAAACATGCTAGAAACTAAGGCACACAAGCTAGGCATGTTAAGGCATCAAAGAGGCATTACAAGGCAACTATGCTAAGCATGCATAGGGGCCCAAAACCAACTTAGAAACATGTTATATCATGGCAATATAAGCATGAAAAACAAACCAAACATGCTCAACACACACTTAAGCACAAGCTCCCTCAAGAAGCCAAATCTTGCCCTTTTCAAGGACATCAAGGAGAGGGGGTGGTCCTCTCCTTCTTGGGACTCTAAGGCATCATCTTCACCACTAAAATCCCTCAAGATTTCAGTGGTGAAGAGATCCTAACACCAAAGTCTCGGATCTCTCACAATATGGCACAAAGAAGGGCCTTTTCAAGGCCTAAGGGTGGTCAAACTTGCTCAAACCACAAAACACTCTTGATAAACAATAAAGAGGCCTAAAAATCAGAACTTTTTTGTATTATAGACTAAGCACAAAAACAGTTCTAAAGCAAGTAGAAAGCAAGTAGAAACAAGGTACAAAAATGGGGTAAAAAGAGAGTAAATTCTTACCCTTGTAGCCTTCTTCAACAATGGGGATGTGTTGGTTTCCTTGAGCACCAAACCAGCTCCAAAGCTCCAAAACAAACCTCTGGACCCTCAAGAACTCAAGGAAGGTGAAACACTAGGTGTTGGTGAGCAAAAGTATGACACAAACACCTAGTGTACAAAACAAGAGGGAAGAAGAGAGATAGGATGTGTATCTATCCTAACCCTAAAAACCAGAGCTTGGTCTGTCTAAAAATGTCTAAAATTTTGTAACCCTAAGCCAAGAAGAGGAGTGGTCCTCTTATAGGCAAGCAAAGCTTGCAAAGCTTACAAGCTAAGCTAACTAAGAGAGTCATCCCTCCATACACGTGTATGGAGGGGAACCAAAACTATACAGCTGTCTGAAAATATCTGATAAAGCAGCTGTACAGTAGTCGGCAGGGCAAAATGGTCATTTGCCAAAATTGACTGCCGACCGGCACAAAAGAGTGTCGACCGGCACAATATAGTGCCGGTGGCAACACCAACCAGCCGGTGGCCTCTAGCCACTGCCGGTGGTGTGTGGGGATGCCTCACAAAGCATTCCCTGCCCTTCCAAGGCAAAACACAAGTGTTTGGTGCAAAACCAAACACAAAACGGTCTAGTTCGGAGGTCCTGAGGCAAGGCGCGCGCAGCCGAGAACTCCAGGAACTCCAAACGAACACGAACATGGATAATCACCGAGTGTTCAAGCAGTGACGTCCAGGTCTTGAGGACGGTCAAAAATGGGGTGTCTACACTAAGACATGTTGGACTTAAGCTAAGTTAAGTTAGAAAAACATGCTAACATGTGAAGCTAACTAGGCATACAAACAAGACACAAGGAGGGGAGGCTAACCCCTCCAATTTTGGACTTCAAAATGAGTTTTTTGCCACTGAAAATCCTCTGAAATCCAGTGGTTAAAAGGCCCAAAAAAGGGTGATTTGAAAGTGATAAACAAAGGCACAAAAACTATACAAGTAAAGAAGTAAGAAGGGTGAACCACCCCTAACTAAAAAAGGGCTCAAACAATCACTTTTAAGTCACAAAAACAGAGCTTCTTACAGTTCAAAACTAGGCAAAAAACAATTGAAATAGATGGCAAAACAAGTATCTTGAAACAAAGTAAACAAGACAAGTTTTATACCTTTGAAGCAAAGCTCAATTTGAGGCACCAAACCAAGCTAAAACCACTTGCTAGAGCTCAAAGAGGGCCCTAAAGAATCTCAGTTCAAAAGCAAGGAGATTTGGTTTAGGAGGTATAGGCAAAAGCTAAGGATTTGTGAGCAAATGCATACAAAATTGCAAGAGAGAGAGAGAGAGAGAGAGAGAGAGAGAATTTTGCTCCAAAATTGCTAACCCCCCAAAATGGAGGAGGAACCCACCCTATTTATAGAAAAACACTCCTTGAGCTTAGAAACATCCCACCATACACATGTAGAGAGATACAGCTCAAAGTGTTAACAGCTTGGCACAGCTGTTAACAAATATCTGGAAAAAGGCATTGGTGGCCGACCAGCCACACCACTAGCCGACAACCATTATCCACGGCCGACAGCCTATGGTGGTGGCTGACAGGTCACCAAAAGGTCCAGACACCAAGTTTTGGTCCAAAACAAGGCACAAAACAGACAAGGTTTCAAGGCTCAAAGGCAGGGCACTCCGCGGAGGACTTCGAGCACTCAAAACGAACACACGCAAACATAATCATTGAGTGTACAAACGATGACGTCCAAGTCTTGAGGACGGTCAAAAATGTGGTGTCTACAGTTGCCCCTCTTTGATAGAACTCAGAAGTCATGAAATGACGAGAGTGAATGTCAAAGCCCAGAGACGACCCATTTTTGACAAGGCCGAAGACTTGGACAAACAAATAAGCAAGACAAAAAAATGGTTGCGCCCACAGGCTGCCTACGTATCCCTTTGCAAGGAATCAAACCAGCGTAGTTCTGGGGCAAAATGCAAATGATATGCACGACGCAAGAACATAACTTATGATCATGCAATAAGGCTGTAACGAAACATTTGAATGCAAATACAATGCAAGCAAACCGAAACAAGATACAACAATCTCAAATATGACAAGAAGTAAATAAATAAACACACCACACGTGGAAATCCCAAGCCAAACCACATTTCATGCAGAAATGATGTAAGAAAATCATGCAAACTTAACTACGTGACACGTAGGAAAGGCAAAGAACAATAGAACCGTCGGGCGCACATGAGGTTTCAACCAAGATCCTAACGCGTTGCACGCGAGAGGATGGTAGGAAGGTGTGAACACCAGGATGCACACGAATGTTGTTAACTGAAACGTCCTAACGCGCCACACGCGAGAGGAGAAAAAGAGGTGGTATGAACATTGGAACACATCCAAATGTTCTAAACCGAAACGTCCTAACACGTTGCACACGAAAGAAGAAGAAGTGGTGGTATGAACATCGGGACGCACCCAAAGGTTCTAATCGAATTTTCCTAAGACGTCGCACGCGAGAGGAGAAAAGGAGGTGTGAACATCAGAACACATCCGAATGTTCTAAACCAAAACGTTCTAACGCGCCGCACGCGAGAGGAGAAGAAGAGGTGGTATGAACATTGGAACACATTCGAATGTCCTAAACCGAAATGTCCTAACGCGCCGCACACGAGAGGAGAAAATGGGGTGTGAACATCGGAACACATCCAAATGTTCTAAGTCGAAATGTCCTAACGCGCCGCACGTGAGAGGAGAAAAGGAGGTGATTTGAAGGGTACAAGTGATTCTACCTGGAACTCCTCTGAATGAACCGTACATACAATATCGTTTGGTTGTACCAGCTTTGAATGAACCGTACATACAATATTGTGCCTGCATAAGAAAGAAACTTAACAGGTACAATACAGTAAGAATGCATGTTCTATGCAAGACAAATAACCAAAATATAATGTTAATGGCATGTTTTATGCAAAACATGCGAGAAACAAAATAGAAGCATATTCTATGCGACGAGAGCCGGAGCATGTTCTATGCCACATTGGAATGCATATTCAATGCAACAGTACAAAATACATGTTCTATGCAAAGTGCAGAATGCATGTTCTATGCCAAGTACGGAATGTATGTTCTATGCAAAGTGAAGAATGCACGTTCTATGCACAATTAACAACATGTTCTATTTACTGAAGAGATGCACAGTCTATGCAAGAATGAAAGCGAATGTTATCAAAACAAGTTCAGTAGCAACTTTCCGATTTACCTCTCGGAAGAGTTGCGATATGTAAAAAGGATACACCTCGTCCAACAAGACGGATGACGACCACCTGAAAACACGTTTCAAGCTTCCACAGAGAGAACTTGAACTCAGTAGTGACCTTTCCTTGCACTTTTTGAGAAATAAGGACACAAAACAGCATCAAGATACACTTTCGGAGCACTGGGCACTGGATGGCCACTAGAAGAGGGTGTTAACCACCTGTCGGCCACCCCTAAGCATTGTCAGCCACCAGTGGTGGCTGGTTGGCCACTGATGGCAGATCGGGGCCAATTCGGTCTTTTTTCCGCGGGTCTTTAAATACACCATCCCAAACTTCATTTCCTCACTCCCCCAAACTCAAAAACCCTCTGTCTCTCTCTCTAGATGGTTTTCCTCTCTAGATCTGAGCTTTATATGCGTTTTCCAATGCCCCACGCACATTTGATTCGCTAAATCCTCTTTGTATACTTCGTTTTGATCCAATTGAAATTCGATTTCGGTGCTTTTTCTTAGAGTTTCACCACTTGAGGCTTGTTTCCCTCGAGTTCTTCTTGGGTTCTGTGCCTTTTCTCGGGCTTTGACTTTTTCTCCCATTTTCTCTCTCCTAGGGTTGACTTTTGGCATTTTCCACCTATTTTCCCCATTTTCAACCACTTTCTCATCTTGTTTTCAGATGGCGGACGACATTCCTCACGACGGAGCTTCCTCGAAGATCCCACCCCAGTTATCTCCAGGGATGGAGACGGAGTCCGTGCCTGTGCTACTACCACCCAGGGTTCGATCCTTCGATCCGACGACATATCATCCTCCGACGTATGTGTTACCACCCAAGAGTGTCCGGCATTTCAGAGGGTTTGAGCGAGGTACACCAGAGGACCTTTTGCTGCGAGAGCTGGCCTCCCATTTATCTTACGGTGCCACCGAGGTATACACTGTATTCTTACATTTTCCTCAATATACCTTGCATTTCTTGCTTCAATCTCGCTCTTGCACTGTATCTCTTACAGTGCCTTTCACCTGCTCATTCTGATCACATGAAGACTCCCGCTCTATCAGAGGTTATGGAGCCACATTCGCAAGGGAGTGGTATATGGAGCTCCCCGATGGTGACCGCCACATTGTTGATTAGGCCGGCTTCGGTTTGTTCTACATGGGGCTATCACGCCTCATAGTGAGTCGGCCTTTATTGGAGAGTTGGTAGAGAGGTGGTGGGATACCACTAACTCTTTCCACTTCTCTATTGCGGGAGAGATAACGATGACTCCCTATGACCTCTCTATGCTCACTGGCATAGAGGTAGGGGGTTGTCCGATCCCTTATGATGCAGACATGGGTGAGTGGGAGGCTGCATGGATCGACTTTCTTGGGGCACACCTACCTCTCTTCCAATTGGGGATGGTACAGTACAGCTGGTTTGCAAAGTAGTTTCGAGGGAGAGAGCCAGAGACCCCAGAGGAGACCGAGCATTACGCTTGGGGCTTCTTGATGTTCCTCTTTGACACCACCTTGTTCGCGGATAGAGCGAACACTGTAGGGTTATATCTCCTGAGCGCATTGGTGGACTTGTCTCAGGTCCGGCTTTATAACTGGGGCGGTACTGGCCTTGCCACATTGTATGGCTACATGAGCTCGACATTCCGCAGGAGCGGAAACAGGGTCGGTAGCTACTGGAGTGCCTAGGAGGTATACTTTACTTTTTTGCTTTGCATTTCCTGCCATGCTTTCTGCTTTGCACTTTCTGTACACTGCACACACACGCAGCCTGCTCTCTGCTTTACACTTGTACTTTCTATACTACACATATTCTGCTTTCTGCATTCCCTATGTTCTTCATTCTCTGCACATTGCACACACATTCTGCTTTCTGCATTCCCTATGTTCTAGCATTCTTTGCACATTGCACACGCGTTCTGCTTTCTACATTCCCTATGTTTATATGTTGTATACTCACCGTTACCCTTTTTCTTTTTGCAGCTTTGGGTATATGCATACTTCCCGACCCTTGCCCCAGAGCCGGAGGTGGAGATGCCTCCTATCGTGCCGTACTCTCACCGGTATGACAGGAGATGCATGAGGAGGACCAGGGAGACTTTTTCATTCTTTTGTCGGTATTTTAACACTGTGACTACAACAAAGGTAATTCGAAATTCACAATTATTTATGCTTTACTCCAATTCTGATTCATACTTCAGCTCGGCTCTGATTCATATTGCAATATCCGATGGCAACTAACAATCTGTGTATTCTCTGTTTGCAAATCGCATGGCAACCTTGGGCGACAATGCCTGAGGAAGTCGGGGACCAGTTTGCTAGAGCTCGGGGGGCCACCCGTTTTCGGCTTTTATTCAAGGGCTCGGCATGCCGAGCCTGGTTTCTAGGAAAGCGTTTCATACGTCAGACCTTAGGTTTGCCGTAGCCGATAGTTCCCATGGCGCCCCCACCATCTATGAGAGCTACAGAGTGCCTTACCTCCCAGGAGATGATTCAGTTTACCAGGGGCTTGAACGCTGATTACTTCCTTGGGGAGGGAGATTATGTGACATTCATCCAGACAGACCTCATGCCTCCTTTGACTGGTATTCATGGAGGCGAGGGGGTGAGAGCTCTAGCTACGAAAGAGAGAGACAGAGTACCTAGAGCGACCAGGGCGCATAGTAAAGGGGCTACCCAGGCGGGGTAGAGGACCGGCTGGCTAGAGCTGCCTACTGCACTCACATGTTGGCGATATACTAGGGAGGCATACCAGATCCCGATTGAGCTTGCTGCAGTGGGGCACAGATATGTTACAGCTCCTGATACACCCCCGGTATGTACTACATTTTTAGTTTTCCCATCTCTTTTTTATATTTGTTCTTTCTGGACATTTAGCATCTCCAATGCATTTGTAGGCACCCCCAGGATATACCGAGGATCTACTCGAGTTACTAGCCTCATTTGAGGGTATGATACTGAGGAGGGCGGCACTGCTCGACTTCCACGACATTCAAGTCATTTCTTCAGTTTTCTTACATTCCAACCATAAAATTTCCATTGACACATTGAAACTGACATTTCAACTAAAAACTTCCCCACGCTGCATTGATACACTGCATCTAAATTCATATACTGTACCTGACTTCTGCATATACTCATTCTGCACACCATACTTGTCATGACCTGAACCCGCCCCTATGGATTAAGGTCATAACCGGCCAGTAATCAAGAGATTACCTACGACCTCAAACCTGATTAAACATATTCCAACAGAGTAAAGGGGCCAAAATGGAAGCAAACTTAAAAATTTTGTCCATAGAGTTGTGCTTACATGGCACATCAAGACATTTCACATATGCTCATTAATAACCCACACCAAAAAGAAGATAACACAGAATCTTACACATACAGGATCATTCAAGTCATGGTCAGGCAAACCAAAAGCTTATATACATGGTGATCTAACATTTTCACCAAAGTAACAAAAAGGAAGACAAAAGAAACAAAACAAGTCTCGTGCGTGAGACGTTTGGGCTGACTCCTCAAAACTTGACTTTTTCTCACATATTTCACCGAGACTAGGTTTGGACATCTCTTGGCTCACCTACATACACATGAATGAGAGTGAACGAAAGCCCAGTGAATAATATCAAATAAGGAAAGTACATGAATGAAATTCGAAACAGATATATCAAACGGCCTTAGGCCCATTCATGTTTTTATTTGGTACATTAAACGGCTTCAAGCCCGAACATATCAAACGGCCTCTGGCCCACTTCGTCTTTAACAAATAGCCTCAGGCCCAATTCATTCATGTCCAACGGCCTCAGGCCCAGTTTCACTCTTGTCGAACGGCCTTTGGCCCAATCATTCATGTCGAACAGCCTTTGGCCCAATCATTCATATCAAACGGCCTTTGGCCCAATCGTTCATGTCAAATGGCCTTTGGCCCAATCGTTCATGTCAAACGGCTTTTGGCCCAATCATTCATATCAAACGGCCTTTGGCCCAATCATTCATGTCAAGCGGCTTTTGGCCCAATCGCTCATGTCAAACGGCCTTTGGCCCAATCATATAGCATAACGAATATTTGTCCACAATTCAAATTAACAAACTTACGAAACTCAAATAGGAGTAAGCAATTGGACAAATAGCATACTTCAAAATATCTTTACTAAGATATTACTCATAGTGTTCTGCCGGTGGATTCGCCCTTGTGCTCGACCCTACACATCACATAACACATATTGGGTCACAAACGATTCAATCCGTTCTTAATTTATTTCTTTCTCTTAGTCCTCTTTCTTATCCCTTTAGGTCCTATACAAAGCTTCATGCATGCCTAAGAGTGCTCAGAAATGAAAGAGAACGGAAAACAAAACGTAAAACGCCTTGATAAAATTTCTGAAATTGGGTTCTCCACTCGAGTGCAGCTTCTGCCGCTCAAGCGTACCCCTTTAGTCTGTAAAAGTACTGGTTGCCTCATTTTTGCGCTTGAGCGTGACTTCGGGCTCTCGAGCTGAGGGTCAAAACATGTGACTTGCCACTCGAGCGTGACTCTTTACACTCAAGTGGACATCAATGTCTGCAAAAGTTCTGGGAGCTAGAATTTCATGCTCAAGCGGCGATTTCCCTGCTCGAGCAGACCTGACGAATTCTGGAATTTCTAGAACTGAATCTGAAGCTCAATCTTGATGTTCAAAGGCCCAAAACTCATGTTTTTTTGGTTCAAAAACATGGGAACACATTATATAACATGAGGACATAAGCAATATGAGACTAACTGTTCAAAATCATGGTCCATTTCCAAAATCATTTTGAATTCTCTTCATAAGTTTCAAAACTCATGCATTCAACCTCATACACGCTTCATATTTTCATCAATCATGCATGCATGTTAGTTTTTGACTCCAATTCTATTTCAAATGGTACAAATGATACTTATAATCATGAAGCTCACGAAAACTATGCATGCATGTGAAATTTGGTGCTTAATTCTTCATGTCCATCATGCCTCATGCTAGATTATGCAAATTCATGGCAATTCTAAACATGCATGTGCATATAAACTTTAATCTCATCATAATCAATTCAATTCATGCTCTTGGTTACCATTTAGTTTTGAATTCACAAAATTACAAACTCAAACTCATGAATTTACTCACCTAAGACCTCCAATCTCCCAAATTCTAGCTAATTTCTTGAGTGCAGCTTCCAAATTCATAAACTTTGAGCCAAGATCCACAATTCTTCCTCTTTCTCTCTCTAGAACCGACTCCTTTCTCTCTCTCTCTCTCTCTATAGTATATAACCATATTTTTGAGCTCAAAATGGAGAGTTTAGGTGTGTTTGGCCTTTATATATACTAAGTGGTTAGTTTAAACTAATCCACTTTAGTTAAAGTTAATCAACTGAGTCTAATTCAATTAGTTTAAACTAACTAATTCGTTCCGAATCAGTTTTCAATTAAATTTCAATGTAGGCTCTAAAAATTACGCTAATCACAATGGCGTAGTCAATTTCAGTTTCTTACGCCTCTACGGCTTTCAATTTAAATCCTAAAGTAGAAAATCAAATAGATTTTCCTACGGTGAACAGATAGAAATACAAAAACACATATCATCATATAATTACCACTCAAAACCATATCAAGCATACAATCATAATCATAATTAAGATTAATTAGCATAACACAGATAGGGTTATCACAATACTTGTATTTGATACACCATACTTGCATCTGATACGCATACTGTGGCTAACATATGACAACTATCTTTCCAGGTCCCACCCATACCAACAGCACCGGCGGCAGCAGCACCAGGACCTCCTCCAATAGTAGGAAGGAGAGAGGCAGGCTCCAGCACGCAGCCGAGGCAAAGCCAGGGGCTGCCGAGACGAGAGTGGTCCTTTAAAGCTCATTTTGAGCCATCACGACGCTGAGACTAGCAAGGCTGAGAAGCCAGCGAGTCAGCATGCTGTGTCATCCGAGAGTAGAAACGATGACGTCAGCTTGAGTTCTACTGGTGGCAATGCTGCTGAGCCAGATTTTGAGGCAGAGAGTAGCAATGATTCCGATTCCGATTCAGCATCCGGTTCAGACAGCGGTGCAGATGGAGACAGTTCTGAGTCCTCGCCCAGAAAGAGGACGAAGAGGGCCTCTCAAGCCTCAGATATGGCGCTGATATATCTGTATTTTTGCTTAGTTTCTTTTGTTAGTAGTGTTAACACATTGTACAGCTTCGCACAGTTTTTTTGTTTTCTTGCAAAAACTTGTACTGCACCTTTTGTAAAAACAAACCATGATTGGAATGAAAACTAGTTTTCTCTTTGGAAAAAGTGTTGTATTTTGCATCATGAGCACCCCATTGTATGGAAATGAGATTGAATTTGATAGTGAAAATGGAACACTTGTATTGGCACACAGTCTAAATCGGGTAATGAACCGACCAACAAAACAAACAAAGCAATACAACTCGATAAACAAAACAATGACAACTTAATAAACAAAATAACAACTCGATAAGCAAAACAACACAAATACAACTCGATAATCAAAACAAAACCACTCAAAATACAACTCAGCAAACTTGCTAACACTAGAAGGACTCAAAACAAGACCTCGAAATGCACAAAGAACAAGACAAAAAACATGCCTTCAGCATTCTCAACACATAGGTGAACAGGAGGACAGGCAAAACAACCATCGGCCATAAGTTGGCCATGAATAGAGGCTGCCAGCCACCAGTGGTGGCCGGTCGGCTACCAAAGTGGCCTGTCGGCCACCAATGTGAGGAACCTCTAGATTGTTGCCACCTGGCTTACACTCAATGCCTTATCTTCTACAAAAGCTCCAGCTTTATGATTTCTTCATTTCAACTGCTATTTTTCCATAAATGGAGCCATTTCTTACCCAAAAGCTCTCAAATTGGATTGCAACTTTGGATGGCTCGGAAAAGTTGAATTTCTGAGGTTTCAACATAAATGCACTATTCCCGTTGAGTCGTTCTTTGCTTTGTTTTCCATTCCTACAAGCCACGGCTAGATATGGGAATCCGATTACACATGTTTTTAGCTTTGGGGGACAAGAGATATGCCCGACAATCGAAGAATTTCAAGTGCCAATGGAGTTTCAGCGCAATGAGGAAATCTTGTCTCAGCCCCGTTTTGGTCACATCCAAGCTTTGGAAAGGATGCGCAGCCTTACTTTACACGATGCCCAATCCTTGGTTCACAACGGAGAGCTGGACATTCCCAGTTTGATCCATTGATTTGCTGACGCTGGTGACCGCGACGACCGTCTTTGGTAGGGTTTTCGGCAGCATGCCCTTTATTTGTGTATGTTGGCTCATTTCCTTCTTGCCCCTGATTTTGGAGGGTCTAGCATTCGACTCATCGAAGTGGTCCAAGGTTTGAAGGAGGGCAAGAGTTGCATTGGCTTTGTGCTAGCCGAGACTTTGATGGGCTTAGACGCCGTCCATCGGCGAAAGACAAACAAATTTGCAGGAAGTCCACTACTTCTTCAAGTAATGTTTCCCACCCTTTCTTATATGTGTTTCTCACATCACTTGGCACTCATGCTCTGTTTTTCTCTCAAAAATCCTTTTTTCATTTTTCTCTTAAGATACACCTCTCTATTTTTTAATCTCTCTTTTCTTTCATCCCTCCCCAGGTGTGGCTTATGGACAGGTTGAAAGTAGTGGATGCTTGCCCGGAATACTCAGCACGGGGCTATTTCTTCCACCACCGCCTAGTGGATTTCCCAAACAAGGGGTGCTGGTGCCATTAGATGTGCAACAGGTCTACTGTTGACATTGCTTGGCGTTGCTCCTGGTTTGATCTGCCCGAGATGAGCTACAGCATGGCTTGGCAACCTGGCATTCAGCTGATTGGCCTGACTCACTGTGTATTCTATTTTCCGTTCCGGTTCAGGTGTCAGTTTGGCCACGACCAAATTTGCCCAGAAGGAGGGGTAGAGTACCCAATTTCATTCTTCATCCGCGGCTCACAATTGGCTAGATACCCCAATGCTTGGAGGACAAAAGAACTTCTGGCTCATGTTCCCAATTTCGGCTGTGCCCTTTCTGGCGAGTGCCTGACTTGGCTTGAAGATGAGGCACAGACAAGGCCCACTTTAGCATCAAAAACTTCCACAAGTACAAGCGGGGGACGCAAGAACACCTGACTCAACTATGCCCCAAGTTTATTGCTTTGATCTTTACTTTTCAAGTTTTATGAATGTAATAAAAGTAACTTTTGATTTGTATCGAGAGTTGGAGAACTTTGTATTGAAATCAATGAAATTGAAGTTGTGAGCACTGAAAGTTTTCCTTTTGATCCAAAAATGGTCTAAGTTGTAAAAAAGATTAATTTGAACAAAATCAACTTTTATCAAAACTTTTCAAAACCATTTTCGATAAGGATCACAACTTGACACACATGGAATCTATCCTCGAAATGTACAACCCTGAATCTGAAGACAACAAATTGTCCCTTGTTTGAATGGCATTGCTCAGTGTTGTACTAGTTCTCAAAACGAAGATCACAACCGAACTCTCAGATGAAGAACAGACAAAAATGACCTGATCGAACACATGGACAGGACAGTTGATTTGGGGGTGTTTACGGCCGAACTTCAGGATGAAGTTGCCTACGTATCCCAAAGATGGGAATTAGGCCTTACGTAGTTCAGTTCGGGTTCACTCGAGTATTAACACTCTTGTTTTGCGCTCTAACTTTTGCCAAGGCCGCCCTTTCTGGGTTTTCAACCTTGTGAACTCAGTTTTTCTTTATTCCAATTTTTTGTGCTCTAATTTTGGCCTAGGTCGCCCTTCTGGGTTTTCGGCCTAGTGAGCCGCTCAGGAGTAATATTTCTTCAACTTGTCCATGCTGATCAGTTGGGAAAATTCTAGGCCATCCAGGTCCATAAGAATAACAGCTCCACTCGATCAGATAGTTTTGATGATATAAGGACCAGTCCAATTGGGTCTGAACTTGCCCCTAGGGTTATGGATGGGAGCTTGATTGTCTTTCAGCACCAAATCCCCTTCCTTAAGATTCCGGGACTTAACCTTCTTGTTGAAAGTCCTGGCAATCCTGCGTTGATAACCTTGAATATGATACAGTGCTTTCAGTCTTCTCTCATCAAACCACATCAGTTCTTCGAACCTGCTTTGTTGCCAGTCCGCTTCTTCTATCTGACACTCAGCCAAGACTCGCAATGACGGGACTTCTATCTCGATTGGCAGAACAACTTCCATCCCATAAACAAGAGAGTATGGAGTTGCCCCAGTAGATGTCCGAATTGAAGTTCTGTAGCCCCAGAGAGCAAATGGCAATTTGTCTGGCCAGTCCCTGTAAGTCTCAACCATTTTTTGCAAAATGTGCTTGATGTTCTTGTTGGCGGCCTCAACAGCTCCGTTGGTTTGTGGCCGATATGTAGATGACTTATGAAAAGCCACGTTGTATTTCTCCAACAAGTCGATCACTTCTTTCTTGAAATGGGAGCCATTGTCTGAAATGATCTCATTCAGGACGCCATAACGGCAAATGATGTTGTTTCGGATAAACTTAGCCACATGCGCTATTTTCAACACTACGTAAGACTGAGCTTCCACCCATTTCGTGAAATAATCAATTGCCACCAAAATGTATTCGTGCCCATTTGACCCTTTCGGTGTAACTGCCCAAATGACATCGATTCCCCAGACTGAGAAAGGCCATAGTGAAGTCATATTGTACAGCTTCGACGGCGGGATATTCATGCGATTTGCATGGATTTGGCATTTGTAGCATTGCCGAACAAAGCCAATACAATCCTCTTCCATGGTAGACCAGTAGTAACCTTACCTGAGAATCTTCTGGGCTAACATTACTCCGCTTATGTGCGCTCCGCACTCTCCTCCATGGACGACCTGCATTAGGCGCTTCGATTTTTCTACATCGACGCACAACTTGTGCATTCCCAGATGACCTATTTTATACAACTTACCCCCGCAGATGATAAATTGAGCGGCCATTCGCCGTATTGCCCTTTTATCTTTGGCATTTGCCCCGAGTGGATAAGCTTCCTTTTCCAAGAAGTTCCAGATATCATAAAACCAAGGGTTTTGATCTTGTACTTCATCTATTGCGGCGATAGACTCGTAGGCCGATGTATATCTCTGCTCAATGATGATCGGACGCATCCGATTCCCAGAGGGATGTCTATCATAGAAGATAGAGTTGATAAAGCATCGGCGAACCTGTTGTTCTCTCTTAGTAGATAAGTGAAGGTTAGTTTCTCAAACCTAGGAATCAGAACGTCCAAGGTCTGGTGATAAATCTTCATCTTTTCTTCTTCGACTTTCCAATCTCCGTTTGCTTGAGACACAACTAGGTTCAAGTCGCCGATGACGTCCAACTTTTTTGCCCCTAGTTCCGGGGCAGCTTCCAAACCAGCGATACCACCACTCCTTACTTGCCTCAGCAAAATGGAATTGCCAAAAGGAAAAATATAACTTTAAAAGAAATGATGAATACCATGTTAATAAGTTCTGGATTACCTCAGAACTTGTGGGGAAAACAATAATTTCTGCTATTTATATTCTTAATAAAGTACTCCGAAAGAAAGTGAATCAAACACCTTATGAAATGTGGCATGGGACCAAGGTTTTAAAAAGTGGCCGCAACCGTTACGTAACGATTTTGGTAGTTACCGCCACCCGTTACAGCCGCTTTTGTAGTGTGATTGAGATTCACAGGTGTGTCGGCCGTAGCGGCAGTCGTAGCGGTCGTAACGGTGCTGTAACGGCCGTAACGGCCTGTTACGCACCGTTACGTAACGGTTCCGAACTGCTTCTTTCGGAAAAAAACAAAAACAAAACAAAACAAAAAAATTGAAAATGGGGAAAGAGGGAGAGAGAGAGAAGAGGAAAGATGAAAAGGGAAGATGGAGGAGTAAGAAATAGAGAGAGAAAAGAGAGAAGATGATGAGCATGTTATTGATTTGTTAAAATTGTAAAACCTATACTATTCTATTCAGCTGTTATCACTCAACCATTTTGTTTGTGTGCGTCTATTTATATATATTGTTTGAAAATAATAATAATAATAATAATAAGTATGGTCATTATCTATTTTTATATATATATATATATATAGGCTATTATTTATTCTTGTACTTTTGTCATTGTTTAGTGATTGATTTTTTTTGTAAAATATCTAGAAAACATAACACATATAATTATATATTAATACATTTTTTATACATGTCAATTTTTTTTATTAGTTTATTTTATTTTTATTTACTAGTTATTCAAAAAGAGAATGAATATTCAAGTGATCCAAACCCAAACAAAAAAAATTTCTTTATAATTTATTTTTTAATTTTTATATGATTACATTAGCATGTATAATTTATTTTTTAAAACTATTCAAATTAAAAGTTGCATATGCTTCCACAAGTATAATAATTAAAAAAATAATTTTATACATCTAAGTCCAATAAAAAAAAAATTTGTTGCCACAAGTATAATATGAATTTAGGACATATAAAGTCATTAATTATTAAAATAAAATGTAAAAAACTCAGTTTATAGTGATTTAAAAATATAAAATATATTGGATCATATTTAAAAATTTACAAAAATTGATAAATATTTATTTTAAAACCCAATAAATATGATTATGGGAAAAAAATATGCGTATCGATAAATTTTTTTTAAATTGTGGGAAAAATAAAAAAAATTCACGGTTCCGATTATCGCAACCGTTACGCTACGGCCTTTATACCCCGCAACCGCAACCGCATCACCGCCACCATTACGGCGACTACAACCGCTTTTCAGAACCTTGCATGGGACAGTACCATCCTACAAATACTTAAAAGTGTGGGGGTGTTTGGCTAAAGTGGCTATTCCTAGTCCTAAAAAGATTAATATAGGTCCTAAAACTATTGATTGCATATTCATTGGTTATGCTAAGAATAGTAGTTCATATCGGTTTTTGATTCATAAGTCAGAACATTCCGAAATGCATGTAAATACTATTATTGAATTTTGGAATGCATCATTCTTTGAACATATATTTCAAAATAAGACTGGACAAGAGACTAGCATTAACAAAAGATCTTATAATGCCATTACTAGTCATAATCAAGAACAAGAGCAAAAGTTAGATCGAAATGAAGAAGAGGAACCTAGGCGTAGTAAACGTGTAACAATCCAAAAATTTAAGTTGTCCCTTAAATTTTATGTTATTTAATTATAAATGATTTCAAAAAAAAATTTAACTTTATATTATTATTCGATATTATTTTCTAAGTATTATGGTGTTTTTATTATATTTTTCTCTATATTTCTCCTAGACCAAAATACACTGAAACATAACAGTTTCTGTACAACAAAATGTGTGCGCCCCAAGTTGCCGTGCTGTCTACGCGTCATGCGGCCCACGCTTATCCCCTATATATATAGATGCATATAAATGCCAATCTCATCATCTTTCCTCAAACACTATTACTCTCTCTCTGCCTCTAATTATTTTGTTTTATATGTAAAACTTTGAGTTTAGTTTGGAGTATTTAGTGGGTCACAGTAAACGAAAGGTAAAAGTTGGAATTAAAATTAAGGTGAGTTGTATTATACCTTGAGTCACCATTATATATTTTACGTATGTTTTGAGTTATTATAATTTATTTGTAAATTGTGTTTTATAAATTATATTAACATTTTTAATTTATGAACCTTATTTTATATAATAAGGAAAACCTATGGATATAACTGTTTATTAAAATGTGTTTTGAGTAATTATTTTATAAGTACCACCACGGAGGTCCCATGCCTTGAGGGACTTAAATAACCATTGGCCTCTGATTAGTCACTTTGTGACCCTCTGTTGGTTATGGATCCACTGATACTCTGATTTCTGGTATAGAGCAAAATGCTGTACGGAGCTAAGTATTATACTATTGTGGGAACCACCTCTAGAATTCGTACGAGCCACCTCTTGAATCCTATTCTAGTGAGGAGCAAAGTGTTATACGGAGCTAAGTGCTATACAATTGTGGGAGCCACCTCTAGAGTTCGTATGAGCCACCTCTTGAATCCTATTCTGGTGTGGAGCAAAGTACTGTACGGAGTTAAGTGCTACACTATGGTGGGAGCCACCTCTTGAGCCCATATATCTATTATGTTCCGTTCTATACCGTAGTTATGATTATTTTATTTATATGATTTCTGTATTATATGTCAAATGATCTCTGTATTATATACTCTGTATTTTAAGATCAAGTTTTGTTTAGCAAATAATTATCCATGGTGAATTTTATGCTCTTATGCTCTTAGTATAATATTTTTTACTCTGCTATGTGCTTATAACTGTTTACCAATTTTCAGAAAATAATGCAATTCAGAAATAGCTTTTGGAGAATCTTAGACGCAGGGCTGCGGAATAGACACACACAACATTTTTATAGTATTTATAATTCTACTTTTCATATGTAAATATCGGCCTTTTTGGTCAATAAATTTTGTTATAAAAATAGAAGCTCCAATGATTATTTTTGTACTCTTGCTTAAATATTTTTTTCCGCTCGCATTTAGTAATTTGTTTAAGAATCGGCCGGAGGTAACTTCAGTTACTGGCCATCACGATGCTTAACCCTTGGGTACGGGGAGTGGGTCGTGACAAAACGTGCTAGTACCTCAGAATTTTTTGATTCAAATTTTCTAACTTTTTTGTTAGAAAATGAGCCTTTAACTTTCAAAGAAGCTATGTCCAATTCTAAGGCTCCTTTATGGAAAAAGGCTGTAAATAGCGAAATTGAATCCATTTTGCAAAATCACACTTGGGAATTTGTGGATTTGCCACCATGTTGTAAACCTCTTGGGTACAAGTGGATTTTTAAGAGAAAATTGAAAACGGATGGATCAATTGACAAATACAAGGCAAGACTTGTGGTCAAAGGATATAGACAAAAAGAAGGTCTTGATTACTTTGACACATACTCACCGGTTACTAGAATAACATCCATTAGAATGTTAATTGCCATTGCATCTTTGTACAATCTAGAAATTCATCAAATGGATGTGAAAACAGCTTTCTTAACTGGTGAGTTAAATGAAGAAATTTACATGGAACAACCAGACGGATTTTCTATTCTAGGAAAAGAAAAGAAAGTGTGTAAATTGATTAAATCGTTATATAATTTAAAACAAGCGCCGAAGCATAGCATGAAAAATTTGACAAGGTAATGATGTCAAACGGATTTAAAACTAATAAATGTGACAAATGTGTTTATATTAAAAACACAAACAAAGGTTATGTTATAGTATGTCGTTATGTGGATGATATGCTCATCATAGGTAGTAATAATGACATGATTAAAACTATCAAAAAAATGTTAAATAAACATTTTGACATGAAAGATATGGGGATTACTGATGTAATACTTGGTATGAAAATTACCAAAATATCATAAGGATATGCTTTGTCACAATCACATTATATTGAGAAAATACTTGACAAATTTAGTAAAGATGATGATCATCTTGCTAGAACACCTATGGATTTTAATTTGTTTCCTTCTAAAAATGTACAGGAAAGTATTTCTCAATTAGAGTATGCCCAAATCATTGGAAACTTAATGTACTTGATGAACTGCACTCGCCCAGATATAGCCTCTGCAGTAAGTAAATTAAGTAGATATATGAGTAATCCAAGAGTAGAACATTGAAAAGCTATTATAAGGGTTCTAAGATATCTCAAATTTACTCGTAACATTAGGCTAAATTATATTAGATATCTAGCAGTATTTGAAGGATACTATGATGCAAACTGGATATCGGATACTAGAGACTCAAAATCCACAGCTGGATATGTCTTTACTTTTGGTGGTGCGGCTGTATCTTAGAAATCTTCTAAATAGACTTGCATTGTGTAGACACCCCATTTTTGACCGACCTTAAGACTCAGACGTCACTGATTGAGCGCTCGGTGATGTTGCATATCGTGCTCGTTCAGAAGTCTCAGAGTCGCGACCGTGAGCCCTGCCTCCAGACTTCCGAACCCTCTTCTGTACCTTGTCTCGGTTTGCGAACCAGACTCGGTTTTCTCTGTTTCTTTTCCTGAGGGGAGGGAGAGGTCTCGTAGACCATCTCTCAGTGGCCGTGGGCTACATTTCGTGGCCGTAGGCCATTTTGCCCATTTCGGAGCCCGGTTCCCGGTTTTCGGAGCCGTCAGGCCGTGTGCCTCGGTTCGGGACCGCCTAACCATCTCCGATTCCTTCGGTTTTTGGCATACATCTTATTTACTCCCTTTTGAGGGACACTGGGGTCCGAGAGACCCACTTCGTGGCCGAATGCCACTTTCGATGCTTAACAGCCTTTTTCGGGACCCCGAACTGCGTGTTTTGGTCCCCGAGCATTCGTTTTGCATCGGTTTTCGTTCATTTTTGGCAGGTACCTCTATTTTATCATAAGGAAGGTCACTGAAGGGTGGGAGGCCAACAATTGTCTCAGCAACCAGTTATGCTCCTCCGGCGCCCTCCGACGCCCGTTTTTCTCACTTCCGAGCCAATGTTGACCACCCTAGGAGCATTTTCTTCAAGCCCAAACCACATATTTGTGTTGTGCACACATGGGAGGACCCTAAAAGTCTATGGCCGGCCAGTAATTCCACTGTCTTTTTTTGAACCTCTTTGAAAAGTGGCCTATTCTCTCTCCTGTTTTAGAGTTGCCAATTTCCAACCACAGGGTCTTGTTGAGGAGACCTGGGAGGACACCAATATCTGGTGGCCGGCCAGAAAATCTTCTAGACCATTTTGCCCCTTGGCCGGCCGGCCATAGGGGGTAGCCGGCCGGCCACCTGCAAGAAAGGTAGCAGGCCGGCCATGCTCCTTGGGATGTGTGCCCTACAGCTGTATAACTTTTTCCCCCAAAAGATCTGATTTCGGGGGACTTTTGAGGGACAAGGGAACTTAATCCCAAGCCTCTACACCTTTTCACCAACTTGCTCCTCCTTCCTTGCATCCATACAGCAACTTTGGCTCTCCTTGAAGGGTTAGAAAACTTGCCTCAAGCATACACATTCATATCTCTCTCCATCTCTCTCAAATTCTCAAGTTTTGGTTCCATTTCTTCATCATCATCAAGCACCACCACCACTACTCTATTTCCAGAAGTTAGGAGAGCTTTCCAGCAGCCAGGAGGCATCCATTCTTCAAGCAAAAGGCAGCCAAGACTTGTCTACAAGGGTAAGTTGCCATTTCCCCTTTTGTAGCATTTTTTTGCCTCATCTCTTAGGCCTATTTACTTATTGTTTTGGGCTCCGACCCTAACTGAAACTAGGCCTTTTTTGAGCCATTATTCATGTTTGATCAAGGGCTCAACCCTGTTTGAGCCCTCCATTTGGTACTTGCTTCAATAACATCTTGTATGCCATTGTTTTGGCATGCTATTTCTAGCCTATGAGTGATCTGTTTTCGAGCATAATGTAAACTGTGAGTAGGCATATTTTGAGCCCCTCTTCAACATTGAAGAAGGGCTCAACCCTATTTGGCCTCTCTATCATGCACTTGCTTCATAATCTCTCATATTTACCGTAAATTTGCATGATTTGTTTGACCTACATGTAAATTGTTGTGGAGCATGTCATGAACTGTGAGTAAGCCTATTTTGTGTCCCTATACAACATTGTAGAAGGGATCAACCTTGTTTGGGGCCTCCATGTTGTACTTGTCATTATACCCCTCTTTGACCCCCATTTTTTGCATGCTTTTTTAGTCTTATCTAGCTTCTGTTTTCGGCCATCATAACTGGAAAGAGTCATATTTTGATCTTCTTGTCATGTTTTGTTAAGGGTCCAAGGCTGTTTGATGAATGTATGGCATACCTCATGTTCTAGCCTTTGTTGGCTTCATTCTTGCATGACATTTTTAGCATGTTTGCATACTGAGTTGGGGGATGTCATCTACTGTAAATGTTCATATTTTTAGTCCCTCTTCAGTGTTGTAGAAGGGTATTTTTCCATTTGGGCATCACATGTATCACTTGCTTCAATACCCCTCTTGGGGAGCCATTTTTGCATTCTTGCTTAATCCTATGTGTGCTTGCTGTTTAGCCCTTTTTATGACTGAAAAATACTTGTCTTGGGGCTGCCTTGCTACTGTATTTTCATTCCATGTCTATATTGTGCATGTTTGGTATAGCTATAGGCCATTTCGGGTGCCTAAATTCATGTTTCGGGGCCATTCCATGTTTCGGGTGCACTTTGGCCATGTTTCGGGGTTGTTTTCCCCCAAATTTCAGTGCTAGAATTCCATTTGTATGTTTGCATGTCATTTCCATATCATTTCATGCCTTAGGGCCATTGCCTCGGCTTGCGTGCCCGTGTGCACGCATTTCGAGGCACTTTATTTTTCATCTCACGGCCTCTTATGTGAGTGTGGCTGAGGCTCTCTCATGTTAGTATAAGTCCAATTTGCATTTGGAGTGCCGTTTCATGCTTTAGTACCATTGCCTCGGTTTGTGTGCCCGTGTGCACGCATTTCGAGGCACTTCTCATTTTCATCTCATGGCCTCCCGTGTGAGTGTGGCTGAGGCTCTCTCATGTTGGTGTAAGCCCATATTGCATCGCATATCTCATTTTAGTCTCATTGCATATCATATTCCATGTCATTTCATGCCTTAGGGCCATCGCCTCAGTTTGCGCGCCCGTGTGCACGCATTTCGAGGCATCTCATTTTCATAGCATTGTGCATGCTAGGATTGTATTTTAGTTGCATTCATGCATATTGCATCATGTTCGGGATAGGAGTTAGCCCGGACACGGGAAACGAGGCACGTTTCGTACTCCGAGTGACGGAACGGGTCTCAATTCCCAAGTCACCGACACTCCGGATTACCCATGATGGAGTTAGGTTTTGTTGTAGCATTCATATACATTCATCCTATATTGAGTTGTGCAATTCGACTCCTCGGCCATCATGCATCGATATGCGTGATTGGTGGCACGAGGATCGAGGCATGCATATATATCTGTGAAATACATTGCTATGCCCCTTTCCTGCTCTCTGTTGCAGCATACCAAGAATCAGTAACTTTTCAGAGTCGGGCGCGCATTTCGAGGAACATTGCAAACAGAGGCTAATCGGGGCATCCCAGTGGATTTCCGCGCAAGGCAGCCTAAACTTGCGGCATTCATCAGAATCGAGGCAGCCCCTGGCTTGCATGCCAGTCTACCGCTTTCTTCTTTAATTTGTTAATTAATTAGGAATTTGTATATTATTTCGACTGTACTATTCTTTTATTTCGGACTGTATTATTATTTATTCGGACCCTCTGCGCGAGGGCATAATTGTAATAAGTGTGGGTGAGTGTGATGTATGTCTTCCAACCCCACGTCTTTCTTCCCTTTTATTTACCCTCTTATGATGGTTAGATATAGGACATGTTTCAATTAGCATACAGTATGACAGCATGTTTGCATCATTCATCTGTCTTGCATGCACCGGGCTCGGCGCATCATACAAACTGCATTTGTATTTCAATTCCAAATTGAATACGTGATAGCTGTTGCATTTCATATGCCATGTGTAGAATAGCCGAGCCTGCTATAGTTACATTTTTGCATGTGTTGCATTAGGCATTTCTGTATACTTAGGATCATGCATGATTTCTAATAAGCTTTTGTTTTTGGCATGGAGTACTCGGTGAGTTTTATGCTTTAGCATTCTTGCATGCGTGTGAGTGTTGCCATGAATAGCATACTTGCCATGAGGCTATGTGCTTATGTGATATACCTGCCTTGAATGCCTGTGGGTGGAGGTTGAGTTACTTGGAGTGGAACAAATCATTGACTATTTGTTTTTAAGCCCACTAGATAGTGGCAAAATCATGTTTTCTAAGCCCACCCGAGGGTGGCAAATCCACGTCTTAGCCTACCTGCGGGTAGCACCATCAAACCATTTTCAAACAAACAAACATGAAATGTTTTGTTCCAATTCAGGCGACTCAGTCTATACCTATTTGCTGCGAGCATCACATAGTAACCTAGGCTAATAACCGGAATAAGAACTCACATTGTTTTCAAAATAAGATATCATGGTTAGTAGAGGCCGGTCTTTGACCGGGCGAGCGGGGGTGCTCACGAAGTGACCTTCCCCAATCGTACCCAAGTTCCCGAGCCGAGGCAACTTTGGTGATGACGGACACGTGGCCTTTGGCACCGAGTCAGGGTTTCCTAAATTTCCCATTTTAAAAATATTTAGGTGGCGACTCTGTATCTGGCAAAGCAGTCCATGTTTGGCACTTCTTTAAAAAAAAAATCTGTTTTCAAAACGATTTGCCGGATTTGGACTCTTTGGTTCAAGATTTAAGAACCGTGACACAAATCGAGTCCGAGTTGTAGCGAGGTCCCCCGCGGGCTTGTTACACATTGCTAGGTCTATTATGGAATCAGAATTTATTGCTTTAGATAAAGTTGGGAAAGAAGCAGAATGGCTTCGTCACTTCTTAGAAGATATTCCAATGTGGCCAAAACCGGTGCCTGCTATATGCATACATTGTGATAGTCAATCAGTAATAGGTAGAGCATAGAGTCATATGTATAACAGTAAGTCACAACACATTCGTCATCGACATAACACTGTGAGACAACTACTCTCTAATGGAATTATGTCCATTGAATACGTGAAGTCTAAAGACAACTTAACGGATCTACTAACCAAAGGGTTAGCAAGAGAGTTAGTTGAGAATTTATTGAGGGGAATAGGACTTAAGCCTATTAAATAAAGAGTTACCACGACGGCAACCCAACTTAGTTGACTGGAGATCCCAAAATCTAGGTTCAAAGGGACAATCGAGTATGTATGACTCAAAAGGATCACTAGGGAGTCAGACTACTACCCATTTCTATGATGACATAGTGATATCTGCAACGTTTTAGGTTAAGTAATACTTTTAATGATTCTTATATCTAGGAATACCTAGTGGAGTATGACAAGATACTCTTCATAAGAATTACCTATATGAGTGTGAACTGGGCCAGTTCTATGAGATTTGTAAAGGGCTATAATTCTCTAAAACACTCATGAAAGACCAAGTTGTTCAGGGCAAAAATGAATACAATAGTGAGAACTAAACTGTGTTTGGTAACATACTGTGTGAGTTCTATTGTCTTGGTTTAGACAAATGGTTGAACAGTTCAAGACATTATGTTCACTAGTTAGCTAGTAAATCCGATAGTGTCTCACAAGGGAAGGTTCAAAGTCAAAAGCTACATATCCTTTGCAGAATATCTCCAATTTCTGTACCCTCTGTCATAAGATCATGTTGTTGCATTTTCTCTCCATCATGTTGTTGTATTTTCTCTCCGTCAAATTCATTTATGTGGGGGATTGTTGGAAATTATAGTTTTTATAGGCTTATCTTGGGCCAACTTTGAGCCAAATTTGAGTGGGGCCCACATGTCTTTTGGGGTGGGTCCAGAGATGACGTGTTCCTTGCTGCATGGCAAGTCACACAGTGCAAACGGTTCGTCAAAACCATTTATGAGTGAATGGGAACTTGACGTTGTTTTCGGGTTCGTGGAAAGGGAAATTAAAGAGTCAAATGTGGGTTACCTTAAAATGGTTGTCCCACATTGAAACTTGAAGAGAGCTTATGTGACTATATAAGCTGTAGGTGAACAAACTTGGGTTGGGTCCCAAGGGGCACCCTAAATTTGTAGAAGCGAAGAGTTGTGGACAAAGTGAGCTTTGGCTCAAACCACCACACGCGCGCATGCCGCCATTGTCCGGCCTAGTCGAGCAGTACCGGGTGCAGGTTGTGGGTTGTGGGTTGAATCCTAACATTAATTTTTTTGACAAAATTCATTTAAATTTTTTCGAATTCTTGCGGAAAAATTATTTGAATTTATGAACAAAACTAATTCAAATTTTGCGACAAATTTGAATTCAAATTTTTTTGTCCAAACAGTGCCTCTTTTGATCCATTTTCCAGTAGATTCAAATAGATTTTTCAAATTGTTTAAACAGATTGCACCGGACATATTCAATTTATTTCCTAGACAGATTCAAAACTGGTTCAACAGATTGCACTAGTTCAATTCAAAATCAGACCTATTCTGTTTGAAACCATACATGTTCAGCCTCTCCAAACTCTTCCAACAGTCTAATCAATCCGAAATTTCTCTGCTTGCCTTCCATTTTGTCTCATGCGTAGATATATTCTTCATATTAGTTTTAGTCAAAATTCTGAGAGTATAGAACAGAGGTTCTAGTTCGTTGAAACAGATTGTTTTTAGTGCTAATACAATCTGTGTAAGATCATTGTATCTTGGGAAATAGACGACATTATTTCGTAAGCACCTGAGCGGGACGAATCTGTCTCAAGGATAGAGTGTCACACACTCGACTTGATCATTCTTGTTATTAAGGTGTTTTGGTAAATAAATTCTGTAAGTAATTTATTTTATTTATTTGATTTGTTTCAAATTATTTTTATTATACATAGAAGATTGCTCCAACATTTTCATCATTCTTCATAAATGGCACTTTTCCAAAATTTCCTTCCCAATTTCTAAGAAGTTTCCATGTTGTTCCCCATCGTTTTTACGAGATGCCCAAATACTGACTTGTAACGTGTAGTCACTATGATCTTACACTTCCTTTGTTACCATGTCTTAAAAAATTTAACAACTTTACCCAATCTCAGTTATCACAATTACATACATCATCCAAGACGAGTAGAAATCTCCTACCCTGTAATTTTTCTGCAAGGATTGTCTTGGACTGTTTTGGACTGAAGTCAACAGACGGAGAATCGATGATGCAATGAATAATTTTCTGCACCACGTGTTTAACATTAAAATCATGTGCTACTTTCACCCAAATCCTCATCCCAAAATGCTCGATTACCCTTTCATCATTGTACATGATTTTAACGAAAGCGGTCTTGCCAACACCTCCAATGCCAACAATGGGGATGACAGATATGTAATCATAATCAGCACGTGGGGTCATTAATAGTAGTAATATCCTTAGTCTATCATTTGGCCTTCCGAAAAATTCCGACCCATTTACGTCGGAGGAGACTGATGTGCTGGCTGCGCTATTATGATGAGTTTGTTTACTTTCTGTTGTTGTGCCGATGGGATAAAATCTATTTCTATCTTCCCCAATCATGTACAATCTCTTTTTGATCTTTTTGATTCTACGACCCATTTCAAATTTGAATCGGAAATCATTCGAGTGTGAACAACATGGAAAGAATTTACGTACCAGCTTCTATATTCGAATGCTGCTCCTGCTATGATGATGATGATTTAACTTCATTGACTGTACTTGACGTCGCAAAGCTTCGTATTGGAATTCATCAAGCAGGTTATCTGCTTCATAGAAAGTAGCTTGGAGTCTCTCATACCATATTTTTAGCACATGGTTTTTCCCCTGCTTCTCCTCAGCATATGAAAGAACCTCTTTGATGGTGGACAAGGTGCCCTCCAGTGTTTTGAGCTCCTCATCAAGACCCCATCGCAATCCAACATCATTGATATAGCAAGTAAGCCTAAGCTCCCCAGAACTTTACTTGCTATGTTGAAAACAATTGTTTCTGCCATGAATGTTCTTGATCAAGAACAAGAAGATGAAGAAGAAGAAGAAGAAAGATTAAGAGATAGTCATGAGGGTGGGTCATTTCAATTTCAGATTACTATTTATCTTTATTTATAGAAGGATATTTCAATTTCAATTTCAATTTCAAATTCAGTGGTCCAACGTGTTTTGGGTAAACGGTCCACATGCCTTTTTCTTTCATTTAATTTTTTTTTTAATTACTAAAATGATATTTGCATATATACACAAAAAAATCACTACAACAAAATTGAATTTTTACGGCTTGCGATGCATGCCATAAAAACTCTTTCACGGCATGCACATAAATACCGTTATATGACATGCCGTGGAAAGTTGAGCATCATTTACGACATGCAGGTAAAGTTATAAAAAGTAATAAATTAAACATTAATGACATATATGTCATATATAACTTTTTACGACATTTTTGTCGTGTCATAAATCATCTTACTTTCTGTGGCATAATTTTGCATGCCGTAGAAAGTTATTTTTAAAAAATTAATGGCATACTTGGTATGCCGTATATAATATTTTACGGCATTTTCTTGCATGTCATAAATCATCACACACTTTTTACGACATAATTTTGTATGCCGTAGAAGGTCATTTTTAATATATTTATGACATACTTTGTATGCCGCATATAGTCTTTTACGACATTTTCTTGTATGTCATAAATGTGTTTCTAGTTCATAGATGTATTTCTGACATACTTGCATATGAAGTGGAAGGATTGTTCTTATCATTTTCCTTCTACTAGTTGCATAGCCATCAAAGCTTCCCAGAAAATTAAAACAATATGCAAGACAGTAACTAAATTTTCAATAGGTATTGCAAAACTATTTCCAACTTCATTCACAATGATACTATAAAAATCATATCATAGTTCCTACTTTACAACAATCACCCGATGTAAATACAAATGACAACTACCAATACAAAATTTGCAAGGAAAAAACTTCAAGAAAATGTTACAGTAAACATTCAACAAATAAGTTACCAAATCATAAAGAAATAAATAAAATAAAATAAAATAAAAAGGGTACACAATTTGTGTGCACATACACTTGTTAATCCAATTTATCAGGACCCCCTTGACCCCCCTGCCTCCGCCCCTGATTACATATACAGCATATTGTCTACACCATGGTCAAGTTACGTTTCTAAAATATTCAAGAGCCTCTGCACTGGTTGCACATAGATCTATGTAGAGCTGGAGTCCTGTTATTAAAAATCCATGGTGCTTTTCCTTAAGTAAGCCAGCAACAGGGTTTACAAAATTTTCATCTAGGTCCGGGACTTTCTTTATAATCCTAATAGAGCATAGTGCTGCCTGCATTACATGGTGAATTGAGTACACAACTACAATAAACATAAAAGATTGGAGAAGAGAAGAGAAGGAGAAAAACATAAAGATCAAGCAGTACAGAATTTCACATTGGTCAACTGCATAATTTATGTAAGGAAACTCAAGCCATCTAATTGCAATCTTTTACCTTCACCTTCAACAAAGCAACATCAAAAATAGTAATAACTTCAAAAGTCCAAGATTGGGGGCCTTACAATCCCATACCAGCGCCAAGGGCATAAGGACGAGAAACCCACTATCCATCAGACCTATATACAAAAACACACCCATTGTATTCTCTTCAGTCAGAGCCAAGAGCCCCCCAAACCCACTCCTCAATTCTCTCTCCCCTCTTTACTTTCTTTTATTCTCTTCTCTTCATTCAGCAAATACATATACACACTTTTAACTTAATCACTTTAATGGGCTGAATCATTAATTGAACCACCAAGAGTCCAACAAAATCAAACTGGTTTCAGAGATCCCCTGAATCTTTACTCAATACTATTACTAGAACAAGCACAATGCTATAAGCCCCAACAACTTGCCAACATAGAGCCAACAAGAATGGGGGTGGCATTGAAAATCAGGTCCCACGCAGTGCCAGAGGAAGTATAAACCAAGAAACAAAAACTGAAACCCTTAAAAAAATTATCTTGCCTCTAGTAAATGGGTCAGATAATGCTAGCTGCCTACAATGCAAGAATATTCTCAGATCAAAACTTAAAAGCTAATGATGTACACACTGACCACATGTCCTCTAGTCCAAGAGGCTCCTTCTTCAAGAGCGCTTCGAGGCATTTATATAGAGAAACAGACTCTTGAGGTCTTTTTGTAAAGAATTCAGACTTGAAGACTTGGGGTAATGAGCTAAGGAGGTGTGTCTTGTACCGTTTAACCATCTTATCTGGCCAACAAACAAGCACACTCAACTTCCCATGCAAAACTAGGGATGCCACTGGCTCATTCATTGCAATCCTAGAGTCCCTGATTGTTCCCTTCTCGTCTGTTAAATATAACTCCAAAGCACCATCAGAATGTGTGTCGAACTCATTCCCATTAGCGGAGTCTGCACCTTGAAAACCAGGAGTTGTGGCATCCTCCATATCTGTTAGTTCTGCAGTTGCAGTTCTCTCAATGTTATTGTCATCATTTGTGGAATCTTCACTGGGTATTAGGAATGCTCCAAGCAATTTTAGATACAGATTATGGATATCAGATCCACTAACAAATTTACAACTTGCTACAAGAGGAATCCCAAACGCCTTCCAGCTTGATGTCAGTTTCCCACAGACATAAGACCTGACAACGTAAATTTTATTAGGAACCCCAAACACCTTCTCATTAAAGATGTTTAAGGAACTAAGATAACGCGTTGAAGCAAATTAACAAGGCAAAAAGCATGTATGACGTAACACGTTCTACTAAGGCAGAGATAGCAACAGAACTAAAATAACTCATATCTTGACATTAACAAGGCAAAAAGCATGTATGACATAACACGTTCTACTAAGGCAGAGATAGCAACAGAACTAAAATAACTCATATCTTGACATTGACAACGGCATGGCATCTACCAGTATATGAAATCAAATTTAGTAATCCTAAAATCAAAGATCCAAAAAAATAAAAATTGTCCACATTACCAGTCCCCATGACTCTGACATGAAATCTAAGATACAAATACAAGCACATTTCTAACTTGAATTCATGAACATTAGGTTTAGTTGTTCATAAAGCCAAAAGAAAATTCATATAATAAAAGGACAGCAATTCCACAAAGCAATGAGATTGGATAAAAGTTGAGCACATAGCATCATCAATAGGTTCTACAATTCACTCTTTAAGAAGATTCCAACAGTATTCTTTATATATATATATATAGAGAGAGAGAAAAAGGGAAAACTAAAGCAACCACCAGTAGATGTTGTATAAAATTATGCCCCCACCCCGGCCACGGCTGCCCCAGCCTCCCCTGACCATCATGAGATAAAAGCATTGTCACTACTTGCCATTTATCAACTATAGGCCATAACAACTTGAGACAAAAGAAGAAAGGTGCTGTTGGAAGACAAGCCAGAAGAACAACTATAAAGAGAGGTAAAAACAGAAAGCTAATTCAGTGCAAAACATTGGAAAAATTTCGAAGGCTTCAATCATATTTTTGATTTGGATACAGGCATGAAGTGGGCTCATGGCAAACTTTAACATGAATTTTCAGAATTTATTAGAAGTTCTAAGATTTGTTTTTGTTCAAAAAATAGGTTAGAGATTTCCTTGAATAACTTAATTATGGGCGTTTTGGGAGCTAACTTATTAGTTGATTGATTTATTTGTATATTTTTTTTGTAATAAGTCAAAAAATCAATTTATAAATCACTTTCCAAAACACCTCTGTCTCTTAATTTGACCACAAAAAATTTAGAGGTAAGGGAGGGAGGAAGTTTACAAAAGTTTTAGGTTTCTCTCAAATTCAAATTTGATTGTCATGTCCTGTTTCAATTGTCTCAATTATTTATTCTATTGGGACATTTATGCATATCATTTATGAAAAAATTGATTTGATCCGATAATTATAATATTTTCATTGTATCGCATTCATTTAAATTGAGCATTCCTTAAGTAAACTACATTTCTATGTCAGTCAAGGGATGACATTCAAGTCCTACTCTGCAAACTTGATTAAGCCTTTTAGCAATCCTGATAGGCTATAATTGGAACTCCAAATTTAACAAATGTTGAAAAAAATTGAACATATAATATACTTGGTTTGTTGGGCATATATAACCTTACAACAAACCAAGTAGAATTTTAACCTACAAACTCATAAACTGCTCATATGTTGAAAACAAATATCACTACCAACTAAACAAAAACATAATGTCAAATTTGTAACAAAACACAAAACTGATAATTAAGTCCTAAGAAAGCATGCTAAAAACTACATAACATGTCGCAATCATATGTTCTTCCTAGTTTATGCTAAGATATACAGGAATGGAACAACCACCATACTAAACAAAAACAGAGAACACAATACATACATCCAAATTCACCGACATATCCTATATTTGTTATTTATAGCATTTTGTGACCCCTAATTGGCATTTGTCATCAGTGGTAACACAAAATCAAAGAGCACTACGAAGCACTAGTGGAATTTAATTGAGATTCCATCAACAAATTATTATTCAGCAAATTGCTCAAACTCGATGGGAAGGAAGAGCTTGAGGGAGAGAGAAAGAGAATACGAAACTGACAGAGAGAGAGAGAGAGACGGTGGTGCTCACCTTAGTAGACGATGGTCCTCGCTTCCCTCACCGGTGCAGATGGTGGAGGCGGTGGAGCTTCGAAATTGCCAATCGCTCTGAGATTGAATCTGAGATGAATCACCAATCGCTCTGAGATTGGATCTAAGATGAAACCAATCGCTCTGAGATTAGATCAAACGGGGCTGAAGAAGGCTGATTCGATCGGTTGAGAGAGATTAGGGTTTAGAGAGGGTTGAGAGAGAGAGAGAGGGATCGACACCAGAGAGTGAGTGAGAGAGTAAGGGGCCTAAAATGTTTTTCAGTTTTTTGTTTTAGTTATTGTAATATTTGTAATATTTTAAATAATTTTTTTTTTACTTTTTAAATTCAAATAATTTACATATATTAAAAGAAATATTTTATTTTAATTTTAATAATGTTTTACTTTTTAATTTTTTTTTAAAAAAAATCACTAAATTCAAAAAAATATAAAATTTAATACATTTCATATATATTATATTTTATTATTTTTTTTACAAATATTTTATTTTTTAGTTGTATTCAGATTAGACACATCTAAAAAGTAAAAAATAAATAAATTATTAAAAGAAAGAAAAATATCAAATCAAGGTAATTTAAAAAAATAATAATTACAAATTAGTGAGAAGCCATATAAATATTAATCATTAAAATTATAAACTTTTTCATGAATGTGTAATTTTTTTTTTCCCAAAATCCCACTGGATGCGATTATCCCTTAAAAGAGACACTAAATTATAAAATAATGTATAAATTATTTTTTATATTGTCCTCAATTAGGAAAATTTAAGGTGAGAAGCTTGATTGGAAATTGTTAGCTTTTTTAAATAAATAAAAAAATCGGATTGAAATTTTTTTAATAAAAATTTTCACGACATGCTAATGCATGCTGTGTAAAGTTATAATATTTTACGACATGAAATGTATGTCATCTTAAGTACAAAAATTTTATGACATATTTTTGTATGCCGTGAAAATATACATTTTTTACGGCATGCTTTTGCATGCCATAAAAAAAATTATGATTATTATTTTTTTTTTTTGGCAAAAGTTTTCACGACATGTTAATGTATGCCGTGTAAAGTTATAATATTTTACAATATGAAATGTATGTCGTCTTAAATGTATGTCGTCTTAAAGTTAAAAATTCTGAAGAAGAAGAAGAAGAAGAAGAAGAGGAGGAGGTTAAGAAAGGACACACAGTCGTAGAGGTCAAGGTCGAGGTCTCTGTATTGTATACCCACTCTATTTAGGCACAGTGATAGTTAGTTAGGTCTACTCTCTCACATACAACAAATCGACTATTTAGACAATGCTCCATCTCCATCTCCGTCGGCGACTGGGTCTCTCTCGCTCTAGATTCAGGTTCGTTCTTTCTCTCTCCGATCCTTGCTCTGTCTCTCGATCTTTCCCCCATTGAAGACACTTGCGAAGTCTCGGCCTTCATATTCTCAAGGTAATTTCTATATCTATTCTCTCTTCTTCATCGATTGAAATTTTGGAAATCGAAACCCTAGTTTCGAGTTTTTCTATGATTAGAGCTTAAATCATGTATACTTGACGTGAGAGTTGTTTTTCTGTGTTCTTGCTCATCATGAATTTTATTTTTCTCTAATTTGCTCCCGATTTATGGTGATTTTCTCGGATTTGCTCGTTATCTCTGATCAGAACATTCCTAAGATTCGCAAGGTCACAATCTTGAAATTAATTGTTATTACTTTTTAATTTCAATTGTAAAGTGAGTTCTTCTCGTTCAATGTTGCTAATGCTAAGTTTATGTTTGTGTATTTTCCAGATTCCTCCTTTGCGGATCCCTGTTTGGAGATTTGATTTTCAGTTCTAGCGGCATTGGTGCTGATAGTGGTGATGCAGAGAGCACTGAGAATGGTTAGCTTTTTGCCAATTCCCTCTGTAAGTGATAATTGTTGTTCTATTTGCACTGATTATTTGTCAAAATTCCTTATAACAACGATCAGGTTACCTTGGTAGTGCATTAGCTGTAATGAAGAAATCATCAAAATTCCTTCCGGTAAGAATCTGAACTTGACATGTTCTCTAAATGTGGTTGAGGTGAAGCATTTTAAGTTAATTCGTTAAATTTAGATCGTGCCAGTTCAGTTCTTGATGGAGTGGCCTTCTGTCTCGAAAGTTCAATGCATGTTAATTCGTGAATTTGGTGAATTCAGTGAAGGTTTATTGTGATCTGTATTTAAAATACATGAAATTATAACAAGTTTGGATCATTGCTCTATTGTCTCCTCTCCTCTATTTATGATTTATTACTGTTTACATGTCATGTCCCTTACTCATTATCATTTGCCTTGTCTTTTGAACACCTCAATACCTTCAAAGATATATTCGGAAGGATAAAACTATATCCAACATATGCAGGTCGTAGGTTGGTCTATGTGGTTTTCTGAGTATCTATTTCTTGAAAGAAGCTAGGCTAAGGATGAAAGAACTTTAAAGGTATGGGTGTACTTAATACATTTCTGAACAAATGCTATGTGTTTGTAGGTTTGTGATGCTCGCTTTCAAGGGGCCTTAACTGATCTCATTCAAATCTTGTGGGATTGAATCTGCAGTCAGGTCTTCAGCAGTTACAGGATTTTCCTCTGCCGTTTTGGTTGGCACTTTTTGTAGAAGGAACTCGCTTTACACAAGCAAAGCTTGAAACAGCTCAAGAGTATGCAGCTTCAGCAGGGTTGCCTGTTCCTAGAAATGTTTTGATTCCTCGTACCAAGGTAATACTTTCATT
Organism: Camellia japonica; assembly: GCA_030407325.1. Taxonomy (NCBI): domain Eukaryota; kingdom Viridiplantae; phylum Streptophyta; class Magnoliopsida; order Ericales; family Theaceae; genus Camellia; species Camellia japonica. The sequence goes on from JAPPVO010000017.1 coordinate 13,647,077, forward strand.
TCACCTCTTTATAAGGTAGAAGGCTGCATTTTCCCCTGATGTAATTTCCTGGTTTCTCTTTGAATCCATTTTCTTCTGGCTAGTTTGTGAACAACTTCCTTCCCACTAAGTGTCTAAAATTTCTTCTGTAAATATCCACATGCGTACCTGTTGATTGTGTGCAAAATTGTGCACTTCTGATTTTGGTTTGTGGCTAAATTTGGAGGCTTAAACCTTCTGAGCAAAGGGTTTTCCTTTGTTATGGTTGGATTTCCATTTGTAGTACATAAAATATTGGAAGTAAATTTTCAATAAAATTAAATTATAAAATGTATACTCAAGATGAGGCTGTTATAAACTTTCCTTAGTTTTGCTACTACATGTTCCAATGTCCGTCTTTGTGTCTGATATTTTGCATGTTATTGGGTTTGACGTGAAGAATCTATTTATATGCTTTCAGGGTTTTGTTTCAGCAGTAAGTGAGATGCGTTCATTTGTTCCAGCCATTTATGAAGTGACTGTTGCTATTCCAAAAAGTTCACCTCCGCCTACAATGCTTAGGCCCTTCAAGGGGAAGTCTTCTGTGGTAAGTATGTGGTAGCAAGTTTTTAAAAGTGGCATTAAAAAGGTTTGCACATGTGGTAGCACTTGAATTTGGTTTTGAAACTTGTCGGTTTGTGTTGTGGTTTCTAAGTTAATTTTGAAATTGTTTCATGATGCGAGGTAAAATTTTGAACTTTATCAAGATCATTCAACTCAATGCTTTTCTCAAACCTGAAAGTCCACTTCTTGATATGTATATGTAAGCAACCAAGAAAATTGAAAGGAACCATGTACAAGTGAACGGGTTATCCCCTCTTCTGGCACTTTCCTATTTATTTCAACATATCAAATAAAATTAATATCAACATGTACACATTTCACTGGACATACTAATGGGTCTTTAATGCTCGATCAATTTTAACTGTGAAAAGTTGTATCATAGAAAGAAAGAGCTATATGTAGCCATCATCCCAAACATTGTGGGAATTCAATTTGAAGTAGTATCATATAATCCTGATCTTTCTTTTTTTCCATTTTTTGAAGTTTGAAAGACCATAGTGATAGCTGAATTTATGTGATTAGCAGCATAGCTTTAGCATAATGGAATAAATCATTAGTTAAAGAAATTTGTCACGATATTAAGATGCCCGATTTATGTGTATAAATGTTAAGGATTCACTGTTGTACAGATGCATGTGCACCTCAAGCGGCATTTAATGAAGGATTTGCCTAAAACAGATGATGTTGTCGCCCAATGGTGCAGAGATATGTTTGTGGCCAAGGTGCACACACTCTTCTTTCTTATTAATTTGTTGAATTTTTTACTGGATTTTTCAATTTTATTTCCTTAGAAAAATATCTTAAGCTAGAGGATATGTGGAAACACGCGCATGCACATATGTACGACTCTTCTTTCTTGAGTGCTCGACTTTCAATATGATAAAGAATTTCTCTTTATGTAGTAAAGTGGAGATACATTTCTCAATATGAACTTGTACTTTCAATATGAAATTTATATAGATAGATACATTTATATCACTACAACAAAATTAACTATTCACGGCATCATGTTTACGACATGCATTAAATGCATGTCGTAGTTAGTACATTCTACGGCATTTTTTTTTTTTTTGCAAGCCGTTAATGTTTTGTCAATAACAGCATACATACCATATAAGTCGTTGATTCATATATTTATAGCATGCAAAAGTATGCCGTAAAAAATGTATGTTTTTATAACTTACAAAAATATGTTGTAAAATATTTGCACTTAAGACGACATACATTTCATGTTATAAAATATTATAACTTTACACGGCATGCATTAACATGTCGTGAAAACTTTTGCAAAAAAAAAAAAAAAATTCAATACAAAATTTTTTTATGGCATGCAAAAGCATGCCGTAAAAAATGTATATTTTCACGGCATACAAAAAATATGTCATAAAATATTTGTACTTAAGACGACATACATTTCATGTCGTAAAATATTATAACTTTACACGGCATGCATTAGCATGTCGTGAAAACTTTTATGAAAAAAAATTTCAATCTGAATTTTTTTTTTTGATTTAAAAAAACTAACAATTTTCAACCAAGGTTCCCATCTTACATTTTCCTAATTGAGGACAAGGTAAAAAATAATTTATACATTATTTTATAATTTAGTGTCTCTTTTCAAGGGATAATTGCACCCAATGAGATTTTGAGAAAAAAAAATTACATATTCATGAAAAAGTTTATAATTTTAATAATTAATATTTATATGACTTCTCATTAATTTGTAATTATTTTTTTTTAAATTACCTTGATTTGATATTTTTCCTTCTTTTAATAATTTATTTATTTTTTACTTTTTAAATGTATCTAATCTGAATACAACTCAAAAATAAAATATTTATAAAAAAATATAATATATATAAAATGTATTAAATTTTATATTTTTTTTGAATTTAGTAAAATTTAAAAATATTTTTCTTTTAAATATATGTAAATTATTTGAATTGAAAAAGTAAAAAAAAATATTTAAAATGTTTAAAAACTTACTCAAATTGAAAAACATTGCCTCGTTAACCTTACTCACTCACTCTCTCTCTCTCTCTCTCTCTCTCTCTCAACCCTCTCTAAACCCTAATATCTCTCAACCGATCGAATCAACCTTCTTCAGCCCCGTTTAATCTAATCTCAGAGCGATTGGTGATTCATCTCAGATCCAATCTCAGAGCGATTGGCAATTTCAATTTTGAGATTTCGAAGCTCCACCGCCTCCATTATCTGCACCGGCGAGGGGAGCGAGCACCATCGTCTACTAAGGTGAGCACTACCGTCTCTCTCTCTCTCTCTCTCTCTCTCTCTCAAGCTCTTCCTTCCCGTCGAGTTTGGTCAGTTCACGAAACCTGTGCATTTTATTTAAGAATTTCGTTGTTTGAGTTTCTCAATTAAATTCCACTCTAGTTTTCCTGTTTCATGTTCATGCTTCTTGATGGAATCTCAATTAGTTGTATTTTGTGTGTAGAGGATTACTATTTGTGACTAGATATTAGGAAAATGATATTCATCAATTCTGTTTGGCGTTCACTTCAATGTAATTGTAATTTAAAGCTTCAATTTGTTGCTTTCTCACTTCAATTTGTAATTGTAATTGTAATTTAAAGCTTCAATGAAATTCTGCTAAGTAGAGGACTAGTCCTGAAATTCCAAGAATTTTGCAGAGGTTCACAGAAAAATTATCTGATGAAAATCTGCAGAACTTGACGGAAGTTGTTGAAGAGTTCATGGTGAGGATGATGGAAACAATATGTTGAAGAACTAGGTGGGAATGGGATAGAATCAATCCACAACTCGAAACATCAACTGTGAGGTTAGCCATTTGAATTCCAAGAGTTTCTATCTCCTCCTGTAGGCTAGCTACCTGCAAGTTTAGGTTTAATAAAGGCGCAACATTAGAGATTTTTGTTTTGTTATTGTGAGTGATTTAACTAGCCATGTATGAGAGAAGTCAGTCATGCAGTGAAACCTGTTGTTGGAGTGCAAACATTTGAGAAACACAACCATAAATCGGATCGTGCATCTGAGCCAGCGCCTCGTAGGATATTGTGATGGCAGCTTCACGTCGATCGTTCATGGGAAGGTTTGTCAACAGCTTCGAGACGTTGCTGGCACCGAACACCTTGTGCACCACTACAAAATGGGCTGCAGCTTCATCATAGTTGAAGTATGGAGCAAACACACATTCACTTGTGCACCTTCTCCTCAAGAACTTGCATGCTCCACATGAAGAGCCAAGCCCTGTCATTGTCCAAATCTTTTGCTTTTCAATTTTGCTTCAATGATCACTCACTCACACACACACTCTGAAACTACTAGGCTTTGATTTGTTTTAGTGCCATAAGTTGATATTTGTACTCTTTATATATAGCCTAGCGACCACTTGAAAAGGTTTAGAAACTCTTTTAGTTATGGTTAAGGAACATTCTCACTTTAGTTAGAAAAGTAAATTCATTCAGGTCTCCTTTGTGGCTAGCATTGTCATTCTCAAATTGGGTAACTTTCCTAATTGAAAGACTTAGAAAGGGCTTTTATTCACTGTTGGGAGTTCACAAATATGACAGTTGATGGAAGACCTAATCATCATTTTTAATACGCTGGGCTCTAAAAAATGAGAAAATAATTGCTGATTAGTATTTTAAATTAATGCTCTTCATGTTGTTGTCTTATAGGTAAGTACAATGACTTATTTCCCCTTTATTTGGCAATATAATGATGATGAGTTCATCTTGCCTGCACTAAATGGTGGTGATAAAACATTAAAAAATGACTTTTGGCATCTAAAGGTTTAAAACATGTAAGATATAAGGAAGACTTTAATTATACAAAAAATATATATACGAAATAAAATTGTGATCCTCCCCATTATATAAGGAGATATTACAAGAATGATATGATAATGTCAGATTTTTAAATAAAAATGGTCTTTGTAGATGTACCACAAGCATCCTTAACAATTGTAGAATTAGAGCTCCAAAATTAAAGAGATGCAATTTACCCTTTTTTTTTTTTTTACATTCTTAATTCATTAGTATTATTAGTGAGTTTTTTTTAATGGTACGAATCATTGTTGTTAATACTTGGAGAGGATAATTCAAGTTATTCTCTTTTTGGTTTTTTTTAGGTTGGAAAATCCACGGATTATCCATGAGTAAGATAGTTGGAAAGGAAAGTTGATTTATGAGTGGTTGGTTAAACTATCAAAATCTTGATGATATGGGAGTAATAGGAGTAGTTTTCGGGTTTGTAGAGTTTTACTGAGGAGTAGTACTTGTACTACTGGGGTCGCTCTCAGAGGTTAAACTATTTAGGAAGGAATCTGAGAGATGGGTTTTCACAATCAACCACAGCAACCCCCCACATGGACCATTTGCTGTCTTGTTGTTTTCTTTTGTTGTTGTTGGTTGATAAATCATTGTGCATTTTCTGATGGGTGTTTGTTTACTCAGAAAAAAGGGGTCTTTCGTTATTCACTCAAATAGTAAGTACCAATTCACTTCTGTATTTCTTTTCTCTCTCGGTAAAAAAAAAAGTAATAATAAAAAAATGAAATGGGTTTTTTCTTTTGGTGTTCAGTCACAAATTACAAGTGCTTAAACTCGTTTCTCTGGAAAATTTTCACAGTACTGAATTAACTACATTGCAATCTCATGTAATTGAGGTATAAAATTCTAGTTTTTTAACTTCATGCTGAGGAGTCACTGTGTGGAATGGATTGTAGTGGAATATATATATTTTTTTTGTGTGGGCCTTTTCTGTAAAAACTGTTGCAATCAGTAAGGACTTTTGGTTATTGGGTATTTGTTTGAATCGGAAATGGCAATTTGTGAATGGTTTTTTGGCTTTTATTTTTTTTAAAAGAAAAAGAAAAAAATCATTTCAGACTTCTGGGTCTTTCTTCTTTGTTTGGCTCTTTCTTATCTCACAGTCCAAAGCCCTAATTACCATCGAATTGAATTCACCGTCTCCATTAATTTCAATTTTTTTTTTTTTTTTGGTCTTGTTTCACACTGCCATTTATTGCTTCTTTTGATTTTATGGTTTTCAGATATTTCTCATGGTGTCTAACTGAACCTGTTTGCTTGACTTCATCAATAGGTAAGCATTTTGCAAGTGTCCAATACTTGAATTGTGAAGCAAATAACCATTTGAAATCATCAGCATCTTCATTTCCTCAGATTTTTCATGATATTTATTGGTTCTAGTTTCTGGTGCAGCTCACTTGGCTATTTTTAGGGTTTGTTTCTTTCCTTCCTTCTCACTCTCTTTGGTCTGACATATCTTATTCACACAATTCCAGTCTACCAATTTGCTGGTTGTCAGTGAACCCCCCCTTATTGGAAATAATGCAGATCCAGTTTTCAAGAGCCATTCTAGAGAATTCCTTGGTTGTGGAGATGGGTATTTTAGCTTAGATTTTGATTTTGGAGTGTTTGCTAGATTCCTTTTCTTCTTCATCTTCTTCTTCTTGCTGTGGGTGAAACACTTGATAGGGGAATCAAACAAGGCTAGATGAAAGCTGATGAAACTGGGGATAGCTCTGCTTGGAGTAGAGAGCAGGACAAGGCATTTGAGAATGCCCTAGCAACTTATCCTGAGGATTCTGCAGATTGGTGGGAGAAGATTGCAGCAGATGTTCCAGGGAAATCCTTAGAAGAGATTAAACATCATTATGAGCTGTTAGTCGATGACATTAATAACATTGAGTCTGGCTGCGTGCCTCTACCTTGCTATAATTCCTCTTCAGATGGTTCTACGAGCCACGCAGGTGATGAAGGAACTGGTAAAAAGGGTGGCCATTTTGGGAATTTTAATGGCGATTCTAATCATGGAGGTAAGGCTTCAAGATCAGATCAGGAGCGCTGCAAGGGAATTGCTTGGACAGAGAAGGAGCACAGGTGAGCCTATAGTTGCGGTTTACGATTCATATAATTCATCTATAAAGAAGTTTAAAACATCATACCTCTGATTACTACTTCTTTACTTAGTGATTAGTGAGTTCTTTTTTTCAACTTAGGAATGATATAACATGCTTTCGAGTATAGTTAAAATTCCTCTCTGGATTAATGTCATAAAAATGGTTTAGAATCATGATTTCATTAGTCGGTTTGTACATGTGTGCCTCTGTATGCGAGTTCTTTAACTTCAAAATAATTCAACATGCTTACGAGTTCGGTTTTATATTATTGTCAGGATTCTTGTAATCTCAACTGTATTAGTATCATAACTTAACATGTGTACACGCTCATGTAATAATTTCTTTGTTGATTTGTGCTTCTTTATTTGGATTAAAATTCAAACCTTGCATCCATAGCATCTCTTTCCAAATTGTTGCTGCTATAACATTTCTATCAAATCATTTGTATTCTTTGACTGACTAGTAGGTAATCGGTCTTCAACCCTAGAGATCACAATATAATCTGAATTTATTTGAATTAGGTCGAATAATGTTGATAAGATATATATTCTTATACGAGAAGCCTTTCATCCGGCCTAGATTCTTGTTCATCATGTATTGTTGGGCCACACTTGTGTCTAAAAGGGAAGATTTTATCCATTATGTGTTTAAAGTTCTTACTTAGTCCATGTCAGCCTGTACTTGTTTCTTAAGTAATTTCTAGAGAGGATTGATTCATAGTTTCCAATGCCTGTACTGGCACGAGTTTGAGTTAAGGCATTTTCTATTTTTCCACTACAACCACCACTTTCCATCCACTGCAATCCACCACCTCAACCCCCTACTGCCCAATCCACCAAAACCCATCACCATTGCAGAAACTTTTGGTTAGAGCATCATGAAGCTTCTTGAATTTTGCCACAAGAGTGTAGACACCCCATTTTTGACCAACCTTAAGACTCAGACGTCACCGATTGAGCGCTCGGTGATGTTGCATATTGTGCTTGTTCAGAAGTCTCAGAGTCGCGGTCATGCGCCCTGCCTCCGGACTTCTGAACTCTCTTCTGTGCCTTGCCTCGGTTTGCGAACCGGCCTCGATTTTCTCTGTTTTCTTTCCTGAGGGGAGGGAGAGGTCCCGTAGACCATCTCTCAGTGGCCGTGGGCTACATTTCGTGGCCGTAGGCCATTTTGCCCATTTCGGAGCCCGGTTCCCGGTTTTCGGAGCCGTCAGGCCGTGTGCCTCGGTTCGGGACCACCCAACCATCTCCGATTCCTCCGGTTTTTGGCATGCATCTCATTTACTCCCTTTCGAGGGACACTGGGGTCTTAGATACCCACTTCGTGGCCGAATGCCACTTTCGGTGCTTAACGGCCTATTTTCGGGATCCCGAACTGCGCGTTTTGGCCCCCGAGCATTCGTTTTGCATCGGTTTTTGTTCATTTTTGGCAGGTACCTCTGTTTTATCACCAGGAAGATCACTGGAGGGTGGGAGGCCAGCAATTGTCTCAGCAACCAGTTATGCCCCTCCGGCGCCCCCCGGCGCCCGTTTTTCTCACTTCCGGGCTAATGTTGAACACCCTAGGGCCATTTTCTTCGAGCCAAAACCACATATTTGTGTTGTACACACATGGGAGGATCCTAAAAACACATGGCCGGCCAATAACTCTAATTGACCCTTTTGAACCCCTTCTAAAAGTGGCTTGTTGTCTCTCTTGTTTCAGAGTTGCCAATTTCCAACCATAGGGTCTTGTTGTACACACATGGGAGGACACCAATCTTTGGTGGCCGGCCAGAAATTCTCATTGACCCTTTTGACCCCTAGCCGGTCGGCCATAGGGGGTGGCCGGCCGGCCACCTGCAGCAAAAGCACATGGCCGGCCTGCTTCCTCAGTGTGAGTCCATTCCAGCTATGTCTTGGTTTTCCCCCAAAAATATCTCTATCCGGGGGAACCTTTTGGAAGGAAATAAGAGCTCATTTCCCTCCATTTTGAGGAGGACTCTTCTCTCCCTCTCTTGTCTATATTGCTGTCCTCCCAACTCAAGAAAGAGGGTTACAAGGATTGGTTGGAGCATATATACATATATCATTCCATTTCCTTCAAGTTTTGGTTCCATTTTCCTCATCATCTTCAAGCTCTACCATCACAACTCCATTCCAGCAGCTAGGAGAGCTTTCCAGCAGCTAGAAGGCATCCATTCTTCAAGCAAAAGGCAGCCAAGACTTGTCTACAAGGGTAAGTCTCAATCTCCCTCTTTTGTAGCACTTTCTTGCCTCATTTCTTAAGCCTATTTTCTTATTGTTTTGGGCTCCGACCTTAACTTAAACTAGGTCTATTTTGAGCTATTCTTCATGTTTGTTCAAGGGCTCAACCCTGTTTGAACCCTCTATGGCACACTTGTTTCAATATCCTCTTGTATGCCAATATTTTGCATGAAATTTCTAGCCCATGTGTGATCTGTTTTCGAGCATAATGTAAACTGTAAGAGGGCATATTTTGAGTCCTTATTCAACATTGAAGAAGGGATCAACCCTGTTTGGGCCCCCTATCTTGCACTTGCTTCACAATTCCTCCTATTTATCGTAAATTTGCATGATTTGTTTGGCCTATATGTAAATTGTTTTGGAGCATGTCATGAACTGTGAGTAAGCTTTTATGTCCCTCTACAACATTGTAGAAGGGATCAACCTTGTTGGGGGTCTCCATGTTATACTTGTCATTATACCCCTCTTTGACCCCCATTTTTGCATGCTTTTTTAAGCTTATCTAGCTTCTGTTTTCGGCCATCATCAGAACTGGAAAGAGTCATATTTTGATCTTCTTGACATATTTTATTAAGGGTCTTTTCTGGTTTGATGAATGTTTGGGGTACCTCATGTTATAGCCTTATGTATCCTAGTTCTTGCATGACATTTTTAGCATGTTTTCATACTGAGTTGGGGGATGTCATCTACTGTAAATGTTCATATTTTTAGTCCCTCATCAGTGTTGTAGAAGGGTATTTTTCCATTTGGGCATCGCATGTATCACTTGCTTCAATACCCCTCTTGCGGAGCCATTTTTGTATGCCATTGTTGCCCTATCTATGCTTGCTGTTTGGCAATGTTTTAGACTGGAAAATGCTTGTTTTGGGGCTGCCTTGCTACTGTATTTTCATTCCATGTCCATATTGTGCATGCATCGCATAGCTATAGGCCTTTTCGGGTGCCTAAATTCGCGTTTCGGGGCCATTTCATGCATCGGGTGTACTTTCGCCTCATTTCGGGGCTGTTTTCCCCCACATTTCAGTGACAAAATTCATTTGCATGTTTGCATACCATTTCCATGCCATTTCATGCCTTAAGGCCATCGCCTCGGTTTGTGCGCCCGTGTGCACGCATTTCGAGGCGCTCCATTTTCATCCATCGGCCTCCCGTGTGAGTAGGGTTGAGGCTCTCTCATGTTGGTGTAAGCGCATATTGCATCGCATATCTCATTTTAGTCCTGTTGCATTCCGTATGCCATTTTCTCGGTTTGCGTGCCCGTGGGCACGCATTTTGAGACATCTCATTTTAGTCTCATTGTATATCATATTTCATGCCTTAGGGCCATCGCCTCGGTTTGCGCACCCGTGTGCACGCATTTCGAGGCATCTTATTTTCATCTCTCGGCCTCTTGTGTGAGTGTGGCTGTGGCTCACTCACGTTAGTGTAAGTCCATTTTGCATTCTATATGTCATTTTAGTCTCATCGCATTGCGTATGCCATTGCCTCGGTTGGCGTGCCCGTGTGCATGCATTTCGAGGCATCTCATTTTCATCTCTCGGCCTCTTGTGTGAGTGTGGCTGAGGCTCACTCACGTTAGTGTAAGTCCATTTTGCATTCTATATGTTATTTTAGTCTCATCGCATTGCATATGCCATTGCCTCAGTTGGCGTGCCCGTATGCATGCATTTCGAGGCATCTCATTTTTCATCTCTCGGCCTCTTGTGTGAGTGCAGCTGAGGCTCACTCGTGTTAGTGTAAGTCCATTTTGCATTCCGTATGCCATTTCATCCATAGCATCGTGTATGCCCGGTGGTGTATCACCTCGTATAGCGTGTATTCCATTCCATGACATTGTGTATGTTAGGATTGCATATTAGCTGCATTTCATGTATATCATGCATATTGCATCGTGTTCGGGATAGGAGTTAGCCTGGGCACGGGAAACGAGGCGCGTTTCGTACTCCGAGTGACGGAACGAGTCTCAATTCCCAAATCACCGACACTCCGGATTACCCATGATGGAGTTAGGTTTTGTTGTAGCATTCATGTGCATTCATCCTATATTGAGTTGTGCAATCCGACTCCTTGGCCATCATGCATCGAGATGCGTGATTGGTGGCACGAGGATCGAGGCATGCATATATTTGTGAAATACATTGCTATGCCCCTTTCCTGCTCTCTGTTGCAGCATATCAAGAATCAGCAGTCTTTCCGAGGCTTGGCACGCATTTCGAGGAACATTGCAAACAGAGGTTAATTGGGGCATCCCAGTGGATTTCCAAAAAGGCAGCCCAGTATACATCATTCAGCGGAAGTGAGGCAGCCCCTGGCTTGCATGCCAGTTTACAGTTTTTCTTAGTTAATTTGTTAATTAATTAGGAATTTGTATATTATTCGGACTGTATATTCCGGACTGTATTATTCTTTCATTTCGGACTGTATTATTATTTATTCGGACCTTCTGCGCGAGGGCATAATTGTAATAAGTGTGAGTGAGTGTGATGTATGTCTTCCAACCCCACGTCTTTCTTCCCTTTTATTTACCCGCTTACGATGGTTAGATATAGGGCATATTTCAATTAGCATACAGTATGACAGCATGTTTGCATCAATCATCTGTTTTGCACGCACCGGGCTCGGCGCATCATACAAACTGCATTTGTATTTCAATTCCAAATTGAATACATGTTAGCTGTAACATTCCATATGCCATGTTTAGAATAGCTGAGCCCGCTATAGTTGCATCTTTGCATGTGTGGCATTAGGCATTTCTGTATACTTAGGATCACGCATAATTTCTAATGAGCTTCTGTTTTGGCTTGGAGTACTCGGTGAGTTTTATGCTTTAGCATCCTTGCATGCGTGTGAGTGACTGCCATGAATAGCATGCTTACCATGAGGCTATGTGCTTATGTGATATAACTGCCTTGAATGCCTGTGGGTGGAGGTTGTGTTACTTGAATTGGAACAATTCATCAAATGTTTGTTTTAAGCCCACTAGATAGTGGCAAAATCATGTTTTCTAAGCCCACCCGAGGGTGGCAAATCCACGTCTTAGCCTACTTGCGAGTAGCACCATCAAACCATTTTCAAACAAACAAACATGAAGTGTTTTGTTCCAATTCAGGCGACTCAGTCTATACTTGTATGCTGTGCGCATCACATAGTAAACCTAGGCTAATAACCGGAATAAGAACACACAATGTTTTCAAAAACAGATATCATGGTTAGTAGAGGCCGGTCTTTGACCGGGCGAGCGGGGGTGCTCACGAAGTGACCTTCCCCAATCGTACCCAAGTTCCCGAGCCGAGGCAACTTTGGTGATGACGGACACGTGGCCTTTGGCACCGAGTCAGGGTTTCCTAAATTTCCCATTTAAAAAACATTTAGGTGGCGACTCTGTATCTGGCGAAGCAGTCCATGTTTGGCACTTCTTTCAAAAAAATATGTTTTCAAAACGATTTGCCGGATTTGGACTCTTTGGTTCAAGATTGAGAACCGTGACATTTGAGTCCTTCGAACTGTAGTGACCCAATATCGAACCAGAACGGGGGGGGGGGGGACTGGCACTCCCTCGCCTGGGATGCGTTCGGGGACGTCTACAAAGAGCTTCCCTCCCCTGGCTGGAGCCTCAAAATTTTGAGACCTGGAATGTAGTGTAGATTGACAGAGCAAAACCTGCAGCATTTATACCAAACAAAAAGCAAAAGAAAAAAAAATGAAAAAAAGAAGATAGGGCAAGGGGGAGAGAGAAATAGATGTTCAATAGAGTAGTGTATGTCCTTGATCCGACTACCATTTCACTTGTACCAATTGTAGAATAGATCTCCTAACTGATGCTTGTTAAGGATGTTCAATAGAGTAGTGTATGTCCTAAATGATATGTTTTTATTTGTATATAATTACTCACATAAATGAAAGTTGGTGCACAAAAAAAGCTATCTTGACTATCTACCACAAGCATTTACCCTTACTATTTATTAACATCTTTACTTTATATATTGTAGTTGATGGTGATTCATTCCATCCGGGTGTAATGCTCTGTTCTTTCTGTAATAATACTGTGGGTGCCTTGATTAGTCAAAATTTAAGTAGTCTTCTTGACCACCAAAAGAAGTTTTCTCTGCATTTGTTTAAGCCGCTGCGTGCTAGTTTTCTTGGTCCCATCTATCTTACAAACCAAGGAGCTATTCTTTTTGCTTGTTCTAGTCACGTTGTTTATACTTGCTGTGCTTATATGCTGATCATCTGGTTTATGCAGGATATCTTGCTTGTGCTTGCTTTTCAAGCTCAGGAGTGCTTGTCCTTGTTGAACTAGTTTCAACTGTTAATGGTGGAGATCAGCACCTAGCACCTCCTAAAACTGAATGATGTTCAAACTGTTCAGGTTCTGGAAATGTTAGACATTTGGGATTTTGGTTTCCGTATTTATTTAATGAATGTCACATGGAGCTATTTACTATCTGAGGGCGGTAGAATAGTGGATTCTGAACAAAAATATCATCTCAACTATTGAATACTATAAGTGAGAAAATGTCATAAAATTTACGAATGGCTTATCCAAATTTATTTTTCTGAAATGAACATGTCACTTTATAATAAGGATCCAACCTCCCTATTGACTCTGCTTCTTATTCTTTACTTGATGAATAATAATTCCTATAAACTTCAAGTTTAGTTGTCTTTTAACTTCGTCTTCTTTTTATTTTTTTATTTTATTTTATTTTTTTGTGCTTGTACACAGGTTTTCTATTATTGGCAAGGGTAATAGCTGTGATATTTTGTGTAACCTCAGCAACATATTGGCTGCAAGACTCGGTGCAACACCTATGGCTGCATTTCAGTTTTGCTTACAGTTCTGGATGACCTCGTCGCTTCTTTCTGATGGTTTGGCTATTGCTGGATAGGTATGGCCACGTGCCGTTCTTTTTAATTTTTCCCCTTTCGAATATTTGGGAGAAATTCTTTTATTTAATCAGGGAAGACAATGTGAGAAACTCTTTTTTGTGTGTGTCTCTCTCTCCAATTTCTGAGAACCAAAGAGAGCCTAACCAAATAACAACGAGGCTTCGTATTTTTGTTTTTTTCCAATTGTAACATAAATTGATCAACACTAACATAAATTGTATTTTTGTTACTTTCTGCAGCTTTATAGAAATCGTATTTTTCATAAATTGTATTTTCATTCTATACTCATGCTTCCCTACTATGACAGAAAGCAGATTGGGCAAATTTCATGACCTTTCATGACCTTTCATCCTCTATATTTGATCATTGCTGTCAACTTTTGCTTATGCATATCTCAGTGACTATTTTTTTGAAGTGATTCACTTATTCTTTTGAACAAGTTTCTCTTACTAATGAATTCATTACTAATGTTGCTCCTCTTGCCAGGTTACATATCCGACATCTCATCAACATGCCACTTGGTCCTTGGATGACTTGCCAAGAATAGTAGCTTGTACCATGCATCAAGGATCTGCTGTCACCAGCATGGACTTTCATCCTTCTCATCACACATTGCTTCTTGCTATGATGGTCTTTGATCAATGATTTGAACATACACCTATGATTTCAATGGTTGAGCTCCTGCTAAATAAATACGCGAATTCTTCCTTTTCTTTCCGTTATTTGACATGGATTCTCTTTTATACAGTTGGTTCTGCTACTGGTGAAATAATGCTTTGGGAAGTGGGGATGCGATATAAATTGGTTTCAAAGCCATTCAAGATATGGGACATGACAAATTGTTATATGCTACTTCAAGTTCCTTTTCTTCCTTTTCTTTCCTTGTTGCTTGTTATCTTAGCATTCTATGATGTCATATATATACCTATGATATGAGATATCTATGTAGGTTGTAAACAGCATGTATAAATTAATTGTGATCAGATTATTTCTCATATAATAAACTTTGAATTTGCTCTCTCTCTCTCTCTCTCTCTATATATATATATATATATTAAAAATAACCTTCTACGGCATATAAAATTATGTCATGAAAAGTATAATGATTTATGACATGCAAGAAAATGCCGTAAAAGATTATATACAGCATACAAAGTATGCCATAAATATATTAAAAATGGCCTTCTACGGCATACAAAATTATGTCGTGAAAAGTATGATGGTTTATGACATGCAAGAAAATGTCGTAAAATATTATATACGGCATACAAAGTATGCTATAAATATATTAAAATAACTTTCTACGGCATGCAAAATTATGCCATGGAAAGTATGATAATTTATGGCATGACAAAAATGTCGTAAAAAGTTATATACGACATACAAAGTATGTCATTGATGTTTAATTTATTACTTTTTACAACTTTACCTGCATGTCGTAAAAGATGTTCAACTTTTCACGGCATGTCATATAACGGCATTTGTGTGCATGCCGTAAAAGAGTTTTTACGGCATACATTGCAAGCCATAAAAATTCAATTTTGTTGTAGTGTATCAAAACTCTATTTGTAGAAAACCCATTTTTAGTAGCACCAAAAACAAAACAAAAACAAAGTTTCCAATTAACAAGAAAGCTCATTGATAGAAAATCTCTACAAAATGAATTCATTCCTTTCATTTCTC
This sequence comes from Camellia japonica, assembly GCA_030407325.1. Taxonomy (NCBI): domain Eukaryota; kingdom Viridiplantae; phylum Streptophyta; class Magnoliopsida; order Ericales; family Theaceae; genus Camellia; species Camellia japonica. The sequence continues at coordinate 13,662,380 of JAPPVO010000017.1, forward strand.
ATACAATGTATCTAATACTAGCACCTTCAAAACATATCAATAGTTTACCCTCAGTTTCAAACTGTTGCAAGACTACTACATTCAAATGGCCCCCACTTAGTAACCAATTTGAAGAATCTATAAACTAAATAATATTCCGACCAAAAAAGAAAAGAAAACAAAACAAATGTAACAACACAACTTTGTATAAACATCCCTTTGCCATCCCACTTTCATAAAATAAATCTTTTTTGGGGTTGGCATATGTAGAAATTCCCCATCGAAGTTGGACCAAAAATCATAATTATATCTTCCCTCCCTCCCTCCCTCTCTTGAAATTTCTTCATAAAGGTATCCTCAGAAGAAACAAGAGCAAGGCCACCACTTCACTTCACTTCTCATTAGAATAATCTTGGGTCATCCATGTCTTCCCAGACCAGTAACCAGCCACCAGCCCCCTCCCACCAATACTCCATGTAGCTTGTAATGTTCCTAATAATCAGGAGGTTGCCGTAGCTATATAAAGCCATTCGAAAATGGAAAAAAGGACATCTAACTCAAATAAAATATTTAGCAAGTCATCGTGTCAAAATTTAGCGTAGTTTCGTTCAAGGCATCCATGACAAACAATAGCCATGTCAAATTTAGTTGTAGTTTTGGCTAAAGTAAGATTTGGTGTAAAGTACTGAGGTGCAAAGTGAAATTTTCCCTAACCCAATATTTCATTTTGCCTGCAAAATCTCTTAAACTAATGAATTTCATACATCCAAAATTATATCAATTAAAAATTAAAAAATAAATTCTCTTAGAGTTGTGTTTAGAAGCTTTTTTAACTTGTCGAAGGTTTTATCTCAAATAGTGTTTGCAAGGTATGTAATAATGTAATGGTGCTCCTAAATCTAATATACATTGCTTGCTGGATTGATATTTTGCCTCTTGAGGTTTGGAAATTATCTAAAGAATAGAGAAACGGTGTGTGACTCCAACCCATTAAATGTTTGGATCTCATTCCATATGAGAGAGTTATATCTGATTCTGTGATTAGATTATGTGCAGGTAGAAGGCCTGCTTTTTGTGGTTTGGGCTATTTGGAGTGACAGGAATGCAGTAAAATTTGGTGGGCATGACATGGCAGAATTTGCTGTTAACTACAATTCAAAGTTGGGTCTAATATTAGTTACAACAGGCTCATATGTAAAACATTAGTTAAACTAAGGAGGCAGAGATGGGACAATTCAAAGCCATTAGGAACATTTACTAAAAAACAGTAGATATATAACAACAATAATGAGAAACACAATGTTTAGAAAAGTATTCCACAACAACATTACACAGATAACATACCCAACAAAACAACATTAATAGCAGAATCCTAAATGCAGCTAAGTTCAAGGGCTTCTGATGAAGAAAACAACTCCTTCTCCTCCCTTTTAGATACAAGCCATTCATCGGTTGGTTTTCCATCGAACGCCTATCACTTCACGCTTCACGGTTCTCTTACTGATCTGAAATTTCCATTACATGCACTAAGACAATGTCAAAAAGCCCATCAGAAGCAACAGTTAATGCTAGAAAGAATAAAAATATAAGCAATACTTTTAAGTACAAAGAAATTGACTCACGTGGGAGAACCACAAACTCATAAAATCTTGTACCCTTCAGTTTATTGAAGCCTCCTAAGGCTTCTAAAGTCCTCTCACCCTGCCAAGTCAAGATTTGGACAGTTACTAATCTCAAGATTCCTCAACTTGGCTAGGTTCTTCATGGTACTTGGCAGAGAGGTCAAATTGGGACAAGCTGCGATAGTTACTGTTTTGAGTTTGACGAGGAGTTACATTCCTTCAGGCAAAGATTTAAGGTTTCCACATTCTGTAATCTGAAAGGATCAGAGAAAGGTCAAGCGTTGGATTTGTCTCTATGGCAAACAACTTTGTTGTGTGGTTAAGTACAAATGCGCAAGACTGATTAAGTTCCCTATGCTTTTGGTAACTTTCGAATTTTCACGCAACAACTAAATCTCAAAGTTTGTAAATTGAGCAGTTTGAAAATGGCTTTGGGGAATGTCTCAATATATGCATTCTCACTGATGTCAAAAATCTCAAATGTTTCAAATCACCAATGGAATGTGGCAATACCCGAAAACACGAGTTACCCAAATCTACCACATATAAATACTTGAACTTTGAGAAGCATTTGTTAACAAAGTCTTTGTCACCAGCTCCCACTCCTTGAAATGGAAAGAAAACAGCCCTCAGATTCTCTAGTTTGAACAATGATTTTGTGACCTTTTTTTCCCCTGAACAATCAAAATCATGAAATGATACATGCTTAACCGTATCAGAAATCAGTCCAGAACGATAATTTGTTGTAATTAAGCATTCTTCTTTTTCCATATATACTGCAAGATCATGAATGATCTCAGACATTCTACACGTATTTGATAAATTGCCATGTTGTTCTTCAGTCTTTTCTAAAAAAAATATGGAACATAACTGATTCAAATAATCAGTGCCAGTATCTTCCAACCCACAATATAGGTCATCAGATGATTGAATGAGCCCCTGTGCCATCCACAACTGGATCAATTTATCAATTTCAATTTCATAGCTTTTTGGAAAAATTGAACAATATATGAAGCAGCGTTTCAAATCAGTTGGTTGTGTGTGGTAGCTCAATCTTAAGACAGTCAAAATGTCATGTTTCTTTTGTAGCAATTCCCATAGTTTTTTGTCTTCTAAATCTAACCATTTACTTTCATCAGTCTCCATAAACAAATTGTTGCCTAAAGTCTTTTCTGCACGGGGACATCCGTGGCACTTTTTCATAATTTCCTTTGCGATATCTGAGAGCTTCCCAATCACATGTTCTTCTACCAATTTGTTACGACAACCTGCCCATTTCCAAAGCAATTCAAGGCAACCTTCATCAGAAAGACTCTTTCAACGATATGTGGGAACCGTGCCCACAATTTTAGCAACCCACAAGTTTCGTGTAGTCACTATGATCTTACTTCCCTTGGCACCACTACATCTCAATAAGTCATACAACTTATGCCAATCTCGATAGTCACAATCACATAAATTGTTCAAGACGAGTAAAAATTTCATATTGTGCAATTTTTCTTCAAGGAGATTCTTTAACTGATTTGACTTGAGGTCAGCACAAGTGGGGGAATCAGTTATGCACTGAATAATTTTTTGCATCACATCTTAACATTAAAATATAGTCTTACCTTCACCCAAATCCTCAACTGAAAATGCTTGTCGACCATTTCATGATTGTAAATCAATTTAACGAGAGCAGTCTTACCAATACCTCCCATGCCACCATGGGGAGGACAGACATGTCATCATCGTCATCACTTGGGGTCATTAAAAGTTGGAACAATGTTGTGATTGATGAGCTGGCCACGTTATGTTGTGATGTTGTGATGTTGTGACAATGGGATGAAACTTAGTCCTATCATCCGCGATCATGTCTAATCTCTTTCTGATATTTGCGATTCTACTACTCATTTTAAATTTAAATCGGAAATCAATTGTGTGTGAGGATGAAAAGAAATTGCTTACCCGAAACTTCTTCGTCACTTGACGTCGAAAAACTTCGTAGTGCAATTCATCGACGAGGTTATCTGCATCATAGAAAGTAGCTTGGAGTCTGTCAAACCATACCCCTATCGCAATTGAGTAATAATTATTAGAACCCTGAATCTGAGGGGAACCGCCATGATTGTAGAGTCTCTCAGCATCTAAGAGCACAGCCTTGATGGTGAACAAGGTGTCTGAGAGTGTGTACAGCTCCTGCTCAACACCCCATGCCTTGCCAACTTCCCCGATTGAACCGGAGCCTATCTTGCCCAGAATTTTACTTGCTAAGTTGAAAAGGATTGTTTCTACCATGTTCTTATCTCTTGATGACCAACAAGAAGTTGAGGAACAAAGAAAAATTAAGCAATAGTTTTAGCTGAGAAATAACTGAAGAGTCAACCTAGGCTCATCTCAATCTGTCAATATGAATATTTATTTTATTTAGAGTGTCTCTATTTCCACATCACTAACATACGTTATCCTTTCCGGAGTACCCAAAAAAAAAAAAAATTAATATACATTATATAACACACAAAATAATTTTTAAGGTTTAAAAATATTTTATTTTACACCTTGCATTTTCATTATTAACCCTATATTAACACCATTAATTATTTGAATATACACTATTACACAGCAAAAACTTTTATCTTCACCACTACAAACAATAAAAACCCCACAATTTTCAGAATAGTAATCATCTTTGTCAGTCTTGATCTCCATTGTCGGCGGAGGTTCATTTGACTTCCATTTTTACCTGTGTTGATCTTCATAGTTGGCGTTGAACTCTTGTCATATCTCATCTCATCATCTCGTCGTTTCAGATCGTCGGCAGAGTGTTTCATTCAGCCACTATCTTTGCCAGTGTTGATCTTCATTGTCAGTGTTAAACTCTCGTTTCTCGTCGTCGTTTCAGATTGTCATTCTCACATTTGATTCACACCTTCCATTCCCACAATCAATTTCAACGTTGCTACATTGGGTGGGTATTGAATTTTGTAAAAAAATTTAACAAATTCATCAAATTAGTCATATTCAATAATATAGAGTTGAACAAACTTAATGTGTTCAAAAATTTATATATGAACAATAAATGAAAGTTCAATTTATTTTAACTGAACTAACTTAAAATGTTCATTTTTTTTTTATTTATATATAAACATTTAATATTTGATTAGTCTTAATAATTTGAACAAAATTGTGTTGCTCAAATATAAATAATCAAACATTGTGTAAAAGTTCAACTCTGGTTATCCGAACACGACGAACAAATTCATCTTCCCAACATACGAATGAGAAAAATAAAAAATCAAAAGTTAAGTCATAAACTAACATTTTCAATGTTCAAATCAATGTTTTCAATGTTTGTATCGGAACCAACCATCTCAGTATCATCCATAGTGTGCAAATCTTTAAAACTAATTCATTTCAATATTCTTAAATCCTAAATCTTTAAAAGCAATAATGTTTTGAGTTTAAAAAATAAGTATAATGGGGAAAAGAATGAAGTGAGCTAATTGATAATGAATGATATCATGAGTGTATGCTAATGGTAAAGATGATGAAGAAATACAATGTTTATATATTAAAACCCTAAACCCTATAGGGATGATAGTGTGTGAAGAGTATTTTGTGTTTTTAAATATGAAATTTTTGAATAGGTAAAATACACTCCATGTTGTCCTCAATGGTCATTTTATTGAAGGATATTGTTGGAATATAAATTTAATCTATTAACGGTGTGTACTGAGAGTATTAGTGGTGTGTAAATAGAATCATCATTTTATTTAATAAGGGTAAATTACACTAATACCCCTCAGGTTTATGTTTAATATAGATCTCCACTCATATTTAAAAAATTACATTGACCCCCTGTCAGTGTTTGTTCATGTCATTTCAAGGGAAATAACAATCATTTTATTTGGTTTAACACACTTCTCAGAAAATTGAGTTTTTTTTTATTTTTTATTTCTTATTTTCTGTGTTTTCTTATTTTTATTTTATTTTTTTAATATTTTATACAAATTTTTTATTTTTAGATATATTTAAAAAAGTATAATATTTTGAGATTTTTTAAAAAAAATTTACCAATACAAATAAATATAAAATATATATAATTCAGTACATATTCAATGAATTTTTAAATGTTTTTTGTAAAAATTATATATTTTTAAGTATATCTAGATTAAATGGATCTAAAAAGTAAAATAAAAAAATAAAAAAAAATATTTTAAAAAAAAATATAAAAATACGAATTAAAAACTCAAAAATTTATTTTTGAAAACTCCATGAGGGTGTGGAGTACATTTTTGTTGATGTTATTTTTGTATAAATGTGGATATATGTATTGTATTTTTGTGCTTTCAAGTTTGATTGGGTAGTTGGTTAGATTTTACGTGAATGGTGTTATTTGGTAATATTGTAATAAATGCAAGTGAATAGATGAGAAAGAAAAATGATGGTGAAAATAAAAATGAAAATTCTATTCATGCATAAATATTTATACAAAAAATATCATAAAAATGATGTGATAGTGATATTGTTGTAAATAAAATCATATTTATGGGTGTTTTGTTTTAAAGTGAAAGCTCACCATTAAACTATATTATTATGTTTGAAAATTCTGTATAAAATTTATGTTTGTATATTATCACTCAATAATATGTTAAGGTAGATTTAATGATGGAATGTTGTAGAATGTAGTAATTACGATAGAAAGAAGAAATAGTAAGAAAAAGGGTAAAATGGTCATTTAAAAATTTTAGGGTATGACATTAGTAATTTTTGTTTTGTTCTTAACGTCCAATTAACAGGAAAGGGTAATTTGTAATGAGATTACAAACCTTAAGGAAGGAAATGTAATATTCAGAATGTCAGGAGAGAAACTGTATTAAACATAAACCTCAAGATGTGTAAGTATAATTTACCGTATTAATAAATTATCAAATGAATTAACCGTTCATGTTAAATATATATATTTAAATTAATAATTCATGTAATTTTACTATTAAATACAAGAGTAGTTAGAAATTTTATTTTTTTTTGTTAAATAATAAATTATGACTTTTAATTTTTAGAACCACAGAAAAATAATTCATATTTTAAGCAAATTTTAAAGATGTATTTATAATTTATAATTTTTTTATTTTTTATAGAATAATATATTGTCCATCCTCCATTAGATTCGTAAGGTCAATTACAGTGAATTTCTCTAAAGTTTGAAAAAATATAGGAAGTTTCATAATTTCTCTAAAGATTAAATAGACTAATTAGTTTATTAAGATTAAATAGACTAAACTTAATACAAATGATACGAAAATATAAAAATAGACAATGTAAAATTTACAGTTTCATTAAACAAAGATGATAACGTCATTTTTCATCATTTTATAAGAACTTGTATTTATGAACAAAATATTTTAAGATGCGAAAAAAATCAAAATTGAATTTATGAAACCACTGGCTTATTATTATTATCAAGGGCGAATTACACTAATGGTCCTTATAGTTTGGGACTGTCATTTTGGTTCATTACTTTTCAATTGTGACACATTTAACCTTAAATTTTAAATCTTGTTTCAAATAAGAACAATTGAAGATATCATTGCTCAATTTTAAGGGAAAAATCATCAATTTAATAAAATATAAATTAATTTGAAAAAAATAAATGTCAAAAAAATATTTTTGAATTTTTAAAAATTATTTATACCCACAAAAAAATTTATGTAAAATTAATAAATCTTTTACACATTTATTTATTTATTTATTTTACCAAATCAATTTTATATAATTTTATCTTTGATGGATAGAAATAAATTTTGAAAATTCAAAAATATTTTTTTGATCTTTATTTTTGTTAATTAGTTTATATTTTATCAAATTATCGACTTTGTCATTGAAATTAAGTAATGATATCTTCAATTATCTTTATTTAAAACAAAATTTAAAATTAAAAATTAAATATATCATAATTAAGAATTAAAATAATCCAAATCCTAAAAATTATTAATGTAATTCGCCTTATTATTAATTTCAGAAACAAAAACATGCAATTACTAGGCTATTGTCTTGTCCACACGCATAGGTCCACACGGTTTTTCATTTTCAGAGTTTCATGTGGGCGGACGCGGTTCAAGCTTATTATAATTTTTTATTTATTTATTTATTTATAATAATTTCTATTAATATAATAAATTTTTTTATAATTTTAATATAATTACATTAATCGCTAATATAAATAGTGTAAAGTTAAATTTTGAGGAAACTCAATATAATAATACTAAAATTTTGAGACTTATTGAATTTATTTTCTAAATTTTTTTTTAAAAAAAAAAAGCAGTATAATTTATCTTTTTATTTTAAGATTCATGAACTTTACAATCAAAAAATGTTTATTTATTTTTATTTTTTATCTTTTTCTTGACCCAAATCACCTAATATTTCTTGGAATTAGGAACACGTACGGTTTTGTTCTTACTTCATTAAAAAATGCTTTTTAAAAATTTGTGGGCATAATACATTTTATAAAGTGAATCGAGTCTTTAACAAAACAATGTAGGACAAATTTCCACACCACACGTGTAAGTTACTAATTAATCAATCAATCATATATGGAACAAAATAGATGTGAGATATTGGAGTGTTTTCAGAAGTTAGTAAAAAATTAGTTTTTTTACTTTTTTAGTGATGTTTTTGGCCAAAAAAACTCGCTTTTTTGGCTAAAAAAATTGTTTTTTTTTTTTGTATTAAAAAATTAAAACGCCAAAAAACTGACTTTTTTAGCTTCTTCCCAAAAAAAACATTTTGTTGCAAAATGTATATCATCATCTTACTCGCTGGCATCTCACACTTGTAAGAGACTATTACATTCAAGAATAATAATAGTGATCTTCACTTTCATGAACATCGAAAAGTATGGAACACAAAACAAATCAAATGCCCTGTCTTGGCAGGAAACGGTTCCAAACATGGACGATGGTGTCACTTTTATATTCTTGAGTCGAGAATATTACCACACAATGAAAAAAGAAAAGAAAAGAGAACAACGAAAAAGTTTTCAATTAAGAAGAAAGCTCATTGATAGAAAACTCCACAAAATGAATGCATCACGTTCATTACTCATAAAATGTCATCACTTCCATTCAAAAATATCAACATCTTACCCTCAGCATCAGCCTGTTGCAAGACCACTACAACCAAATATCCCTCACTTAATAACCAATTTAAAAAATCTATAAACAAAAAAAGTATAATAATACAACTTTGTATAAACAACATCCCTTTGCCAACCCACTTTCACAAAAAAAAAAAAAAAAAATGGCAGTAGCAGAATTTCCCTGCAGTTAGAACCAAAAATCATAATTATATCTTCACTCACTCTTAAATTTTCTTCATTAAGTTACCCTCAGAAAAACATGAGTATGGCCACCATCACTTCACTTTTCATCAGAAAAATATTGGGTCCAACATACCTTACCGGACCAGTTGGCAGAAATGGACAATTCAAAGTCATTAGGAATATTTAACAAAAAGCAGTAGCTCTATAACAACAATAATGAGAAACACAATGTTTAGAAAAGTATTCCACAAGAACATTACAAAGATAACGTACCAAACAAAACAACATTAATAGTGGAATCCTAAATGCGGCTAAGTTCATACCCAACAAAACAACATTAATAGCAGAATTCTAAATGCTGCTAAATTCAAGGGCTTCTGATGGAGATAACAGCTCCTTCATCCTCACTTTTAGATTTAAGCCATTCATCAGTTGGTTTTCCATCGAACACCTGTCACTTCAAGCTTCGCGGTTCTCTTGTTGATATGAAATTTCCATTACATGCACACTAAGACAATATCAAGAAGCCCATTAGAAGAAGTAGTTAATACAAGAAAGAATAAAAATATAAGCAATACCTTTGAGTTCAAAGAAATTGACTCACCTGGGAGAGCCACAAACTCATAAAATCTTGCACCCTTCTATTTATTGAAGCCTCCTAAGGCCTCTAAAGTCCTCCCACCCTGCCAAGTCAAGATTCGGACAATTACTAATCTCAAGATTCCTCAAGTTTGTTAGGTTCTTCATGGTACTTGGTAGTGAGGTCAAATTAGGACACGCTGCAATGGTCACTGTTGTGAGCTCAGTGAGGTGTTGTATCTCTTCAGGCAAAGATGTAAGGTTTCCACATCCTGTAATCCGAAAGGATCGGAGAGAGGTCAAGCGTCCGATCTGTCTCCCTGGCAAACAACACTGTTGTGTGGTTAAGTACAAATGCCGGAGATTGATCAAGTTCCCTATGTTTTTGGGCAACTCTCGAATTTTCACACAATACCGGATTCGCAAAGTTTGCAAATTGTACAGTTTGCAAATGGCATCAGGGAGAGTCTCAATATTTGCATTCCCACTGAGGTCTAAAAATCTCAAATGCTTCAAATTCCCAATAGAATGTGGCAACTTTCGAAAAGATGAGTTACTCAAATCAAGCACGCGCTGATACTTGAACTTTGAGATGCATCTGTCAACAAAACCTTTATCACCGGCTCCCACTCCTTGAAACGGAAAGAAAACAGTCCGAATATCCTTTAGTTTGAACAATGACTTTGTGACCCCTTCCCTTGAACAATCATAATCACGAAATGATACATGCTTAACCCTCTGAGAAATTGGTCCAGGACAATAATTTGCAGTACTTAAGCATTCTTTATTCGCCATAAATACAGCAAGATCATGAATGATCTCAGGCATTCTACATGTATTTATTAAATTGCCATGTTGTTCTTCAGACTTTTCTAAGAAAAATATGGAACATAATTGATTGAAATATCCATCACCAATATCTTCCAGCTCCTGACTTAGTTCAGATAATTCAATGAGCCCCTGTGCCATCCACAACTGGATCAATTTATCAATTTCGATTTCATAGTTTTTTGGAAAAATTGAACAATATGTGAAACAACGTTTCAAGTCAGCAGGTAGTGGGTTGTACTTAAAACTTAACATGGGCAAAATGTCTCGTTTGTTGTTTTGCACCAATTCACATAGTTCTTTGTCTTTTAAATACAACCATTCATTTTCATCAGTCTTCATAAACAGTAAGCTGCCTACAGTTTTTGCTGCAAGAGGATATCCGTGGCAATTTTTCACAATTTCCTTAGCAATTTCTGGGAGGTTTGCATGTTTCCCATCTTTTTTGAGACCTGCCCATTTCAAAAGCAATTCATGGCAATCTTCATCAGAAAGTCTTCCTAAATTGTACATGGGAACCACACTCATAGTTGAAGCAACCAACTTGTTACGAGTGGTCACTACAATCTTACTTCCATTGGCACCGTCTGCTAAAAACTTGAAGAACTTAACCCAATCTCGATAGTCACAATTACATACATCATCCAAGACAAGTAAAAATCTCTTACTATTCAAGTTTTCTTGAAGGATCGCCTGTAACTGATTCGAATTGAAGTCAGCACAAGGGGAAGAATCAGTAATCGACTTAATAATTTTTCGCACCACATGTTTAACATTAAAATCTTGCGCTACAGAAACCCAAATCCTCAACTCAAAATGCTTGACTACCATTTCATAATTGTACAACCATCTAACGAGAGTGGTCTTACCAAGACCTCCAATGCCAGCAACCGGGATGACAGATACATTCTCACCATCAAGACTTGGGATCATCAAAAGTTGTAAAATCATTGCTTTATCGTTCTTCCTTCCAACAAATTCCGAATCAGTTAAAGTGGTGGAGACTGACCTGCTGGCTGAACTGCTATGAGTTAGTCTATCCCTTGTTCTAATCGGATGAAATTTGGTCCTATCATCGGCGATCCTATCTAATTTCCTTCTTATCATTTTGATTTTACAACCCATTTTATACCCGAAAACAAGTGGGTTTGAGGAAAATGAAAAGAATTTGTGTACCTTTACTCCGATGCTTCTGTCACTCATCAAAACTTGGCGCTTCAAGGTTTCGTACTGGAATTCATCAAGCATGTTAACTGCTTCATAGAAAGCAGATTGGAGTCTCCAATACCATGCGTTTCTCATGTTGTTGATCTTCAACTCCTGCTTCTTCTCAGCATCTAAGAGAACCTCTTTGATGGTGGACACGGTGTCCTCAAGTGTTTTAAGCTCCTCTTCAAGACCCCATCCCAATCTAACTTCCTGAAGAGCAAGTAAGCCTATCTTCCCTACAATTTTACTTGCAAAATTGAGAAGAATCGTTTCTGTCATTTATGTTCTTGAAGAAGAAGGATTAAACACACAAGGTGAGTGTAGGAGAGAACTCTGTTAGCTAGGCTCAATTTCAAGTCATGTTTGTTTGTCTGGGATTGGATTAGAATTGATGTCAACCCCACACCTAACTTGTTTGATTGTTACTCCAATGAGATTGGTAGTCCTTCCTTCCTTCCTATGCCTCCAGTGGGGATGAGATTAAAAAATCAATCCCACGGCAGTGTTCAAGTAGGTTTTTTTAAAAAAAAAATTATTAGTAAGTTTCTTATTTATTTATTTTAGACTTATTATAATAATATTATATATTATACTATGAAGTTAAATTATAATATTATTATTTGTAAAAATGCATAAAATCACACAAAATTATAAGAAAGACATTTATGAAATTTTATATATTAATCCCATTCAAACGATAAAATAAACAACAATTACTGTCATCATATTTTCTAATCTGGTAGTGTACAAATAAATATTTTTTTTATCTTACATCTCTAACTTAATAACACCACATTATTAATCTCCTCACTCAATTTTACTGTACTCATAATCCCATTTAATTTAATCCGCTAAACAAACATGGCCTCAATGTCGACTAATATTTTTTATGGATAAAAGACACTTCTACAGCTCGTTTAGTTTGAGTTATTTGGAGAGAGAGGAAATGAAATGGTCTTGGAGTGATTTGGAGGGAAAAAAAATGAAATGAAATAGAGCAAATGGATTTTAATTACTTGTTTGGATTATCAAATAGAACACAAATAAGGAAAAATAAGAAGAAATGGAGAAAAACACACTTCTCATCATCCTTATTTTGATTTGAATCTCATACACTCTTTAAAATGTGTGACATTATTATAAAAAGGAAAAAACTATAACTTTATATTGTCTGAGTCATAACTAAAAAAAAAAAAAGTCATAATCAAACATCACATAAGGCATATATAACCAAATATCTTATGAGTCATAACTAAAATAATGTCATAACTAAATAAGAAAATTGATCATAATTAAAGAAGAAAATGGCATAATTAGGAGTGCATTCAGGGACGGACACTAAATTCTAATATAGAGGGGGCGAACATATATTCTAACAAAAATTTAAAAAATGAAGTGTAATTACAACATCAATTTTACAGACATAAAAGGTAAAAAATAGCTTAAAAAATATAAATAAATAAATATGTTCTCCTATATTCATATTGACTTATAAAAGATTAATTATAAGACAATTTATCAACACCAGTTGTGAGAAATCAAATTTTATTATTATATTTTATCAAAATAGCTAAATTTTATACTTTGAATCCCACCTTTTGTATATAAAAAGGTGTAAGTTGTGCAACCATTTATTTTTTTTTCAAACCTAGAGGGGGTGAATATGTATAATTTAAAGATAATTAATAGTTAATACTAATATAAAGGGTTTTTTTGAAATTGTAGAGGGGGTGATCGCCCCTCTTCCCCCCCCCCCCCCCCCCTCCTAAGTCCATCCTTGAGTACATATGGTATATTCCTTTCAAAGAGTATATATAGTAGAATTTTCCTTACAGGGAAAAAAAACATAACAAAATATATAACTTTATTTATAAAATAAAGGGTAAATTACAAATACACTTCTTGGGATTTGCTTAAAATACGAATTGCCCCTTGTAGTTAAGAAAATTACAAATACCTCCCTGTCAGAATTTTTTATTTAATAGAATTAATTGAAAAAATGAGTTTCTAACTATTCACCTATACAATAATAAAATTATCTAAATTATTAATTGAAATAAAATTTTACCATTATTAAAAATTGTTTATTAACTTGATGATTTATTAATAAAAGGGCTTATTTGTTATGAAATTAGAAACCTTAGGGGGCGTAATGTAATTTCTAGAACCACAAGGGGTAATTTGTAATTTAAGTTAATCTCAGAGAATGTGTTTGTAATTTACCCTAAAATAAAAATTGTCATATCCCTGTTAAAAAATTACCAAACACTTACCACAATAATACATAACATAAACAACAAAAATGCATAACAGATGCTTCTGTACACACCCTTTAAAGTTTCCTGAGATTGTAGGGTGAGTAAAGAACATAAATGTGTTTTCTCACTGTTATGTTTGATTGAGTAAAAAAAAAAAGGCTCAAATAATACATATTAATGTGTGTTTAGGAGGGGAAAATTTTGTTGGAAAATTTGGAAGTGAATGGAATTGGACTTCATTTGAATAAAAGGATGCAACCTTTCATGGTGTCTCTTAATATGAAAGGGTGTGACCCTAGAGTCATGACCATTATGAATGGTCACAAATAATTCTATAAATACCATCCCCATGACATTCATAAGTTAAGCAAATTTAGGATTCATACATATCTCTTAGTTAAATATAAAAGAGAGAGTGCACAACACAAATTGGTTCGCTGTACACATAGAAAGTTGTACAATTTCTGTGTGGGGTGATCGTTGTTGGAAATGGTTATAAAATTCTGGGTAAAACCAGAATTTTTTCCTAAGTTTGGTCTATTTTTTAGGTGGGCCCTGTGCGTCGATTTTCACGGGTCAAAGTGGTAACACGTTCTATGCCGCGTTGTGATTCACGTGGTATATTTGGTTGCTCAAAACCATTACCGAGTGAATGGGAAATTGAAGCCAAAGTATGCTCCATGGAAATGGAGTTTTGGTGAAAAATCCTTAAAGGTATTGAATAAGGCTTGTCCCACATTGATTTGGTGGGAAGTTTTGAATGGGTTTATAAGGCATGGGTTTGATACTTGGGGTGTGCCCCAAGGGGTACCCAAGTGTTTTAGAGAGAGAGGTCATGGGCAAAATGGGCTAGACCCATTGGACCCAAAAATCACCACACGCGCGCGCGCCGCCGTCCGGTCGGGCGAGCTAGGCCTGGGCTTCAGCGCGGGTGCGTGGTGTGTGGTTGGGTTGGGCTTGTTCGGCCCAATACTAATCTTTGGGGGCCAAAAACATTTGAATTTAATTTTATTTTTGATAAAATAAAATCTAGAATTCAAATTGAACCAGAAATAAACTGGTCTGGTTTTACTGTACATCCAAACAGGGCCCTTCCCATTTTTTAAATTATGAACCCAACAGATTCAAATCTGTTTGAATTCAAAACCATACCTGTTCAAACAGGTTTGCACCTGTTTAATTCAAAACCTACAGCCACCTTTACATCTATAAATAGGACAACCCTCATTTGATGTTTTACATTCAGAAATTTCGTATTTCACCTCTGCAAATTCTAATCTTCATTTTGCTGCATTATTTTCTTCTTAGAGAGAGTATAAACACTTAATGTGTTCGACGAACGAATAAATTGTAGTGCTGCTTTTATTCGTTGATAGATCATTTCATCTTGGGAGATAGACGTCCAAATTCTGAAAGCACCGTGGAGAGGACGAATTTGTCTTAAGATTGTTGGACAATCTTCACTATATTTAAATAAATTAAATTCTGTTGTGTACTAAACAACAACCAGAATAAAAAGAAATAAAGGAAATGAGAGAATTTTGTTTGATTACAAAAATCAAATTGATTAATTTCAAACTTTCGTATATAATCTAAACCAATTAATCTACGCAAAGCATCAAAATTCACATGTCCTAATCTACCATGCCATAAATTCAACTCGAGAATATAAGCAAAAGATGTGTTATTCTTATTCATAGCAACTTTCGGTACAACTGTCATTACATTCAACTTAAAGAGACCATTACTCATGTATCCCTTACCAACATACATACCACTCTTTGTTAATACAAATTTATCAGACTAAAAAACAAGCCTAAAACCATTTTTACTTAACAAAGAACCAGAAACTAAATTCTTCCGGATGTCAGGTACATGCAGTACGTTGTTGAGGGTCAGTTCTTTCCCTGATGTCATCTTCAAGATCACTTTCCCTTGTTCAGCCACAGTAGAAGTAGAAGAATTTCCCATAAAAAATTGTTCACCATTTGCCGCCTCATTGTAGGTAGTGAACATCTTCTTGTCCGTACATATGTGACGAGTTGCTCCAGTGTCAACCCACCACTCTTTGGGATTTCCAACCAAGTTAGCTTCAGACACCACAGCAGAGAGGTTGATGTCATTCACTCCGTCAGAGATGTAATCCAATTCTGTTACATTGGCCTGATTGGTGGTCTTCTTACTTGTACCTCCGTGATCCTTCTTAGGGCAGCGGCAGTCAGAAGCTCGATGTCCAGTTTTGCCACAGTTATAGCATTTTCCTTTGAACAATCTTAAGACAGAACCATTTTTGGTATCTTCATTGTATTTAATTTTCTGTAATTTCATAAAAACATATTCTGGCTGGAAAAACAAATAGTGTTTATGCTATTTGACAGATAGTAGTAATATACTGTCTCTTTTCTTTGACAACTAGTAGTAATATACTGGTGTCATTAACAATTGTAGAATATTAATTTGTGTTACAGAAAATTATTGTGATATTTTATTTTTTTTTTAGTTTTAGTAACAAGGAAAATAAAATTATTTTGTGTTATAATTTATTTTCTGGTTTTAGTAACTAGAAAATTAATTTTTGTTTTAATTTTTCTAATTTTTGTAATCAGAGATTATGGCTACTACAACTGAAACTGCATCTGGTAGTGGTAGTGGTAGTGGTACTCCGATTGTTACACCAACACCGGTCCCTATCCAGAACCATGTTCATGTACCAATCAATCATGGAGAAAAATCGGAAAAATTTAACAGTACTGAGTTCAAGAGATGGCAGTAGAAGATGCTGTTCTATCTTACAACTCTTAATTTGGCCCGGTTTCTCCATGAAGAGGCTCCAGCACTTAAAGAGGGTGAAAGTGATCGGCAAGTTGTTGCCGCTATAGATGCTTGGAAACATTCAGATTTCTTGTGCAGAAACTACATCCTCAATGGCCTTAACAACATGCTGTATAATGTTTACAATCCTCTGAAGTCAGCAAAAGAATTATGGGATTCTTTGGAGAAGAAATACAAGACAGAAGATGCCGGCACGAAGAAATTTGTCGTCGGTAAATTTCTTGATTTTGTTATGGTAGACTCCCAAACGGTAATATCTCAAGTTCAAAGTTTTCAGATAATTTTGCATGATATTCATTCAGAAGGTATGTCTCTTAGCGAGTCTTTCCAAGTCGTTGCTTTAGTGGAAAAGTTACCACCGGCTTGGAAAGATTTTAAAAATTATTTAAAACATAAACGCAAAGAGATGACCATGGATGAATTGATTGTAAGATTAAGAATTGAGGAAGATAACCGAAAGGGTGAAAAGAGGAATGAGAAAAATCCCATTGAGTCCAAGGCTAATGTGGTTGAACAAGTTCATAAACCACATAACAAAAAGAGAAAGTTTACTGGAGATGGTCCTAAACAAGGCGATAGCAACAAAAAGTTCAAAGGAAAATGCTATAACTGTAGCAAAACTGGACATCGAGCTTCTGACTGCCGCCGCCCTAAGAAGGATCATGGAGGTACAAGTAAGAAGACCACCAATCAGGCCAATGTAACAGAATTGGATTACATCTCTGACGGAGTGAATGACATCAACCTCTCTACTGTAGTGTCTGAGGCTAACTTGGTTGGAAATCCCAAAGAGTGGTGGGTTGACACTGGAGCAACTCGTCACATATATGCGGACAAGAAGATGTTCACTACCTACAATGAAGCTGCAAATGGTGAACAACTTTTTATGGGAAATTCTTCTACTTCTACTATGGCCGGACAAGAGAAAGTGATCTTGAAGATGACATCAGGGAAAGAACTGACCCTCAACAATGTACTGCATGTACCTGACATCCGGAAGAATTTAGTTTCTGGTTCTTTGTTAAGTAAAAATGGTTTTAGGCTTGTTTTTGAGTCTGATAAATTTGTATTAACAAAGAGTGGTATGTATGTTGGTAAGGGATACATAAGTGATGGTCTCTTTAAGTTGAATGTAATGACAGTTGTACTGAAAGTTGCTATGAATAAGAATAACACATCTTTTGCGTATATTCTTGAGTCGAATTTATGACATGGTAGATTAGGAAATGTGAATTTTGATGCTTTGCGTAGATTAATTGGTTTAGATTATATACGAAAGTTTGAAATTAATCAATTTGATTTTTGTAATAAAACAAAATTCTCTCTTTTCCTTTATTTGTTTTTATTCTGGTTGTTATTTAGTACACAACATAATTTAATTTATTTAAATACAGTGAAGATTGTCCAACAATCGTTGTATCTTGGAGGCAGGATATCCATTAACCGCAAGCACCAGAAGCGAGGGCAAAATTCTGTCTTAAAGACACAACATTCAAATACTAGTCTCGATCACAAACTGTTCTAACTTTTGCAGAATTTCTATAAGAAATTTCTTATGTTCTATTTTATTATTTATTTGCATTAAATTGATTTTTTTGAAAATATTTTTCTACAATTTTAAGACAGAATTTTCAATCTATTTACAGTTTCTATGTGTATAGATTTTGTGATATAGATTTAATATTTTATTCAGTTAAAAAAATAATAATTTTTTACAAATCGTTTCCTTGCATAATGTGTTTCTTGTTTACAATAAAATAAATAAATAAATAAAAATAAAAACCAATTTTCTTTGGTTTTGTTTACCAATAATAGAATGCATAAACGTTGATGGTTTTTATCCGAAACTATGTCTCAGTGAATTTATATGTTGTCTCTTTATCTTCTCCAAAACACTGTTTGTTTTGAATAATTTTTTTGGTCCTTCAGTAGGTTGAATATGATTTTACCCAAATCTGTGTTGGAATCAGATTCTATTTGTTCTATTACTTTGTAATATATCAATATATATTGGTGGTGTGCAACGATGATATTATATATTATTTCAATCCTTGGGTTATTTTTCGTAGATTATCACCAATTTTTGGAGTTTTCTAGTTATATAGAATTTGTTTGTTTAGTATGGTTTTAATAGAGAATTTGTTTTCTGTTAAACAAAATTTGATTAATCTATTGTGTATTTCCTGTGTTAATAATTCAATGTTAATCTGTTTGTGATTATAACAAAAATTGCTTGGGTTGAAATAGAAAATTTGTTTGTGATTACTGTGGAAAACAATAAACTAATTCTCATTAAAGTGAATGTATGAGCAAAGCTCATATTTATACAAAATACAAGTAACTAACTATCTGTTATCTGTAACAAACTAACAAACTTACTAACTGACTAACAGAGTCACTAACTAACTAACTAGATATTTCCTTTACAGGTGCATCAATAGAGGTTGCTTTAACATGCCCTTGCAAACCCATGGGGGAAGACACCATGAGTTTGTCTTTAAGGTACTAAAACCGAGAGACAGACAACGGTTTGGTGAAAATGTCGGCCAACTGATCAATGGTGGGAACATAATGAAGAGAAAGACGTTTAGCAAGCACTTGTTCCTGAACAAAATGGCAATCGACCTCAATATGCTTGGACCGGGAATGAAACACCAGGTTGGAGGCCAAAGCAAAAGCAGACAGATTATCGCACCAGATCACAAGCACAGTAGGAGAAGGGACAAACAAGTCAGCAAGTAACATACGGAGCTAACTAATTTCAGCAGCAGCATGGGCTAAAGCTCGATATTCAGCCTCGGTGGAGGAACGAGAGACAGTGACCTGTTTCTTGGCAGACCAAGAAACGAGATTGGATCCCAAAAAGACACAATACCCAAATGTGGACTTACGATCAATAGTGCCGCCTGCCCAATTTGAATAAGAAAAAACATGAAGATCAAAAGTGCTTGGGGCATAGGTAAGACCATGAGAGAGTGTACCATTAACGAAGCGAAGCAAACATTTAACAGTAGAGAAATCACCATTGGTAGGTGCATGTATATGCTGGCAAGCTTGGTTGACAGCCAAAGAGAGATCAGGACGAGTGATTGTTAAGTACTGTAAAGCCCCAACAAGAGTACGATAGAGAGAAGGATTAGCAAAAGGAAGATCAGAAGTAGGGGAGAGACCAGGTTTAACTAAAATAGGAGATGAGCAAGGCTTACAATCATCCATCCCAGCTTTGTGAATGATCTCCTGAGCATATTTTTGTTGAGAAAGGAAATAATGTGTATCAGAGGATTGAACAGAGATCCCAAGAAAATAAGACAAATTGCCTAACCCTTTCATAGAGAAAGCAAGATGCATGTGAGTAACCAAGGTTTGAATATGAAAAGGATCACTGCCAGTAAGCAAGATATCATCAACATAAACCACTAAAATGGTAATGGAATGAGGGGTTTTGTGAATGAAAAGAGAGGAATCACAATGACTATTATGAAAACCTTGAGAAAGTAAGAAGGTAGAAAATGTAGAATAACAAGCACGTGGGGCTTGTTTAAGCCCATACAAGGCCTTATGAAGCTTACACACATGAGTAGGAGAGGAAGAATCAACAAAACTAGGAGGTTGGGTCATGAAAACCTCTTCTTCAAGCTTACTATGAAGGAAAGCATTGGATATATCCAACTGTTTGAGGGGCCAGTGATGATGTAAGGCAAGGCAAAGAATAATCCGAATTGTAGGAAGCTTGGCAACGGGACTGAAAGTCTCCTGAAAATCAATACCTTCTTGTTGGAGGTATCCTTTAGCAACAAGACGAGCCTTATAGCGAGCAATCGAACCATCAGAGTTGCGTTTGATCTTGAATACCCATTTACACCCAATTTGATTTTTATGAGAAGGCAAGGGAACTAAGGACCATGTGTGCTGCTTTTGCAAAGCTCCAAACTCTTCTTTCATAGCCTTAAACCAAACAGGAGAGGTAAGAGTTGCTTGGTAAGTAGGAGGTTCAAAATCAGTATATAAAGAAGAAGAAAGACTGAGTGAAGTAGAGGGACCAGAAGATTTGGACCGAGTGATCATAGGATGAAGATTAGTAGAAGAAGAAGAAGGAAAATGTGGAAGGGCAATGTGTATGGAGTGAATAGGATAGGAATGTATAGTAGAGGTAAGAGGCTGGTCTGAGGAGAATACAGCAGCAGAAGGCAATATAGCAGCAGAAGGCAAGACAGCAGGCACAACAGCAGCAGGTAAACCTGTAGCTGGAGACTGAGGCAACTGAGAAGGAGATGGCAAACCAGATGGAGGCAGAGCAGCAGGAGGTGGCAGCACTGGAAGCGGAGACTGAGCAGCAGACAGGGAAGACAGAGCTGGCAGCACTGGAAGTTGAGACTGAGCATAAGGCTGGGAAGAGAGAGCTGTAGCTGGTGTAGCA